>OY037007.1:11026006-11638215 GCA_955831195.1 Pilophorus perplexus | reverse complement strand
TAATTACCCCAGGAAGCATTAGATCGGCTCCGTTGATCAATTTGTCAACGACGGTTTCATGAGTGACGACCGAAGAGATCAAAGTAGGGAATTTCCACAAGGTGTAGGTAGTTGGATACACGACGTCATCCACTTCGAAGAAAATCGGAGTTGACGCCTGCACGTAAACGTTGACGTGGGCACCTGAGTGTGTGGTCACCTTCAGCACATTCATAGGGTCTTTGTTGTTGAATAGTTCATGATCTTCACTGATGTAGGGAAGTGCAGCTTTGATCCGTTGCAACAGCTTCTTTCTGCAATCATACCAAACAAGAAAATCAAAATCCACAGAAAGTTAGTTACCTGCACTATAATTGGGAGAACTAGATAGGCGAGTGTTAATAGAAACTAGCACTCAGACAGAAGGCCGGGCAATGAAATTTCGATCGGAGACATTTATGAAAACCGTGGTCGTTGTGGTAAAATTTCTGGTTTCCACCCTTTCTGACGAATACTAATGGCACTTTTGTTGTCTCAATAGAAATGCAATGTTCCGTCCCAAATATAAAATTTAATCACCTTTCACCAGAAAAAAAGAAGAGAATTGAGATCGGGCTAACCGTTCCCGAGTTATCAGCAAAAATGTACTAAAATGTTTTTTCAGAATTTTTTTTCCCAGTGCCCGTCAGATTGGGCGTTTCTTATTTTGATTTAAATTCGTTTTCTCAGCTGGTAGTAGTACTTTTTTAATTTCAGGGGCTCCCTGAACTCGTAATTTGATGGTCTACAACATAAATTATGAGCCAATTCATTTGCATTAGCCGTTCATAAGTCACAGGGATTGAAACATGAGCGAATCCTATTTTTCAGCCAAGTTGGAAATAATCACCGATTTTTGACGATCGATAGCGGCTAAATAGGGAGTGCAATCGACGTAAATTTAATGATCTACAATTTTAGAACAGTAAATTTTTCTGTTCGATGCGTCGTTTCCGAGTTATAAGTGAAAAATAGTTTTTGTGAAAAATCAAAAAACATTGTGAAAAAAATTGTGAAAAACATCGAGGTTTTTTGGCCACCCCCAAAATTCCACAAGCAAATTCTATTATATGTGCTAAATATGGATTTAACATCTCTAACCGACCACAAACAAACCCCTAAGTTTCGTTTTGACCCGAATAGAGATTGCAAAAGCAGGTCCAACGGGCGTATTAGGACTTGTCTTTGCACTCTGTGTTCTTGGCAATAAAAAATCTTACTCTTGCCACTCGTTGATTCAGAATTGAAATGGCAGGGGAAAAAAGTGGCTCTTCGCGTTGTTATTACTGCCAACCGTCGTGGTCGGAAATATGTGTAGGACTGCCACCCATCGAGGTCAAAAATGTGTGTAATACTGCCACCCGTCGGTTCTGAATTGAAATACAGAGGTTCTGCGGTTGGAGACTAGCCGCGGTGTAATGTTAGGAAAGATGTGAGGAACCAGTTTGTGTTGACATATTTCCAGTTCAAAAAGACTATTTGGCCGATGATTGAGTTTTCGATGCGTGATGTAATCCGAGTGAATAATTGAGCATTCCACGCCCATTCTAGGGCTAGCCGGGAATTTAACAGGCCTCACCCCAACATTTATACATTCGTGGAAACTCTGATTGAGGTGCAAAGTGACGTTTACGCCAAGATCAACTCAATCCAGGCAGGCGCCCACCATACTCCCCGCCCAGAATCAACCCGAGGGCAACGATTGGAGAAATCCTCCTCGTGGTGTCCCCTGGGTTACGCAAATAGCTCACAAAACCATTAAATTATTATTTGCGATTATGACTAACATGACTAAAACTAGGCGTAGGCAGGTGGCAGTCCTAAAACTCCCATTTTTCCATTCGAGTTAGGTGTCGTTACCCCCCCCCCCCCTCCTCCTCCAAGCAATCCCTCGCACAATCTACAATCTAGGTGTCGTTTTCGAGGTATTTTTGCCCGTAGAATCCATTTTTTGGGGTCCCGGAACGATCCGATTTCACTGTTGCGATCTATAGGGCTTTCATGGGGCCAAAAATGGGATTTTTGAAGGATCCCAAGAGGTTGAATATTTTTCTAGTAAAAAATAAAGAACTTTTGAAAAAACAATTTTTATGAAAAAAAATCCAAAAAAAGTCTTTCCATTTTTTTTTTTTCTTATGAAACAGAAATAATTTTTGCACAAGTAACCTATATCAAAGAATAATAAACCCTTGTGTAAAATTTGCAGCGTTTATCGAAATCTTACCATAATATCCCCTAAATGCAGAAGGGCGAATATTGCAAAAGCTGAATTTTGGGAAATCGCGATTTTCTCTGGTGACGTCAATAATTGGAGTAAGCGGAACGAGTCAACTTGTAATCGATCTTTCTGAGTGATTGGATCGTCCCGCTCTTTTCAAATTCGGAAAGAGGAGGAGAAAATAAAAAAGATGGGTGCCCTAACTCAAAATCGCCGTTTTGCAATATTCGCCCTTCTGCCCGGAGGGGGATGATATTATCATCTTCATCAAAAGTATCCTCTAAACCACTTTCCTGAATTTCGCGTCGTATTATTTTTTTGACGTTACGTCCACCATCATATCATTCGCGATTTGCACAAAACCGGTACACCCTCGCCTTGCACACTTCCACCGAGCTACTCCTTCAGTTTAATAATTAAACTTCTTATGAAATCCGAATCCGGACGCAATACGAATAAATAATAATAAACTATTTGGTCGTAAATTTACCAATGCTCGTTGAAGGGAAGGGCCTGGCAAGACCTATGACTCAGATCTGCTTATCAACACCGATTTTCCGCCGTCAAGTGAGTCATGGACCGCGAACAGTCCATGGGTCAAGCTGTTAAGCCGTTATGCCCTTTAGGAATTTAGGAAAGTGGCCTGCAGTGAAAATGAGACCTTAAGACTTAAAGTAAAGGTACTTAGTAGATGTAG
Source organism: Pilophorus perplexus (assembly GCA_955831195.1). Taxonomy (NCBI): domain Eukaryota; kingdom Metazoa; phylum Arthropoda; class Insecta; order Hemiptera; family Miridae; genus Pilophorus; species Pilophorus perplexus. The sequence goes on along the minus strand of OY037007.1, from coordinate 11,635,282 downwards.
ACCTATATCTAACTATAACAGCTACGTGTATTGAAAGGCATTTTTTGGACCAGTAAGTTCGGTAAATGAACGCTACTAATTTTACGCAAGAGTTTATTTATTCTCTGTGTTTTATGAAACGAATAATGTCAAATATTGAGGCCGATCCAAAATTTCAACCGCCGCACAGTGGGGTGAAACGCCCGATTTTGGGGAAAAACCTTAATTAGGAAAGGAACTCCACCCGAATTTCAGGTTAAATCATCCTGTACCATGTTGTTAGAAGTAAAAAAACGCTGCAAATTTTACACAAGGGTTTATTATTCTTTGATATAGGTTACTTGTACAGAAATTTAATTGTCAATAAAAAAATTTAAAAAAATTTTTTTTTTTGGATTTTTATATTTCAAAAAAAAATTTTTTGAGGGGATTTTTTTTCGAAAATGTGTTTTTTCAAAAATTCTTTAATTTTTACTCGAAAAATAATTAACTTCTTGGGATCCTTCAAAAATCCCATTTTTAGCCCCATGAAAGCCCTATAGATCGCCACAGTGAAATCGGATCGTTCCGGGACCCCAAAAAATGGATTCTACGTCCAAAAATACTTCGAAAACGACACCTGACTCGATCCCATAGCCAAAAGCCTTCAAAAACCACCTTCTGTAGCCCCATTTTAGCCCCAGAGCGCCCCACGGGTTTGGGCGATCGGGCTGAAAACCTTGCGGGCACAACTAGATGGTAAACCGAGTATTTTGTCAACATTTCAGATTTTTTTAAAAATTCCTACTGCCCAAAACGGCCTGGACGGCGGACGGCGTACGGCGTACGGCGGACGGACATTTCGGATTTTGAATCTAGACCACTTGAAACGGATAATGTCAAATTTTGAGGCCGATCGGAGTCGTCGACCCCCGTCGCGAAAACATAGTGTATTATTCCAAGAATAATAAACCAAAAGGGGAAAATACATCATTTTTGGGACAAAAAGTCTTTCGCGTAGTTTATAATCATCTTAAGTAGGTAACTTAAGATGATTATAAACTACGCGAAAGACTTTTTGTCCCAAAAATGATGTATTTTGGGAACTGGTGTTCTGGCCGATTCAAAAACCGGTGTAGATGTCGTGTCAAAGACGCCAAAGTGCAGGTCGATTTTCAATGTTTTTTCTTGGTGGTTGGAACTAGTGACACTGGAGTAACTCGAAAATGGCAGTGTTCGCTTTGTTGTGAATGTGATCGTGCGTACCTATTGACTCAACTTATTTGTGATATAAATGAACTTATACGACGAGACCGATCCTTCAGTTTTTTAACGGTGGCCAACTCGTCGAACAATAGGAGCTGACCTCGGGTTTCCGCCAAAATTCAAATTGCAATTTTTCCATAAATTTTATAAATTCGTACGAACTTGCAGTTTGTCTTTTAACCCAATTTTATTTGGACGCCTTCTAACGATAAAAAAATAATCCAGACACGTTTCCATTCCCAATTACCAAATTTTTGCCATCTTTGACAAAGTTTCACCGTAGAAACCCATATTCACCGCTGTGAAAGAGTTTTATGGGCAAATTACATTCCAGAACACTTAATTAATGGCAATCTCTCACAATTTTGTGCTAAAAATAACTCTTGGGCTGAAAAACGTTCTCGGGCTATAAAAGAACTTCATGTCTGTCTGCAACTACATTATAAGGTACCTACATAATATTGGGTATTCACTTCAGTGTGAGTGTGATTACAGATCGGTAGCCATAGTAGTTAAAAAACAAAACAAAACAAAAAAACTGAAGGTGAACCTGCTTTATGTACTATTAATGAGCTGGGGCAAATGTATGTTCGAAAACATAAATGTTACTCACATCCGACTTGTATGAGAGCCACTTGCACAATTTTACTCACAACCCTTGTCACGTCACGACGCTTTTCATATAACTGTCGTTACGGGCGTCGAGCCCACAGAGAATCGCTGGGTCCCTCTCTCCCGAAGGGAGGAGGGCCCTTACCCTTAGGGGCGGAGCCGTGCCACGTTTGCGACAGCATTGGTAACTTTAAAACGCTACAAATTTTACACAAGAGTTTATTATTCTTTGATATAGGTTACTTGTGCAAAAGTATAATTCTGTCAATAAGAAAAATTTTGGGGAAATTTTTTATTTTTTTTATTTTTTTGTCAAAAATTCTTTATTTTTTACTCGAAAAATATTTAACCTCTTGGGATCCTTCAAAAATCCCATCCCCATGAAAGCCCTATAGATCGCCACAGTGAAATCGGATCGTTCCGGACCTCCAAAAATTGATTCTACGTCCAAAAATCGAAAACGGACGAAAACGAATAAACACGGACCTGGTCCTAACTCGATCTCATGCCTTCGTCGAACTGACTCCTCTTCTCAACAATGATGTGAAAACCCTTCAAAAACGCCTCCCGTAGCCTTATTTTAGCCCCATAGCGCCCCACGGGTTTGAGCTATCGGGCTGAAAACCTTTCGGGCACAACTAGATGGTAAACCGAGTATTTTGTCAAAATGTCGGATTTAAAAAAAAAAAAAATTCCTACAGCCCAAAACGGCCCGGACGGACATTCCGGTTTTGGAATCTAAGTAGACCTCTTGAAACTGATAATTTCACATTTTGGGGGGACGTACGTTGGACACCCAGCCACTCAGAATGAATGAAGGTCAGCGCCTGTCGGTTTACGTTGGACACCCGAAGCGAGACAGAATTGACGGGAGCTCGCTTGCGACCGTTAACCTTTGACACCCGACCCCAAATGAAAACAGAGAAATCAAGTTCTTATTTTCATCAGTTATATCAGTCCATCAGCTCAAGAGTTCGTTGAATACATTCTTACGTTGGTGATGACGCACTATTTTCCCCTACGACGTGGGCATTTCAATCATATACAGCCCTGACAAGAAAACCCTTTGTCATTAGCATCAGAGAAAAACCATAAAATTATATTATACTTTACACTATTTGTACTTGTTCATATACCTACCTTCAGTATAATATAATTTTATGGTTTTTCTCTGATGATAATGACAAAGGGTTTTCTTGTCAGGGCTGTAGATGAGCTTAGTTGCTCGAAACCGGTCCCCACGCTATAACACCACGCTATAACCACACCTTCACTTACAGTGGAGACAGTCCTAAGTCTGCCAAAGTGGTAAGGCAAATTTGTGGCACCGGGTGTCCATCGTAACTTGGGTGTCCAACACACGAGATAATTTTTTACTGCGTCGGGTGGCAAACGTAACTTGGGTGTCCAACGTCAAACTCGATTTTAGCTTCAGGCGGGTGTCCAACGTAACACTTTTTCGGCCCCGGGTGTCTAACGTAAGGACCCGAAATTTGGGCGTAAGGGGTTTGGGCCCGCGCACGTGTAAAAGCCTCAGAAAAGGCAAGGGGTTTGGGCTCATGAACAGCGTGGCGACGTGAGGGGTTTGGGCCCACGGTTTGTGCTCCGAAATCAAAATTTCTACTCGCATTTTGCGTTTCAGAGCCTCCTGGACAAATTTGGTTCTTGTATGTCTGTCTGTCCGCATTTCCTTGCCACAGCCATAACTTCCACAATTTTCAAGAAATAAGAAACAAGACCCAATACTTTCAAGTTATTTTTAAGCAGTAGGAATTTTTTTAAAAATCTGAAATTTCGACAAAATACTTGGTTTACCATCTAGTTGTGCCCGCAAGGTTTTCAGTCCGATCGCCCAAACCCGTGGTGCGCTATGGGGCTATAATGGGGCTACGGGAGGGGTTCTTTGAAGGCTTTTAGCTATGGGATCAAGTTAGGTGTCGTTTTCCAAGTATTTTTGGACGTAGAATCCATTTTTTGGGGTCCCGGAACGATCCGATTTCACTGGGGCGATGTTTAGGGCATTCGTGGGGCTAAAAATGGGATTTTTGAAGGATCCCAGGATGTTAAATATTTTTCGAGTAAAAAATACAGTTTTTGAAAAAACAAATTTTTGAACAAAAAAATCAAAAAAAAATTTTTTTTGAGATAAAAATCCAAAAAAAATTTTTTTTTAATTTTTTCATTGACAGAATTAAATTTCTGCACAAGTAACGTATATCAAAGAATAATAAACCCTTGTGTAAAATTTGCAGCGTTTTTCAACTGTAAATATACCAAGAAGCCATCAAGGGCCTTGCTCGAACACTTGAAAAAACTGTGGACAACATATTGTGAGGACAAGGACATCATAGTCTATCTTTCGGGTGTGAGCCACAAATTAAACTACTGAGGGTGTGAGCAATCCGAAGGGAGAAGAACGTAACGACGAATGATGTCATTCTGAAACATGTGAGAAATACACCTTCTACGTCCATTTCATTCCGTTTTTTCCATGGGCCCAAACCCCTTACGTTTTCAAAATCAGAAGGGCCCAAACCCCTTGCGTCGCGGGCCCAAACCCCTTGCGTTTTCACCCCTGCGGGCCCAAACCCGGTGCACCCCGAAATTTTGAGGCCGATCGGAGTCGTCGACCTCCGAAAACTGTATTATTCCAAGAATAATAAACCAAAATTAACTGTGACCGAATTGTGACGATAAGGTGTCTCAAACTTTTACAGCTCTTTCCCAAGTGTCAGAACTTTAAGAAACACTTCAAATTTGTGCACAAAGGTTCTTGGGCATAAATTGTGAACAAAACCCTAAATATCTGGGGCGTTTTCTGCCAATAATAATTATTTTGAAATTCTTTGATTTGAGTGCAGAATTCATATTCGTCCGCCGCCCAGGCCGTTTTGGGCAGTGGACATTTTGTTAAAAATCTGACATTTTGACAGAAATAGATTCTCCATCTAGTTTTGCCCACAAGGTTTTCAATCCCGTTGGGCTCTGTAGGGGTAAAACGGGCTACAGGTGGCTTCTTTGATACTTTTTTGGCCATGGGATCGAGTAAGATATCGAGTCACTAATTTTTAGGGTCCCAAATCTGTCCAAATACTCCACAACAATCGCTTGATTTTTTTCAATTTTAAATGTTTTAAAATTAAAATTATTTAAAAAATTTTATTGACAGAAATGTTTTGTTCACAATTTATGCCAAAGACTAATGAACCCTTGAGTAAAATTTGCAGCGTTTGGAATGTACTGAACAGTATTCATGAATAGACAACTCTCAGATCATGTGAGAAACAGCAATAGTCAGTGCCTTGCCCTCGTTAGCTGCTTTGTTATGCAATTTCGCGGACTACTTATCCATATTTTTATCCATATTTATTGAATATTAAAGTTTATTTATGACACGTAAACTTAGTAAATACCTACAAAGATGATCATTTTAATTTCAATCAATAAATGTTAAATTGACGGTGAAGGAATAGGCGAGTCGGTTCGAATTGAACAGCCACATGGTGTGGGCCTATGTCGTATAAACGTATTTTTCCGTCCCACTGGTACCAAGATAGATGTTGCAAATATTGCCTTCTGTTGTCAGGCAGTGAACTTGGGAGTCCCTCATGAGCTAATTACTTAAGAAGGCCCTAGTTGGAAGGGTTGTCGGAACCAATACGGACGTCTGGGAACCGATACGGATACACCCGTTGGAAGTAGGTACCTGAACGGATTTACGACCCTACTTTCGAAAAGTTTTCAGTTCGAATAGAATCTGGTAGTTTCCCCTCTTCACAATCTTGTCTTGAGTTTTCTGGCAGAATCCTCGTTCCACCTTTTCGGGGAATTTTAAGGATGAGATTTTCGGAGTTTTGAGAACGAGACCCCGATCTCCCCGAATTTCCAGGGAGGGCCTTTCCGACAGTTCCCCCCATCCCTTTTAGATTTCCTCTACCGCATGTTAAACCCCTTCGAAAATGAGTCGAATGAGACACCCAACTCACAAGACTTGCCGATTTCATTTGTCAGTAGTTCCAGCGTTTCGTCTTTATCCATCACCCACTCAAACAGTTCACGCCTTCTGAACACGTGAAACCCAACTTCATAACCTGAAGAGAGCACTTTTCTTTACACGAATTGATACATATAACGAATTGATGTATAACTTTCACGTAGGCAGGTTCTGGCAGCTGATTCCAACGGATTCCGACAGATAGGTGACCTAACTTATAAAAAAAAAAAATTGTTATGTGCCTCGATGAGCGTCACGACTTTTTAGATCAATGAATATAATGAAAATAGACTTAAAATCACCTAATTATTCAATCGTCCCAAAATATTGCTTCTAAATGTATTTTCTTCCAATAAATGTTCTGTGCATACCTTCAGAATTTGAAGTTCAGATGGAGACGTCCATAAAATGGGCAGAGGCTATAGAAGAGGTTCAGAAAGGAACTGGCTAAAATCTCCTGTTTCAACTATATCAGGGCTCGATATTATGAAGTCAACAGAGTCATGTTTGAACGAGTGTAGTATACCTCCAGAACATCTTGCGGCTCTTTAAACTTAGGACTCATATCAATGACTTCGGATTTTTTATTCCGCATTTCGTTTTGTTTTTCTTTTTCAAAGTTTTGGCCAGGTTTTTTGTGATTCTGACCACTGTACATCGGGTAGAAAACCCTGCAGACAATATTTCAACCTCCTTCACGAAAATATACGTTGATTACTCTAATGAGTTGCATCATCAAATGCACTGAATTCAACAAATTTTGATACCTCGATATGGGGAGTATTCAATCCACCGGATTATTTGGAGCAGTGGCTAATGAACTTCATTAAATGAAGTACGAATTCCACCGTTAATTGGTGTTAACCCTCCGTGTTGTCTGGCCCTCCCTCGAAAAGGTTTGCCCATGGATGGGTTAGATAGTATCTGGATCTTGAGCAGGATCGTAGATACTACAATAATGGCAAAAATATTGTGAACTACAGCACAACAGGCTTGAGGAGGACTTATATGAATCACAGGCAATGAGAATGTTATTTACAATGTGCAGGCTGCGATTCACACCACAGAAATCGCGACTTTTTTAAGCAAGAGGAATCCCGCAAAATCCCGTGATGATAATCCCGCAAAATCCCGTGATGATAATCCCGCATTTGCAAGATTGAAAAAACACCGCGGGATCACGCATTGCAGGATTGTGACCCCTAGTTGCGATGGAAGTTTGGGCTACCATACCTCAATCCTCATATCTCTTATCTCGATGAAGTGGGGGACGGCTTCTGTGAATGGATCAAGGACATGCCTATGATGATGCATGATGATAATGCATAGTAAATGCCTGTTCAAAACCTACATTGGTGTGTCCGTCTATTTTGAAACCCGGGAGGATTCTTACACTTTTGCGCAGTGTGGAGCGGGAGGATTTTTACATTTTTGCGCCGGGTCGAGCTGGAGGATTCTTACACGGCACGCAAAAAAAGGGAGGATTTTCACATGGTTTTTCCCAGGCGGGAGGATTTTTACAGTTCCCGCTCTAACGGTAAGCGCTCACCAGGGAATTTCCAGGTCAGGAATTAGGTGGATACCTCACCCTATATGCGCCTTAGATTTCAAGCCTTGGCTCAGGCAATGTCAATGCCCCGTGCATTGTTTGGGGATTTACTACCGAGGTATGCATTGCAGCCATTCTTGTAGTTGAACATCACAACAACAACAAAATTCCGGAGATTTTTTTCCCCCCCGAAACTTTCCAAATAATATTATTCGAAAACCTAAATATATGCTTTTTGGTCCCAAATATGTGAAATTAAATCCAAATATGTGTTTAAATGGTTGCAAACAGCTCAAACCCCCTCAAAACGGACTTGTATGAACATTCGGAGCCCAAAAACGAAATATGCAAAATATGTAAAATCTCGACTCTACTCATAATATACCTACATTTCCCTTCATCCTGTCGTCGTCAACCCTTCGACGCCAGTTTTCTTGGTCTCATTCTTTGTTCCTTTGTTAGACTGAGTGGCGCGGACCCCCTCTAAGTTCGACCCGAGTAACAAAAAAAGTTTAACCTACGTCTTGAAATGACGTAGTGACCCAGTTTGAGGTTTTCCAAGAACGGACGGACCAACGGTTTTGGTTCTTGTCCGTTCGGGAGAATTTTCCAAAGGCCGCTTCCGGGCTAACTTTTATTGCTCGACACTAATCCCTTTTGGTGTTTTCGCAGGAAACCGTACGCGGTGATCGCCTACCGGGGGGGGGGGGGGGGGGGGGGGCACTTGAATAATACTTGTAAATATCCACCCTCAACTATGGTTCCATACCATAGATTGTGCGCACTTTTCTTTTGAGCTTTTCGTGTTGCTTACGTGGATTACGGTAACTTGTTTATCCTTGTTGGTTAAATTTTGTCAGATATTGACACAGCACTGATTTATTTTTGCTATAGCTTCCTAAAAGCTGTTGATGTTTATTTTACGACACTTTGTCGATGAGACTTGTTGTAACTACTGTTTCTTGGTGCCACCTTATATTGTAACCAGCTTTTCTTCAGTGGCTGCCCTTGTACAAAGTTTTGCTGTAGGTATGCTATTTTTGTACTTATTTTTTGGCTAGTTGTGCTTAGTCGGTTCCAGTACGTACGATTCTTGTCCTGAGGCTTTCTGTTCAGCCTCTTTTCTTTTTATAGCCGCATTTGGCTAATCATTATCGCTTTAAGTCCTCCGGCGGTCACGAGGGTTTTCCACTCAAGGTTGACGTGATCACCGGCACCATAAAACAGCGATCTTCAGAATATACGCATATAACTGTAAATTCTAGTGGTTTTCATCTAAATAGTTTGTTTATAATCAAATTTAGTGTTATCTAAATCCTTCTCAAATTCGAAAAAACGGTTTTTGGTCACCTATGTACAACTCAGTCCGGTACCAATAATTTTGCGTTCAGATACAATTTACACAGCATAAAAGCCAAAAAGCTGCCCGCTCTCCTGGACTTGGGTACTAGGAAATGCCGATTAGGGACTCGAGTAATTTTTGGGCACATTTTTCAGGTTCAAAAATATTAAGGCAGAATGCCAAACCCAGTGGTAAGTCAAAAAGGAAAATAATTGAGTTTCAAAACTCCGCAACTGCGGAACAATCGTTCCACGATTCACGGTCTGGTTTTGGAAGTCGGTTAGTGAATAATTATTTAAAAAAATAAAATTAGAAATTCACAAACGTATACCTGTGTAGTATATCATGTAGTATAGTATCATTCGACCTCCTGACATCCTTCAAAAGCGACGTATGAAGCCCCATAGAAGCCACACACATCCACGGTGAGACGATGGGCCTGAGACCGCCCTCATATGGACTCAACGTCCAAACATACTTCGAACACGACAGCCCACTCGACCACATGTACAAAATGTATTTTTTTTTTAAACTCATTTAGCCCCTTTTTAGCACCACAGAGCCCCTCGGTGTACAGGATGAGTTTGAATCCCCTAATAAACTGAGTCTACGTCCAAAATTACTTCAAAAATAATACCTCATTCGACTTTCTGGGCCAAGTCCCCAAAAACCTCCCCAAAAACAGCCCCATAAGTGGATTTATTATTTCACTTTCCTTTGTGTCGATTTCAACTGTGTTTTCGAGCATATTTAAGGGCATATAATGGTGGGTTTCGAGCATAGCTATAGAGCATAAAACGGATGTTTTTCGAGCATATTTGGTGATTTTCTCGAGCATAACAATCCGAGCCCAGGTAATAAACAAACTCCAGACTAAACAACAGTAAAATACTGTTGAGGCGGTGGATTTCAAAACTGTCTATGTCCGTTTTAGCAATTTTTCAGGAATCACGAAAAACATGCCCCAACTCAACCAATAACTCTGGAGACGCGATTTATTTTGCATTTGACTCATTTGGCATCACTAAATGAGTGCGGAATTTTTGAACTAATTTAATTAAGAAGGGAGCTAGTAAATTGAGATTGAAAAATGAATGTAGACAGTTTTGACACGAACTGTCGAATGGCGAGTGTATTGCTTCGAACTGAATCATGAAACTAGAGAGTTTTGGAACGAGCCGCAAAGTTTGGGAGCCAAAACCAGTGGAACGGAGACGGTTTTGCTTGATTCTGAAGTCATTTTTCGATGGAGCGCGGGAAAATGCTTCAGAATCTACTGCTAACTAGATATGGCCGAAAATGAATGTACCTAGACAGTTTTGGAATCCACCGCCAAATTAGAGTGAAACAATCTGGAAAAAGAGTAGAATACTATTAAATGAACCATTCGCGGCAAGAAGCTGGGACTGGAGTTGCATTGACATTGATATTAACGATGACATGATATTTTCATTCAAGGGACCATTGTTCCCTTTCATACGATACAAAGCTCCCTTGAATGAAAATATCATGTCAAGAAGAAAAAAATGCTGGTGCTGAATGGAATAGGCTGATGGTGCTGAAATTATCAACACGCGTTCTTTGATCTCAAGATTCTCCCACGGTCGTGGTGATTCCAACTGGAGTACCTTCTATACTATAGAATCTATAGGGTCCAGGCTACACGACCAAATCAAATTTGTTGAGTACAATTTTTTTCAGACCTTGAAATGAACTAGAATGTTCGAAATTATGCTAAATAATATTACCTATACGATATTATCGTAACTCACTGGTTGAAGACTTGGTCAAAAAACATTCTGACAGAAGAAAAAAACTCGTTTTCAAAGTAGTTTTATGTACAAAAAGTAAAAACCACTAGATACAAGCAGATAGATAAATGTTACAAAAATGAGCCGGAAGAATATAGAATTGTCTAGGTTTATACGTATTTGACACACCGAAGGAAGCTGATCGGATTCAATGAGGCTTATTTTTTACTGTAGCTTCTCAGGAGTATTTAGCCCTACTAAAAGCTCTCGGAAATGTACTAAGGAAAATGCATTTATTTCCGTCCATCGTTCGCGTTCGTTCAAGCAAGCTCTTTTCAAAGATGGATCAGTATGCTATTAAATAGCATCACAAACTTTGTGATGGTTGATTCCACTTGACCCAATCGAAGATTCGCAAAAGTAGACAATTGCGTCTCAAGAGGAGGCCAAAACAGAAAGGTGGTGGGTTAGGGCATCTGCTTTGGGATGCTTGTTTTTAAACCCAAGCAAAGTTGAAGACTTTTTCGTTGACAGCAATGTTCGCTGATGACTTGACCGAAACTTCCGTTTTACGGAATGCTTGGTTCCCCCTAATGTTTGTGTATGTAGCGCCGCACAGGGCTGGAATAAACCTCTCGAAAAAAGTTTCGATTTCGACGTTGTTTCTTCTATTAGTAGTCTTGTTATGAGTTGCTAAAAATTGGGGAAGAGTTGCCTTGATCATAAGAATTTTTTTTTCTGTAGTAGGTGAGCTTCTGACAGTCGGTACAGTTTTTCAAGAAAAAGGTGCAAATTTTACACTTGGGCTTATTATTCTATGATATAAGAGGGTTACTTGTGCATACATTTTATTCCGTGTCAATGAAAAAATGTGTTTTTATTTTAATTTTAATTTTCAAAAAAAAAAATTTCGGATTTTTTCAATTTTTTTGTTTTTTTACTTGAAAAATATTTGCCCTCCTGGGATCCTTCAAAAATCCCATTTGTAGCCACATGAAAGCCGTATAGATCGCCACAGTGAAGTAAAATTTGACTTTATTCACTCGAGTGCACAATACAGAAACCTTCCGCAAGCTCGAAACTTTTGTCCATCAAAAGTTAACACACCTAACTGTTCCATAAATTTCGTTACCGGCTGTGGTGCCAGTGTCATTTCAACAAGTACTTCTTTCACTCAACGAGTGATTCTGTTCGAACATGATCGATTTTGTTTATTAAAACTGGTATTCACGATGGGGGTTGATCGGCCTCAGAAATTTGTCATCTTAGGTACGTTTCACGATGTGTAGATTTCAGAATTTTTGTTTTTCAATTGCATTTCCTATTCAAAGAAAAGATCATGACCATTCCGCCAATAAATAAATAAATTAATTAATTAAATAAAAATTTCGTTAGGTACCTATACTCAATGATTTCATTAGCTACCAACCTATCACATTTTATTTTATTTATTTAATTATGAATGAAATTCCCGTCCGGATTACGCTGTCCGCGCCGGGCAGTAGGTAGAATTTCTATTGTGAAACGCTGCAAAGTTTACACAAGGGCTTATTATTCTTTGATATAGTGCAAAAATTAATCCTGTGTCATTAAGAAATTTAAAATTATTTTTGGAAAAATTGAAAAATGAAAGAAAATTCAATAAAATGTTTGGACAGATGTGGACCTCGAAAAAATGGATTTTGCGTCCAAAACTTATGGGAAAACGACACCTTATTAGACCTCCTGGAATCCTTGAAAAAATCCCATTTGTAGCCGCATGAAAGCCCCAAAGATCCCCACAATGGAATCGGATCAGTCTGGGACCACCAAAAATGAATGATACGTCCAAAAATACTTTGAACACGAGATCTATAGGACCCCATAGCCGAAAACCCCTCCCCTAGCACCATAGCGCTCCACGGGTTTGGGCGATCCGGTTGAAAACCTTGCGGACACAACTAGATGGGGACCCAGTATTTCGTCGAATTTTTAGAGTTTAAAAAAATGCCTACTGCCCAAAACGGCTTACGAACATATCGGTAGGTACTGGATTGTTAACATCTTGAAACGGATTGGTAATAACGTCAAAATTTGAGACCAATCTGAATTTTCGACCTCCGTCGCGATTACATAGGTGTATTATTCCAAGAATAATAAACCCAAACGTGATTTTATAGATTTTTTAAAATGAAAAATAAGGTTAAGGAGCGATTTTAGGTATAGGGGAATGGGGTATGTTCGCGAGGGAGGATTTGAATTCCGCCAATTCTTATTACCTGAGGGAAAACGACGGATATTGGTATATTTATTTCCGCCAATCGCCTCGGATGTGTTGCTATTGAAATCCGCCAATGATCTCTATGGAGGTAGTTGAAGTCCACAAGTTAAAAGGTTTTAATGATTGCATTGAAATACGTCCACAGCTTTAAGTTTACACGGATGTTATATCTTGCGTCCGGAATATGGCTGAAACAGGCTCAGTCACAGTTCAGTTCAGAAGGAGGTTTACGTCATGATTAACGACATCACTCAGAAAAGAAAGAATACAAACACCTACAATACGAAAGTCAAGTTTCTCACGTCCGCGATGCAAAAACTCGAACGTGGACAGCTTACCGCCTTGGAGTTTACGAAAAAAGTGGCGTTGTATACAATATATTGCGCCTCTGTCACGGGAAAATAGTCATGAAGGCGTATTAGCAGTACCTAGTTTTATTGACATGTCCATTTCGGATTTCATTTTGATCGCATGACATGAAATACGTTGTATTTAATAAAGCTTCATGGACGAAAATCGTGGTCACCCCTCTCACCCTGTTGGCGGAGATAAATAGTGTGGGGGCCGAGAAATTGGCGGAAATCAATCAAGGGGGAGCCGAGTGATTGGCGGAGATCAACAACACCTTCACCGACGTCTTGGCGCTTTTCAGATTCCAAAAACAGAATGTCCGTCCGCCGTCCGAGCCGTTTTGGGCAGTTGGCATTTTGGTTTATTATTCTTGGAATAATACACCTATGTTTTCGCGACGGGGGTCGACGACTCCGATCGGGCTCAAAATTTGACATTACATATCCGTTTCAAGAGGTCTACATTCTAAATCCGAAATGTCCGTCCGCCGTACGCCGTCCGCCGTCCAGGCCGTTTTGGGCAGTAGAAATTTTTTTAAAATCTGAAATTTTGACAAAATACTTGGTTTACCATCTAGTTGTGCCCGCGAGGTTTTCACCCCGATCGCCCAAACCCGTGGGACGCTATGGGGCTACGGGAGGGGTTTTTGAAGGTTTTCGTTAATGGGGTCGAGTTAGGTGTCGTTTTCGAAGTATGTTTGGACGTAGAGTCCATGTTTGGAGGTCCCAGAACGATCCGATTTCACCATGACGATATGTGGGGATTTAATGGGATTTCTGAAGGATCCCAGGAAGTCAAAAAGGCGTCGTTTTCCGAGTAATTTTGGACGCAAAATCCGTTTTTCGAGGTTCCACATCTGTCTGATCATCGAAAATAGGAAATTTTTGGGCAAAGAATAATAAACCCTCGTGTAAAATTTGCAGCAGTTTTTGAATACTGTCATTCGGGCACCACTGTGCGCCGTGAAAATGTGCAGGATATTGCAGGTGGAACTGACATCTTCCCCTCGATTACAGCCCGAATATCAAATTTTAAGAACGTTACTCACCAATCAGCCTAAGTTGATAGCCTACTCGGCCTTTAATCAAGGTAACATAATTTTATGCATTTCATTAACCCGCCCTTGCATTAAGAATAATCAAAAAAGGAATAGCGGTCGGGATTTGGGTAGTTGTACTCCAATAAAAACAACTTTCTTCAGTGACTAGTTTCAAGTACCGTAACGTGCAGTAACAGACATGTCAACCGTCATCAACCGAGTGACACGCAAAAACTAAACGGAACGGCCTCATAAGCATGATTGACCTTTGTTTTGCATGACGGTAAACCATTGCACAAAAACTGCTGCAGAACCCATAGTGAATCATTGGCACCAAAAGTGAAGCGGAGGAAAGACAGCGGAAGTAATTGCTGAAAATATTGAGTGCATTGTATGCACAGAGAACCAGAGGGACTTTTATCATACAGCCATATGGTAATATTCATCAATCGTACGATAATCGCCCCGATGTCCGCGTCAATGGGGAATCGGATCGCGCCGTTTTTCCCCCATACCGGCATTGTCCAATATCATATCGTTAGTAACTAAATACTTGTATATGAACCTAATGTTTAACCTCAGTGCATCAGTTGCTATGGGCGCCGACATCACCGTAAAACAACTATTTTTTCGGGACCGGCAAAACACGTGCATTTGACTCTTATCAGAAACCGTTGTGCCGGTTGTCAACGACTGCCGCAATACATACTTTAAAAGCTGCACAATAGGTATCTAATGAAGGAAATGTTGGAAAATCTGCATCATTGAATCGCTTCATCTAATTGTGAAACATGCAACTTACTTCTCGGAGGATTTAACTTGGCAGTTGGATTTGGTTTTGAACGGCTTTTTGAACATGATGATGTTTGGGCTTCAGGCGATACGAATAAAATAAACGGACGCGACGAAAACCCGATGGAGTTAAATAACTTCACGTTACGCGAGTAAATAAGGACAGTCACCACACGAGACGTTCAATACTGTCGATACATAAGACGCGGAGATCTAACGTAAACTGTTCGGAAAGATTAGCTGGTCCTGAATGATAACCGCTCACAATCCGTGTTGCCAGCCGCCGTCGTCAAAAAGGGGGAACTCAACCAGTGCTGCCGATCCTCCACTTCAGGATTTCCCCATCTTGAGCTCAAGATTTCTCCAATTTCCCCCATTGCCTAAACGGATTTCCCCACAATTTCTTCCTGCCCTTTTTCATAATAAAAATCATTGTTAAGAACTCGAAATCGGAACCTGATTAGAAATGGCAGAAAAGAAACGGTACCTGGCTAGAAAAAAAGTTACTTTTATTCAAAGACAAAATTTTAATTATTATACAATCTCACATTGACGAGAACTAAGGCAAAAGGATGAAAACCCTCTCTTCAGAGTGAGAGATTGGGATTAGCCAGGAAGGAGGAAGGATTCTTCGAGATTTGTTCGAATTCGGCTTGGTTTCGAGCATGATTCAGCTTGACGTATTCAAGCAGAATTATGGTCAGGACCAAACCAATTCAGAACAACTCACAAGAATCTCATCCGAGTAACCCCTAAAGTGAAAATTTTTTGGTGGCGATAACAGTCTTCTTTTGAGCAGGAGTTGGTTCCTGAGGTGCTTCGTCGTCACTTAGAGTCACAATATCACAAGAACACGTAGAAGGCTTTGGTCGTTCTAACCCTGCTAATAATCATTTAATAAATGGATAATATCCATTTTATATTATGCTTATTAAACTTTTCAACTTGCAACGCAACGAATACCTACGGAATTAGGAGAGACACGCGGTCGCGGAAATCGTGCAAGTTAGGTTCTTTTCTGGTTCAGAGTTCAGCTGCTGTGGTGGTTGCCATCGTTGTGTTGAAGGTTACTAACCCGTCGCGTTAATTTACTATGCAGAACATCAAGTTAAGGTAAGTGGTAGGTAGTACCTACTTCGTTTTTCATATTTTAATTAATTAATTCCCGTTACCAAATTTCTTTAAAATTCACAGCTCGACGGTGAAATTTCCCCATAATTTCCCCAAAAATCCATTTCTCCATTTTGGTTTTAGAGTAGGTGAAATTTCCCCATAATCGGCAGCACTGAGTTGCTCAACACAACCTAAAAGGGAAAAACGCTGCAAATTTTACACGGGGGTATATTATTCTCTGATATAAGTTACTTGTGCAAAAATTAATTCAGTGTCAATAAAAATAAAAAAATTGGGAAAAGTTGATTTTCTTTTTCTTAAATTTATTTAATTATTTATTTTATTAAGTATTATTATTTTTATTTTTTTACAACATTTTTTTTTCTCTGAAAATACAAGCAAAAAAAAAACAAACAAATTTCACGTCTTAAACAAAATGCGTATTTTACCTACCTACCGGATCCTTCAAAAATCAAATTTGTAACCCCATGAAACCCCTATAGATCCTCCCCCCCCCCCCCCCCCCCACAAGTGAAATCGGATCGTTCCGCGACCCCCAAAAATGGATTCTACGTCCAAAAATACTTCGGAAAACGACACCTAACTCAATCCCACAGCCAAAACCCTTAAAAAAAACTCCCGTAGCCCCATTTTAGCCCCATCGCGTCCCACGGGTTTGGGCGATCGGGCTGAAAACCCTGCGGGCACAACTAGATGGTATTTTGTCAATATTTCAGATTTAAAAAAAAAAAAAAAAAAATCCTACTGCCCAAAACGGCGGACGGACTTTGGTTGTGGAATGTAGACCTCTTGAAACGGATGACGTCAAATTTTGAGGCCGATCGGAGTCGTCGACCTCCGTCGCGATTACATCGTATTATTCCAAGAACAATAAACCAAAAGGGAATTTGGCCGCGAAAAGGGGAGGCTGTGCGGTGAAAAAGAGAGGATTAAGCCTAAGGAATCCTTAGGTCACGGTATTTCCATCCTTAGGTGGAAAGACCGTGACCGGATGTCTCCGATATCCGGATATTTCTTTTTAATATCGGGATAAATTGTGACCTGATAGAAGTGGGTTGAAATATCGGGTAACCAGATATGTGAATCGGATATCCGAACTTTTACAAAAATTCAGAAAATCGAAGCTAGGGCGGTGAGGGGCACAGTTCCCAGGTGACATTCGGCGCTCTCCCCGCCTTCCAAAACGTCCTATCGATTGTCGATTGACCGGATTTGTGTTCTACTCACTTGAAATTAGTAAACGAAGTTTTAGGTCAAAGCATACCCTTAAGGCAGTGGTTCCCAAACTATGGTCTGCGAACCCCCCGCGAAACTTCGAGAAAACGCTGCAAATTTTACACAAGGGTTTATTATTCTGTGATATAGGTTACTTGTACAGACATTTAATTCTGTCAATAAAAAAAATTTAAAAAAATTTTTTTTTTTGGATTTTTATATTTCAAAAAAATTTTTTGGGGGGATTTTTTTTTTTTTCAAAAATTCTTTAATTTTTACTCGAAAAATATTTAACTTCTTGGGATCCTTCAAAAATCCCATTTTTAGCCCCATGAAAGCCCTATAGAACGCCACAGTGAAATCGGATCGTTCCGGGACCCCCAAAAATGGATTCTACGTCCAAAAATACTTCGAAAACGACACCTAACTCGATCCCATAGCTAAAAGCCTTCAAAACACCCCTCCTGTAGCCCCATTTTAGCCCCATAGCGCCCCACGGGTTTGGGCGATCGGACTGAAAACCTTGCGGGCACAACTAGATGGTAAACCAAGTATTTTGCCAAAATTTCAGATTTTAAAAAAAATTCCTACTGCCCAAAACGGCCCGGACGGCGGACGGCGGACGGCGGACGGCGGACGGCGGACGGACATTTCGGATTTTGAATGTAGACCTCTTGAAACGGATAATGTCAAATTTTGAGGCCGATCGGAGTCGTCGACCCGTGTCGCGAAAACAGGTGTATTATTCCAAGAATAATAAACCAAAATTGGAGTGGTTGGAGGAGTGATTCTCCAAAACGGCTTGTATCCACTTTCGGCTGAATCGCCTTTTTTGCATTTTCTAGTTTCTTACCCTGAGCCCCATAACTACGAGAACAGTTTTTACACCAAAACGAGATCAATCTCATAGTAAATGGAAGCCAAAAACATTGTTTGTCCCCAAAACGGCGTGTATCCTCCTCGTTGTCAAAGTTCGTTTGTCCTCGTCGTTTGTCTCCAAAAGGGATTGTATCCTCCTTCCTCATCAGCCAACTGATTTCATTTTCATCCCAAAAAGGCATGTATCCAAAAGTAGCAGTTCCCTCCTAGATTTGAAGTTTGTTCAGAATTCAACTGCTTGAGAGAAGCACTGGCTGGGAATCGTTAAGATAGTAGGTATACCACTTGCACTGGTGCAAGATACTATACCCTATCGATAGATGTTGCCCCCGACGCTCTTGGATACTCTCGTCTCGTTATCGGCAGCGCTCAAGTTAGCTGTCCTAATTTAGGACTCCTAAAAAGTGAAGAACGTTCTTGACCATTTTTGTTTCGGCGGAAAAGCTGGAGCAGTGTTGCCAGATTCGGGGAACCTTTTCCCGTTTGGGGGAACTTTGATCAGCATTCCCAGGATGAATAAAAATTCGTGGAGGTTCAAAATACTCTGTAGAAAATAATGAATCCGTCTCTCCCCGCCTTCCAAAACGTCCTATCGATTGTCGATTGACCGGATTTGTGTTTTACTAACTTGAAATTAGTAAACGAAGTTTTAGGCCAAAGCATACCCTTAAGGCAGTGGTTCCCAAACTATGGTCCGCGAATCCCCCGCGAAACTTCGAGAAAAATTGATAAATATTACAAACATAAATACAATTAAAAACTCAAAAATTCATTTCATTGCAAATGAAAATAATGAATAACTAAAATAGTAACTGTGAAACACCAGTAAAATAGCCCCAGATTTTTTTGGTCGCTGGGGTATTTTGGGTGGACGATGTCGTCAGGGGGCTTTGTGGAAGGGGGGGGGGGGATGTTTTATCTGGGTGAATTTGGAGGGAAATTTATCGGAAAAATAAAATTATAAATCTTTTGATCTTCATATTGATTTAATAAAATTTATTAATTCATGATTTAATCATGAATTAATTTAAAAACATGAAACTCCTCATGAATATTTTTATCCTGATATTAGTTATGAAATCATTTGCCTTTTAGCGTTTCCTTCTTTGCATAAAAATATACAAATCAGTATCGAAGTCGTACTCATTGAGTCCATTCTCGGTTCCATTTACGGCAGGAATTTTTAGCATGTGGAGTAAACTAGCGTGGGGCACCTGTGAAATGTAACGACATCTATGTCTATAGAAATAGAAGATTGCTGCTAGGTATTTACTCGTAGACATAGAAGATTGCTGCTAGGTATTTGCTCCCCACCATGCCCCACTCTTTAAGCTCGTTTACTCCACATGCATGGCAGTCCGTCATCCCATCTCCATGACGGATCATCTGGAAGGAGTCAGGAAGGTCAACATTGAGGAGAGTCATCTCCTCCAAGTTCTGCGAGTGTAAACGAGGCACAATTTGCAAGGCCGAAATTCAAAGTAACCACAAAACTTTCTTCTTTTTTCGAGTTTTGCTTATATTTCGAAAAAATAAGCGTTTCTAGTTGAAACACGCTAATAGCAAAATTAAAGGAAACACGATTTCCTACAAAATGCACGTATGCATATACTACAGTTGAAGATCGTAGCAATAGTAGGGCCACTAGAGCACGCTGGAAAAAGGGCCACTTGTCGCTATTTACCAAAAACTAGTAAAACCCCCAGTTTCACTTACTTAAGCCAATTTTTTTATGCCCAACATAATACGTAGGTATATTATGTAGGTCTTTGCATTAATTAATTTAACCTAGTGAAATTGATAAGTAGAGTCTGTAAAATTTACATTTAATGTGATGTTTGTTTTCATAGCGATATTCCCCTCCACCACTAATAAGCTACATAAGACATGGCCTAGCTAATTTACTAACTTTTATTTAAGTACACAATCTACAAATTTAGCGTCATGTATCTAAATTCGATTACTTGAGTAAGAGGGGTCCACAGTAGGTATTGTTCCGTGAAACGGGTCCGCTAGCCAAAAAGTCTGGGAAGCCCTGCTTTAAGGGGGAACCGGAGTGGGGTTTGGTGAGATTCGCAGATAAGAGATGGCGCCCCAGTCGCCCCAAATTAAACCCAATTTTCGCTCAAAAGTAGTTCCAAATTAGCAGAGCAACCAAACAATATTTTTTGAAACGGCCAACGGGAATCTCTTTACTATACTTATCAAAAAGAGGCCAACGTGCAACATTTTCGAAATTGCTTCTATTTAAATAAATATTTAATTTTGAATTTTAGCCAATTTTTGAATTTAGCTCATTATGAGGTGGAGGAAGAAATTCAGCTTATACCACCCTGAAGAACATCAAGAAATGAACATTATTCGCTGAAACAAATCATTTCATCAAAAAACGCGATCGGAATCCGGTTTCCAGAATTATGCTATATGAGCGGAGTGAGTTGAAACGGGCCGTGAAGGGAGAGCTTGGTGACTCATCTCACCCCCCCCCCCCCCCTCCTCAATCACCCCACTTACTCAAACCAACAAACACCAGGCAAGTACCTTTGTACCTGCGGCAAGTTTTTTATTTTTACATACTTTCTTTGATTCCTCTCTCACGCCTGGTGTTTCAGCTTGAGCCTATCAGAGGATTTGAAGCAGATGGCGATCGAAATTTTTCGGCTACCCTAAATTTTTGGTTTTCTATTTTCACGGGCGGCTACAGATATATTATATTAGGTGGATGATATCTTCTTTGTATGTAGTTGAATATTATTTTGAGAGGAAAAAATACAAAACTTAGAATTTTACCCAACATAATATCATATTATGATTTAGCTTTTTATTACAATATACTATTGTATAATATGACTTATTATACACTTAGTGTATAATAATTGAAATAATAATTACTAATAATAATTATTATTATTGTATTACAATAATTGTGTCTAATCTATCAAAGTCAAAAGTTTTTTATTTTCTCCACTAGCTTCGATGAGTTTTTTGGATGGGTGTTCTGTTGGTTTGATTGGGATGGGATGTCCTGGTTGTTATGAGTGAGAGTAGTGATACGATTATGTCTGAGATGTCTTCTTTTGAGTCTTGTCGCAAAACCTGGTGGAGCTGTTATTGCCGCGATGCATGGATTCATGTTACCTTCGGCCTTCTCCACCAGTTTTGTGTATCCTAATCTATAATCTAATGTCTAAATTCTAAATGTCCGTCGGCCGTACGCCGTCCACCATCCAGGCCGTTTTGGGCAGTAGGAAATTTTTACAAATCTCATATTTTGACAAAATACTCGGTTTACCATCTAGTAACTAGACAACTGTTGTGCCCGCAAGGTTTTCAGCCCGATCGCTCAAACCCGTGCAGCGCTATGGGGCTATGGCAGCGGGTTTTTGAAGGCTTTTAGCTATGGGATCGAGTTAGGTGTCGTTTTCGAAGTATTTTTGGACGTAGAATCCATTTCCGGGGTCCCGGAACGATCCGATTTCACTGTGGCGATCTATAGGGCTTTCATGGGTCTAAAAATGGGGTTTTTGAAGGATCCCAGGTGATTGAATATTTTTCAAGCAAAAAATAGAGAAATTTTACATTAGGGTTTATTATTCTTTGATTTAGGTTACTTGTGAAGAAATTTAATTCTCTATCAAAACGAATTCATTTCACAAATTTTTGTTCTTTACTTGGAAAATATTTACTATAAAACATTTGACCTGGGATTATTCAAAAATCCCATTTGTAGCCCCATGAAAGCCCTATAGATCGCCACAGTGAAATCGGATCGTTCCCGGACCCAAAAAAATGGATTCTACGTCCAAAAATACTTAGAAACGACACATAACTCGATCCCATAGCCAAAAGCCTACACAAACTAGCGCGCACAAATGGATGGTAAACCAAGTACCTATTTTGTCAAAATTTCAGATTTAAAAAAAATTTCTACTGCCCAAAACGGCCCAAGACGGCGGACGGAAATTTCGGTTTTGGAATCTAGACCTCTTGAAACGGACAATGTCAAATTTTGAGGCCGATCGGAGTCGTCTACATCCGTCGCAAAAACATAGGTGTAATATTCCAAGAATAATAAACCAAAAGTGAACGAGCATTAAATTTCCTATAAATTGCATTAGTCAATTTTGATAGAGATCCACGCTGAAAATTTCTGAGGGACTTTATAATTTTCATCATTGATTTGGACTTCAAAAAAATTTGATACCCTCCCCGAAATTGATAAGTTACTTAGGTATAAGTTTACTTTATAAGTAACTAAGTAACTGTTACTTTATTCGTTTTCTATAGTTGCAATCTTCAAAATTCCAGATTAGTCCCGAGTCTCTTTCTATCTTTTTTGCTTTTTTTTATATGTTATTTATATTTATTTATTTATTTTATTATTATTATTATTTATAATGTGTGCATTTTTCAAACTGGATCTGTTTTGTTGAATTTTATGAATTTTACTTTTTATTACTTTGTTGGAAACAGGTTTTCTGTTATCTCTGGTGCGGTCAAAATAATTCAATATCGTCAGTGTAGAGCATTTAGCAACATTGAAACAAGCTGGATAAACGGTCCGAGAAAAAAAAGAAAGGAAAAAAAGTCTGCATCTATGAAGGGGTGAAGTCCACCGAGGTTTCTCCGAACTTGCGCGCCCCAGCCCTCCTCGCCCTATTCCAGCCGAACTCTTATTCGGAGTGACTGATTTTGGCGGGAAACCGGATTCCGCCGCTATCTGAAGGTTTAAATTGAATTTGAAAATGCCTGCTAATTCCTTAGGTTCACTGCAAGGGCGGTATAAGCCAACTTTTGAATATTTCGATCAATTAATCACCGAAAATTCAGTAATAAAAATTGATTAATTTGTAATTAATGACTAAATCAATAATTAAAAAATAAATTCAACGTTGGCCTCTTCAGGATTGGAGTCCTGAGCTCAAAACATTTTTCAGAATTGAAATTGATCAATTAGATGCCGAGTTAATTTGGATCTACTTTTGAGCATCTACCCTCTCTCTCGCACACTTGTTCGGCAAATCCACTCCGGTTCCCCCTTAAGGAATTCATATCGCGATGTCCGCGGTTTTACTGGTTTCGTCCCTCTGTAGGACGTGTGGTCGCCATACATTACCTAGTAAACGACCGACGCCGCATTGTGCCCGCGTACTGCCCATATCTCATTCTCCTGGATCTCATTCTATTCATTTCTACCCCATTGGGATCTGATCCTATGTCGGAAAAATTAACAAGTTCGGCCGAAAATCTTTCCAGTGGCCCGAAACAAAAGGCCCGGGTCGGTCACGAAAAGGAAATAGGTGGGTCATTCTCTGCAGATTGTCATAGTTCAGTAACCGGCTTGTTAAGGCTTAGGTCTTGAATTTTGCGTATCGGGAAAAATTGCTCCATGTATAAGGTATTTGGTACTGGTGGTTATCAGTGGCTCAGTGGTTAGAGCGTTGGACTGCTGAGTCAAATGTTGCTGGTTCGATCCCAGCAGCCGGTGGACATGTTCCTTACACTGATAAGTCACCTTTCGGGAGGAAATGGCAACCCACCGAAAGTATTCTGCCTATAAAACCTCTCATATTTGCCGTTTGGAACCGGCGTTAAACTGTAGGTCCCTACTTCTTCTGTAATAACTGTTCAACACGCTTAACAGAAGTTAGAGCGAGAGGTCGCCAACGACCGTTTACGGGTATGGCGGTAAAAGATAAGGTATTTGGGGCTATCTAACTGCTCAATTTTCATCGCAACATTACGAGGGAATCAAGGTAAAAAATTTAAAAAAATCCGTTTATGGCCGTATTTTCACAACCCTGGGCTGTAGCACATCTAGATTTCTATTGAGTTGGAACCTATCTTTCTTCCTAAGTGAAGTAGGATGGCGTGAAGGCGTTCTATTTGTTCATAGGAGTTAGGGTAACAATTCAAGTGAATTGAATAAATCTGCATTATCCATGAAATATGGGGGATTCAATGTCTGTAACTTACTTTTGTTTCACAGCCCTGTCCTGTTACCTGCTGAGTTTAGAAGTTGGCGCTAAACGAGTGATTATGGAGAAAAATGAATCCGTTTGGTTGGAAGCACGGAGAGGAACCTCCGGAATGTTCACTTCATCACCCAGTTTTCATGTGCACTTTGTAGAGCCTTGGTTCGTTCTTCCCAAGTTAGGGTGTAGTCCGGTGTTCCAAACTAAGGTTTCCCACCCTGTCCTCAACCACAAGATCCAGGAAAATATGATAAAGTAATAATAAAAAGCTCGAATAAAGATTTAAAAAGCTCGAATTTTAATTGTTTACCTGGGCTAGCCACGAGGCATTTTCCTGTTTTTTGTTTTTTGTTTTTTTTTTCTTCACAACCCTTTCATTTCCATTTTCTCTGATGGCAGGGTTGTGAAAATATTTACCTACTTGTTTATTGTCAATGAAAAATGGTCATTTATCAAAACTATTCGAAATAAATATTAAGCATAGGTCATCACTGGGCGTCATTGGCCCTATTTAAGAGTACCAAACCCTCGGGTAATCCCCATTTGCCACGTTTTCATACGTTTCACAACCCTGTCCTGCTGACATTTTTGAATGGTTGAAACTAGACACGTCTATGAAGGCAAACTTCGGGAACTCACTTTTGGGAACCCAAGGATAAATGAACAAAAAAAAATTATAAAGATGGAAGAAAATGTTCTGTAAATTTCTGAGAACGAAAAAGGCGTTTAGGCAGACAATGATCTACGTCCTCATTGAAGAGAAAACCGCGAAGGAAAATACCAGTATTCAAACCGAACTGGGAACTTTTCCAGATAAGCAAAAACTAATCCGCCAGTGCGCACTAGCACTGAAATGAGAAAAGAGACCTGATTTCGTCAAATATCGAGGTTTGTTCCGTTGGTCAACTTAGTTTTTGACGACCTTGCACTTCAGAGTGACGCGTATTCCAATACCGAGCAACTCAGCGAGTGCTAAAGTGACGCGAATCTGACGATCTTGTTGCAGTTGTTTCCGTCGAATTCGAATAGCTAGAATTTCCCTATAATAGTTAAAAACAATAATTGTTTTATCTGGATTTCCGTCACAATGCCGCGGAGAACGGAGAAATTTCTTTATAATGAAAAAACTATTCATTATCAAAAAGCGAGAAGAAAAGGTCAGAGGCCAGGTGGGAGAGGTCGGGGGTTGGCTGGCTTTAGCCAGCAGGTGGTGGCCCCCTAGTCTACTGTCATCTTTATTCTAGGGTAGGTACTTCTAGCAGTCGTAAAAATCTGAAATTGGTCTTAAAAAATCCAGTTTGGCGAGTAGATAACGAGAGAAGTCTGAAACCACCAAAATGTTGCTGGCGCATGGAAGCTCCAAAAGTGGAGAAAAACTGGATACATAGTAAACTTTTTCTACAAAAGAAAAAAAAAAAAAATCCTTTTTGACGAGTAGATGACGGGAAAAATCTGAAACCACCAAAACGTTGCTCCATGTGGAGTACCAGTTGCTCCAAAAGTGCTCAAAAAATAGGGGCTGGAGCAGTTGGTGGTGGGCTGAGTGGTGTCCGACGGGGACGCGGCTGCCTCCCCCCCCCCCCCCCCCTCCACCCAAGAAAAACCAACAATCTGTTTTTCTTCAAGAAAAAACTGCACACTATAGGAAAACGCGTTGTTGGGTCTGAGGCCAGGTGGGATACTGTCGGGGGTTGGTGGCGTAGCCAGCAGGAGGTTGCCCCCAAGTTATCCATATATTGTAGCATTACACTAGTTAGTAGTTGGTATTTCTTCTTCAATATTTCTTGTAATATTTAACTTCGTTAGCTCTCATGTGGCCTTAGTGTTGAACTTCTCAGTTCCACTCACATTCGATTTTATTTGCCACTTCTTTTAATTTCTACCAGTAATAGTTAATTTTGTTACCATTGCTATTGGTCCTGTGATGCTTGGTTGTATTCTAAATATTGTTCCACCAATGGGGACAACCTTTAGGACTGAAATATTCTAGTGACATTGAAGATGTTTATTCCTTTACATAATATGTATCAGTATATATACTGATACTTTGATTTTTTTATGATGATTATTTTATATTGATTGATTTTTTATGATGAAGGTATTCACCCCCCCCCCCCCCCCCCCCCCCATTCAATTCACTGGTTGGACAGAGGTACAAACAGGACAGAGGTACATGCTATGGATGTACCGCTGGCCGAATTCAACTTTTTTCTAAATTGCTCCTGTGCGAATAGAAATGTGATTTTGACAAATTTTTGTCGTAGTTTGGTAGCCAAATAGTTACTGTTGAGAAAATGATGAGAAAGTTGAAAATTAAAATATTCTGCTATCGAAAAGACAATTTTTCAACAACTGGCCAGAGGTACGGGGCCCTCCCCTACTTTCTTCAAGACACGGATCCGAACCCCAGTGGCGATTCAAAACAAACAAAATCCCGATCCTCCATAGCTGACCCCAAATCCCTAAGCCCAATTCTCTATAGTGGACACTACCTATATTTTGTGGACGTGCCTTTGCGGGTGGAAGGTTGTACAATGTACGAGTAGTCCAGTCGCAGAAACTTTATCGTGTTCCGCCGAGCAGCAAATCGGTTTGGGAATGAGGGGCGGTAAAATCGGATATACATTTCCTCGCATCCAAGTCGGTGGAATGGACAGGGGTCGAGTGTGGAGGAAATAGGTTGGAGGCGGCAGGGCGGGGGGCGCAGGCTTGGTGGAACAGGTGATCAGGCGGGAGACCCCAACATCACTTGGCATTCGCAGTCCGGCTCTGTTCTTGAGCTGCTCGCGATCTCCGACTCTGCTCCTTCCCCCCGAATATGAATTTTTCCGTACCAACTCCCGACCAAGAGAATGTCATCAAACAATTCATCCGTGACACTCTCGGTCCCCAACGGCTACCGTCCTCAGTCGTCGTGCCCATGACAGTTGTGTACGCCTTAATCTTCATTACTGGCGTGCTTGGAAACTTGTTCATTTGTTTGGTCATCATCAGAACTCGATTTTTACACACTTCAACCAACTATTACTTATTCAATTTAGCCATCTCGGATCTATCACTCCTCCTATTAGGTCAGTGACTGGCATGCTTCTCGACTAATGTCGTTTCAGTAGTTTGTCGTCCTAAGTTTCTTCTTTAAATAAATCTTTCTAGTCGGTCTGTGCCAACTGGTCTATTTTTGGACTTTTTTTTTTTTTTTTTTTTCAAGTACCAAGTGCACGCATGAACTGTTTCACCGGTATCTATTTGAATGACTACGACAACGCATGATGTTGACGGTAATTAGGAAGAGATATTTCTATGTGTACGATTAATGTTGCCTTGTAATTTTATTATAAACGAGTTGACGTGAAAAAATAGAAAATGCAATGTTTAGTGTTAACTAATTCGAGTTCCACTTATACAAAATTTTCCGCCGGTCGTATGTAAGCACAAACTTGAACTATTTTCACCTTCACATAAAATTAGTGACAGTCATAAATCTGGCAAGAAGATCTGGCGTGTGGCCTTTAAAAAAATGCCATCATTCCTATAGCTCGTGCGAATCGTTTTCACGTCTCAGCTATTTACGCCGGGCCTCAAGACCGATTTCTGACCCTCCACACGCCTTCTTGTATCACAATCATCATGTCATGATGAAAACGCTGCACATTTCGTTTCCGGACATTTCGTTTTTGAAATCTAGACATCTAGGACAGTCAAATAGTACACTAAAAATCGCAAAAAAACGGCTCGCTCTAAATAATTTTCAATGTTGTTAGGATCACACCCAGTATATTATACTACTGGTATATTATACCCAAGTTTGCAGCTTCGAAAAACCAGACTTGGACTTGTTTTGGTTTTTCGCTTAAATCTCCCTATAGGGGTGCATCCTACAAAAAACACTACTCAAATCTTTTTTACAGAACACAAACTTTTCTATCTTTTGAGACCAACCGCAGCTCTATAGGTCTTTTAGTTTCCGAGATGCTGTTTTTCAAAAAATGGCCAATTTTTCGAAAAACTTGAAATTTAACCATTTACTCACGTTTCAAAGCCTCTGTATCAAAAACAGCTTACCCAATCAAAAACGCTGCAAATTTTACACTAGGGTTTATTATTCTTTGATTTAGGTTACTTGTGCAGAAATTTAATTCTGTGTCAATGGAAAACCTTTTAGAAAAACAATTTTTTTTTTCAAAAACTTTTTATACTCGAAAAAGTGTTTTTTGTTTTTTTACTCGAAAAATATTTTACCTCCTGGGATCCTTCAAAAATCCCAATCGTAGCCCCCATGAAAGCCCAATAAATCGCAAAAGTGAAATCGGATCGTCCCGGGACCCCAAAAAATGGATTCTACGTCCAAAAATACTTCGAAAACGACACAGAACTCGACCCCATAGCCAAAAGCCTTAAAAAAAAAAAACCCTGCCGTAGCCCCATAGCGCTCACACGGGTTTGGGCGATCGGGCTGAAAACCTAGCGGGCACAACTAGATGGTAAACCAAGTATTTTGTCAAAATTTCAGATTAAAAAAAATTCCTACTGCCCAAAACGGCCCGGACGGCGGACGGACATTTCGGTTTTGGAATCTAGACCTCTTGAAACGGGTAATGTCAAATTTTGAGGCCGATCGGAGTCGTCGACCCCCGTCGCGAAAACAAGGTGTATTATTCAAAGAATAATAAACCAAAAAGGTCATTCAATCAAACTTGTAGAGAATTAAATTCCATGCTAGAAAATTGGTCCATTGGTTGCGGAAATGCAGTCAACTGAAAATGATTTACTCATTCAAAAAGTCCTCAATCGGACATTGCTCGGTAAGTGGTAATCACGTTTTTCAGAACGTTTTCGACAGTAGATCGGAAACTATCTGCCCGATTCCACATTTCTTGTTTTCTCGCGAAAGCTGATTAAATTTCCGTGTGAAAATTTCATTTGGGCTTCAATAAGAGAGGGGCAGCCATGGCAAAACAATTGCAAATTTCCGCAAAAACCCTTTCCGTCGAATACTAATGGCACTTTTGCTGTCTCAACAGAAATGCAATGTAACGTCTCTTATGTAAAATTTAATCAGCTTTCACCCAAAAAAAAAAAAATAAAATAAAATAAATAAATAAAAAAAAAATTTAAAAAAATCGGGCAAACCGTTTCTGATTTTCAGGCAAAAATGTGCGAAAAAAGGTTCTTGCCAAAATTTGCAATTGCACGCCCAAACTAAAAATCCTAAGCCGTATTTTCCCTGCACTTCGGGTTTTTGGACCCTTCAATAAAACAAGGGAATTTTGGCTGCAATTTTTTCTCAAATTACTGACAATTCTGAACCCCGCCGAGTTTTTTTTTTTTTAATCGAACCTCGTCATTTTTGTGCTCACCCTCAATCATTGCAGGAGTAAAATATCGACCTCTCTGTGGGTGCGAAGTTAACAAACGTTGACGTCAAGGTAAACGGTTTACTAACGATGTTCCTCGGTGTGCATCGGCAGGGCGGAACGAATAAAACACCAAAACTCGCTTTTATCAATCCGTCAGTCAGCGATGTAGGTAAGCTAAAAAAAGTTTCAATCAGTTGGGGTGACACTAAACTTGAAGGTTGTACAGATGAAAGCAGTCGGTTCTCTGATCACCCGAATGTGCCACGAACTTCCTCCAGTGTTATCGCTTATTTTGAACCCTGAAAAAAGCTTTAATTGCTTTCGGTGTACTTTTCCCATCGGGTGTTTGTACAGGCACGATAACGTGACAACGTCTTTCTTTACCTATTCACATCTTTCGGTAACTCGTGTCAAGGAAACGAGTTCTTACACATTCAATGACCGGGCTTCATAGGAAACGTGATCTATTACTTCAATTCGTACCCATAAATGAGCTGGACATTTATTTCGCCGGACTCCAGGAAGTACTGTCCATCACTATTGAGCCGTTTTCTACTGTGGAAAAAATGCATTTAGTGGAAAAACGCTGCAAATTTTACACAAGGGTTTATTATTCTTTGATATAGGTTACCTACTTGTGCAAAAATTATTTCTGTGTCAATAGAAAAATTTTGGGAAAAATTTTTTCTATGGTTTTTTTCTCAAAAAAATGTGTTTTTTTTTTTTTTTTTTTTTTTTTCAAACATTCTTTATTTTTTTACTAGAAAAATATTTAACCTCCTGGGATCCTTCAAAAATCCCATTTTTATCCCCATGAAAGCCCTATAGATCGCCACAGTAAAATCGGATCGTTCCGGGACCCCAAAAATGGATTCTAGTAGAATCATTCTACGTCCAAAAATACTTCGAAAACGACACCTAACTCGATCCCATAGCCAAAAAGCCTTCAAAAAACCCTCCCGTAGTCCAATTTTAGCACCATAGCGCCCCACGGGTTTGAACGATCGGACTGAAAACCTTGCGGGCACAACTAGATGGTAAACCAAGTATTTTGTCAAAATTTCAGATTAAAAAAAAAATTCCTACTGCCCAAAACGGCCCGGACGGCGAACGGACATTTCGAATTTAGAATGTAGACCTCTTGAAACGGATAATGTCACATTTTGAGTAAATGATAAATAATTTTAATGTCACGATCCGAGTCGTAGATCCCCGTCGCGAAAACATAGGTGTATTATTCCAAGAATAATAAACCAAAAGTACCAGAGGTGGGATTAGAATGGAGCCGCTACTGCTCTCAGGGAAATTTCGTGTTCAACTTTTCCCCCCTCACACTGAAGTACGAATTGCTCCTGCACACTTGACTGCTTGCTGCCTCCCTACACGTGTTGAAGTTGCATTTTTCAGTTCATATCTACCTAATTATATTTTTGTCTTTCCTTTTCCCTCTGAATGAAGACTTCATACTTAGTACAATGAAGGCATGTCCGTTTCATTAATAAAATAATTTTATTTATATAATTTATTAATAATTATTAATGAATATGAAATGATGAAAACGATGAAACGATAATTATCGTTTAATTATTAACATTAATGTCTTTAGCTAATATTACTAGCTTTTTGAGAATATGATGTCACCACTCGTGATGAATATCCATACGAGAATTGCTCTATAGATGGATGCTTCAACACAATTAGTTGGAAAGAAATAATAAAGAAGGGAATTTAACTTATGTACGAATTTATATGTCCTACCGCATCTCCAATAATTGGATAATGAAAGAATGAAAAATTGAACCCGTTTCTTTTTAAAGGGGTTACGTAGGTATTACGTCGTTTTTGGCCATTTTACAATAATAATTTTCTGGGTCTCCACTAGGGGTCGCAATCCCACACGATTTTGTAATTAATAAAATAATTTCGGTAAATATGTGATATCCTGGGATCCTTCAAATCCCGTACGGTGGACCGCGTACGGCGTACGGCGGACGTCAATTTCGTTTTTGGAACCTAGACCTCGTGAAACGGATAATGTCAAATTTTGAGGCCGAAGGAGTCGTCGACCTCCGTAGCGATTACAAAGGTGTATTATTCCAAGAATAATAAACCAAACGCTGCAAATTTTACACAAGGGTTTATTATTCTTTGATATACGTTACTTGTGCAGAAATTTAATTCTGTCAATGAAAAAATTAAAAAAAAAATTTTTTTTTGGAATTTTATCTAAAAAAAATTTTTTTTGGGATTTTTTTTTCAAAAATGTTTATTTTCAAAAATTCTTTATTTTTTACTCGAAAAATATTTAACATCCTAGGATCCTTCAAAAATCCCATTTTTAGCCCCATGAAAGCCCTAAAGATCGCCCCAGTGAAATCGGATCGTTCCAGGACCCCAAAAAATGGATTCTACGTCCAAAAATACTTCGAAAACGACACCTAACTCGATCCCATAGCCAAAAGCCTTCAAAAAAACCCCTCCCGTAGGCCCATTATAGCCCCATAGCGCCCCACGGGTTTGGGCGATCGGACTGAAAACCTTGCGGGCACAACTAGATGGTAAAACAAGTATTTTGTCAAAATTTCAGATTTTTAAAAAAATTCCTACTGCCCAAAACGGCCTGGACGGCGGACGGACATTTCGGATTTAGAATGTAGACCTCTTGAAACGGATAATGTCAAATTTTGAGCCCGATCGGAGTCGTCGACCCCCGTCGCGAAAACATAGGTGTATTATTCCAAGAATAATAAACCAAAATGAGAAGGTGGATGTATACCTTCAATCAGTTTATTATCGTGATTCTTTAATCAGTGTAATATCCATTCCTTCAGGGGGGCGAAGATCGGGATAAGGCATTTCCTATCAATACAATGGTAACAAGCATTCGTGTCCTGCAGTACTCGAGTTCCCATTCATGGACCCATGAATCCCATACATGGGAACTCGAGTAATGGAGTTCCGTCGGGGATAGGTAAAAGTACACACGTGTCTATATTACCTATAGGTAGATCCCCGTGAATTGAGTGATAGGTCTATCGTAGGCGTTTGAAAACACATGACATTGTGAACAGCGATTGTTATCAAGAATTTTTCTTTCCAGGAATTACGAGGGAATGCTAGGCCGAAGTAGGTACCTCTCCACTTTACTCTGCCTTCAAAGGAATCTTATTTTTATCCTGACTGTGCGGGAGGCCCGCGTGTGAGGGAAATGAAGGGAGACAAAAAATGTGACTGTGGGTGACATCCTTTTTAAACCTTTCGCATCTCTGGTGGACTTTACGAACCCGGCCAAATCAATCAAGTCGTGTCTAACTTGAAACACACGATTCATCAAAGGGATCTAAACTGAAAAAAAAAAAAAAAAAAAAAAAAAAATCAACACTACCGGGGAAAATCCTCACTCGAACCGATTATAGATTTGTTTCTAATTGCTCAGGAAGGGGGTTCGGAATTCCCCCAACACGGAAGACTATTATATTAAACCACTATAATAGTGGTTTATTGTGCTCTGCCTGAGCCATAGTTCTAGTCCAAGTCGCCTATTCCCCCTGGTGAGGGTCTGAGGTTTTGGTTTATTATTATTCGGAACAAAACACCTTTCGTTTCGGAGGTCGAAAATTCTGATCGGCCTCAAAATTTGACATTATCCGTTTCATGATACGTAAGTAGGATCCAAAAACGAAATGGACGTCCGCCGTTCGGGCCGTATTGGGCAGTAGGATTTTTTTTAAACCTGAAAGGAGGTCAAATAAGCTGTCGTTTTCCGAGTAATTTCGGACGCATAATCTATTATTAGAGGTATCGAAAAATAGAATTTTTCTGAATTCTTTTTAAAAAGATTTTCTTATTTACACAAAATTAATTTTTTTCACAATTAACTTATCGAAGAAGAATAAACTCTTGTATAAAATTTGCAGCGTTTTTGGCTAGGTGGTTGTGGGATAGCCCTCAAAAGGGTGCATTCCCTGACATCTGCGATATGCGAGTGCCCGACGCTAAAAAAAGCCTAATTTGGTAAGGCGATAGGTACAGGGTCAGCGGACCTTCGGGCTCAACTAAATAGAGAACGGAGACTCCGTATTTTGTCAAAAACATATTTTTGAAATCTACACAATGTCATCATGAAACGTTCAATGACAAAATTTAATGTTGAGGCCGATCAAATTTGTTGACCTATGTCGTGATCGATCGGGGGGGGGGGGGGGGGGCACAAGAGCAGGGTATCAACTCGGGGAGTGGGGAGCGGTTAGGAGGAGTTGCGGATCTCGAAGGGGCTGTAAAGAAACGGTGTAAATTAGGGTGCGTAATTACGCATTTGTGTGATTGGAAAAAAGCCCTGTAAACGCTGTCAAGCTGAAATGGATGCCCTGTATATGCACCAAGCTAGCACAATTTCGTCCGAAGATTGGCGATCGAGTGATAGGGCTTCAGGGTGGGAGCCATTCAATAGGGCAATAGGCGATTGCTCCCCGAAAAAAGTGAAAATCCCATTAGCGTCTGTTAAAAAGTGGCGGTTGATCCCGGTGGAACTGGCGATCCCAGAGCGTCGTTTGTCGATTGCTGCCCTACCGTTGTCAACATGCCCAGACCATCCAGACCACCACCCATCAGACCACCATCTTCAGCACAGAGTAAGGTAGTAATGATCTTCAGACACTTTTCATTACGTCCCTCGAATCTGTCGAAGAATGTTCTCATTGACTACCGACGAAATGAGTTGGTTTGGTTAGGGAGAGAGAACGAAACCTCTGCAGGTTTGTACCGAAGAAATCGTAACTGGGTGAATATCACAAAAAGGGACATTTTCAGACCTCCTACTTTTGGAAAAATTGACCTTGCAGGAGAGTGCCCAGGATTTTTTTATTTCCTCTTTAGGTTAAATAAATTTGTCTTATGTGGTGGACATAGATATAATCAGCTAAAATTTCTATTTTAATAAAAATCCCATTTCAGCATCTTGAACATTAAAAAATATTGATTCCTCATTATCATGGAAGTATCCTCATTGACGGAATTATTAGGGGGTGTGTGAGTTAACAGAGGATGAACCAGCATAAGCACGTCAAAATATGCTTTTGGATACAACCAGATCATCGAGAAACTTCATCTAAAAACGCAGTTAATATGTTCTTCTGGGGTCTAACACCATCCCTAAACGGTGTTCCTCACACAGGGACAACTTGTCATACTCAGGAAGTAATGTTACTTCCTGAGTGAAGCTGAAGTGACTTGAAAATGTGCCTTTTTGTGATATTCACCCCACTATGCAAGACGAACTGGCAGTTCGGAACTGCAACTGTTCCGCAAGACGCGTTCCTGGAGGGCGATGTCAAGTTGCACATTCCTTCTTGCATGGGAAATTCCTAGTCCATAGCACTTAGAAGTGTCAAGTCCTTGTAACATAGCCTCGCGAAACACCCTAAGAAAAGACAGGCATACAACAAATCCAACGAGTCCAACCATATGGAAATCGCGGTAGGCTGCCAATGACGGACGCCTCCTAGCCTCTCAGTCCCCTAGCCATCAGGACCATTTGCTCCCAATCATGGCTTCAATTCGAATCTTTGAAAATCCTGGATCTTTCATGGCCACCGGGCAACAGGCAATTAACTTTATCTGGAGGAATCGCCGAAATTAACAGGGTGCTCAATAGCTGTTTTTTCCCAGCAGGCGGGAGCAATCGCCGGTTCCCAATTCGCTAGCACTGTCACATCATCAGCAAACAAAAATAAGTCACTTTAGGTTTGTTCCAACAGAAAGACCTACCGTTCGTTAACGTTCACTGCATTCCAGTGACTTCTCGAAATCTGTTAACTGCGGTTGAACGGTTTTAAACCGCGCCTCTCATCGAGGTTGGTTTTCTTCCAACGGCCGTTTCGATGACGGAACAGCCGTCGACGTCAACTTTCGGAAGGTTTGACGTGATGGAACAGCCGTCAAGTTAGTCCGCATGCGCACGTTGGTTTCTTCCATTTCCTTCCAACTCCGTGCTTCTGTTGGGACAAACCTTTGGTCTGTGGTTATATTGGTAAGCTAGATCGGTACTTTTCCGTTATACCCCCCCCCCCCCCCAACGCGATTTTGGTTGGCTTTGGGTGCCTTAAAGCCATCGGGAGGGGTGTGTATGAAACTCGAAATCGAGTAGGAGGGGGTGGGTTGTTATAACGGGAAAGTACTCGAATTTGGGTGCCTTAAAGCCATCGGGAGGGGTGTGTATGAAACACGAAATCGCGTGGGGGGGGGGGGGGGGGGGATAACGGAAAAGTACCGCTAGATCGTTTACGTACAGCAAAAACAGGGTTGGCCCCAGAACGGAACCCTTTTTTACCCCCCCATGGTGGTCGCCCCAGACGCTGAACCGTTGGAAAAAACGGTTTGTGTCCAGCCCACGAGAAAACCCTCAAGAAATGCCCGTGAGACCTCATCGAAACCGTAATGTGAACGTTTCTTGAGTAATCTTTTATGAGGAACTATGTATATCGAATGCTTCACTCAAATCAAAAAGACGAATAGCAAGAGGGGGGGGTGGGTTCTTGTTTTCAATGCTCTTGAGAATTCTTGATCTACATAATGGATCCATACTCGAGTAAGATGCCAATTTTGTATCCCCATCTAGGGGGATATAGAAGCCCCATAGATCCTCACGGTGAGAGCGGATGGGTCTCGAACCCCAAAAAATGGATTATTCGTTGAAAAATACGTCGAAAACGACGTCCCACTCGATCCCATGGCGAAAAGCCTTCAAAAACCCGTCCTGCAACCTCTTTTTAGCCCCACAGAAACCCATCGTGTTGTTGGACGAGTCTGAGACCTCTATAAAAGAATTCGACGGCCTCAAGCCATTAAATACCTCGCGGTTGGATAATTTTATATTCCAGGAGCAGCGATCATTTTCTTTCCAAAATTACTTATATCGAATCGAAACCGGGTCTAAGCATTGTAAATACTGCATATTTGTTTATTTTCCGAAAAACCTAATATTTAACCTTGTGTCGCCGGAAGGCTTTTACAAAATTTGAAATGAATTTTATTTAATAAATCTTTTCATTTCATAACCCAATATTTTCCAATATATTGGAAAATAACGGTGAGACTTGACAACAAATTATCAACTGAAATGAACTTCCCTAACAATGGACTTAACTTCCTAAAATACTTGTAAAACGACATCTCACCCCTTCGGAACCCTCTTTTTCACCCCATGGCGATCGGACTGTGAACCTTGCAGACACAACTATACACAGCTATACAAAGAACCGAGTACAAGTTCCTACTGGCAAAGTTTTAAATTAAAAACAAAATCTACTGCCCAAAACGGTCTGGACGGTGTTAGTTGATTTTTCCAAACTGTTTTGCGTTTACCTGACGTAATTTTAATTCATTGTATTTCAAATAATTGACCAAATAAATCTTGAAGAGCCTTTAAACGAACAACAAAAATTGTCAGTGTAGGTACCTAATATTAAATATTAAATGTCAATTTCATTGTTCTTAATATTTATTAATAAATTGTATCAATAACATTTATTAGTGAACCAAATATCAAATATTAGGTACACTGAAAAATGTTCAATGTTCCGTTCAACTTTTTTAGTGTAAAATTAAATATTTCACTAGAAAAGTAATAATTATTAAACGCAAGGCAAAAATAGAATTCATTCGATTATAGTACTGTATGATACTATAATAATTATTGAAGAGGGAGAGGAAAAAATAATTATTATAAATACGAAGCGTAGGTATTTCGTCGGCGTCACGAACTTTAAACAAAAAAACACGCCTTTTATAGAAAATTCTCAGAAATCCTTGCAGAAGAAGAAGAAATCCCGTGTGTAGCTACAGCAAATCTTATTAAGCTAGGGAAGCAGTAAAGTTTTTCAGCAAGTTATCCGCTGATTATCTTACATTGTAAGACTTACAAGATACAAGTATCACCAGTATAAAGGAGCCGAAAACAGCAGTTTTATCTTAAACGTTGAAAAACGACAAACAATATACTACATAAGTACTATTATATAGTACTAAATAATATACTACTACGTAAGTGAGTGCGAGTTGTCTGCGTTACCAGAAGAAATGGAGGTCACCAGTTCGAGGTGAAGGGTATGTTCCCAGTCGTTGGTTCCTGTGGGGAACGTCAAAGCAGTCCGCAGCTCCCATCTGTACTGACTTCTTCGAGCTCCTTTTCCCAATGCTGTCAAAAAATAACCCCTCATTAAATGGCGTAACGTTGCGGAGATGAGATTTTTTTTCCATAATTTTCTTCTCTTTGAATAAACGAGAAAAATCTAACATTACGGCATTTTTCGCGCCCGAGAAACATGGAAAGCGCGCTGCACGCAGTGAGGCAAAGCCGGAAAACTCACAAATGAATTTAGGTCATTATCAGTCAGCTGAACTAATTGGAACCCGTCATGTCACTCATCTCGTACACTCTGTTCACTCATTTCATGGCGGTAATGAAAGTGTACATAGAATTGATCTTTTCGAATTTTGCTCCCAATGCTGAGTCAGCATTGCTGACAGTAACACGATTGTGAATAGTCAAAACTAGATCAACAGTTGATCCAGTTGCTAAGTTAGTTAGCATAAAAGAAGACAACCCGTTCATCTCTTCAATATTCATCCAGTTTTCATGATTCCTGAGGCCCTTTCATTGTAATAAATTTCATCGACCTGAAACCCCATACTAATTTATTAGTATAACGTTTATAAACGTTTGGTACAAATAAAGGTTGCCATTTCACGCATTAAAGATTCTAACTTTAGGGAAGCAGTAAGTGCCACTTGTGTTTCCCAGGGTGCTAAGTGCCAAAATAAATTCGCCTTTTCTGAAATACTTTTTTTTTTTTTTAATGAATCCGACAAAATTGTTGACCCCCTTAGTGAAAACTAGGTGCGTTATTCTGATAACAAGAAACACAGAAAAAGTGGACAATGTAAAAACTTACCTACTTCAAGTCGTGACATCGTGAGCTGAAGGAATAGATCTAACACAATTAAGCTCCAAGGTGCCGGTAAAACTCTTCTGGTTTCTGCCAAATAAGGAATCATTTGAGGAGTAGACTATATACCTACTACTTACTACTTATAGTCGCCGTGATGTAACTTCGGTGATGACCCTACCCTCTCCACATAGGGATGCTGAAAAAGAATCGATTCTTGAAAAATCGATTCTTTAAAAAATAGATTCTATTAGATCCATGGAGATTGGAAAATAACTTTTTTTTTTTTTTTTTTTAAGAATCAACCCGATTCGATTCTAAGGTTCCAGAATCGAAAACCGATTCTTTTCTGCTCTTAACAAGTATTTTTGTGTTCAGTTGCTCTGTAAGCAGTTCCATGTTTAAAAGAATCAATACAATTTTGCTTCCGAGTCTGCGAAGCAGCGGAAGCCTTGTGTTCACTTTTGGGAGAAAAAAAATTTTTGTTGTCCGAATTCAAAATTTCCACTCGCATTTTGCGTTTCATAGCCTACTGAACAAATTTGGTTCCGTGTCTGTGGGTCCGTCGGTCTGTCCGCATTTCCTTGTTACAGCCATAATTTCCACAATTTTGAATGAATTTAGCTCAAATTTTTAGGGATTATGCGGATCAGGCTCCTTGAGGTCCCATACGAATTTCAGCACAATTGAATCAGCGGTACGCTCTGCGCATGCGCTAACGTGAAATTCTTGAAACAGGCATAACTTTCTCAATTTTGATCGGATTTCAATCAAATTTTCAGGAATTGTGTGCGTATAGCTCTAGATGGTACCCTGTCAGTTTCATCACGATTGAATCAGCGGTACGCTCAGCGCATGCGCGAACGTAATTTTCTTGCCACAGCCATAACTCC
The DNA here is from genome assembly GCA_955831195.1 of Pilophorus perplexus. NCBI lineage: Eukaryota > Metazoa > Arthropoda > Insecta > Hemiptera > Miridae > Pilophorus > Pilophorus perplexus. The sequence goes on along the minus strand of OY037007.1, from coordinate 11,595,970 downwards.
TACAATTTTGATCGGATTTCAATCAAATTTTCAGGAATTGTGTGGATATAGCCCCAGATGGTTCCCTATCAGTTTCATCACGATTGAATCAGTGGTACTCCCTGCGCATGCGCGAACGTAATTTATATATATATATTCTTGAAACTCTCGAGAAATTCAAAAATGATGTACGTTCTGAGATAGGTTGAGCGCCCTCAAGGATTTTTTCCGTTTTCCCCTCCTTCAACCCCCTCTCCTTCCCTAAAGAAGGGAAGGAGTGGGGATTTCAGCCAATATTGATCCGATTTTGATGACATTTTCAGGGATTGCGCGGGTTGTGCCGTAAATGATTACCCAGGCTTTGGGTAAAAAATTGAATCAGCGGTACGCTCTGCGCATGCGCTAACGTGAAATTCTTGAAACAGGCATAACTTCCACAATTTTGATCGGATTTCAATCAAATTTTCAGGAATTGTGTGCCTATAGCTCTATATGGTCCCCTATCAGTTTCATTAAGATTGAATCAGGGGTACGCTCAGCGCATTTTATGATGGTGTCACTTTGATTGTAACGAGGAAGCTGCTGTGCCATCTCCTTGGCAGTGTATTTAAATTGAGTCACTGCGACGACCATAGGTAACAGGAGAACACTTTTGGTTTATTAATCGCGAAAACATGATAACATGATAATAACATATTATGTTAGCCTACATAATATTATTATTTAGGCTACGGGAGGGGTTTTTAAAGTGAAACTTTTATTTTTTTAAGACTTTTGGCTATGGGATCGAGTTAAGTGTCGTTTTTGAAGTATTTTTGGACCTAGAATCCATTTTTTGGGGTCCCGGAACGATCAGATTTCACTGTTGCAATCTATAGGGCTTTCATGGGGCTACAAATGAGATTTTTGAAGGATCCCATGAGGTCAAATATTTTTCAAGTAAAAAACAAAAAATTTTTGAAATAAATGTTTTTGAAAAAAATCGTCTAAAATTTTTTTCAGCGACACCGAATTGAATTTCTGCACAAGAAACCTATATCAAAGAATAATAAACCCTACTGTAAAATTTGCAGCGTTTTAACAATATTTTTTATTCTTTCGTACCTACATTTTCCTACTTAATAGTGCTGGTTAGCAGTTGGATGAATTAGTGATTGGAATTCAGGTTTCATAATGTAATAATGCTTCTTTTTCTGATAAATTTGAAATTTAATAAATAATTTGGATTCTCAGATGTATCGATTCTTTTTGAAAAAATAATCGCGATTATTATCGATACTTCTCTAAATAATCGATCCATTTTCGAGAATCTGACATCCCTATCCCCAAATCACCCTAAGCATCCCCTACTCCAGTTTCCAGGTGCGCCACCTGTGCATGAGAAAATTCCCTTTTGCTTCCACCCATCTTTCCAGCCTTCATTAAATGAAGAAAAATTTTCGTGTTCGTGTTTCCTAGAGATCACTACCACTCGCCATGAACAATTTTTTTAATTTTTTTTTTAAATTTAATTTTGTATTTTCATCATCAAAGAAAACTGTTATAGTTAAAATAATTAGTGATATAGATAGCATTACCCCCTTAACGTTGTGTGCATTTAGATGGGCAATGTATTATGGACCGCTATTTTTATGGGTCTAGTCTATTAAAATGGGCGGTGATAAGTAAATAATTATTCCATTGGCAACGTAACGTTGCCAATGGAGGGTAACGGTTACCCTCATGCAGCTTTCAAATTTCGTATTGCAGGTGCGTTATAATCAATTCTGGACTGTTTCGCATCGATTTAGATTCAACTCCACCCCAAACGTCAATATATATATTGAAAATCATTATATTGAGAAAAAAAAGGGCTCATTTTGAATTTCCGAAACAAAACATTTCAACTTTAGGATGTTTTTACAATTACATTGGGTTGGTTAACCCGACAGCGGAGATCGCCCTCCAACGACAATTTCTGTTTTCAGTAATATTGCACGTATTTAAAGTATAATATACTTACTAGGTGTATATTATACACCTAGAACGGCCCTGAAGGGTGATTCCTGAGTGCCAATCTCAGCAACCTAATCTTATTTGAGGCATAATCTTATTAAGTAATCTTATTTGAGGCATAATACAGGACAATAGATAGGATTTGACGTATGAGTCCTTTTTTCGAAAATGACCTGAAATGAACTTCAACATTACTCTAGAGAGAGGTGATATTTAAATTCTGACGAACTATAAAAATCAAGGATTTGGAGCCTGGAATGGGTTTGGGAAGAGTTTCCGGCCGTTTCTTGCCCAAGGCCCACGAGAATGAGGGAATTTCCCCTCCTAGTGGCAGCAGTGGGCCACGTAAGGTGGAAAGGGTAGAGCCTCAGGCGTCCAGTGGGTGGGGTCAATTTCTTATACCATCACCAAAGTTACAACATGGCGACTATATTTTATAGCGAAAAACAACAAAAAATGTATGGGCAAAAGGTTACCTTCCAACGGTTTGGCACTTAGCACCCGAGGACAATTTCGCTCCAATGAGGAAACGACGATTGCGTGGGTCATTCGCAATAATGAACTAAAAGTTGATGGTAGAATATTAAAATTAAATTTCTGGGGTGCTGATTAGAAGAGAGAACTCCTCCAAGGTCCTAATAACTGTAACTGTAAGTAATTTGTACTGTGCCCTTATCACAGAGTAAGGTAGTAAAGACCCTTATGCACCTTGTCATTGTCAGGAGGTACAGAGGGGATGCCCCCTCCAGGGATCACTACTATTATAGTAATATAGTATAGTAGTACTATATAAAGGCGTGGTTTTGGGCGCACTAAAATTGGCGATGGTGTGGTTTTTGCAGCGTGAAGGCAGGAGGGGGTCGTCAGATTGGCAGAGGGGGTTGACCTGTAGGTACAGACCATCGATGTAGTAAACTAAGATAGAAATCCGATCAAAATTGTGGGAGGCCGATCCTACATCGAGGACTGTACCTACATCGATGGTACAGACTGGTAGTTTGGCGCTGGTTTACATCTGTCTACTGAATCAGTAGTACGGAGTACGGACTTTGCCTGCCCTTCGTCGTTCTTGTAGGGGCCAGAGTACGGGAAGAGATGTCCGAGGGGAGTGTCTACTCGTATGTAAACACAAGTTGCCAGAGTTGTGTTTACATACGAGGAGACACTCCCCTCGGACATCTCTCTCCGTACTCTTATTATTATAATTGGACTCAATTCAATTATTTCAACTTTCAATTAGTATAGCTGGTATTGAAACCTCAGTTCAACATGGAAGGTGATCTGTATCTGTCATCAGATCCAGGACACGCTTAGGAAGACAACACGGCCAACACCGTCGTTTTCCCATATCGTGTAGGTTTTTTTTCTTGAAGAAATACAGTTTTTAATAAATACCGTCGGACACCCCCTCAGCCCACTGCCCTCCCAACATCCTGTATATTGATCCAGCCCCTATTTTTGGACCACTTTTGAAGCAACTGATATGCCACATGGAGCAACTTTTTGGTGATTTCAGTTTTTTCTTGTCCAAACAGATTTTTTGTAAAAATTTTTAAATTTTATAAAAAAAAAAGTTTAAAATCCTGTTGTTCACCACTTTTGGAGCTGTGGTGCGCCATGTGGGGCAACTTTTTGATGGTTTCAGACTTCTCCCGTACTATGCTTGCTGAGCCGAATTTTTTAAGATAAATTTCAGCTTTTTCCAACCACTAGAAGTGCCCTAGAATAAAGATGAGCATCCTCCTCCTCCTCGTCCTCGCCCGCGGCTTTGTAAAGGTGGGATTTCCCTGACGCGTCTGCGGCGCGCGGCGGCGGCTCGCGTCTAGACGCTCCCCACTCCTTCAGTGTTGTTCAGATGGAACCGATTTCCCCAGCGCGGCTGCGGCGCGTGGCGCGTCTCAGCGGCTACATGGGGTTGAACCGAGCTACATGGGAGACGCGCGGCCGGGCGGCCAGACTCCTCCCCCTAGCAGTCAAGCCGCGCGCCTTCGCGGCTGGGGTATGCAAACCTTCACAATGTCCCCAGTGGTTTTCTTTGACTGTGAATCACAGAATTGTCACAGCTTTCTTCTCCCGCCTTGTTTTGACTATTATCTCCAAATTGATCCACTGTTTTCATAAGTTATATCACTGCTACATTACCTATTGCTGCTTCTGGTAAAATCGTTCCTTTTCTTGAATGTATAAGTTCCGGTATACACTGAATTGCTACTTTTATTATGCTGTTGTAAATTGGGCTTGCCCGTTAATAAATAAATAAATAAAATAAATAAATAAATTGAGCCTGCTCATGACGCAGCAAGTAAAGTAAAGAGAGGCGGGGGGAAACGAGTGAATTTTATCTTTCCGTTTGCGTTCGTGTGCTTGTGTGCTTGTCTGAAATGAAGTTCACAAACGAAGAGGACGAACTTCTCATCCACATCGTGGCATTCCTGTATGATAGTGAGTCGGAAGACTACAAGGACATTGGGAAGAAAGAAAAAACATGGGTAGCTGTAGCATCTTTCGTCCGGTCTTCTCTCACCAGTGAAACAACGTAGGTAGTCAAATTGTTGGAAATTCAACCGAAAGAACGATCTGAACCGTTTTTCGTTCTTTTTCAAGTGGCAGTCGATGAGAATGTTAAAAAAAAAATCCCTCTTCTGTTCGTCTTAAAAACATAGGGGCGTGAGGCTCCCTATCCATCAACAATAATCCCTCTTCTTCGTCCTTCTCTGACAATAAAAGGGCCACAACAATAACCTCGCTCGACTGAAGCTGGGGGCCCCAGCCTGGGGCCAAGGTAGGCAGTCTCTGGCCGCCGCCGCGGCCGCGCCTCTTTGAGAAACCACTCTTCCATAGCGCGGCGCGGCTGGCGGCTGAGTAGAAACATGACAAAATCGCGAGCCGCCGCCGCGGGCCGCAGACGCGTCAGGGAAATCCCACCTTAATAGTAGAAAAATTCCGAATTCAAATGGAAATCTATCGATACTTCAATTTTCCACCACTTAGCAAATTTCCCGTGATGGTTGAGCTTGGTTTCCAACTTTCACTTTCTTCCCCACATGTGCATCGATTGTTTTTTCAATAGGTAACAAACTTCTTCGTATATGCCTCTTATTTAGATTATTACACCTTCTGACGTTTTGGTAGAATGACGATTGAATTCATTTCTTATAGAATTGTAATCTATTACCACTCAAATGGTACAATAACGCTCCATCGAGATAAGTGGGGTATCAAAGACGAAATGCGTCAATCGTATTAAAAAAAATTGCCAATTACAGCACCTGTTGAGAATAAAATTAGAAAAGATAATCAGTTGTCTGTTTTGCAAGGATGTACAGAGCTGCACCCATTTAACGTAGTAGCAAACGTTTTTAGTAAATTCGTAAAAAGCGACAAATGCAGAAATTGGATTATTTCGAATTGAGCTGAATTATTCAGCGCTAAAGAGATTTGACGATTTCCTACTGGGCGATGTCGAAGTAGGATTCTTTTAAAACGCTAAGTACCTACCGTAAAGTGGGGTGAAGCTGGACGAAATTTGAGGGATTTTTTTTTTCGACAAATGACGTATTTAAAATGTTGCTAAGATACTGCCGTTCTCATTATAGAAGAATAGTGAGTTCACTCTCGCAGCTTACAACAGTTATGAGATATCGAAGAGGTTGTTTGCCGACGGTGCAGAGGTGGTTAGGATGGATTTTTTTTTTTTAATCAGAAATGTTGAAAAAATACTTGGTTTACCATCTAGTTGTGCCAGCAAGGTTTTCAGTTCGATCGCTCAAACCTGTGGGGCGCTATGGGGCTACGGAAGCGTTTTTTTAAAAAGGCTTTTGGCTATGGAATCGAGTTTGGTGTCTTTTTAAGTATTTTTAGACGTAGAATACATTTTTGGGGGTTCCAGGAACGATCCTAATTTCACAGTGGGGATGTAAAGGGCTTTCATGGGGCTACAAATGGGATTTTTGAAGGATCCCAGGAGGTCAAATATTTTCCGAGTAAAAAAATTTTGAAAAAAAAGTTTTTTTCCAAAATAGTTTTCATTGACACAGAATTAATTTTCGCACAAGGAACGTACCTATATCAAAGAAGTATCGAGATATTGAATGATCGAACCTCTTGGGAGTCCTCTGGCAGGGGAAAAAATTCTTTTGGACTTGTCAAAACATGCCTTCGGTTGCTGATAACGTTCAGCTAGCCACAGCAACATTCTGCGGGGGGGGGGGGGGGGACTGGTGGCCGTCCTCCTTTTGTAGGACATGTCCTACATTTCACACATTGTCCCACAAAATGTCCTACACGCTTCAAAAATTATTTAAATCAATTATGGCTGCAATCAGGACAAAAACGGAAATTTCCGGGATCCAAAGCTCCGTAATTCAAACCTATGTCTACCGTGGTGGCGGCTCTTAGAAGCTGAATATCTACATGACATACTGTGAGTTCGACAACTACGTTCTTCAAGCTCAAGATTTTTTGAAATAAACCAAAACCGCTGCTAATTTTACACAAGTTTTTTTTACCAAAATATACTTATTACACTTTGATATCTATACCACTAATCTGTGTGTCTGTATGTCAATCGCCTACTCTGACTAAACGGTAAGTCCTAAAAATACGCCGATTTTTTCTATCGTCTCTGTCGACCGTTTAAGTGTCCCGGCCGAGCGAAGCGAGGCCCCCCTGTCCGAATAAGTGCTCGGCCGAGCGAAGCGAGGCGTTATGTCTGAGTAGTATTGCTCCTGTCATTAAAAAAAAAAAAATTGAAAAAAATAAAAATTAAAAAAATGGTTAGCCTCGAAAAAATGGATTTTGTGTCCTGAATTACTCGGAAAACGACACCTTATTTTACCACCTGGGATCCTTCAAAAATCCTATTTTCAGCCCCATAGATCGCCACAAGAAAGCCCCATAAAAATCGGATCGTTCTGTGACCCCCAAAAATAGACTCTACGTTCAAAAATACTTCGAATCGACACCTAACTCGACCCTATAGACGAAAACTTATGATAACCCCTCCCGTTGCCACATTTTAGCCCCATAGCGCACGGGTTTGGGCGATCGGGCTGAAAACCTTGCGGGCACAACTCGATGGTAAACTGAGTATTTTGTCAAAATTTCAGATTTTTTAAACAATTCCTACTTACTGCCCAAAACGGCTCGGGCGGCCGAAGGAAATTTTTTATTTGGAATTTACGTGCAACTATTACCTAGATACTTGATGGAACGTAGGATTGAATCAGAATATGTACCCATCACTAATAAAACGCGATTAATGTTGAAAATGTATAGCACTACTGTGTATCATAATGTCCTCCTTTAAAAAAAAAAAGTCCTACAATGTCTTACATTTTCACTTGGATTGTCCTCTTTTCACAAAAAAGTAGATGGTAACCCTGTTCCGGCCTGTTGACGGATCTACAGTCGAAGTGATCAGTATTACTAAATAAGGGAATTGGACCTCGAACACCAGGAGGCAGATTGAGTCATCGGAACCATCTCAGTGAACTATGGTCAGTTCAAGGTCGGACCGTGGACCACTGTGACATGTCAGACATCCGATGGTGGTTGGGTATGGTCGAAGTTAACTTTTGAAAGTGGGATCTTTGTTGGAGTTCTAACGCACAAGAGCAGCTTTGCATCCTCAATCCAAGGAAGTAGTACCATAGTATCAGAATCTGATACTAAACTATATAGGTATCGATTTTTATAGGTACTTCCCAAGTTTTAGAGAAAGTACGTATTAAATCGGCAGATAGTCACCCCACAAATTCTAGTTCCTTCCTGCAGGGTACCAAGTTGTGACAATCGATTTTCTTCCTTATGTTGAAATTACGGGGTTGGTCTAGTAATCTGAGTTTTGTACACCTTTGTTGACTTCTAGATTTCAGGCTGTTTGCTTTGTCCGAATAAATACAGGGATGGGGCAATTGAGGCACATCCCTCCCGTCACTGCAGATCACCCTCAGAAAAATCCGTAACAACCTGGGACTGGTCTTGAACAGGCCCTAAAAGCGGGTAGGAATACTGTAACAGAACACTTGGTCCTGGAATTGCAATCGCGGTGGTTGGAATACGCTCGTTGTATTCCGATATATCGTCATTTCAAAACATCGATATTCTTTGAATCGATTTGTTTGTATCCCATACCCGTCTCTATGCCTACTAAGACCTTCTTACAGTAACTGTAGGCTACCTGCAGGACTGTGAAAAAATGGGGAATATTGCTGTTAGGCAGAGTTACAGCCAATTAGAGAGTTTTTGCAGACCCTTCCACCGATCGGTAGGAGGAAATCCGTAGTACGAATCTGTAAGGAAAGGGGGAGTGCGCATGCGCGAGGACAAATCGGTAAGGAATCTGTAGCAGTAGGCGGTACGAATCCTTATTCCTACGGGTTACCAAATCAGTATAGAAATCTGTATGAAAAGCAACATAACCTGACGCTTGTGTAACCCCGTTGTAACCTCAAGATGTTATCTTGTAAACAAACGGGCTTGTATTCTGCTTTGTTATTTTTTGTTCTCAGTTCGCTTTGTTCTCTTCTGTTTTATTCTGTTCTACACTCGATGGATGAATTGGAAATTTTTATTCCACCCATTTCCTCTTCACAAAAAAACGAGTGGCAGTAGGAGTCCTCGTAGGACTTGTAATAAGTAGGGCTGCCAGATGTCCTCTTTTTTCCGGACATGTCCTCTTTTTCACACCCTGTCCGGGCGTCCTCTCTTTTTTCATTTTTCGGGCAAATGTTCTCTTTTTTTTAAAAATCTCTCATTTTCTGAAATTACCTCGAAATTACCTGAAAATCGTTTGGGCTACCTACCTATCTGGAACAGCCGGCTTAGAAAAAATCTTGTTCTTGTTAAACCTATGTCCATCGTGGGCGTTGACATCGAATACAGGCAGCTTCTTCGCCACTCCAAATCCCGTTGGTTGTCGTTGTTTCCCTGCATAAATCGTGTGCTTCAAATGTCGTATTTTATGTATCAGAGCAACCCTCCTATCCTAATAAAAAATCTGTTTGAATAGCCAGAAAATGAAAGTGACTTGTGGTTTCTACATTCATTAATGTTTTCTTTCAATGAAAAGATTAAAAAATTGGAAGCCAAACATAACTCAGTTTTGGAGGTGCTAGCTTCGTTGGAGGAAGTCGAAGATTTTCTGACTGAAAGACTGAAGGAGAAATTTCTCCCTAAATCTAATTTCTCACTAAATTTAAAGCCATGAACTGCAGTCAAAGATGGTGTGAATATTTCCATCTTGTCGACCAATCAGAGAAACACTCACAGCTTCTCAAATTGTGCCAAATTGTTTTCGCCATTCCTGCCCATAATGCCAACGTCGAGAGAATATTAAATATTCTCATTCCATCAGAGAAAATTTTTCTCTGATGAACTCTCAGTGGATGAGAGGAATTGACTACATGTCCCCACAGTAAAGGTTTTTCATCAATCAGATGGATGATGGTTTGTTACCTACCTAATCGGGTATTATAATAATATCTACTTCAAGTTTTTAGTTTCAACATTCAACATATTATGTTGAATGTTGAAACTAAAAACTTGAAGTAGATTCTATTCCTATTAGAATTACATCATTTTCTATAATATAATATTATTATATTTTCTATAATATTATTATATTTTCTATAATATTATTATATTTTCTATAATATTTGTTATAATATTGACATAATAATAACTTGTAAACTAAATCACCGAAATATACGTAGAAGGGAAGGGAGAAGGATAAACCAATCAGAGAGCTCGGTGGCTATCGACGCTGGTGGGGGCCGGGTTGTGCACCTGCTAGCCAATCAGCGTCGAGGGCTCGCCAGGCAGTAGGCATAACAACTGGTGACCCCGACGAAGAACAACCTTCACCTAGAAACATCCGGCTCAACAAAAATAGTGTGAAATGCCAAATACAACTGCAACAAGCTCTCCAGGGATCTCTACGCCCAGAGAAGCCAGTCCACGTTCCCTTGAAGCAGTTGAGGCCCTCGCACCAAGAAGCAAGGCTCCGGAGTTCATAGAAGAGGATCCAAATTTATGGTTTCTGTTGCTCCAATCATATTTCAGTACGGAACGAATACTCTCCCAGCGTACAAAATTCAACGCAGCAGTAAATGCACTTCCAAAAAAGGCAGTTTACCACATTGCACACCTGTTGCAAAACCCCGGAAATACGCCATTTACCGACTTTGAAACCATTATCAAAAGAGTCTATGGCGTCTCAACAGACCACAAAATCAGGACACTCCTAGACTCAACCGCCGATCCCAATGAACGCCCATCTCACATACTCAACATGGTGCGTTACCAGCTCAGCAACACAACCTCTGCCGACATCATCAAAACTCTGTGGTTAAAACAGCTTCCCAGCGAAACGCAACGTGCCCTGCTCACCGCAAACACCGAGGAACTGGACACATTAGCCTCCATTGCAGATAGGCTTCATGAAGTGAAAGAAGACAAGATACACGCCATTCAAGCTTCAAGCTCCCAAGCCGACACAAACAACCTTGGGCAACTAATAAAGGAATTAACTACAGCAGTTCAACAGTTAAATACTAGGGGGAGGTCTATGTCGCGATCACATTCACGATCCCAATCAAGATCAACGTCAAGGTCAGACCAACTACGGGGAAAGCACTTCAAGAAGGAACGATCAGACTCTCCGTACCCCACACATTGCTTCTATCACAAAAAATACGGGAATAAAGCCCGGAAATGCATGAAGCCCTGCAACTTTCAGGAAAACTAGAATCGGCACGCTTGCTCGCAGGTGATAGCACTGCCGGTTTTAAACTACTACATTTAACCTGCGCAACCACTAAAATTAACTATTTAATCGATACAGGTGCCACGACAAGCATCCTATCATCCAAGCTCTTTCCACGAAGAAAACCTACCAACGACATAATTTATGCAGCAAACAACACGGCAATCACCACCTATGGTAGAATAAAACAAACCGTCACCTTCAACAAAACGCCGTACACCTGGACGTTCCTAATTGCAAAAATTGACAAATCGATCATCGGCGCAGATTTCCTGTATAACCACGGCCTCACTGTCGATCTATGGAAGCGTCGGCTCATTCCAACCCCCACAGTGGACGCAATAAAAAATAATCCCTTGGAACAAATCGCCCAGATCGTCAATGAGTTTCCTGATCTCACAAAGCCTTTGGACCCTAGCGCACTGGCAAAAGTCGGCGTCATGCACCACATCGAGACAACAGGGCAACCCAAAGCTGCAAAACCACGACGATTGGCACCTGACAGATTACAAGAAGTGAAGAAACACTTCAATGAACTACTCATCAGGACATCAGACTCTCAATGGGCAACTCCGCTCAACATTGTCCAAAAACCAAACAGTCAAATCCGAGCCTGTGGGAACTTCACACCCAGTGAAACGGATGGTCTATCGGCGGCACAAAGACTCTTTCACTGGTCGCCACGATTACCATCAGACATAGTTCAGCCTCAAACGCCGGCACCTGGGAAATCTCACACTAAACTGCAGAAACGCATGCACGACAGACATAAATCTTACCTTCCCAGCAGTACAAAACAAGCGAAATTCGTCTACATACGGTCAGGTGTTCCTACAAAAGGATTCTCAACAGCCTACCTCGGCCCCTACAAGGTAGTTTCAAATGATGGGAAAACAGTCGCCGTTCAATCGGGAAACAAACACGAGAGAATTTCGATCGACAAAATAAAAGCAGCAGAAACTCTACCCATCAACTCGATTGATAACAATTTAATGGTGTCATTTAAATTACCTCCAACGACACGCAGCGCCACACTTGTATCCACCCGCCGTCCTAATGTAAAAACAACCCAAAAAAACAATGGGTCATTATTGAAGATGGACTTCTCTAACCGAAAACCAGCTTCTCCAAAGACTCTTATGGAGATTTTCGGCACCTCACTGCCATTAGATTTCACCTGGCGGCCCCTGGAAACCACTTACCGACCATGGAAGCCCATTCCTAGTGACATACCACCGATCTCTAGCCGTCGACGAGAGTTCATGCAGCGTCTCCGACGCAAACAAGCTGCGGAAGCAACTCCAGCTGAAGAATACCAGCCCGGACCTTCAACCTCGGGAGAAACACCGTACATACCGACTCCCAAACACCTCTTAGCGGCGAAAGAAGGAGAGCTGCCGAAGAAGCGTCGCCGACCTCGGCGCCACAACAGGGGAAAACATAAAAAACCCCAACATTAAAAACCACAAACATACAAATTCATCGGCCCCTTTAGGGGCCCACAATTGAACTGACAAACTAGCACCGTCAGTCCTTTTCCCATTTTAAAGTGAACCTTTTTCTTTTCTTTTTTTTTTTCTGCTGATGTGGTTCCCTTTTGCATATTTAGGTGATTAGGGGGAGGCGTGTTATAATATTGACATAATAATAACTTGTAAACTAAATCACCGAAATATACGTAGAAGGGAAGGGAGAAGGATAAACCAATCAGAGAGCTCGGTGGCTATCGACGCTGGTGGGGGCCGGGTTGTGCACCTGCTAGCCAATCAGCGTCGAGGGCTCGCCAGGCAGTAGGCATAACAATATTATTACGTTTTCTATAATATAATATCATTATATTATAGAAAATGATCTAATTCTAATAGGAATAGAATCCACTTCAAGTTTTTAGTTTCAACATTCAACATATTATAATACCCGATTAGGTAGGTAACAAACCATCATCCATCTGATTGATGAAAAACCTTTACCTTATAATTATATTATAATATAGTATGTGCATTTTGTAATTTATACTTTATATATCTTGATGTCCTTTTTTTCCTTTTCTCTCATCAGGCAACCCTAGTAATAAGAAATACTTGTGAAACACTCAAACGCAACAAGTCAAAACTTCACGGCGACCTTTTTTTTTGGATTTTCATCCATTTTCCTCTTCACAAAAAACCGAGTGGCAGTAGGAGTCCTCGTACTTGTAATAAGAAAATTTCTTATTACAAGTATTTAATACTTGTGAAATACTCAAACGCAACAAGTCAAAACTTCACGGCGACCTTTTTTTTTTTTGGATTTTCATCCATTTTCCTCTTCACAAAAAACCGAGTGGCAGTAGGAGTCCTCGTACTTGTAATACGAAAATTTCTTATTACAAATATTTAATACTTGTGAAATACTCAAACGCAACAAGTCAAAACTTCACGGCGACCATTTTTTTTTTTTTTTTTTTTGGATTTTCATCCATTTTCCTCTTCACAAAAAACCGAGTGGCAGTAGGAGTCCTCGTACTTGTAATAAGAAAATTTCTTATTACAAGTATTTAATACTTGTGAAATACCCAAACGCAACAAGTCAAAACTTCACGGCGACCATTTTTTCTTGAGGTATGTGAGAGTGAAAACAACGTGCGCGTCACTTTAGTAGTCAATTTTTCCATACGGATTCGTAAGGAATCTGTAGTGGGGTGGTTGTGGTGGTTAGCTTCCAGTCATGGTCGGCCTAGACAGCCCATACGGATTTCCTGCTACGGATTCGTGGAAAGGTCTGCAAAAACTCTCTATTGTGTAAATTCTGTCCCGAACCTCCCCACTTTCCCGCACATTAATGTTTTCATCTGAAACCCCCTAATAAATGTGAAATTTCTTGAAAATCCATAATTTTCCTACTCAATGAAAAATTTACGTTGGTCTGTCCTTACATTTTAAACTCTTCACATTACAAACTAATTAGGTAAGAGTTCTCAAAAATGGAGTGAAAGGTTTATTAATATACACTTAAGTCACAAAGAAGAACAAGACAACACTTAGTGACGTGGTGCTTTGTCTTTCCCCTTGAAGGATGTGGCATTATGAGTGGGCTGTTTGCAATTCCGGAGGGAGCTCATTAGTTGTAATCCGAACCGCAATTCAGGGCCACGCTATGGGGATTTATAATTCGACCATAGTGATACTGACGACTGTGATGGATCCACAGCAAAATATAGAACAGTTGCCATCTAGCAGTTTGTTATCAGGAACCCAAACATCCGATGGAATTGAAGGCCAGGTTTCAATTTTTTATTTTTTTATTTGTAGTCACCATGATTATGGTATTATAAACGTCATAGTATCAGATAGGCAACAACAATTATGTAAAAGAAAAATGGAAACTTAACAGACAGCAACAATAACAATCTCGTTTTAAATTTTCATTCTTAACGGAATGATGCAGTCTAGACTATGGTGTAAAGACACTCCCTTATAAGATTGTCCTTCAAAACTCTCTTGAAGACTTTGAAAGATTCCTCTTCTCTTATTAGAGAGTTTTTGCAGACCTTTCCACGAATCCGTAGCAGGAAATCCGTATGGGCTGTCTAGGCCGACCATGACTGGAAGCTAACCACCTCAACCACCCCACTACAGATTCCTTACGAATCCGTATGGAAAAATTGACTACTAAAGTGACGCGCACGTTAGAGAGTTTTTGCAGACCCTTCCACCGATCGGTAGGAGGAAATCCGTAGTACGAATCTGTAAGGAAAGGGGGAGTGCGCATGCGCGAGGACAAATCGGTAAGGAATCTGTAGCAGTAGGCGGTACGAATCCTTATTCCTACGGGTTACCAAATCAGTATAGAAATCTGTATGAAAAGCAACATAACCTGACGCTTGTGTAACCCCGTTGTAACCTCAAGATGTTATCTTGTAAACAAACGGGCTTGTATTCTGCTTTGTTATTTTTTGTTCTCAGTTCGCTTTGTTCTCTTCTGTTTTATTCTGTTCTACACTCGATGGATGAATTGGAAATTTTTATTCCACCCATTTCCTCTTCACAAAAAAACGAGTGGCAGTAGGAGTCCTCGTAGGACTTGTAATAAGTAGGGCTGCCAGACGTCCTCTTTTTTCCGGACATGTCCTCTTTTTCACACCCTGTCCGGGCGTCCTCTCTTTTTTCATTTTTCGGGCAAATGTTCTCTTTTTTTTTTTTTAAATCTCTCATTTTCTGAAATTACCTCGAAATTACCTGAAAATCGTTTGGGCTACCTACCTATCTGGAACAGCCTGCTTAGAAAAAATCTTGTTCTTGTTAAACCTATGTCCATCGTGGGCGTTGACATTGAATACAGGCAGCTTCTTCGCCACTCCAAATCCCGTTGGTTGTCGTTGTTTCCCTGCATAAATCGTGTGCTTCAAATGTATGAACCTCTGGCGTCGTATTTTATGTCTCAGAGCAACCCTCCTATCTGTAAGATAAGTAGTAAGATAGTGTTAATAACAACGAAGTTAATGCGTACGCGTGTAATTGAACAGTTAAAACATATTCCATAATCCAGATAAATCAAGGCTTTAGGTTTCCCGTGTTGCCATCATATACTACATATTTTCAGTGTTGCCATCATATACTACATCTTTCCCCGGGGAGGCAAATGATAGTCTCTATATTTTCCGGGGAGCTTCACCGATCTTGACGGTCGCGGTACAGCAGGGGGGGTTATTGGGGTCTCATCCCGTTCTGAAGATGTAGGCGATGGTTCCAAGTCTGCCGCATCAGAAGACTGTCCCTCCTCTTGCGCGACCAAGCCCGCAGAATCCTCCCCGACCAGAGTGTCTTCCACGTCTTCGAAGTTACGGGAAGCTTCACCATCGTCAAATCGTTTGAAGAAAGAACTGTTGCGGGTGATGGTCTTCCCCTGGCGTCTGGCTGTAATTTGGTTACCGTTCACAGAAACGACCTCGAAGGGGTGTGGGTCAAAGATAGGAGTAAACTTGTCACTTTGGTTTTGTTTCACAAGAACAACATCAGACGGATTGAGACCATGAGGAGCAGTGTGGCGCTTAAGGTCGGCATAGCTGGCCATTTTCTGTTTGTTAAGGCCATCCCGAGCGCCCACTTTCAAATTCTGCTGCACCCGCTCAAATGATGGCAGATACCCTACTGCGAATGGTGGCTTGAAAATTAAACTTGCCGGACTAACCCCTGTAGTGGCATGAGGAGTAGCGCGATAATTCAACAAATAGGCATCCAACTCTTCCGGCCATTTTTTTTTATCCACAATTGCTGCCTGGACCGTTTTCTTAAGTGTTCTGAAGAACCTCTCGGACGTGCCATTGGCCTCTGGCCAATAGGGTGTAACGTGCCTTGGCTTCACACCCCAACTCTCCAGGAAACTGGAGTATTCCTTTCCGTTAAAAGGCGGCCCATTGTCAGACTTCAACACGTCAGGAACCCCAAACTCCGAGAACCATCTGCGTAAAACCTTCAGCGTTGACGAAGTTGAAGTTGAGGAAACCACATCCACCAAGGGGAACCGAGAATGCTCATCTATAATGGCCAGTATGTATTTCCCGTCTGGAAACGGGCCTGCAAAATCGATCGACAGTTCTGACCACGGCCTAGCAGGAAATGGAGTAGCCTGAATAGGATCTCGTTGTCTCATTGGAGTAACAGCATTGCAAGGCAGACAAGACTTGATTTTGCTCTCAACAAAGGAATCCATCCCTGGAAACCAAACCCGTGAGCGAAGAAGTTGTTTGGTGCGAACTATACCAGGGTGACCTCTATGAACAAGATCAAACACTCGTTTCTGCAAGGACGAGGGCAAAATTATACGGCTACCGCGAAGTAAAATACCGTCCTCCGTCACACAGATGGCCGGCATTATATGCTTATAGGGTTGAAGGGCATCATCAGGGACTCCCTGGCCTGGAGTCAGCAACCTGAACTTGAGCGAGTTGAGCACTGAATCCCTATTGCTGTGACGAGCTAGGGTTGAACGGGATATAGCCGCAGGGAGAGCCACATCCGTAAGAAAATTTACAAAAGCATCAACTGACTTTGACTTGAATAATTTAAGACCCGGATGTCGTGAAAAATAATCAGAGGGGTTTGTTGCTCCAGGTTTATGAACTATGTTAAAATCATACCCCTGTAACTTAAGGGGGAACCGGAGTGGGGTTTGGTGAGATTCGCAGATAAGAGATGGCGCCCCAGTCGCCCCGAATTAAACCCAATTTTCGCTCAAAAGTAGTTCCAAATTAGCAGAGCAACCAAACAATATTTTTTGAAACGGCCAACGGGAATCTCTTTACTATACTTATCAAAAAGAGGCTAACGTGCAACATTTTCGAAATTGCTTCTATTTAAATAAATATTTAATTTTGAATTTTAGCCAATTTTTGAATTTAGCTCATTATGAGGTGGAGGAAGAAATTCAGCTTATACCACCCTGAAGAACATCAAGAAATGAACATTATTCGCCGAAACTAATCATTTCATCAAAAAACGCGATCGGAATCCGGTTTCCAGAATTATGCTATATGAGCGGAGTGAGTTGAAACGGGCCGTGAAAGGAGAGCTTGGTGACTCATCTCACCCCCCCCCCCCCTCCTCAATCACCCTACTTACTCAAACCAACAAACACCAGGATGCCCTTTGTACCTGCGGCAAGTTTTTTATTTTTACATACTTTCTTTGATTCCTCTCTCACGCCTGGTGTTTCAGCTTGAGCCTATCAGAGGATTTGAAGCAGATGGCGATCGAAATTTTTAGGCTACCCTAAATTTTTGGTTTTCTATTTTCACGGGCGGCTACAGATATATTATATTAGGTGGATGATATCTTCTTTGTATGTAGTTGAATATTATTTTGAGAGGAAAAAATACAAAACTTAGAATTTTACCCAACATAATATCATATTATGATTTAGCTTTTTATTACAATATACTATTGTATAATATGACTTATTATACACTTAGTGTATAATAATTGAAATAATACTTACTAATAATTATTATTATTATTGTATTACAATAATTGTGCCTAATCTATCAAAGTCAAAAGTTTTTTATTTTCTCCACTAGCTTCGATGAGTTTTTTGGATGGGTGTTCTGTTGGTTTGATTGGGATGGGATGTCCTGGTTGTTATGAGTGAGAGTAGTGATACGATTATGTCTGAGATGTCTTCTTTTGAGTCTTGTCGCAAAACCTGGTGGAGCTGTTATTGCCGCGATGCATGGATTCATGTTACCTTCGGCCTTCTCCACCAGTTTTGTGTATCCTAATCTATAATCTAATTTCTAAATTCTAAATGTCCGTCGGCCGTACGCCGTCCACCGTCCAGGCCGTTTTGGGCAGTAGGAAATTTTTAAAAATCTGATATTTTGACAAAATACTCGGTTTACCATCTAGTAACTAGACAACTGTTGTGCCCGCAAGGTTTTCAGCCCGATCGCTCAAACCCGTGCGGCGCTATGGGGCTATGGCAGCGGGTTTTTGAAGGCTTTTAGCTATGGGATCGAGTTAGGTGTCGTTTTCGAAGTATTTTTGGACGTAGAATCCATTTCCGGGGTCCCGGAACGATCCGATTTCACTGTGGCGATCTATAGGGCTTTCATGGGTCTAAAAATGGGGTTGTTGAAGGATCCCAGGTGATTGAATATTTTTCAAGCAAAAAATAGATAATTTTTGAAAAAGAAATTTTTTTCTTTAATCCAAAAAATGTTTTTTCCAAAATTTGTTCCATTGGCACAGAATAATTTTTGCACAAGTATTTCAAAGAATAGTAAACGCAAATTTGCAGCGTTTTCACTTTTTTCGTGTAGGTAAGTCCGAAACTATGCGTTCTGCGTAATTCACTATCATAAACGCTGCAAATTTTACATTAGGGTTTATTATTCTTTGATTTAGGTTACTTGTGAAGAAATTTAATTCTGTATCAAAACGAATTCATTTCACAAATTTTTGTTCTTTACTTGGAAAATATTTACTATAAAACATTTGACCTGGGATTATTCAAAAATCCCATTTGTAGCCCCATGAAAGCCCTATAGATCGCCACAGTGAAATCGGATCGTTCCCGACCCAAAAAAAATGGATTCTACGTCCAAAAATACTTAGAAACGACACATAACTCGATCCCATAGCCAAAAGCCTACAAAACCTAGCGCGCACAAATGGATGGTAAACCAAGTACCTATTTTGTCAGAATTTCAGATTTAAAAAAAATGTCTACTGCCCAAAACGGCCCAAGACGGCGGACGGAAATTTCGGTTTTGGAATCTAGACCTCTTGAAACGGACAATGTCAAATTTTGAGGCCGATCGGAGTCGTCTACATCCGTCGCAAAAACATAGGTGTAATATTCCAAGAATAATAAACCAAAAGTGAACGAGCATTAAATTTCCTATAAATTGCATTAGTCAATTTTGATAGAGATCCACGCTGAAAATTTCTGAGGGACTTTGTAATTTTCATCATTGATTTGGACTTCAAAAAAATTTGATACCCTCCCCGAAATTGATAAGTTACTTAGGTATAAGTTTACTTTATAAGTAACTAAGTAACTGTTACTTTATTCGTTTTCTATAGTTGCAATCTTCAAAATTCCAGATTAGTCCCGAGTCTCTTTCTATCTTTTTTGCTTTTTGTTTATATGTTATTTATATTTATTTATTTATTTTATTATTATTATTATTATTTATAATGTGTGCATTTTTCAAACTGGATCTGTTTTGTTGAATTTTATGAATTTTACTTTTTATTACTTTGTTGGAAACAGGTTTTCTGTTATCTCTGGTGCGGTCAAAATAATTCAATATCGTCAGTGTAGAGCATTTAGCAACATTGAAACAAGCTGGATAAACGGTCCGAGAAAAAAAGAAAGGAAAAAAAGTCTGCATCTATGAAGGGGTGAAGTCCACCGAGGTTTCTCCGAACTTGCGCGCCCCAGCCCTCCTCGCCCTATTCCAGCCGAGCTCTTATTCGGAGTGACTGATTTTGGCGGGAAACCGGATTCCGCCGCTATCTGAAGGTTTAAATTGAATTTGAAAATGCCTGCTAATTCCTTAGGTTCACTGCAAGGGCGGTATAAGCCAACTTTTGAATATTTCGATCAATTAATCACCGAAAATTCAGTAATAAAAATTGATTAATTTGTAATTAATGACTAAATCAATAATTAAAAAATAAATTCAACGTTGGCCTCTTCAGGATTGGAGTCCTGAGCTCAAAACATTTTTCAGAATTGAAATTGATCAATTAGATGCCGAGTTAATTTGGATCTACTTTTGAGCATCTACCCTCTCTCTCGCACACTTGTTCGGCAAATCCACTCCGGTTCCCCCTTAAGTCTAAGCCGTTCTAATCTAGGAGAGGTCTCTCGTGCTGACTCTAAAACACCAAGCAACGGCTTATGGTCTGTCACAATCTGGAAGTGGCCCCCTAGCAGGTAAAGGCGGTAACGCTCCACAGCCCAGCAAACGGCAAGCATCTCTTTTTCTACTTGGGAATATCCTTTTTCCGTCTTGGTAAGTGACCGACTCCCATACGCAACAATTCCAGGATCGTTGTGTTTAGGTTGGGCCAAAATCGCCCCCAAACCCTCGGGTCCCGCGTCCACAATTAGTTCAGTCGCATGGTTTGGATTGAAGTAGTCATTGGTCAGGTTTTTCTTCAAAATTGCTTTGAGGTGGTCGAAGGCTGTCTGTTCCCGTTCTCCCCAAGACCAAATGGTTTTGGCTTTTATGAGGGCTCGCAGGGGTGCTGATACCGAAGAAAGATGGGGAACAAACCTACCACAATAGGCCATTGTACCAAGAAAGCTGTGGACCTCATCCTTACTCTTGGGTGGCGCAAGTCTTTCAACAGCCTCAATTTTCCGCTTATCAGCTCTTAATCCCTTGGCAGAAAATTCAAACCCAAAAAATGAAAGTTTGTCGGCAGTGAACTGGCATTTGTCCTTGTTTAGGGTCAAACCTGCCTCGGAAAGGATGAGCAGCACATCCTCTAGAGCTTTGTCATGCTCCAGTTGTGACTGCCCAAAAACCAAAATATCATCGCTGACATTAACAGCATTTTTTACTGGAGCAATGAGTTGGCGAATAGTGTCCTGGAAGACCTCTGGTGCCGACGAGATACCAAAAAACAAACGTTTGTACCGGTATAGACCATTGTGTGTATAGAATGTAGTGATTGCTCGAGAGGACTCACAAAGCTCCAACTGGTGGAAACCCTCACGGAGGTCCAATTTCGAAAAAACAACGGAACCATTGACTGCAGTGACCAAATCGTCAATAGTAGGAAGCTGGTGTCGCTCACGGAGTACTGCCTTGTTGGCCGCTCTCATGTCGATACACAAGCGCAGCTGCTCTGGTTTGTGCGGTTTTGGAACGAGAACCACAGGCGAGACCCATGGCGTTGGGCCGCTTGCTGGTTCGATGATATCCGCTGCTTCAAGACGTCTGAGCTCCTCCTCTAGTTTTGGCCGCAAATGGAAAGGGATCCTGTTGTGTAGCTGAGCAACCGGAGCGACATTAGGGTCAACGTGAATTTTGATTTGTCGGCCTCTAAGTTTGCCTGTACCCTTGAAAACAGAAGGAAACTTCAAGCTAATTGAATCGGTCGTAACTGGACATAAAATCTGAACAAGGCCCAACTCTTGAGCAGTTCCAAATCCCAGAAGTGACTCACCATTACCCTCCACCACGTAAAATGTAGCTTTGACCGAATTCGACTTGTGGCCAACTACCGCCGTGAATTTACCTGCAATACCAAGTGCGGATTTGGATTGGTATGGGAACAGGCGTTTTCCGGTTTTCTGAAGCGGTGGGGGACTTGCCAGTGAGCTATAGGTGTCAGAACCAAGAACATTTAGAGAACACCCAGTATCGATCAACACCCTAATCTTGCGTCCCAAAAGCTTAACTTTGACTCTAGGGCTAGCTTTCTTCCCGTCTCCCCCGATGCGATTTACCTCGTCAGAAGAGGAGTGAGACGAGGAGTCGGGTGAGTCAACATCAACATAGTCAATGTTCAACTTCTTTTTATTCTTTTTTCTGCACATCTTTTCTAAATGGTTCCATTTCGAACAGACCGAACACTTATGGTCAATAGCCTGACACGGTTCTTTTTTCTCGTGAGGCCAATTTTCCCCACACGCGAAACACGAACGTTTGGTCTCTTTGCCTTTTTTCTTAGAAGAATGAGGTGAACCTTTACGGGACTGAATTTTGTTAACGTCAACAACGTCCTGACCCCCGTTCTTTAAATCGACAGTTTGAGAGGAAACGGCTTCCTCTGTACGCCCAAACTCAAGAACCGCGTCCAACGTAATGTCCGACTTCCCTAGTATCCGTTTCTGAAGGGACTCCATGCGTGTGCCCACCAAAATCTGCATAACGAGCTCGAAATTCAGCCTGACCGGATCCCGGAACTCACACGTGGAGGCGAGCGAACGTAAACGCGCGTAAAATTCGTTAAACGACTCGTTAGGAAGCTGACGGGCCTTCCGGAATTTGAAATTCTCAAAGTACACATTTCTCTGGGGGTCGAAAATCCCCTTTAATGCAGTCAGAAGGTCCGCGTACGACGTTGTAGCGTCCCCGCAATTGTCATAAATATCGCTTACCTCTGTTCCTGCAATATTGAGTAAAAGCGCTTTTTTCCGGATATCGTCCGTGATCCCGGCCGCAACGACGTATCGTTCAAAATTTTTCACCCACTTCCCCCAGCGTTGACCGACCGACGACGGCTCGGAATGGGGATCGAACGGCGGAGGCTTGTTGGTATCAATCGACGTCATGGTGATCTTGACAATATTTTCAACACAAGACACTCACGCACCTACATTTTCCTCGTCGCCAATGTAAGATAAGTAGTAAGATAGTGTTAATAACAACGAAGTTAATGCGTACGCGTGTAATTGAACAGTTAAAACATATTCCATAATCCAGATAAATCAAGGCTTTAGGTTTCCCGTGTTGCCATCATATACTACATATTTTCAGTGTTGCCATCATATACTACACTATCCTAATAAAAAATCTGTTTGAATAGCCAGAAAATGAAAGTGACTTGTGGTTTCTACATTCATTAATGTTTTCTTTCAATGAAAAGATTAAGAAATTGGAAGCCAAACATAACTCAGTTTTGGAGGTGCTAGCTTCGTTGGAGGAAGTCGAAGATTTTCTGACTGAAAGACTGAAGGAGAAATTTCTCCCTAAATCTAATTTCTCACTAAATTTAAAGCCATGAACTGCAGTCAAAGATGGTGTGAATATTTCCATCTTGTCGACCAATCAGAGAAACACTCACAGCTTCTCAAATTGTGCCAAATTGTTTTCGCCATTCCTGCCCATAATGCCAACGTCGAGAGAATATTAAATATTCTCATTCCATCAGAGAAAATTTTTCTCTGATGAACTCTCAGTGGATGAGAGGAACTGACTACATGTCCCCACAGTAAAGGTTTTTCATCAATCAGATGGATGATGGTTTGTTACCTACCTAATCGGGTATTATAATAATATCTACTTCAAGTTTTTAGTTTCAACATTCAACATATTATGTTGAATGTTGAAACTAAAAACTTGAAGTAGATTCTATTCCTATTAGAATTACATCATTTTCTATAATATAATATTATTATATTTTCTATAATATTATTACATTTTCTATAATTATTATTATAATACCCGATTAGGTAGGTAACAAACCATCATCCATCTGATTGATGAAAAACCTTTACCTTATAATTATATTATTTTGTAATTATAAGGTAAACCTTATAATTATGCATTTTGTAATTTATACGTTATATATCTTGATGTCCTTTTTTTCCTTTTCTCTCATCAGGCAACCCTAGTAATAAGAAATACTTGTGAAACACTCAAACGCAACAAGTCAAAACTTCACGGCGACCTTTTTTTTTTGGATTTTCATCCATTTTCCTCTTCACAAAAAACCGAGTGGCAGTAGGAGTCCTCGTACTGGTAATAAGAAAATTTCTTATTACAAGTATTTAATACTTGTGAAATACTCAAACGCAACAAGTCAAAACTTCACGGCGACCATTTTTTCTTGAGGTATGTGAGAGTGAAAACAACGTGCGCGTCACTTTAGTAGTCAATTTTTCCATACGGATTCGTAAGGAATCTGTAGTGGGGTGGTTGTGGTGGTAAGCTTCCAGTCATGGTCGGCCTAGACAGCCCATACGGATTTCCTGCTACGGATTCGTGGAAAGGTCTGCAAAAACTCTCTGTTGTTTTCACTCTCACATACCTCAAGAAAAAATGGTCGCCGTGAAGTTTTGACTTGTTGCGTTTGAGTATTTCACAAGTATTAAATACTTGTAATAAGAAATTTTCTTATTACAAGTACGAGGACTCCTACTGCCACTCGGTTTTTTGTGAAGAGGAAAATGGATGAAAATCCAACAAAAAAAATGGTCGCCGTGAAGTTTTGACTTGTTGCGTTTGAGTATTTCACAAGTATTAAATACTTGTAATAAGAAATTTTCTTATTACAAGTACGAGGACTCCTACTGCCACTCGGTTTTTTGTGAAGAGGAAAATGGATGAAAATCCAACAAAAAAAATGGTCGCCGTGAAGTTTTGACTTGTTGCGTTTGAGTATTTCACAAGTATTAAATATTTGTAATAAGAAATTTTCTTATTACAAGTACGAGGACTCCTACTGCCACTCGGTTTTTTGTGAAGAGGAAAATGGATGAAAATCCAAAAAAAAAGGTCGCCGTGAAGTTTTGACTTGTTGCGTTTGAGTGTTTCACAAGTATTTCTTGTTACTAGGGTTGCCTGATGAGAGAAAAGGAAAAAAAGGACATCAAGATATATAACGTATAAATTACAAAATGCACATACTATATTATAATATAATTATAAGGTAAAGGTTTTTCATCAATCAGATGGATGATGGTTTGTTACCTACCTAATCGGGTATTATAATATGTTGAATGTTGAAACTAAAAACTTGAAGTGGATTCTATTCCTATTAGAATTAGATCATTTTCTATAATATAATGATATTATATTATAGAAAATGTAATAATATTATAGAAAATATAATAATATTATATTATAGAAAATGATCTAATTCTAATAGGAATAGAATCTACTTCAAGTTTTTAGTTTCAACATTCAACATAATAATATTATGTTGAATGTTGAAACTAAAAACTTGAAGTAGATATTATAATACCCGATTAGGTAGGTAACAAACCATCATCCATCTGATTGATGAAAAACCTTTACTGTGGGGACATGTAAGTAGTCAGTTCCTCTCATCCACTGAGAGTTCATCAGAGAAAAATTTTCTCTGATGGAATGAGAATATTTAATATTCTCTCGACGTTGGCATTATGGGCAGGAATGGCGAAAACAATTTGGCACAATTTGAGAAGCTGTGAGTGTTTCTCTGATTGGTCGACAAGATGGAAATATTCACACCATCTTTGACTGCAGTTCGTGGCTTTATATTTAGTGAGAAATTAGATTTAGGGAGAAATTTCTCCTTCAGTCTTTCAGTCAGAAAATCGTCGACTTCCTCCAACGAAGCTAGCACCTCCAAAACTGAGTTATGTTTGGCTTCCAATTTTTTAATCTTTTCATTGAAAGAAAACATTAATGAATGTAGAAACCACAAGTCACTTTCATTTTCTGGCTATTCAAACAGATTTTTTATTAGGATAGGAGGGTTGCTCTGAGACATAAAATACGACGCCAGAGGTTCATACATTTGAAGCACACGATTTATGCAGGGAAACAACGACAACCAACGGGATTTGGAGTGGCGAAGAAGCTGCCTGTATTCGATGTCAACGCCCACGATGGACATAGGTTTAACAAGAACAAGATTTTTTCTAAGCAGGCTGTTCCAGATAGGTAGGTAGCCCAAACGATTTTCAGGTAATTTCGAGGTAATTTCAGAAAATGAGAGATTTAAAAAAAAAGAGAACATTTGCCCGAAAAATGAATAAAGAGAGGACGCCCGGACAGGGTGTGAAAAAGAGGACATGTCCGGAAAAAAGAGGACGTCTGGCAGCCCTACTTATTACAAGTCCTACGAGGACTCCTACTGCCACTCGTTTTTTTGTGAAGAGGAAATGGGTGGAATAAAAATTTCCAATTCATCCATCGAGTGTAGAACAGAATAAAACAGAAGAGAACAAAGCGAACTGAGAACAAAAAATAACAAAGCAGAATACAAGCCCGTTTGTTTACAAGAAAACATCTTGAGGTTACAACGGGGTTACACAAGCGTCAGGTTATGTTGCTTTTCATACAGATTTCTATACAGATTTGGTAACCCGTAGGAATAAGGATTCGTACCGCCTACTGCTACAGATTCCTTACCGATTTGTCCTCGCGCATGCGCACTCCCCCTTTCCTTACAGATTCGTACTACGGATTTCCTCCTACCGATCGGTGGAAGGGTCTGCAAAAACTCTCTATTGCCTCTGGTAGGTGATTGAGCATCTTGAGCCCCAAGAATCTCCAATGGCATTGAGTCCTGCTGAGTCTTGCCCAAGTCATATCCAGCTGAGTGGTTCGACGAGTATCGTAGCAGTGGACATCTTTCTTTTCTTTGCCTCCAGCAGCCATTTCTTTCTTTGCCTCCAGAAGAATCGTCAATACGTACCAGTGAGGGTACCGAGAGAATATCACACTCAACGAATAGCGGCTTGACATGACTGTCCTTGGGCTTCCTACAGATTATTCGTAGAGCTTGTTTCTGTAGTCTGAAGACTCACTACGTTCGTATGGCCCCATAGCACAATGCTGCCTTGCAGTCGAGATGCGAATAGCCCTTGGTATGCCAGCACCATGGTGTCCACGGAAGGGCACAACTCCTTCAGGCCATATATGGCCATGGCCATGTAATCTATAGATTACACGTCGCAATACTGCCGTAACCAGATCAACCTGAGGAGTAGGGTGGGTCGAAAAAAATTGTTTGTTTTTTTTGCACCGCTTTGAGATAGTCTCCACTGGAGTTCTCAAAGTGATAGAAAGTCACTCCACAAAAATCGGTGCATAAAACGCAAATGAAGTGCCGCCCCAAGCTGTACCTAACAGTAAAATTGGTCAATTTATTCATTGAAAGTGTCAATTTATTTGATTTATTAATTTGAAATATTTGATTAATTTGAATAATTTGATTGAATAATTTGATTAATTTGAATAATTGATTAAATTGAAATATTTATTAATTTGAATGTGTCAATTTATTCATTGAAAACGAAAGTGTCTATTAAAAACCGAGAAATTGCGATATAAAGCAGAAAAAACACTTTAAAGTGACCAATTTTACTGTTACAGCTTGGGGCGGCACTTCATTTGCGTTTTATGCACCGATTTTTGTGGGATGGGGGGCAATATGTCGACACATAAACTGGTCGACAAACGGCCCAGAAGCCGTGTCGACATCTTTCAACACCAAGAGTTGACCAAAGTCGACTTCACAGGCATTGGAAATACGGCGACACAAAAATACAGCGACAAGTCGACAAGTTTCAACACCCCTTGTTGAAAAAGGTCGTACAAGTCAAACAAGGGGATACGACGACAGATTTACATCGACATCCTTCGTATACCTGCTAAGTCTCGAAGGGAAATGGCAGACACTCTACCTGGCCAATTATAGATCAACAAAGCCGGATGACTTACTGTAGGCCTACGAAGTTACCTACGAAGTAACGAAAGTAGGCCTGTTGAAGAGTTACAGTTAACAAAAGCAGGTAGATGGCCCCTATCCCTATTCTAACACGTTGCACTACCCTTTTCGCGTAATTTGGTCGTAAGTATTTACGTTGGAGTTCACCTCATCAGGTCGAGCTTGGCTTCCCCTCCCGGAATAATTCAAATCAATTCAATTCAATTATTGAAAGTGACTTCTCATGACTCATCGGCTTATCACTTAGCGGCCAACAAACTCACCCTCCCTCGGTGGTGCCTTAATGAATTGCAAAATTATTTTGATGAAATACCTATGAAATTGTTTTGAATGAAAATTTGTTTTTAGTTTATTGTTATTACATTATTTCATTATTCTATTAAAGTCATTTTTAAAAAGGAAGGAATTATGGCTATTGCACAGGAAACTGGAAAACCCCTAAAAAAAGAAAGTTAGTTTTGCGTACTTTTACCGATGGTTTAAGTACATAAATTAGATTATACCTATTCATGATAATAATTATCATGAATAGGTATAATCTAATTTATGTACTGTATTATAGTCCAGGCAACAAAGACGAAAAAAGGTCTTGAGGTAGAAAAAAAAGATAAAAAGCAACATACAAAGTTCAAGTAACAACTAAAGCAACATACAAAGCAAGTAACATACTAAAAGTTCTGGGGGGTGGGGGTGCTACGTTACGAGGGGGGGTCTTAGGCCAGGCAAATTAGGAAAATAAAAGGCAGTTAGCTGAAAGTTTAGTAATAGTCGTAATCACCACATTCCTTTATGTTTTTTGGGTCGCTGAACACGACTCTGAAGTTTGCTGACAGGATTTTTGCCCGGAACATTGTCAAAATCGCAAAAAACCTCGAAATGTTGGCACTTTTTTCGGTTTTTTGCTCATATCTCCGAAACTATGCGTTCTAACGACATGACCACTCTATACAACATGGAAGTACCTACATAGGATTGTCTACAAAATGCACTAGTAACATTAAATGATTCGTGTTCAGCGACCCAAAAAACGTATAGGAACGTGGTGATTACGAGTATTACTAAACTTTCTGCTAACTTTTCTAATTTGCCTGGAGTATCTCCAAAGGTCCCTTTTTCAGGATTTTAGTGAATTCACTAAAATATTCATATCTCGGAAACTGTGCCTTTTTCGATAAATCATGCCCTATAGTAAAATTTCGTTTAATGAAAGATGATACGAACACTTTTTCCAAATTCCGAACCGTTTTCGAGATATACCTACACCTCCGAAAATCGGTTAACTTTGGAAACCTGATTTTCACCTGTACTTACCTGTATGGACCTAAGCCCAAGGATTTATAAGATCTACCTGGAATGGGATCTGGGGGCACCTTTTCGCGAGCATGTTTGACTTGGTCATCATTACGAGCTCCAATATATTCATCCTGGGCAACGTACTCAATTACTCCTTCACCACGAATGGAAGCAGCGTTGAATGCATCCACATCTTGGGTACGAAAGAACAGTCGTATCGATTCAGGGTAATGCTCGTCCACATATTCTCGTGTTACAAATCTACTCTCAGTTAGTTCCTTTTCTTCAGGTAGTAAATGCTGACCATTTCCAATTTTCGTTAATATAGACGAGAAAGTAACATCAGCTTGACGCATTACTTGGACAAGTGGATAATACTGAGTGAATAATACACACAATCTCGCAACAAAAGTTTTGTTTACTGCGTTTATAGATTGGAATTTGACATACAGGGGGTTAATTGTCGTAGATCACCGCAAAAAACCAAATTCATACCAGCGAAGGGACGTTCATGATCGTGATGAATATGCTGCAAACGAGAATTTATTTGTCCAAGTAAACCTGAGCCGATCATACTGCACTCGTCGATAAACACTATCTGTTGCCAAAAGGCAATCCGAAAAGGCGGGAAAAGAAACTAGTTGTTGGGAGCCACAGATTAAACTACTGACAGATGGCCGACTCAATGTTAAAATGGATGCCCCAAAACTGCGCTATCTTTAGTTTGGCTAAAAATTACCGAGTCTTATCTGACGTTATCAGCTAGGACATCCGTCCTCCATGAATATTTTTCAAGACAGAAAAAATACAGAGCAACAACGCCCCAGTTTCAAACGTTAACGTTAGCGATTGCCATTGCCGCCATAATTTAAATCTCGACTAGGAAAGTAGGACATGATATAAATTAAAACTAAAATTCGAATATTACCATTCTGAATGGAAGAACCCAGTATTTTTAGGGGCAAGTGTCTATGATCCTGATGGTGAAAAATCATCAATGGAATCACAGAAACATTCACATAAACATAGGGGGGTTTTCCATTCAAAGTGATAATATTCGAATTTTAGTTTTAATTTGTACATATCTAGGAATATTCCGTTAGGAATATTCACCAAAGTGAAATTCGCGATGGAGAGAATAGGAGTAGAAAAAAATAAACGGATTTAATATCACAATGATATGTGTATTTTATTTTTTCAAGTGCAAGAATTAAAACACTTCAATACAACAGAACAAATCATGAAGAGGTGATGAACAATAATGATTATTATTAAGTTTTACAGGTTCACAAGTTTCCTGACCACAATTATTATTCATAATTTCGATAATTTTACAACAAAGGACACAAACCTGGTACGCGTTTCATTGGCTAATTGGAAACATCTAAAACTAAAAGGAGACCTTCATTACGTACAAGACAAACATTTTGGAAAGATTTGAAAAATCAATGAAAACGATTCTCCTATTATAGGAGTTTATAATAACTGGGAGATCATTTGGGGTAGGCCATTTCTGAAGCATAATAATCATCGCCAAGCATTCATCGTGTTGACTCAACAATTTTGAATGAATAAATTTATAATCAGAGTAGCACCAAGTTCTCAAATAATGGTTGTACCAGCTGCAATTAAAGCTCTACGTCATGCACGCATTCAACACCACACAAATGAGTAATAGCGAGTTCTAGGACTAAACTAAGGTCGCTTCATGGGACTCTTACCAAGTTCCCTGGCATATGAATAAGAGGGTCTCACTATGTTTGGTTTAAATTCATTTTCTGGGACCTGTTGGAGCTACATGGTTCTACTAGCGATCAAATGAAAGCTAATTAAATTCCCTACAAGCCTATCCCCTAAAGTATGCGTCACAACCAAAACATTAGCCCTAAAAGACACGACATGGTTGAACATTTCACTTTTTGGTAAAAATCTGCTATCTTTCAAAGGCTGTATCTCGGAACCTGAATGTCCTACTGAGATGTTCTTGTGCTCAACTTGTCACGAATTTAATCTCGTTTCAATTATGAAATACGCAAGAACTACGCATCCTAGCGGTATGGGCTCTCTTATACTATACCGCAAGGATGCGTATTTTAGGTGCCGTGAGCGAAAATCCAAAAACAGGGCAAAAATCGCTCGGTTTCAAGCCCCCCCCCCCCCCCCCCCCAATACTCTTTAGCGACGCAAAATTGACTACATACCGTTGCAAATACGTTTCATGTATTTGGTTTCTCCCACTGGTTTTCAAGGAAATGTGTGACATGAGGTTAGCAGCTCTTCATAGAGATGGAATGTAAAGGGTTTGTGAGACTGCCAGTAAGTGATTTCATAAGTCCGTCATCACTGGCTGTTTTGATGTGAAAACATCATCGTCTGGCCATTGAGTGAGTATCACACAGTCAGTGATGACGGACTCAACCAGTGTTATGAAAGCTCTTCATAGAGGCGAGAGCTATTTGTTTCCAAAGTGACTGTAACTCAAAAAACCAAAAATTGCAGATCTATACGCCCCTTTGTCAATTTACTGACGATAATTCGAGGGACTTCACTCTTGATGATATTCCAAACTTCCTCTGTATTCCTAGCAGGGTCGTCTTCAGTCCATCCAGTCCGTGGTGTTTAGGTATCTCTCCACTCGTAGACGTCTTGATGAACGACCAATGCTCCACCTGCAAAACGAAAAACCCTCACAGTTACCAGGATGTTCTATAAGACTTTTAGCGTAATTAGAACTCAGAGCACCGAACAACATAAAGTCAAGTGGCTATTCTCGAGTGAAGCAACAATTCCGTTTAACCTGACGTAGGTACCTTTTCAATGCTAGGACTCCAAAAATCCTTGTGAAGAAGGATCTCTCTTCGTTCCAGGAGACGACAGTTTATCCCTTTTGGACCACTTGCATAGTCATACCCATTCTGAAGTGAATTGGACCGGGCGTGGTTCCATTTTTTCTGAAACAAAAAGCAACAATTAGCAATTCACGATTTAAAGCACACAGCTAAGGCACTGATACCAAGAAGTATAGCTCCAGTGCCCGAAAGAATAGTTGTCCCTAATATCCACATTTATCTCCATAGGTGACAAGCTACTGATCAGTGATGATATCTACAGAACTTGGAATTTGTAGTATGGATTTATCGATTCGATACCATTCCCATAATGCGACCGAACAACAATAATATGTACACTTTCTGAGAAAAAAGAAGCTTACCAGATGTATGAAATGGTCATTCCGAAGTGCTTCTTTGGGTGCCATACACATAACCAGGCGTCAGCGAACTCTCGCTACTAACTTCAGTTGAGCGTGATGGCCAGTTATTACAGAAGTAGTAGGGACCTACTACCTACTGTGGGCTCCGAACTGCTCGACACCTGGAGTAATGAGTTAATAGTAACATAAATATATTATATTCGCAATCTGTAGGCACATTTCAACTACAATCAATGATGGCAGGAAATATACCTGAGATGCTAATTTGACGTTCATAATTTCATGGCTTCAAGTGGCTAGGCGTAATTTTATGTAGTAGGTAAGCCTCAGAAAGAAACGCTGCTTCCGTCTAATGCAACAGCATGTTCTATGTCCCTCTAAGATGCTCGGAGTAAGGAGTTGCCTTCCTCCTGGAAAGAATTGAACATGTATTAGTGAAAAGTGTTGGGTCGAAATCTCTTCATGTAGGTAATGGAACAAAAATTGAGGCAAAATGGAAAAGGCGACGTTATATTCAGAGCAACTCTAAGAGCAAGCTAATGTTCAGTGAGCAAAGATGCATACAAATACATGCAAAAATTAATTATTCGTAGAGAATCTTAACAGAACTCTTAGAGGCGAGCTCCAAAAACCAGGAAAGAACGCTCCACATTTTACAAAAGGGTTTGGTTTATAATTCTTTGATATAGGTAGGTTAATAGCGCAAAAATCAATTCTGTCCTTAGGGAAATATTTTTGAAAAAATTAAAAAATAAAAACTTTTTGTAGGTATAATGTTGGGACAGACGTAGGACCTCGAAAAATGGATGCGTCCAAAATTACCTACTCGAATACCACCTTATTAAATAAGACAAATTTTGTCCTCCTTTTGTTCTGGGACTCCCGAAAATGGATCCTACGTCCAAACCACTTCGAAAACAACACCTAACTCGAACCAATAATCGAAAACCCCTCCCGTAGCCCCATTTTAGCCTCATAGCGCCCCACGGGTTTGGGCCATCGGGCTGAAAACCTTGCGTGCACAACTAAATGGTAAACAGAGTAGGTAATTATTTGGCCAAAGTTTCAGATTAACAAAATTCCTACTGATCAATACGGACGACGAACGGACATTGAACCGGATAATGACAAATTTTGAGGCTGATCAGAATTTTGGACCTCCATCGCGATTACATAGGTTTATTATCCCAAGAATAACAAACCAAAACAGAAGAAGTCTAGAAAGAAAGAACGTAAATGGGCCTTCTGATTGTCGGGGACTCAAACAAATGCAGTATAATATTGCACTAGCAAAATCTGATTTTGCTAGTGCAATTTTTATGAAAACATCAACATATACCTAGGTAAATATCATGGGCGAGCTTACCTTCACATCTTGGGCGTCCAATAAAGTCGCAGTTTCTTCATTTTGGAGCCACTTTTGGAGAAGGAGTCGTCATTACACTGACTTTTGAGAAGTTAGAATTATTTGGTTTTGTCATAACTGATAGTTTAAGAAAAAAAAAAACTATTCATGAATGCCGTGAGCACACGGCATTCGGGAAAGTTACCCACATCAGAAATTCAAAAACAAGTAAACACAACAGAGAGAAACCGTTACGGATTCACAATGCTCAATTCCAGGGGCAGTGTTGTCAAGAGTATGCCACGTAAATTCTAACTTTCATGAGGAAAGTTTCTTTCTTGCTTGTTCATTTTTCCATGTAAAACGACCAAGGAATGCCGTCGAATGGAAATAAAATACAAAGAGGCTTTATTTATGTATGTGAGTTAACTAAAAATCAATTTATTGGACACTTCATTTCCGATGCATGCACATAGTTGAACTTCTGAAAGGCCTATTCAACGACACTAGCGCGCTCAGTTTGGCTAAATGACAATAATTTTTTGGGGCATGGCGGATGGCCTCGCGACCACCCCCCTGTTGGGAGCGATCTGGTGGTAGTTGGTGAACTAACAACAAAGAAGGCGACTCGGCTTTTCGGGAGAAGTTGCGTCAGTTACTGTAAGACTGACTGAGGAGTAGTTTGGTGTCGTGATCGGAGTGACGCAGGGAGACGATGCGGCCTCGCAAGAGTTAAAAGGTATGTGCTAAATTGATATCACAAAACAAATGGTTTTGTGATCCAAATGTCGATGAAAGGCCGCGGATACAGTTAAAAGGTATGTGCTAAATTGATATCACAAAACAATTGGTTTTGTGATCCAAATGTCGATGAAAGGCCGCGGATACGTGGTGAAAGAAACCATAACTGGTTTATAAAACCGTGAGGTAAAGGGGTAGACTATAAGGGGTGGTGGAGGTCTACAGGACAGCGGATCCATAAAGGATTCAGGAATAAAATGAATAAAATTGGACCTTCATGGTCACTGAAAGGGATCCGGAATCCAAACTTAGATTCGAATGTCACTAACTAAAAGATTGAAAAGAACGTAATAAACCTAGGCTAGTAAACTTGCAATAAATAAATGTTATATTGCGTGAATTTACTATAAATCTTGGAGATTCATGTGATTTCTCTACATGGTGGAGATTACTGGGATTTTGATTTTGTGAAACATGTTTTATGTAAATACGTCAATTACTATGTATTGTGCAATACTATGAAACGCAGTTTTTGTAATGACGCGGTCGGTCGCCAAGGGTGGAACCTCCCTCCCCTTGCATCCGCCACAAGCTCAACTACGCAATTGCCGAGCTCCTTTGTTATCGGGTATCTTATACGGAAATGATGACTTCTTACATGGTTTAAGCTGTGGAAGGCAATAACTGCAGCGACTATCGGCACCCAAGAACATGAAAACACCATGCTATCTTGTTTCACTCTAAAGAACTAGTGTAAATAAAAACCCCAAGACTAAAATCATCAGCAAACTGATGACGAGTAGGTATCTACACTATTATAGCTAGCTGCGTACACTAGCTGCGTGCAGATACATCTGTACAAGGATATGTCGTATGATATATAGTTGTTATTAGACGGGAATTTGATAAAATCACTACGAGAAACTAACAAGCGTTGTTGCTATGAAAAATTAAGTTGACGGGTTGCCATGGGTGCGGCCAATAAAAAACGTTGCATTTTTGTGTGTCGCAAAATTTTGCAAGACCCCAGAACTAAGACATAACCAAGACAAAAGAAGGACCTGTGCGAAACTATCCCGATGACCAGATTTCTAACTGTGCCAACTCTCCAGCCAGGTTTCATGCCAATGTAGAAACTTTTGATCGCCCTATAA
This sequence comes from Pilophorus perplexus, assembly GCA_955831195.1. Lineage (NCBI taxonomy): Eukaryota > Metazoa > Arthropoda > Insecta > Hemiptera > Miridae > Pilophorus > Pilophorus perplexus. Next base: position 11,560,824 of record OY037007.1, on the reverse strand, counting down.
TGACGCATGATAAATTTCTTCTCCAAAATGTTTGCTCATACCTACCTATCAACAAACTGATCAATCGAAATAATCGATTTGTTAAGTAACGAAAATCTCGATATAATTGAATCGATCAATAATCGATTGATTTCGTCTCAAAATTTTAAATTGTAAATTAAAAGAAACTCGATAAAACTAAAGGACGTTGAAATTCTGTTCATGTAACTAGGGTCATACATAAGGTTTAATTTGCTAAATGCTGATTGCAGTTGTGTTGTAAAATACATCCAAAAGTGCTGAACGTTAGAAACATTCGCTGCGTTTCTAAGAGCAAAGCTGCGGAATACGGGATAAATTTCCTGTGTTCTCGAACCAAAAGTGTTGAATACGGGATTCATTTCCTGTGTTCCCAAATCAAAAGTGCGGGATTCACGTCCTGCATTCCGAAACCAAAATTCAAATCAAATCAAATTAAATCATTTATTTACCAGAAACACATAATAATTTAAGGGCAATTATTACAGCTGAAATATAAATAAAAAACATTTACCAGAAAGAAACTGATACACTTAGGTAAAAAACAACCAATACAAGCACACTATATGGACCAATTTACCACGTCTGCCAAGAACAGTTGATGAGTTACTCATCAAAGCTGTATGGAGCCAGCTTGATGAGGTACCGGGACCAGTTAGAGCAACCCAGATATAAGCGCAAAGGTAATGAGCACAGGATTTATTCGTACCTAAATAGATAGTAGTAACCTATGTTCCCAAAACCAAAAAGTGCTGAACGCGAAAACATTTCCTGTGTTCCAAAAAACAAAAGTGCTGAATGCAGGATTCACGTCTGGCATTCCAAAAACGAAAAGTGTTGAATTTAGGACTAAGTTCCTATGTTCCACAACCAAAAGTGCTGAATGCAGGATGCACATCCTGCATTCCAAAACAAAAGGGAAAGGACACAAAAGGAAAGAAAAGAAAACAAAAGGAAAAGGGAAAGTGTTAAATGTAGGATTAAGTTGCTCGATACACGGTAGGATTCACGTCTGCGTTTCAAACCAGAATTGCTAAATGTAAAATTAAGTCTCTATGCTACAAAACCAAATTGCTAAACGTAAGATTAAGTTCCTGCATTCCAAAACGAAATTGCTAAATGAGGTAAAATTCTGAAAATTTGAATGGCTAACTGTTGGATTCTGTTTCCTGCAGTCCGAACGAGTTATTGGTAGTTCTATGTGGGTTCTGTTCCTACATGTGAAATAATTTGCTGAGTGTAGAATGGAGTTTCTACTCCCACAACTTTAACCGTTAAATGTTTTCCTGCTTGCTGTACATTGAATGGCTAAATAAGGGATTTTGTTTCCGGCATTCCAAACAAGTTATCAGTAAATCTATGTCGGGTTCTGATCCTGTATATTTACAAACTGAAAACCTGAAGAATAAACTTTGTTTCTGTGGTCCAAAATGAAAACTTGAGATTGCTGAATATGAGATTCAGTTCCATGCTCCAAAAAACTGAACAACAAAAGGTTGAATTTCTTCTGTTAGTCCCGGCGTTTTACATTAAAGGTGTTGAAAGAAAAGGTGCAGGAGGGTTTTGGAAGAATACACTTAAAGCAGATCGGCAGATTGGTCGATCGCCTTAACAAATTTTTCCCCTTTTGCTAACAAGAAGGCCGGAAGGCACAAAATTCGTTTCTCCAAAATGAAAGGTATAATTTTTAAACGTTTGGCAGCATTGGTAAAAAAGAGTGGATAAAAGGTTTTTTGGGTGTGGAGAGATGGTGGTGAAAATAAAATTGGAAAGAACGTACACAAAGGAACAACAAGTGAAGGTTGCCAAACTAAACATATCGATTAAGAAGTTCATGCCCGAAAATTGAGATGTAGTTGGTTCACATTACACAAAACGTATCATATATAAACAAGAAAATACCTACCAAATAACTGAATAGATAGACTAGAGTTTTGTCTCTCAACGTCAAAAGATGTGGGTGACTCCCATTTTGGTGTTACTAAATTTAGAGCTAGGTACCCCATTTCGAGAGTGAAATGGTCACGGCTTTGGGATCTAGTTAAATCCCACATTGACCGCAAAAACGATTTAAATGAAATAGAAAGGCTCTCGTACCGTCTGGAGTCCAAGGCGATGGTTGGGAGCTAGTTAACAATGAACAAAAACTACCAAATTGTGATTTAATAACTAACTTAACAGTGCGGAAAACCTGATAAAACCATTGAAGCCCACTACAAAGCGAAAAAAAAAAAAAAGTCAAACCTTAAAATAAAAACATCTGCTGTCACTTTGAACCTAACGGCTAAACGTTGGGCGAACGTGGGACAGGTTTCATTAAATGAAACCAAATTTTGAGTCCGTATTAACAAAATAAATATTGGCCTTCAACCATTTTCAATGAATGAAAATGTCAAAGAAAATACCTGCTGAGAACGGCGGTGATGGTCATTCGTCCATGAGGGTATTGACCTTCGTGAAGTACGAATTTCAAAAAGCAGTGGAAACAGATGGTTATTCCAAAGAGGTCATCAAAAGATAATTGAAAAGAAGATCATTGAAAAGAATAGTTTCGGCTAGGAAAAACTCGATGAAGAGTCAGAAACCCCAAAGAAAGTCACAACACATTCACGGCAGAAACTCATGTGCCAGCCTTCTACATAAAAAAAGTTTTGGTGGGAGACAAGGCAAGCATAAAAATAGAAGAGTCAAACAAAACAACAGCAACAAAAATTCCAAACAATAATTTGCAAATCGTCGAGGTTTTTTTTTGCAGGACCCCCAAGAAAAACGGTCAAAATTGCAAGTATTTTCTGTCAATGCAGCCACTACAATGATAAGTGCAAAAGTTTGCTACTGTTGACAAGCGGAAGCCCCGACTTCAGGGTCGCTGTTTCCTCTGTCTTAAAAGAAAGAAACACAACAGTCTAAAAAGACAACATTTAGCGGAAAATTGCCAAAAAGGTGTTTCCATTGCAAGGTAGTAAGAAACCAAAGGAATTAAAGATTATCCAACTATACTTGGACAAGACACTACCAAAAAAAAAAAAAAAATAAAAAAAAATAAAAAAAAAAATAAAAAAATAAAAAAAAAAATAAAAAAAAAATAAATAAATAAATAAATAAAAAATATATAATAATAATAAATAAATAAATAAATACATAAAATAAACAGAAACATAAATAAATAACAATAACAAATCCTAAATCCTCCGGCGGGGTAGCCCTGCTGGTAAGCCAGCTGGTGCTTCGGACGTGGCTGACACAGTTACACGCTCTGTCCTGGTTTCTGAAAGCATGCCTACCATTGGCTGTGAGTTGCAGGATAGTTTACAGATTTGGCAATGTATCTCCGTTTTGTTCATTAGTGTTCCCCACGCGGTCTTGCTCGGGTTCCTCTGGGCCGGGGGGGAGGTGGCCAAGGTAATCCATAAATGCGAACGAAAAAGGAGGACCTGTCAAACTTCCTCAAATGCCAGAAAACTGCCTAAGCAATCTAGAAGTGTGAACTATGAAGGAGGGCCTGTCATGCCCTTTAAATGCATTCATGGTTTGGATTACCTTGGCCCTCAAACAGTTCGTCATGATGAAACAACCCAAAATTTAATGAGGAGGTGCTGCCTATTTACATTCATGGCAGTAAGGACCATAAATGTTGAGCAAATTTGGGGTATGATTGCTTTGTTGCGTCAAAAGGGTTGTGGTTGTGTCTGGCAATGCAGCACAGTTTAAGCTAACCTCATAAGTTGTGAATGTTCCTTTTAGTAGGGACAGCAAAATATCATAAACAAATATACCTGTAACAAAATACGACAAAATAAACAAAACAAAACATACCTAAACACTTACTTAAACAAAATACAAAGCAAAATACAAAGAACCGATTCATACCTAAACTGTCACCCTGGTAGGTTCGATATCATGAACGACTCGTCGGTCTTGTAAAACATCGCCAGCATGTGCCAGACAGACACACAACTACGAACGAAGCTGAAAGAAATCGTCCACTGACCACAGTTGGACAGGGTTTAACACAATCGAACGAACATAATATGGATATTATCCTAAAGGTCGCCATTCTTGAACAGCTACAGTCAGAAAAGTCAACTTAAAATGAGAGCTGGAAGAAAGGCAAGTCAGCATTGGACAAATTTCATAAACTTTTTCGGGAAGTTCAAAAGGGATAGTTCACGAACCTAAGGAAAAAACCTGCAGTTCCCCACAAAAAACCTCGGTTTGTAGTTGCTCGGACTAAACGAGTAGGGGATGTGTGCAGGTAAATGAGAAACAAAATTCAGATGAAAACAATCAAACGAAATTCACTTCAAAACCCATTGTTCACCCAAAACCACTACCACTCTACCAGCTGCTAACCGAAACAATCCCCCTTGCCCTCAACGAAAGGCGGCTGATGCTGCCAATACAAAAACCAAGAGATGGACACGATTGCTGTTGGTAAGAGCAGCCAAATCTAAAAGTTCACTCAGCTGAATGATCAAATGGAAAACTTCCACCCTGAGTTCCATTGTTGGTACCTAGTCCAAAAGGTGGTTCTCTCGTTGTGGTGAAAAAAGCAGTCTTGTACTTCTTGTTGCAGATTTCCTGGTTGCCAGTTTGTTTTTTTCGTTTCGTTTGTTGTGGTTCTTTGTTAATATTAGTTTGCTTTCGCTGTTCGTTCTGATTGGATTCGTGTTTTGTGCGATGATAGTCTCTTTGATTAAATAACGGACTAGTTTTCGATGACTCCTTGATTTTCTGGAATGTAACATGCGACCAAAGCAAAAGCCAACTGAAATAAAACACCCAGCCATGTTTGGTAGAGTAAATGAGTTGAAAGCACCTTAGGGTGAAATGTGTAAAGGTATGCATCGTTTCCAATTCTAAACACTCTTAGCTAACCCAGTCAAAATTATTGTAAAGCTTCGCCTTGGGGAGTGTTGCCAAAAGGCAATCCGAAAAGGCGGGAAAAGAAACTAGTTGTTGGGAGCGATCTGGTGGTAGTTGGTGAACTAACAACAAAGAAGGCGACTCGGCTTTTCGGGAGAAGTTGCGTCAGTTACTTTAAGACTGACTGAGGAGTAGTTTGGTGTCGTGATCGGAGTGGCGCAGGGAGACGATGCGGCCTCGCAAGAGTTAAAAGGTATGTGCTAAATTGATATCACAAAACAAATGGTTTTGTGATCCAAATGTCGATGAAAGGCCGCGGATACAGTTAAAAGGTATGTGCTAAATTGATATCACAAAACAAATGGTTTTGTGATCCAAATGTCGATGAAAGGCCGCGGATACGTGGTGAAAGAAACCATAACTGGTTTATAAAACCGTGAGGTAAAGGGGTAGACTATAAGGGGTGGTGGAGGTCTACAGGACAGCGGATCCATAAAGGATTCAGGAATAAAATGAATAAAATTGGACCTTCATGGTCACTGAAAGGGATCCGGAATCCAAACTTAGATTCGAATGTCACTAACTAAAAGATTGAAAAGAACGTAATAAACCTAGGCTAGTAAACTTGCAATAAATAAATGTTATATTGCGTGAATTTACTATAAATCTTGGAGATTCATGTGATTTCTCTACACTATCCTCACATTGTTTAAGGCAGTTCTGAATGAATTAAGTGATTCAACAGAGAGACCAGTTTCACGTTGCGAGTTTCCAATTCGAAAAGCAGCGTGAACCGTAGTACCATTGATCGCGGCTGCGGCCATACCTACCAGTTGAAGCTGTAGCTACGTAAGCATTGAACGCTACATTATGAGCTTGAGAAAATCGATTATAGGTCTCCATCATCAACTTCATTGTGAAAGTTTCGCCACAACCAGCTGGACCGGTGAGAAAGATTTGAAGCGGAGTCTTCTCATCATCTTTGTACAATGTACAATACATACGATACATACATGTCATGTATGTATCGTATACGATGTATCGCTTCCAGAATCAAATCGCGCTGACGCTTATTTGTGCGTCTCATTGCTAAACAAAACGAATTGTCTCGGGCATGTTCTCATCTACCTGTTCTTTTGGGTCATTTTTTAACCAAAGTAAAATGTGTGCGTGTGGACTGCCTCTTTGCTGAAACTCTATACGTTTAAAGTACTCTATGACGCGGTATGAACCAAATGGACTGTAACGCGACGACTGCAGCAAAACATTATCGTGTCAACTAATTTGTCAACATACAAGCAACACGTAACTGGGTCTTCATTTACAAGGGATGTACGCAAATCACAACTCATTTCATTCACAGGATCACCTTCCCCCGTCCATTCTTTATCGTGATGCAGTCGATAGAGTAGGCTTTCTCTGCATCCAATATTGCTTCAATCAAATTTTTGTACTTGTCGAGTAGAAAAAGTTTCTAGTAACCAACCGCCAAACTTCCTTACAGACCAATCATGTGATTATAGTTTTCGCGGTTATGTTGCGTAACAAATTTTGGTGTCGTTACGCAAATTTTAGAATGACCCCCAGCCCAAAAACATATCCATGTTAAAAAAAGATGGGCAGGAATCTGAATCCAGGCCTACATTTCCTGAATCTTCCTAATTGTTTTGAGTTAGGTTGAGGCCTACAGTTGGCAAGGCAGTGTCAATGACCCACTTCCCAAGACCCCGCGGGACAAAGGCTGAGGACAGGTAGTGGCCAAACAACCCTTTTGTCGTCGTTTAGCAGTCGACCAGTTTCAAGAGCGGTGTTTTTAGCTCATTTTCCACTCTGTTGTTGAAATACAGCGAAAAATGGATCTCAAGTTTTCGACATAAATCCGTCGACCAGTTTTAAAGATGTGCGTTATCGACGTTCTTCAACACCTGGTGTGGAAATATGGCGACAGGAGGTGTCGACCAGTTTATGTGTCGACATATTGTCGACATATAAAAGTTCCCTTTTTGTGGAGTGACTTTCTAACACTGAGAACTCCAGTCGAGAGGGGTGCAAAAAAAAAAAAAAAAAAAAAAAAAAAAAAAAAAAAAAAAAAAAAAAAATGCGACCCACCCTACTGAGGAGTCCATGTGAGTCTGGTATCAATCATCACTCCCAGCAACTTCACCGACGACGAACTGGCACCATGTCTTGCAAATGTCACGTACCTCCTGCTGCTTGTCCTGATTCTGCTTCATCTTGTTTGCATGAAACCAGTCAGCTATCTGCTCCTCTATTTCCTGCGATCTCAGCAGTACCTACCTCCTGTTCAGTTGCACCCTCAACAAGGAATGTGGAATCGTCCGCATATATGAATGCCTTCGTGTCCACAGAGGGGCTCAGGTCGTTGACATATATCAGGAACAGGAGAGGCCCGAGAATCGATCCCTGTGCTACACCAGACTCAAGCTGTCTCATCCCAGATGGCGAGCCGTCCATGCATGTCCTCTGAAAACGCTAAAATGAATAATTCTAGAAGGTGTAGGTAGCTCTATGAATAATAAACCCTAGTGTAAAATTTGCAGCGTTTTCGATGTGTAACCGACCTCGGAGGAGGCAGCAAATTTCATATTCCGATTCAGCACCCCAAAAACCATGTAGATCCGTTGAGAAAAAACTTCCATAATTTTGTTACGGAAACGGATTGGAACACACTGGAATAGGGACACTACTTGCAGAAGAGCCATTCCCATTAAAAAAAAAAAAAAAAAAAAAACACCCGTAATCGACATTGCAGCGTTTGGGATCTGTACAGTGAATACCCCCATTGACAGATTTTGTAAGTGTGCAGATTCCATACGCTGCGCTCTCGATTACGGATATTATTTTTTAGATGAGAATGCCTTATTTCACAAAGGTGATTGTCCCATTTCATTCCGCTTGGTAGGTATGTGGGTTGTTCGTTGAATTCAGAAGATTTATCTATTCCACTAGAAACCGAGCCCAAACAGACGTGGAAGTCGGCAGGTAATTAAATTCAGCACCCAAGGGAACAATAGTGGTGTATTCTATTTAAATAGGTCTGATGTTTAGGAAACAATATTTGAAGTGCTCTGAGATAAGGAGCTAGCCAGATTCGAGGGGGAGAATCCGCCAGTCGGGGAAGACCCAGTGCCGGTAGTGTTTTGGATGTGTTTTGAACACTTGATTTCGCGACAATGAACAAGACAGTGACGATTACATTGCCGAGAGTGACTAGAAACTGTTCCAGGGACGATGAAGTGACAGAATACATTCAGAAGCAACTTGGGCCCCAGCACTTACCTCTTCTCATTGTTTTACCCATGACGCTTGTATACGTGTCCATTTTCATTACCGGTGTCATTGGAAACCTGGCCATTTGTAGGGTCATAGCGAAAAACCCGTCGATGCAAACCACTACAAATTACTACTTATTCAGCTTGGCAGTGTCCGATCTATCTTTATTGGTTTTAGGTGAGACACTTTCATTTATAGGTTGGTGAAGGTTTCTTTACGATTCATAAGTTGTAAGTACCTACCCATAAGACTTAATACATGACCACGGAAGAACATCGAGTAGGGAACCCCCCCCCCCTCTCTAGCAACCTGGGGAAGGAATAAAATCCTGCTTTGAACCATTATAATTATTATAATATAATGTTATATTATTGAGTTTCAATCCTTTCTATAAACAAGCCGGTAGGGAAAATAATATGTATTGGTTTATACCTTGAGGGCTCGCTGAGCACCTCAGCTCTTTCCTTCCAAATGATTCGAGATCAATCTGGAATGTGTGTTTCCTTGGTATAGAATTACATGAGAGCTAACGACATCTTGCCAACATTTTCGTAACTAAGCTGTTATTTCGATTAGGTACTTGGGGACAGGTCGGTTGTTTCGTCCGTTGTTTACAACTCTGTGCACTCACTTCTCTCTGGTTCAAATCCGGGACGAAGAACAATATTTGGCCAAAGGTTAATCAAGTGGGTCTCTCATCTCATATAATTCATGTGAATCCGATCATCTCAATCGGTGGTCTTCACCCATTCGTCGAGTATCGCCCCCGGGTCTGAAAATATGAATTGAGCGGCTCAAATTTTGAGCCATTGTTGCGTAGATAGAAACCTAAGTGTGTTTCATCGCAAGTACTTCGCCAACATTAAATAACGAGCGAACTTCAATACTGCCAACTCGACCGTTCCAGTTGTTCAACAGCATTTCCCTTTCAAGCTACACAGCTGCTCAGTTGTTGTGATCTGAGGGGTTACTGTGAGTGGTTTTTGCGAATTTCATCGCTTTTTTTAATACAGCTTTGAGCCCTCTCTCATGCAGGTTCAACTATCAAAAGTGTTTTGTGAAGGCACAACCTCTTGGGTTTTTATCGGTAAAGAATCAAAGCCTAAGTTTGTACGTGATGAACGGTCTCCTTCCCTCAGAGGCCAGATCATCCGCTAAGTCTATGTATTTTAAAAAGGGTGATAATAATATTATTTCGCCCGCCGAAATAGGGCCGCAGCACGGTAGGCACTTTTCAACTCCCAACCGCCTCGTCGTTCCAACGACGAAAAAATCCTATAGGATGCACTTATAAGTGCATGTCTCACAGAGCACGCCGAGAAAAGGATTATAGGAACGAGAGACAAAAATCAAGTTTTTCATCCATTTGTTCTGGCGCTTTGCAAAGATGAGGCAATTGCTGACTTTTCTTCTATTTTTCAAGCATTCCATGACTTTGATTTGGAGTGAAAACCGATAATTTTGTTGGTAACTGCGACTGGAGGCTTTCGCAGTGTTTTTGGTGAGCCTACAGTACGAATCGTGTGATACTTTCATGTATCTACTAAAAAAATTAGAAAAACATTTGAAATTTCAAACGAGAGGAAAGGGTTCAATTAAAATCCGACATTTTTTTCTGACGTGCAATTTATTTTACGGCCGGTTAATGATTCAACTGACGTGAAAAATATTTTTGAGTTGTCCATATCCTTTTCTTGTCGTTCAATAAATTCTTCTGTCGGGATTGGCTTGTTCAGCCGTTTGAGTTATTTGAGAGTCGTGAAAGTAGTGACTAATGACTAGTAGTCGTGCCTTCGCCTCATTATGGCGGGTGATAAAATTATACCCTATTAAAAACTCTAACTCCTCCGTAAGACTATTTAGTTTCCAATTAATGTCCAACTCGTTGTAGAACTCTCAAGATCATCGTCGTAATTAATTTGTTCAAAATATAGTATTACAGTTCGGTCCAAGAGGAAGCGGCATCTCATCAGACCGCTCACTATGAAGGTATAAAATTTATTTAATAGTGACGGCAATCTGCACGAGGCCCCAAATTTGGCAAAAAATTCGAATCCAACAAAAAAATTATAGGTTATCAAACGATATCATCCCACTCAGCTGGAGAGGGCAGGGAATGGGAGTTGGTAGGGAAAAAACGAAATTGTATTGCTCATCATCAAGCGTGAAAGAGTGAGTTCCTAAAGCCACTTTTTGCCTAACGGTGATGAGTTACGGTCGACGTAACTCGAGATTTCGCGCATGCGCAGAAATAACGGTGATAACTTACGTCCTTATGCCTAACGTTATTGCCGTAAAGTTACGGCAATAAACTTACGGTCTTAAGGATACCGCCGTTAATTTCGAGCAATAGAACGTAAATAGCGGCACTTTAAATTTAGCGTGACTTTTGATAAGACCGTATCTCTGTTACGGTCTTATGTGAAGTTAGCTTTTCTTTGATTCTCCCTAGACAAATCCCTTACGGTGATAAAAATTAACGGTCGACGTAACTCGGATGTTTCTTTAGGAACTCTCTATTATCTGCCACATGGTATGTGCAGAACTATGCCACTTACGTAAACCAGGCGGCACAAAGACGGTCTGATGAAGGGCAAGAGCAATCTCAATTAATGAAAATTTTGCATACATAACCTTCATGTGAAGTGTTTTGGAATGTACAACTGACATTTCGGAATACCTTAAAGATTGCAAAAGGAGGCGTGCAAACGTAGGTAAACAAATTTTACCTATTTTAATATGCTATTTAATATAGCACATTAATGTGCTATTTTAATATAGCACATACTTAGTTGAAATGAAATTTATTCACACACGTGGAGTATAATATTATTCTCTTTCAACTCAAGGGACCCACAAAAAACCTGCGACAAACCAGAAAATGATCTGAGAGAGACATGAAAAACAATGTCTATACGAGCCATGTCCAACCGCATACCCCCACAATACTAATAATAATAATAATTCGCGTAGGTAATTATTACCTATTGTCGGAGAGCTACCTCTAAGCTATTTATATTGTAAAATGAGGGCTGATTGGTTGCTCGCTTGGTGGTTATTCGCAGTGTCGGGAAGGAATTTAACCTACCGCTCTTATACCATCTTTACTGAGAAATAGAGCTGATAGAATCTCTCTCTCCCAGGCAATCAGGGGGAAATTAGTTCCGGAGGGTTGTGACCCTAAGCGTATTTATTATACAATAATTATTATGAACAGTCAAATTACCGACACTGCGAATAACCGCGATTTGGAGGAGTTGTCCTTCTGCGGGTTACTGCCGGCGTCTTCATGCCGATGGGAAGTCCACGTCATGGGAGTTCACCTGGACCGTGGAGGAGATCCTCGAAGGTGTACGGGATCCGGTGACGATCTGGAAGGTCCAGGAGATGAGATGAAGACGAACTGGAGACCCAGGAGATAGTCGACTCCCGGGCCTCCGACGTGCTGACCGGCATGCGTTCGCCCTGGCTGTCTGGGATGCACTCTCCGATGCAGCATCCCCTCAGTCCCTTTATCCGAATCCCTCGTTTATGTGAAGGTGCTAAACGTGCACAGCCTCCGGCAGAACCGGCCTTATTTCGGCCTCCACTTGGAGGCTGGTCAACACACATTTTGTTGTGCAGAGATCGACACGTCCGCCGGTTCCAACGCCAACCGGACCGCTGTCCAGGATCGATCTCGACACCTATTAAAAAGTCGACACCTATTATTACCGTCAGGCTAGGGATGTTTGGTGAGTAAGAATGAAAATAAGAGGGACCTACGGATTATCATACCCCATAGTTAGCTAATTATAATACACCTGTTTCTGAACAAAGGCAATCACATAGCAGCGGCTTTACATGTTACAGCTTGTTACAACGTGGGTCGTTTCGCGGTGGCGGGATGGGGAGGTTTGAAAACGTCGAAACTTTCAGTAGGTACCTACACTGTATGTACCTATGTATTTGAAGCACAGATGTTAACTAAGACTGTCTAACAACCCATTCGGGAACGTTATGGATAAATAATTTATTGTCTATAGCAATATATAATTTATTGTCTATAAACAATTATTGTCTATAACTAGCTGCGTTCGCAGAGTAAGTTCTGGCCGTTCGGAATCGAATCAGAACTCGAACGCTTCCAGGAATTATTATGGTTACTGGATGTCATTTGGGTTTACATTTCTCGAGGAGACAACCAAATATTAAATAGAGTCGAAGTCCATCGGAAGGGTTGCTGTCGAGAAACCAATAAGGGATGAAACAAATAAATTAGAAATGGGGTTTTCGGGGTCAGGTCGAGATATAACGCTCTCTTGAGATGTTTCCTTTGCCGTTCGTTACTTCCGACTGCCCGCTCTAGTTTTTCTTTGGGTAATGATTTTCAGGGAGCACTACGATTGAATCCCGGAGAACGAAAACGAGGTGAAAGGCTTTATTGGTTGACTCCGCCAATTGCGTGTTGAGCGTTTTCAAAAATCTTTCATGCCATCCCAGCGCGTTACAGACTTGGCGGCGGGAATGCAAATAACAGTGAAGTCCATGATGGCCCGAAACCACGTTGATCGTGTGAAAAAATAAACGTTTTTCAAAACTAATCAACTCCTAGATTCAATCCCCGGGAAGGATTATGAGCTCAAATTAAAACAAAAACTTTCGCACGCACAAACTTTAATTGCTAGAAATCGCGACAACAATCAAAACGGAGGTTAAAAAACTCTGACAAAAAACTGATAATAATAAGATACCGGAGCATCGCTACCCAAAAATGTCAGTTCTTTCCGCGAGGGCGCTAGTGTCGCTCAAGCCTCCTGAATCACGCTAGGTAGGTACCCATTCTTTACATGTAGGTTCCATCTGCGTCGGTCATGGTACGCACATGTTGGTGAAATGCATGTAGTCGCCGTGACCACTGCAGTACTGAGACATAAAGTGGTGATAAACATGGTGATAAATTTATCAGATTTATCTGCTCTTGCAGCTCTCTTTAACATCTGGCCATATCTACCTTTAGAATCCTGCCATCGACGTTGCCATTGTTCCATGGCCCATGTCTCTACCTCGTCGCTGGTGGTGCACTGCCGTAGTAATTCATCGCCTCTTAGTTGGTGCTGTCGGTCGTTTTTTATCAACTATGTGGCAGCCAGGTTGATTGCCCGGAGGTCGGCTGGGAGCACAGAGTAACAGAGAGCTGGGAGCCTTCCTGCCATTACTTGGAGGGTCTCTGTAGACGTCCAACAGACCACAAGCAAGACAAGAGCAACGGCAGCTGCAGAGGCTTGTTGTTGAGAAGGACGAATTCGGGCAATGCGAGGCTCAGACGATTTCCCGATTTTTCCACTGAAGACAGGAACCGTGGTCGCATCCACAAACGGGTGCTGGAAAGTAAGGTCTACTGTGAAACACTTCTTCAGGGTGTGTGCTTTAACTCTTCGTTTGTTAGGCTTTTACGATTTGAGAAATATTTCTCATATCATAGGTCAACCATTTAAAATTAGCTTAATTATTATGCTCATTTTGAATTGTTGACCCAGTTGGTTGAGACGTTATTGCGAGTGTTGTTGGAATGTATGGATTCAGAACTCCTTAATATGAAATGAAACAAGGGATTTTCACTCTTGATTTTCGTCCGAATGGCTGCTGTCGTACAAGGAATCGTCTTTTAAAGAGGCAGAACTCTTTCTGACGATTACGCTAAAGGCTCTCCATTGCCTAGTCCCCCTGCAGGAGTTCGCCGTTCGTTTGAACGCATAAAATATCACCCCGCTTCTCTCGCGATCACCCATTGATTAAAATGTACTGTATCGAAATTTGTTAATTTTAAAGTTATTAAATAATTAAATATAAATGAGTATTAATTAATTTAAAAGTTATTAATTAAAAATTAGTATCGAAAGTAGGTACTGTCCACGTCTAACGTTGCTTAACTTCGCTGTTCGAGGGAAATGGTAGTTTGCCCAACGCCACTCCGGATACAAAATTTATTACCTTACTTACTTATTACCTTACACGAGGCGGTGTTCCTAGATAAGTTAATTCATATCGGTGTGTTCGGTGGATTTCCCGTTCACGAGTAGTGTTTTAAGGGGAGAACGACCGGTCAGTGTGTGTCACTAAAATTGTCCAAGTACGACACGCTTCTAGAGCACCTGGTGTGGCAGCCAGGGGCATCCACGGTTTGGCTTGAAGCGTCCAGATCTACCTTGGACCTCTCTTACTCAGCCGATTTGAAGAGTTAGCATTCTTAGTGCTTTTGCCTCTAACGGATCTGTTTAGCAAAGGGCCTACCCCCCGACCATGACTTTGTTTAAAAAAACAAAAAAAAAACACCATTATAAAAGGCTTTCTAGGACGAATCATTGACTGATGGAGCGGGAAACGCGTGAGGTCACCCCGAAACCGTTGACACTTTTGTATGGGGAAGGGGTCACCATCGTGCGTTACACACCTTCCGACCTGTGTTTATTATACCTACTAAACGAAAGACAAACTGTTTAAGGGGTAGACAACTAGTGTTCATTTCGTCAGGTGTATTGAAGTTTCAACCAGGATTTCCATTTCAGTTGACATTGGCTCCAATCGATTTGTGGTTTTATCCAATTTCGTAGCACCACACGATTTTACGCAATTCGCTGACGCCTTATTCGAACGACGGTACACAGTATCGAAAAAAGGAACCAGGGGACCAGGTGTTTTATCCTGAAGACAAGCCATCCATCCCCGGGGCAGAATTTTCTCTTCGCGGCCTTGGCCGTATGTACTTAATCCTTCTTCTCGTTCCATTCACAAAGGAGTTAGGTCCCGTGAAATGTCTCACGTGTGTATGTGCTGCTTTCATGAGGATCGAGACATTCTCTTTGATACCACCGAGAATATTAGATGACCGTTACATCAGAGGACGAGGCAAAGGTACCTTTGAGAAGGCCACTTCACCGCACCCCACGTGTCGATTCTTATCAAGCGATACGCTAGTCTCGCGATGCCAAACTAAGAGAGACGCCGCGCGTATAATATACAGTCATGGAGATCGGGCCAACTTCCGCCCCCTCCCGAGACCACCCCGTCGAACCGAAAAACTTTTTCCCCGATATTCGGTGATCGGCGGCGAGTGCCCTTAGGAGAAATATACCATATTTGAAGGGTTAGACACCTTCCATCATCAAAATCCAGGGTGCTCAAAATGCATGTTTCGGGACTTTCTTCCTTATTTTTTCTTTTTCTTTTTTTTTGGCTTTTTTTTTTCTCGGCATTAGACACTCGTACAGGTCACATCGCTCAACCGAATTCATTGAAACTTGGTATGTGAGTCAGGTTTGGTGTGTGGAAGTGCCTTTTGGGGGTTTCAAATGTTTACTACTAAAAAGGGAGGGGGGTTATGAGGGTGGGGGTAAGTGGAAAATCGCAATTAACATCACTTCCCGTCAACAGATTTAGATGAAACTTAGTGTGTGGGTAAGGTTTGAAGTCCTGATTGACCAATAAATGGACCAACAATTATTAGGTGGGGGTGTTGTGATTGAGTGGGGGAGGAGGATCTATTACGGATGGTGGTTTTTACGACCGTTTGAGGTTGGGGGTAAGTAGAAAATCATAATTAACATCACTTACCGTCAACAGAATTAGATGAAACTTGGTGTGTGGGTCAGCTTTCAAGTCCTGATTAACCAATGAGGGTGGGGGTGCTGTGGTTGATTGGGGGGAGGTGAGTTTCACCAATGGCCCGATTTCAATGAAATTTGGAATGCGAGTCCGGTTTGATGCGAAGGAGAGGTTTTAGTATCATTCGTGACCAATTAGGGTGGGGGTAAGCCGTGACCGTGTAGGGTTGGATATGAAGAAGAGGTATCTTGTCGGGGATCCGCAACAATAACAATTCTAAAAGGATCGGATAAATTCCCATTCATAATAATTAAAGGGGAGTACCTAATAATTTCCTAATTGATTTCATAATATGAAATTATATTATAATATTATTGTTTGTGGCAGTCAGGTGAACATTTCTTTGCAACTAAACAATTGGTCTGCTAAGATCACTAGGACTGTCGATCGAAGCGAAGCCCCCTTCCTCTTGTCAACATCATCATAATCTTGCACAAGACTGAACAAAAGCAGTGATATTCCCCCCCCCCAAAAAAACCCACAGGGGTTAAAAAGATGCCAAGCATCAAAAGCATTGATATCAAGTTGGGCCAACCAATAGATTTAACCATTACACCACAACTTTTACACGTCACTTCTGCCCCCAAGTTGAGCCTGCATCCCCATCCATTCCTGCTTGGCCGAGGAGCCCACTCGTGAAAGGGTTGACCGGACTATCATTATTATGAATAATCGATTAATTAATCATTTTAATACTATTTTCATTATAATGTTCATAACTGTTAACCATACTTGAAAAAATGAAATTTGTTGATGACGTTAACCGTTTCAATGAATAAATGAATTTTCCACCCGCGAAATTGATACATTTTATTTAACCATTTACAAATTTTGTATCTATTTAAAAGCATTTTGACATTTTATGTCTTTGCTTTGGCACATAAACTCAAAAATCGTCACGAAAACTGTTGACGAAAATTGTCCCGGTTGTGTTTTGATGATTTTCACGTACAACCAAGCCGTTTCTAGGGAAATGTGGGTGGAGGGGGGTGATGGTGGTGGGGACTAAAGACATAAAATGTCCCAATGTGTTGCAGACTCGTATGCAAGCGTGTTTTGAACAGTTGTTCAAAATTATTTTCTACTTATTCCTCATCTTGCGTTCCATTTATGTTTCATTAATTTAATTCATATTCATTCATTTAACTTTTTAAAGTTCATTCCCAGATTATTTACGTTTTTGAATTGACTTTTGAACGCTAATGTCATTTATATGAGCTCCCCGGCCAAGCAGGAATGGATGGTGTTGCGGTGGAGGCTCAACTTGGGGGCAGAAGGGACGTGTAAAATATAGGGTGTAAATATCACCGTGTAATGGTTAAATCGATTGGTTGGCACAACTTTGATATCAATGCTTTTGAGGCTTGGCATCTTTTTAACCCCTGTGGAGCTTGTGGGGGGGGGGGGGGGGGGATTGCACTAACCGCTCTCACCGCTAATTTGCAAGGTTAAATGTGGTTTTTTCCTTTCCTTCGATTCTACAGATCCCATTGATTGACTTTGGGAGCCCCTCAGTTCATGGATTCAGTTAAACTAGGTTTTGTTTCCCTCCTCAAAGAACATTCAACTGGGGTCCCTGTTTACAGCAGTAGATCCAAAGAATGAAAACCTTGTGGACGTATTGAACTGAAAAGTTGGCTAAATTTGAGAGGAAAATCCCTCACATGCAGGATACTCTGTAACCAACCGTGGTGCACCGAAGCTGGTCTCACTTGCATAGCAATTCTAGGTTGCGCTCAGCATCCCGCGCGCAGCAAATGCAGGACCCTTCCCTAGTACCTAGTATAGGGTCTGCTTACGGCATGTTTTAGATTTATGGGAGTTCGTAATCCATCAATAGAGCACTTTCGCCTGGATTCTGACGAGTATGACGTCTCCAGTGATAAAACTCTAACAGTACGCCTGCAAGGGACACCCTCGACGTTTCGAGAAAAAACCAACGTCTGGGAAAAACAATTTTTGACCAATTTTGGCTAGTTTTTGAAGTGACGTTATATCTATTTCGGTAATCGAATTGAGGTGTCTTCATGAGACTTTGTAGAATTTTCACTTCGTATTGTAATTATAACATGAAGTGAAAACTCTGAAAATTCAAGTTAGGACTAGAGAGGTGTTTTAATCGAATCGCATCCAACCTACCTCGAACGATCTCCAATCTACAACCAATGAGGTTGCGCCGCTAGATTTAAATGGTTAGTTTTCCTGAATCATATGAATAGGTATGCACATTCTATCAGGGTTTTGAAAGTTTAGTGTTTGGGAGCCTTCAATCGATTAATTTTTTTTTTTTTTTTTTTTTTTTTCATTAATGAAAAAGTAATAAAGATCACTAAAATTTAGTGATCTTGATTACTTTTCGAAAATAACACTCAACTCTGACCATAAACATTAAAACCCCTCTTTATCACTCCTTAACACCATACTAACAAGCTGACTCCCACGCAATCTGTGAAATAAATTGAATCGATTGTTCAATCCAGATATAACCATCTCTTGAAAGGCTTCGCGATTCTTTTCGACCCTTTAGAATTGACGAGAGAAATCTAACAAAAGGAAAGGAGATGTTTAAATGAACTCAACCCGAATATCGTAAAAACGTGACAAATTAAATAAATAAGTTGTTGCATGATAGCTACTTTCAGCCGTTCTTGCATAAATGACTTTCGCATCTTGAAAATTTTGACTAAGTCGTGTAGTTGCAAACTCGGCCAACTCCAAAATGCAAAATTTTTCAGGAAAGCCGATTTTCTGTTACGCTGAACCAGATGACGCTGGAAAACCATTCTCTTTGGCTTTAGGTAACATTGAGTCTGGGTGTTTGAAACGGCTGGGGCATGTGGAGGGGGGAGTTATTCACATTTTTATCGTGGATTTGGCCGGTTTCGCAACGCATTTTGGAGTTGCCCGGTTTTGCAGCAAAATAGAACTGAAATTTCTCTGAATTTGATGTTTACAAATATAGGGTTGCTTGGATTGCAAATGAACTAAACTTATATTTTATGTGTTATAATAATTTGTATTTGCATAGAATTAAAAAAAAACTCAGTACCTATATCGTTTCATTTAAAAAAAAAAATCAGGTGCATTTAAAAAAACTTTCAACTTTATATTCTTGAGGCGTTATCGTCTTCAATGGGGATTGCCAGCTGGGCAGTACCTGTAACAAAAACTATGGAATGGAAAAAAACGCTGCAAATTTTACACAAGGGTTTATTATTCTGTGATATAGGTTACTTGTACAGACATTTAATTCTGTCAATAAAAAAAAATTAAAAAATTTTTTTTTTGGATTTTTATATTTCAAAAAAAACTTTTTGGGGGGATTTTTTTTCAAAAATGTGTTTTTTCAAAAATTCTTTAATTTTTACTCGAAAAATATTTAACTTCTTGGGATCCTTCAAAAATCCCATTTTTAGCCCCATGAAAGCCCTATAGAACGCCACAGTGAAATCGGATCGTTCCGGGACCCCCAAAAATGGATTCTACGTCCAAAAATACTTCGAAAACGACACCTAACTCGATCCCATACCCCAAAGCCTTCAAAACACCCCACCCGTAGCCCCATTATAGCCCCATAGCGCCCCACGGGTTTGGGCGATCGGACTGAAAACCTTGCGGGCACAACTAGATGGTAAACCAAGTATTTTGTCAAAATTTCAGATTTTTTAAAAAATTCCTACTGCCCAAAACGGCCTGGACGGCGGACGGCGGACGGCGGACGGCGTACGGCGGACGGACATTTCGGATTTTGAATGTAGACCTCTTGAAACGGATAATGTCAAATTTTGAGGCCGATCGGAGTCGTCGACCCGCGTCGCGAAAACATAGGTGTATTATTCCAAGAATAATAAACCAAAAACGAACGATCCTGAATATTCACGAATAAGTCACGAATTGAGCCATTTAACAAGGGAAATAGAACTGGAATCTTAGCTGTTATCGCTTCATAAAAGTAAACAAACGAAAACCTGCAAGTGGACCAGGCAAACTCAACTATAATAGGTCAAGAGCACACGCACCTCAAAACCTTTTCTTTGTTTCTTTTCCATGTCGAGGGATCTCTTTTTCTCTTCCTCGCGACATTAGCTGGAACTTCCTTCACAAACTTCTCCATGGACAACACTCAACTCAGGAAATGTACCACATAGTCCGGGAGCCCGTGGCCAAAAAAGGTGACCATTGAGTTGAAAACGCTCACCCATTTTTTTCGAAAATGTCCTCCGTGAGGAGTCGAAAAATGGTTGTCTGCCGGTCTGAAGCCGTGGATTAACGCCATGGTCGCCGACCATAAATCTCAAAATCAGTGGAAATTTGACCAAGGAGTTGATGGCTACAATCAAGATCCTAGGTCGAGAATGGGGTATAAAAGAAAAATTTACATGTCTGCCTTCCCCCACCCCTGGATTTTTGTCTGCAGATAAATTTTAAATTTGCCAAAATTCGGATCAAATTCTGACTTACAGAGTTGATTGCTGCAACTTTTACGACGTGTTTGTATGCACATGAGAAGTTCAAAAAACCTTGTCTGCCACCCCCCACTCGTGTACTCTTTGTTGCAGACAAAATTTAAATTCGACTAAATTTTGATAAAATTTGCCTTTCACAGTTGACGATTGAAATTGGTTCTGTGCATTCCTATTAGGTCACTGACCCTTGAAAAATTTGTCTGCCCTCACAATTCAATTGACGTTAGGCTGCAGACAAATTTGAAATTTGTCAAATTTTGGGTCAAAATCGGACTAATTTTCTTGATTCTTGAAACTTGGCGTATAAGTAGGTATTGGTAAGTAGTATTAAATTTTACAAGTCTGCTTCTTATATTGCACTGCTGGGCTTGTGCAGACAAGTTCAAAAATGGTCAAAATTTGAGCTAAATTTTGACTTAAGAGTTGATGGCTGAAAACGGTGCCAATCTCTTCCACTTTACTCCAAAACACTAAAAAAAATTGTCTGCCTCCCTCAAAATGTGGACACGATGTTGCAGACAAATATTTAGTGACCATAAGTGGAAATGAAAATTTTCGACCAAAAATTGACTTAAGGATTG
This sequence comes from Pilophorus perplexus, assembly GCA_955831195.1. NCBI lineage: Eukaryota > Metazoa > Arthropoda > Insecta > Hemiptera > Miridae > Pilophorus > Pilophorus perplexus. The sequence goes on along the minus strand of OY037007.1, from coordinate 11,539,955 downwards.
ATGGCTGAAAATTGTGCCAATCTCTTCCACTTTACTCCAAAACACTAAAAAAAATTGTCTGCCTCCCTCAAAATGTAGACACGATTTTGCAGACAAATATTTAGTGACCATAAGTGGAAATGAAAATTTTCGACCAAAAATTGACTTAAGGAGTTGATGGCTGAAAATGGTGCCAATCTCTTCCATTTTACTCCAAAACACTAATTTTCGCACAAGTAACCTATATCAAAGAATAATGAACCCTTGTGTAAAATTTGCAGCGTTTTCATTTCTCATCGAAATCCTCGGATTCGACATATATTTCGCATATTTGGAGGGAGCAAAGCCACCATAATATTGTTTTGGAGGTGATCAAGGTGGTTTCTAATAGTATTTTGAACGCCGAATCGAATGAGACCAACCGCAGATCTGTAGGTGCATAGCCTAGGAGCTAGAGCGCTTTGAGTTTTATTTTTCATCAAAATTGTCGAAATCAACCCATATTTTGCACATTTGGAGGGAGCAAAGCCACCATAATAATGTTTTGGAGGTGATCAAGGTGGTTTCTTATAGTATTTTGAACGCCGAATCGAATGAGACCAACCGCAGATCTGTAGGTACAATAGTCTAGGAGCTAGAGCGTTTTGAGTTTTATTCTTTATCAAAATCCTCGGATTCGACATAATATATTACATTTGCTCATTTGGAGAAAGCAAAGCCACTAAAACAAGCCATCAATTGAATTGAATAGATGAGCGCAACCTTTTGTTATTACGATATATTTAATGAGCGAGAGAAACTAAGAAACAGTAGGTATCTAGCGACCAAACTATGCCACACAACACATCATCCACGTGATGCTCATTACGTAAACAACTGCACCCTAACGACCGACGCGTAATAAAACCTTATGCCGATCAGAGGTAGCGAACGGCTCAGGCTGCAAAAATCGTTTGGAGTCGTTGGAATCAGCCTGAAAAGCTCATTCCATAGACACTTGTACCAACGAAATCGGACAAAAACTTTCGTCCCCCTTTTGAGGCCTCCTTAGTTACACATCAGAGATAAACAACTTTCGTCGTGAAGGACCTCCCGAAAACCGATGAAGGGGATGAGGGAGGAAAAATCAAGGTAGCCTATAAACACCCCCCGAACTCGCTGATCACAATGAGACCACCCTCATGAAAATCTGTTGAGCCGCTCGGGCGTGATGCTCTGTACACAAAAAAACAAACAAACAAAAAAACATACATGTCGAAGAGGTGAGCGCACCTTTCCATTTTTTGGAAAAAGGTTGCGCTAAAAACATACATGTCAAAGAGGTGAGCGCACCTTTCCATTGTTTGGAAAAAGGTTGCGCTGATAATGTTTTGGGGGTGATCAAGGTGGTTTCTTTAGTATTTTGAACGCTGAATCGAATGAAACCAACTGCAGATCTGTAGGTGCAATAGCCTAGGAGCTAGAGCGTTTTGAGTTTTATTCTTTATCAAAATCGTCGAATTCAACCGATATTTTGCACATTTGGAGGGAGCAAAGCCACTATAATAATGTTTTGGGGGTGATCAAGGTGGTTTCTTATACTATTTTGAACGCTGAATCGAATGAGACCAACCGCAGATCTGTAGGTGCAATAGACTAGGAGCTAGAGCGCTTTGAGTTCTATTTTTTATCAAAATCGTCGAATTCAACCCATATTTTGCACATTTGGAGGGAGCAAAGCCACTATAATAATGTTTTAGAGGTGATCAAGGTGGTTTCTTATAGTACTTTGAACGCTGAATCGAATGAGACCAACCGCAGATCTGTAGGTGCAATAGACTAGGAGCTAGAGCGCTTTGAGTTATATTTTTTATCAAAATCGTCGAATTCAACCCATATTTTGCACATTTGGAGGGAGCAAAGCCACTATAATAATGTTTTAGAGGTGATCAAGGTGGTTTCTTATAGTACTTTGAACGCTGAATCGAATGAGACCAACCGCAGATCTGTAGGTGCAATAGACTAGGAGCTAGAGCGCTTTGAGTTATATTTTTTATCAAAATCGTCGAATTCAACCCATATTTTGCACATTTGGAGGGAGCAAAGCCACTATAATAATGTTTTAGAGGTGATCAAGGTGGTTTCTTATAGTACTTTGAACGCTGAATCGAATGAGACCAACCGCAGATCTGTAGGTGCCATAGTCTAGGAGCTAGAGCGTTTTGAGTTTTATTTTTGAGCGAAAAAATATCGCTCAAAAAATAATCATTATTTTCTGAGCAGAAAAGTAAAACTCAAAAAATAATCATTATTTTCTGAGTGAAAAATAAAACTCAAATTTTGATTTTGAGCGATTCCCAAAAATGAAAATCACTCAATTTCAACCCCTGAGATTTATTATTTACATTAATTATTTGTTTCGTCTTGGGAAAGAAGTATAGAAATGAACAATAATTGTGTTGAATGAACTGCACCAGTTTACAGTTGGTTCCGACAGCAGATAAAGCACCCTCGTTCAGCATCTTATCTACATTAAGTCTGCGATATCGTGACTACATTCTGAGGGAGGCAGACATTTTTTTTTTTTTTTTTTAGTGTTTTGGAGTAAAATGGAAGAGATTGGCACTATTTTCAGCCATCATCTCCGTAAGTCAACTTTTGGTCGAAAATTTTCATTTCCACTTATGGTCACTAAATATTTGTCTGCAACATCGTGTCTACATTTTGAGTGAGGCAGATAATTTTTTTTAGTGTTTTGGAGTAAAATGGAAGAGATTGGCACCATTTTCAGCCATCAACTCCTTCAGTCAATTTTTGGTCGAAAATTTTCATTTCCATTTATGGTCACTAAATATTTGTCTGCAACATCGTGTCTACATTTTGAGTGAGGCAGATAATTTTTTTTAGTGTTTTGGAGTAAAATGGAAGAGATTGGCACCATTTTCAGCCATCAACTCCTTAAGTCAATTTTTGGTCGAAAATTTTCATTTCCACTTATGGTCACTAAATATTTGTCTGCAACATCGTGTCTACATTTTGAGGGAGGCAGACAATTTTTTTTAGTGTTTTGGAGTAAAGTGGAAGAGATTGGCACCATTTTCAGCCATCAACTCCTTAAGTCAATTTTTGGTCGAAAATTTTCATTTCCACATATGGTCACTAAATATTTGTCTGCAAAATCGTGTCTACATTTTGAGGGAGGCAGACAATTTTTTTTAGTGTTTTGGAGTAAAGTGGAAGAGATTGGCACAATTTTCAGCCATCAACTCCTTAAGCCAATTTTTGGTCGAAAATTTTCATTTCCACTTATGGTCACTAAATATTTGTCTGCAACATCGTGTCCACATTTTGAGGGAGGCAGACAATTTTTTTTAGTGTTTTGGTGTAAAGTGGAAGAGATTGGCACCGTTTTCAGCCATCAACTCTTAAGTCAAAATTTAGCTCAAATTTTGACCATTTTTGAACTTGTCTGCACAAGCCCAGCAGTGCAATATAAGAAGCAGACTTGTAAAATTTAATACTACTTACCAATACCTACTTATACGCCAAGTTTCAAGAATCAAGAAAATTAGTCCGATTTTGACCCAAAATTTGACAAATTTCAAATTTGTCTGCAGCCTAACGTCAATTGAATTGTGAGGGCAGACAAATTTTTCAGGGGTCAGTGACCTAATAGGAATGCACAGAACCAATTTCAATCGTCAACTGTGAAAGGCAAATTTTATCAAAATTTAGTCGAATTTAACTTTTGTCTGCAACAAAGAGTACACGAGTGGGGGGTGGCAGACAAGGTTTTTTGAACTTCTCATGTGCATACAAACACGTCATAAAAGTTGCAGCAATCAACTCTGTAAGTCAGAATTTGATCCGAATTTTGGCAAATTAAAAATGTATCTGCATCCAAAAATCCAGGGGTGGGGGAAGGCAGACATGTAAATTTTTCTTTTATACCCCATTCTCGACCTAGGATCTTGATTGTAGCCATCAACTCCTTGGTCAAATTTCCACTGATTTTGAGATTTATGGTCGGCGACCATGGCGTTAATCCACGGCTTCAGACCGGCAGACAACCATTTTTCGACTCCTCACGGAGGACATTTTCGAAAAAAATGGGTGAGCGTTTTCAACTCAATGGTCACCGTTTTTGGCCACGGGCTCCCGGACTAACAGGAAATGTAACTCTCAGGAAAACAGAATGTTAAGGGCCTGATAATCGATAATTTTCATCTTACCCACTAGCGCACTCTCGCGGATGTGGAGATGGCAGACTTTGAAACTCACCTAAAAGAGGACTTGGCCGTCTTTGCAGCGCATCGTGATTTTCAAACGCACATTTAACAGGGATTTGACCGGTTTTGACGTGGTTTCTCGGTTCTGATAGATGGGCCATGTATCTTAGGACTCAAAAAAAAAAAAAAAAAAAAAAAAAAAAACGCATTTCGGAAGATTGAGGAGTTTATGGTAAACATTCTTAAAACAGTCGACCAGTGGGCAAGATATCGACCACCTCCATAAAAAATATATGTACCTAATATAAATAAATTTGCCAATGGTAAATTTTATTCTTACAATGAATTTCTAGGTTGGTATTTAATTAGCATTTTTCTTATCTACTCCCCTAAACTTCATCGGTAAGGAGAGTGGTGGGAGGTCGGACTTCTTGGTTTATTATTCTCTGAACTTATGTTTTCATGACGGTGTTTAAACATTTTGATCCTCCTCAAAATGATACAATGTGTCTTTATAATATTAGAGGACGGTGGGGGTGGGGTTGGAGGGATTTTTTAAAAGTATATATATATTATTATATTATTATTAGAATATATTCTAAATGTGCAACGTCGTCCTGGCCATTTCGAGCAGTAGGGATTTTTTGTTTTTTTTTTGTAGTTTTTTTGGTGTAGATGGAGAACTGAATAATATTCAGGGAGGGAGGTCGGTAATGTATATTCTAAATGTGCAACGTCGTCCTGGCCATTTCGAGCAGTAGGGATTTTTTTTTAATCTGAAACTTTGACGATATATTCAGTTCTCCATCTAGCAGGTTTTCAGCCAGACTGTTACACTCCGTGGGACTCAATGGGGTTAAAAAGGGGCTAAAAGAGTGTTTTGGAGGAATTTATTTAACATAGGGGCATATTTTGTATCCATCTGTAGTGGTCTCGGACCCATCCGACACGGTGGGGTTCTGTGGGGACACGGCTACGAATGACGCTTTTGAAGGGCCTTGGCCAAGTGGTCGAATGAGATGTCGTTTTCAAAGTCATTTTGGTCGTAGAATCCAATTTTGGAGGTCCCTTATCTGTCCTAACAGTATACAGGAAAAGAATTTGTATTCAATGATATTTTATTGATAGAATTACTTCTTCGAACAATTTATACAAAGAATAATACACCCTTCTGTAAAATTTGGAGCGTTTTAAAAGTGGGGTTTGGAACTGCCAAAAGATTGATGACCATCGCAATGCCTATTTGTTTGAAAAATGATCGGTAAATGTTGAAAGTGAAAATTCGAAGTTGGAAGGTATTTTCAATCGGGTCTACAGAACATGGCCCTTTACACACACACACACACACACCCTCACACCCTCACACTCGGCTATGGTGCTACATAAATATCCCGAAATATCGAAACAGAATCAGGTGCGATGAAAACCCCCAGAATTGTTATAGACCAGCAGGATCAGCAATTTGGAGCATTAAATTGAAACTAAATTTTAGTTTCCGATAATGTGTAATTTCAGCTATTTTGATCCCTCAGAGCCTTACGATAATCTCTGAAGGGGTTCCATCAATTGAATGATACCACTGATTTAAGCGAAATTATCTCATAAAGAATAAATTGTGATGTTTACCAACGGTGGGATCAAAAAGTTACATGAAAAGGTAGTTAAGTTGATTCATAGTTGGCAGGCTTGAAGATAGAATGGTTGAGAAGGAGGATTATTCAGAGAGACGAAAAGACCAAACTGACAGCAATGCTCTCAAGTTAGATTCTGCTGGTGAGAAGCCCCATTATGTCGAGCTGTCGTGATGGACGAGGAGGAGCGTGGGCAAGGAATGCCGAATTAATGGGAGGTATGAAGGAAGATCGAATCATTCTACCCAACACCCTTGCCCTGTAATATAAGGGGCTTCATCAACTTTTCTTAATACCGCTGCAGGCAGGGCTGTGGTATTCGGTAACCGAGGATTAGGATTGAAAGGGCCCCCGATTATTGTGTGAGGAGGATTTATTTCGAGCTTCTCTAGCAGATTGAATGATTTTGCACAAATGGTTATACAAACAAACAATATTTACCTATTTGGGAACAATTTTACTCAAAACGAAACCAGCATTCAAATGAAAAATATTCTCAATATTCTCTTATGAAGAGAATAATTCTTGAGGTAGTACTTACTTAGTAATTTGAAGTTATTTGCTCGAAGATGCTGAGCTTCTGAGGGCCAATTCAATACCAGGTATTCCTCCGAATTCTATCTTCCTCCCGAATTCCTATAGGTCCTATAGGAATTCGGGAGGAAGATGTTTCTTCTCTGCTGACATTAAAAAAAAAAAAAAAAAAAAAAAAAAAAAAATATGGTGGGGACCGGTTTCGAGCTGCTAAGCTCATTTGCAGCCCTAAAAAGAACAACTATTAAGGGTACATTACCTACTATTAAGGTTTCAATAACATTTCCTCAACATTAGGTAATTCAATATTCAGTCAATCTGTTAATAATTTTAAAAAACGCTGTAAATTTTACACTGGAGTTTATTATTCATTGATATAGGTTACTTGTGCGGAAATTTAATTCTGTGTCAATGAAAAAAATTTAAATAACATTTTTTGATGTTTATATTTCAAAACAAATTTGGGGGGGGGGGGGGGGGGGATTTTTTTTTTTTTTCAACATGTTTCTTTCAAATTTTTTTTATTTTTTTACTTGAAAAATATTTGACCTCCTGGGATCCATCAAAAATCTCATTTGTAGCCCCATGAAAGGCCAATACAATGCAACAGTGAAATCGGATCGTTGCGGGACCCCAAAAAATGGATTCTACGTCCAAAAATACTTCGATAACAACACTTGACTCGATCCCATAGGTAGCAAAAAGCCTTCAAAAAACACTCCCGTAGCCCCATTTTAGCCACATAGCGCTCCATGGGTTTGGGCGATCGGGCTGAAAACCTTGCGGGTGCAACTAGATGGTAAACCAAGTATTTTGCCAAAATTTCAGAATAAAAAAAAAAAAAAAATACTACTGCCCAAAACGGCCCGGACATTTTGTTTTTGGAATCTAGACCTCTTGAAACGGATAATGTCAAATTTTGAGGCCGATTGGAGTCGTCGACCTCCGTCGCGAAAACATTGGTGTATTATTCCAAGAATAATAAACCAAAATTGAGTAACCATTGTAGTAAAATAATTAATATTAAATATTGAGGCAAAATATAAAATTTTGGAAAATATTAAGGCTAATGCCATACTTATCTTGTTGAAGCTGAAGATAAGCTTAGGAGCTAGAAACCAGTTCCCACTCTAAATTTGTTTATTCGGTACTGAATAAACCATTTGAACCATCAGTGGGAAAGCCGTCTGTCTCTCTCATTCCTATGTAGTAGAGTGGGGGAAAAAAACGGAATTGAAAAACAAAGAACATAACAGATAATAGGAAACACCACGACAATGGTAGGCGCTTACGAAAAGTAATCATTTGTCAATAGGAATCTTACAATGTCAGAGGATCACCTTGAACTCTAGGTCATTTCCTTCCCTCTCTTTTAATAATTTAATAATGAGAGCGATTCCAAAAACGAATAACAGGGTAAGGCCAATGGGGTAAGATCGTTTGCACTTCTAGATTCGTAAAAAATAGCTAGATTTCTGTAAATAAATAAGGTGCTTGACAATTGATCCTTATATTGAGACTAATAAGATCCCTCAGAAATTGTTTACATCATTTATGATGAAACATTTTGAGCGAAAAACAAAGCCTTATTAAGAAAGTCCAGCTACCCCGTTCGACTTCAAAAAACTAATAAACGCAGCAAATTTGACCCAAGGGTTCATTATTCTTTGATATAGGTTACCTTTGCAAAAATTAATTCTGTGTCAATAAGAAAATTATAGAATTTTTTTTTTTCAAATTTTTTTTTTACTCGGAAAATATTTGAGCTCCTGGGATCCTTCAAAAATCCCATTTTTAGCCCCATGAAAGCCCTATAGATCCCCACAGAGAAATCGGATCGTTCCGGGACCCCCCCCCCCCCCAAATGAATTCTACGTCCAAAAATACTTCGAAAACGACACCTAACTCGATCCCATAGCCAAAAACCTTTTTAAAAACCCCTCCCATAGCCCCATTTTAGCCCCATAGCGCCCCACGGGTTTGGGCGATCGGGCTGAAAACCTTGCGGACACAACTAGATGGTAAACCATGTATTTTGCCAAAATTTCAGATTAATTAAAAAAAAAAATCCTACTGCCCAAAACGGCCCGGGCGGCGGACGGACATTTCGGTTTTGGGATCTAGATCTCTTGAAACGGATAATGTCAAATTTTGAGGCCGATCTGAGTCGTCGACCTCCGTCCAAGAATAATAAACCAAAAACATGCTCATGCAACATTCAACTTGCCACCCATAAACCGTAATAAACAAGGAACCAACTAATTATCCGTTATCATTAAATGTTTTTTGGAAGATTCCTAATAACACGTTGATGGATCTTTTCATGAATATGATACATTAACAAGTTTTGTTAATCTTTCTTATCCATCAATTGATATGTTATTAGGAATCATCTCTATTTGGCTTGAAAACCGAAACAACGAGGAATAGACAAGGCTATAGATTTTGTTTGTCGCTAGAAGGCTTCCAAATAACACCGAAAATGAGATTGAAACTCCCTATCAAATGCCAAACTTATATAATTCATGGAAAAGTCGAAGTTTGAATTTTTGGCAGCAGCAGGCGATCAGCTGTTTGGGTTCACATAAGGGACTTAGCCTCCACCACCATGCTTTTTCCTCAATCGGACCTATCTTGAACTCCTTGACACATGAATAGGGGTCGCAATCCCGCAATGCAGGATCCCGCAATCCCGCGGGATCCCGCGGTGTTTTACCAATCTTGCAAATGCGGGATTCTAAACGCCGGATCCCGCGGGATTTGCGGGATTCCTCTTGTTTAAAAAAGTCGTTTTCTGTAGTGTGAATCGCAGCCTGCACACTGTAAATCACATTCTCATTGCCTGTGATGCATATAAGTCCTCCTCATGCCTGTTGTGGTGTAGTTCACAATATTTTGGCTATTCTTGTGGTATCTACGATCCTATCTAAGATCCATAATATGGATATTATAATATTATACTATCTAACCTATCTGAGGGGAAAGAGGGTGCGCTGTCTCCAGTGTGCATAATATGCAGTAGAGTATAATATTATTAGGTATACATTCTGTTTGATGATTCCTCCCACAAGTGAGGAGTCAGAGAGAGAATTCTCTACAGCTGGGAACCTATTTCTGCAATCAGCGCCCATCAAATTTGGGTGACCTTCTCTGGGGGTATTTCTTTCAGCAAGTTGGCTATTTCTCAGCTTCAGAGGATGACTCCATCTCACTCCCTTCAATGCATTTATTTCCTTATATTTGTTCAAATATTTTTAAATAGATACATTTTGGTTTATTATTCTTGGAATAATAGCAATAGCGACGGAGTCGAAAATTCTGTTCGGCCTCAAAATTTGACATTATACGTTTCAGGATGTCTTGATTCCAAAAACAGAATGTCCGTCCGCCGTCCGAGCCGTTTTGGGCAGTAGGCATTTTTTTAAATCAGAAATTTTGACTCGTGGGGCTTTCATGGGGCTGAAAATAGGATTTTTGAGGGAACCCAGGAGTTCAAATAAGGTTTGATTTTCCGAGTAATCCGTTTTTCGATGTCCCACATCTGAACAAACATCTCACAGAAAATACATTTTATTTTAATTTTATTTTTTTATTTTTTGTCAAAAGTATTTTCTTAATGGCACAGTATTAATTTTTGCGCAATTAACCTATATCAAAGAATTGTAAACGCTTGTGCAAAATTTGCAGCAATTCTGTAAAGAAATTACGGGTTTTAAACAAAATTATTTTATTAATTACAAAATTCTGCGGGATCCCGCGGGATTGGCTTGAATCCCGCGCGGGATCCCGCGGGATTGAAAATCGTGCGGAATTGCGACCCCTACACATGAAGCTGCACTTCTCGAGCACCAATGTTTAGCAATGTGTCTAATAAAAAATCACCAATGCCTAAGTTATAGGGTTCTCTAAGTCTTGATGAAATGTTATTCTACAGTGGCTAGCCTCAAAACTCGTTTGCAAGTTCAAGATACAGGTTTTACTAAAAGGAGATAGCTGTTCCATAGCAATGGAAAATTGCCCATGGGCATATTTGTCGCCAAACAACCTTTTTAGGAGATGAGCATGGAGGAAGAAACTTTCTTCCCCCATGGGAGATGAGTTACATCTGTATAGGTAACTTGTGGCGTTCAATTACGTTCTGGAGGGATCCAAACGAAAAATATTGGCGAAAGACGATCTTACCCTTGGAGCAATCTTACTCAACTTCACTTCCCTTAATTTGTGTCCTTTCTCTGTGACAGGCACTTTAGGTACTCGACTCTTGAGGGGGTTGTCTTCAAAGGTATTTATTTTATTCTTTTAGACATAAAACTGTGTTGTCGTTCACGTGCATTCTCAAAATTGGAGATATTTAATATATATAGGCACACGGCGGGTATAATGAAGACGTTTTCAACCTTTGCGTTTCTCTGTATCAATTTTCTCTGATCTAGGCATGCCTCTCACGATTTGCACCTCACTGCCCTCTGTTCGATCCATTTCTCACATCGCAATGTTTTCTTTGTTTTTCCTCTCGTATCAATATAAGAGGATTTTTGTTGGCTGAAAGCACTAAACAAGGTCACTTCCTACCAAGCCTTCCACATTCCTGCAATTGCTTTTGAGAAGACATTGAAGGGCATATTAATTGACGCCGAACTGTACTCGGTTTCTGAGTTTTTTGAAATCCATTTACCTGAGTAAAATTTTAATGTGGATCAGTACTGAATGTCTTCTCGCGTTTTTGTTTTTTTGTTTGATCGTTTATACCATGTTTAAAAAAGTTGTTTGTTTGTGTCTGACTGTCAAGTATTGCCCTTTGTTTAATTTTAAGTTTCTGTGTGTTATAGTTGTTTGTTTTATTTTTAAGTCTATTTTATTGTACTATCGACGATTGCTATGCCAGTTTGGCTTTTGCAATAAAAACTGATTGATTGATTCATACGCGCCATGTTGAAGTGGCTATTTTTGAATTGAACTGGAATATTAATTCGTGTTGAAATAAGGGAATGGGCTCCTTAATGTAAAAAAAAAATTAAAAACAAAAAAAAAAAAAAAAAAACTGGAAAGGACTATACTAAGGACATACTAAGTATTGAAGTCTTCAAAAGTTGTGTCAACAACGCAGACAACCAGTCTCCATCATGATATTCTTTTTCGTAGGAACTGGCTGGAAGTAAATACTAAAGAGAAGTAAATACTAAAGAAGTAAATCGAGAAAACCTCGTAAGTCCATTTTCCTAAACTTTACAGGAGACTAAAAAAACTGATTTCACAGCTGTGAGTAATACTTGAATCCTCGTTTTGACTGATAATGAGTTTAAAATCATCTTTGCGGTGATTTGGTACTGTAATGTTGGAATAAAACTGAGTTATAATAATAGAATAAGAGCTCGAATCGGGACAGAAGTTTAATAAACACAATTATAAACAGTGCGACCTTCGTGAATAACTTCATGACAATGGTCGAAATACTCGTAAGTCAGGACTCTCTTCACTGGGAAACCTTGTACAGCCTTGGAAAACCTTGTAAGTCTTGGACATACGAGGTTTGATAACCCTTCTGAAAGGTATACAGACTTACGTGTAATTTTAATTCCTTCCTGAAAAAAGGTTTTGACCAAAAATCGGACTTACGAGGTTTTCTCGATTTACTGTCGATTTGTGGTACGAGGAAGAATGAGCCAGTTTGGTAGTTTTCCTTTAATGTGTCAAAGGTACATCGGCGGAAGCTAGCTTTCGGGGCTACTGTGTCCCCTTCTTCAGGCTAAAACACCTCATAGCCTTTCAAGAATGTACACACTGAATAGGCCTGGCACTGTACTGCCCACTTTGTTCGCAGCCTGAAGAAGGGGACACAGTAGCCCCGAAAGCTAGCTTCCGCCGATGTACCTTTGACACATTAAAGGAAAACTACCAAACTGGCTCATTCTTCCTCGTACCATCATGATATTCCTTAGTGGTGTGGGGGGGGATTGAATACCTGAGAACGTTGACGTTCTAATTTTAATCCGCTTTTTGATTGGTCCGAGAGATGCAAGTTAGCCAACCTTCCTTCCTGGCAAGCAGTTTTTGGCGACATCAAGTGTAATACTTTATACGTTATAAGTAATAAGTAAAATTGAATCACGAGTTAAGTACCGACTTCTAAAATTCTTATGGAACTAACGTAACGTTAGTAACGTTATACATTTTTTTTTTTTCAACTCGAGGAACTTACGTTAGCTATCTGTAGTTCTTGGAGACGTGAAGTGATGTGAACAGGGTTGCCAACACTCTGGCGGCTTACGGCTTACGACACTGCTTCTGCTTCCGCTTTCAGTTCAAAATCTCATTCATTTCCGGGGGAACAACTTTTCAAACTAAAAATTGGTATCAGGAGGGGTTAAAGGGTGCTGAACCCGAATCAGTTGTTAGAAACTGTCTTCCTTGAAAAGGCCACTAGGGAGAAAGATCACTTCTCTGCTGATGTTAAGCGGTTAAAAGCGGTCAACTTCTTTATTCCGTATACCGTCGCTTAAGTTCTATCATGGCCTATCTCAAAAAATTGCGATTTTGAGTATTTGGTATCACTGGATTCGTTGTTTTACACCGGATAGGATGATAACACTGGTTCTTAAGTTACCGCCAGTGTTTATTCGTAACTAAGGGAAACGCGATCAAGGCCTAACTCATTTTGCTCTCTTTTGCTCTGTGGGCCTATCTGAAACTTCTCAGATCATGGCCTATCATCTCCAAATCATGGCCTAACTCATCTCCAAATTAATTATCATGGCCTATCTCATGGGTAAGGCAATTTGTTTAAAAAAAAATATTTTATCAACTAGTGCGAGTGCTTTACATTTGTAATTAAGGATAGATGAATAATTATGAGGGAATGTTCAATTTGCATGAAAAATGTTGTTACAAAGCAGTTTTTGCTTCTCCTGAAAAGTTGCATTTTTTGAGAGGCCATGATAGAACTTAAGCGACGATACGGTACTATAGTACCTAATTATCACATTTAGAATGGGAACTGGGTTCGAGCTGCTAAGCTCATCTACAAGAAAAGTGTTGCAATGGCCATAACATTTTCCTACAATAGAATGAACGATTTTGACAAAGGTTTTGTAAAGCTAGGAAACGAAAATGTGTATCTGGGACCTCGCTTCTCAAGCGGTCACCCTCCTCAAGTACTAACCACGTCCAATGTTGCTCAATACTAATGATTATTATAACAATTACAAACCCCTACGGGTATGTGAAAAGCCGTGGAGTCCGCAGAACATCCCTAATTGACATTGCTCTTTGTCTTCCTTAACGAGGTGGCTTCGAAGTAGTAACTATCGTAACGGCGAGAATTGTACCTACCGAGCAAACGGGTTACCTTCAATCGCAGAAGTTAAATCCACGTGGCTTTTCATAATTAACACGAAATACGTTGTTCATTCAACTTCACGAACTTCTTCAGGCTAATCATAGGCTATCTCAGCTCCGTGTCACGTTGTAAGGTGAACGGCACCTAATAATTCGGTGCCAAAATTATTTTCTCAGTATTAAGTTTGACCGTATGTTGTAAAAATGTCGCAAATGAACGGAAATGAGCTGCATTTGTATCAACTGGCAAGATTTGCTCGTACGGTGAAACTACTGGAACCATTTCAGAATGTTTCGCAGTGCGGCCATGCGAAACCCCTCTTCTCCCGCCAGCAAACAAGCCTTCCTCATCATGGAAGGAAGTAATTTCCACCTTTTAATTTACCATTTACTGCGTGTTCATTTAATCTGATGTCGTTTAAACGCAGTGCTGTGTTTGGGATCAATCCCGACGACCAGGCCTCCTTTGGCGTCAATTTGGCTGTCAGCGGGAGAGATCCCGACGCCTGGATCCGCTTCCCGGGCCTCCTTCATTGACAATCCGATCAAGGAAACCACGGGGGCATTTCCAGGTAAGACCGGACCAGTGGGACAGGCCACCTCTGACGACATTTTGTCCGAGGTTGCTGCAGTCACTGACTCCGGTATAGTTGAGGGCACTGAGCAAAACCATACCCTCCACGACACTTCGTGCAGGATATGTCATCCTCACGGTTCCCTTCCGGAGATGATGCCTCTGTAGTGGATCCTGACATTTCACGACAATCCGAAGCAAGCATCTCCCAAGACTGTGGCTGCACTCTCCCCCAGGTTTGTAGCTCGACAATTCGTGCGACTCCCTGGACGGAGGTATGTCCAGTGGACATTGTCCACGCTCCCCTCCTCTTCTTCCAAAACACAGGCTGCGAGAACGAGGATTCACGCCTCCGAATCTCCTCCACATACACAAAGCCTACATTTAGGGAATTTACCTTCCAAATTAGGTACACAAAAACACGAAGGTACTCACCCAGCATCCTAATCTTGGTGTGTTCCCACAACTGATGACCCCGACGTGATTTGAACACGCAACCTTCTGACCTTCTTGGTGTGTTCCCACAGGTAGTATTTTCACCTCTCTGGGACCAATTTATCGAGCGTATAAACTCGAACAACTCGATTCGTTTGGCAACTAGAAGTGTCGGAAAGACCTTCAAAAACCCCTCCAGTTGCCTTTTTTTTTAGCTCCCAAGAGCCTCGCGGTGTACTGGATGGGTTTGAGGCCCTTAAGATGAAGTCTACGCCCAAATTTACTTCGAAAATGATATCTCATTCGACTTCTTGGCCCAATTCAAAAACCCCATTTAGGTATAGCCCCACAAGTTGTAGATTTTTTAGGTTCACTAAGTGAACCTAAAAAGTCTTTCCTACCTGAAGATTTTAACGGTGTTTTTCGAGCATATCTATTGAGCATATTACAGATGTTTTCCGAGCATATTAAATATGCACCAAATTTTGGTGATTCTATTGAGCATAACAAACTGAGCCCTACCAATTATAATACAGAATTATGGTGTTCGTTTTACAACATCGCAAATTGCGATGTTGTAAAAATTGCGATTCGCAATGCGTGAGGCATTGATCATCTATGGATGGACTTTATAACTGTCCTTGCAAGGAACCCTGCTTGGAAAATTCATTTTATAATTGCCGTGGTAAGAATCATGGTACAATCTAATCTACGATTCACAATCGATCCCAACGTCTAATTGACGAACACATAAACTTCGCAAGGTCTCAACGATTTTCCAGTCCCAGCCATTTTCTTGTGCATTTCTGTCAAATCATATCACGTTCTTCGATGATATTGAGCCATTTATCCTCAAAGGAAGCCGTCCCCTGGATCAAATCAAGGTGAGAGATCGCCCCCTGTGGGAATCCCTTTCAATAGGACACCGGCTGTTATTTACTTCGGCAAGTCGATTTAAAAAAAAAAACCGAATGGTTTAGATAATAGAAGATTTTCTACAAACATCGATCGATCTTTTCTGCTTCAATGTTTCGTAGATTGAGGAACTTGATGGAGAGAGCGGTATCAGACTGAAATCTTACGTGTTTCACTCCTTCGGAATGGCAGGGAAATAAAAAGGTTTGTAGGTGGAAATGGTTCAGATCGTGAATCGGAATAAATAAGGGGAAATTAATTTATGGATGCTAGGCAGGAAAGGCACGTTGGGGTTTATAAAATGTATTCGATTCTTGATGACTAACATTTTCTTCTTTTTCAGTCGCTATGTTCAACTCGTTTAAATTCAAATCGCATCACGTCGCGACGTGATGAGACGACGCGTCGATTAGGTACTTCCGATGCTTTTTCAGGGGATTGTTTTCGAGCGGAGTCGGAGCTTTTGTTCACTATTGGGAGTTGAAAACTGTTTGTTCTTAGGAAGTTTCATGTTTAGCCTCACAGACGTAACAGTCTCGGCAGATGGGCGAAATAGTTTCTCCGTTCTTTATTAGCAAAGTTCACTTTGCTTTTCGCCCCTTAAACCCCCTTTTTTCCTTTGTGCAGGTTGATTTATATATAGGGAAAGCCGTGTAAACAAAATTTAAATAACGTCACTTGCACACCTGTTAAGTACGGAAGGGTGGGGCACAATGAAACACGGGGTGTCCGCGACGAAGGCCATTTAAAATATTTCAAACAACAACAACAGTTGAAAACAGCGCTATCCGCCATAATGCTTTTGGTCTTTCGCGTCTATTTTGTACATTGTTGAGCTCTCGCTTTAAATTCATTCTTTTTTTTAATAAAACGGAGCTTTTAGACCGAAGTGTGGTGTTTTCGTGTAAGCTTATCCATCGCCCGGGTATTCTGTTTTTGACATCGTGGCGCCCAACGTGACGGCTGAACTGTTTTTCGTCAACTGAACTTTCGTGATACCGGCGATATGGATGCGGCTAAGAAGAATCGCCAAGTGTTCCGTTCTTCATTTACTCGGAGCTATAATGCTTTACTAAAACATTTGGAAGCAGATAAAATTACGGAAGTGAGAGCTACGTTCGCGACTTTGACAAAAGTTTGGGAAAAACTTCGTGAAGTTGATGAGGAAATCTTGTTGCTGATGATAGGAGATCCGACAGGCAAGTTTGAAGATCTGGACAAGGAAACCGAGGGAACTGACGAATACGAGACGAAGTACGAGGTCGTAAATGTACATATTCAAGACCTTTTGAACTCACAGGTTACTCGTCCGAATGATGACGTCGCAAGTCACGTAAGTAATTCTGGTTCTAGCTCCGATCCATTCAAGTCGTTCCACCCTCATCATCTTCCCAAATTGGACGGTATGTTCGACGGGCAATTAAAAAATTGGCTTCCGTTTTGGGGTCAGTTCGAGCAGATTCACGAAGACGAAAATATACCTACCTACTATAAGTTCCGGCTTTTGGTTCAGGGCACTAAGGACGGTTCTCGTCCTAGGAAGATTGTAGAAAGTTTCCCACCCTCAAGGGACAAAACTAGTTACGAAGCCGCGGTCAATGCCTTGAAGGAACGTTATGGACGTAAGGATTTGTTGATTGAGGTATATATTCGTGAATTGTTGTCCATAGTCATAAATAATGCAAAATCTAAAAAACTCGATCTGGACGACCTCTATGACCAGTTGGAATGTCATCTCCGCTTTCTCGAAATTCTCGGTGTAACTGTGTGGTGTTTGCCGACGGTGCAGAGGTCTAATCCAATGAGGTGGTTAGGGTGAAAAATGACTCCTCTGCTGAGTACTAAATTGTTTATTTAAATAAACAATTGTAGCGTGGGGACCGGTTTCGAGCAACTAAGCTCATCTACAGCCCTGACAAGAAAACCATTTGTCATTAGCACCAGAGAAACCATAAAATTCTATTAACAAGTTAACAAAGTTATATTATACTGAAGGTATATGACAATTGTATAAATAGTGGAAATTATAACTGATGAAAACGGTCCAGAATGGTGGTAACTTGACAATAGTAGTTTTGGAATATGGACCCACTGTTAAAATTGGCTCCATGACTGATGGCCAGTGAACCATTTGAAAACCAGTTAGGCTATACTACAGGTACTGAAATGAGAATTGTTTATTATTCTAGAGGCAGAAAACAAATACTCGATATGTGAGTAGTGACAAGGAGAAATTATAGGTAAGAAAGTCAGAGGTAATTTTAAAAATGGACCCATTTGACAAGGTTATTGGTTCTAATTGGTAATGGGAAAGATTAGGTTGGGATTATTCTTATTTAAAAAACAATTGATAAGTAAAAATACAGAAAAAGATGACATACCTAGGTGACTTAGTGGACATGGTGAATTTTTGAATTTATACAAAAGGTAAATTTGAATATGAGAGTTTAAATTAATTGAATTTATGAATCTATTTGCTACTGTTGAATTTTTGAGAAGTTAAAAGTTTTTATAAGAGTTAGTTTTTTCAGCGGTTTTCATACATAGGTAAATTTGAAAAATTGTTATTAAGTACAGGAGGTTGGGTGAAATAGAAAAATCCAGATGAGCTTACCAGAGTGACTTGAGGTAGGTTGAACATACAATCAGTTCTGAACAATTGGTTAGGCGTCTGAGAGTTTAAATAGGTACCTACCTACTACCTGGGCGGGGACGAGGGATTACCTCTGTCGGTACCCTTTGAGTGTTTTGAAAGGAAAACCGACATTCCCAGGAAGTTCAAGATTGTTTTGAGAGTAGAGAACCGTTCCGTTATTGAGGGGTGGTTGTTGGGGATATTTCAGAATGTTCAAGTATGAATTTTAAAATTAAATTTGAGTAAGTATGAGTTTTAGATTAAAAGAAGGGGGGGGGGGTGAAAGAATATTGATTGAGAGAGTTAAATTGGTTTCAGAATTTCTAATATTGGGGATCTACTGATTTTGCCATGGTCGTTTTTATTAAGATCAGGGTGGATAGTATAAGCTTTCAGGATTTCCAGGTTCTCCCACTCATTGAGCAGGCGACCCTTGGGTTGGAAATGTAAAAGTTTACTATCCCTATTTGGGTTAAAAGGATGATTTGAGCTGATACAATGGTCGGCAAAGTCATTATAGCCAAGATGCTGAAGGCGAATCTTGCTTTCATGTTCTGCCAATCGGGTTCTGAATGCTCTGCCTGATTGTCCTACATAATTTACTTCACAAAACGGTTCTCCACATGTTAATTTATAAACCCCTGACCTGTTCCTAGGTTCAATTTTATCTTTAGGATTTGATAAAAACCTCCCAGTTGTGTTGGAAGCCCGAAATATGACTTTATGCCCCAGTTTGCGGAGTTCTTTGGCGAGTTTTTCTGATAAATGACCATAGTATGGTAAGAAAATCCAAGGGGGTCTAGTTTCTAGGGAACTGGTAGAGGCTGGAACTTGTACAGGGGAGGAGGTTGACGGTAAAGCAGGAGGATATATTAAATCAAAAGTGATAGCCCTCTGTTTTCGTGAGATGATGCTGTCAACAAGTTTACCTTCATACCCATTATTTATAGCAATTTGTTTTATTATGTTGAGTTCGGCTAAATAATCGCTCTCATTGAGAGGAATTGTTAGGAGCCGGTGAGTAAGTGAATGGAAAGCAGCAAGTTTATGGGAGTATGGTCGACATGAGTCTTTATGAAGAACTATGTCCGTATGGGTGGGTTTACGGTAAATTTTGAATTCATGTTTACCATCTTTTAGTGAAATTGATAAATCCAGAAAGTTTAATTGATTATGTACGTTATATTCCAGTTCAAACTTTATTGTTGGGTGGAGAGAGTTGATGAAATTTAGAAAAACATTTAGCTGTCTAGTAGACCCAGAAAACAGGGCTATCACATCATCTACGTAGCGGTGCCAGTAAATAATTTTTGAGGAATGTTGACTTTCGAATATTTTGGTTTCCAAATGATCTAGAAATACCTCCGCCAATAAGGGGGATAAGGGGCTGCCAATAGGTAGTCCCGTGGAATCTGCATAAACTTTATTTTGATACTGCAAGAAATTATGGCTCAAGCAAAGCTTTAGGAGATCAATTAATTCTGATTTTTTAGAGTTTGCTATAGTCGAACGTAGAATTAAATCTTCAGCTAGATTTTGAACATATTGGGGAGGTATTTTGTTGAAAAGTTGGACTACATCAAAACTGACTAGTTTGGCTGTTGAAGGGGAAGTGACATTTTTGATTTTGTTGATTAATTCCAAGCTATTTTCAATTGACCTAGTTGCCTGAAAACCAGTGGCATTCTTGAAGAGAAGGCTGGTTTTTCGGGCTAATTTGTGAATGGAAGTCCCTATGTAGCTAACTACGGGACGTATTTTTAATGGGGTTTTGTGAATTTTGGGAAGGCCGTATAACAGAGGAGGGTGAGGGTTCATTTCAATGAGGATTTTCTTCTCATACGGAGTGAATAGCGTTGTATCCCTTAAGAATCTTCTAACCTTCCGGTCGAAGTCCGGTATTGGATTTTTGTCTAGTACCGCCAGACCATTTCCGTCTATGAAGGATAGCATTTTTTGATGGTAGTCACTCCTGGTCATAATAACCATTATGACAATAACATAATTATTATGACCAGGAGTGACTACCATCAAAAAATGCTATCCTTCATAGACGGAAATGGTCTGGCGGTACTAGACAAAAATCCAATACCGGACTTCGACCGGAAGGTTAGAAGATTCTTAAGGGATACAACGCTATTCACTCCGTATGAGAAGAAAATCCTCATTGAAATGAACCCTCACCCTCCTCTGTTATACGGCCTTCCCAAAATTCACAAAACCCCATTAAAAATACGTCCCGTAGTTAGCTACATAGGGACTTCCATTCACAAATTAGCCCGAAAAACCAGCCTTCTCTTCAAGAATGCCACTGGTTTTCAGGCAACTAGGTCAATTGAAAATAGCTTGGAATTAATCAACAAAATCAAAAATGTCACTTCCCCTTCAACAGCCAAACTAGTCAGTTTTGATGTAGTCCAACTTTTCAACAAAATACCTCCCCAATATGTTCAAAATCTAGCTGAAGATTTAATTCTACGTTCGACTATAGCAAACTCTAAAAAATCAGAATTAATTGATCTCCTAAAGCTTTGCTTGAGCCATAATTTCTTGCAGTATCAAAATAAAGTTTATGCAGATTCCACGGGACTACCTATTGGCAGCCCCTTATCCCCCTTATTGGCGGAGGTATTTCTAGATCATTTGGAAACCAAAATATTCGAAAGTCAACATTCCTCAAAAATTATTTACTGGCACCGCTACGTAGATGATGTGATAGCCCTGTTTTCTGGGTCTACTAGACAGCTAAATGTTTTTCTAAATTTCATCAACTCTCTCCACCCAACAATAAAGTTTGAACTGGAATATAACGTACATAATCAATTAAACTTTCTGGATTTATCAATTTCACTAAAAGATGGTAAACATGAATTCAAAATTTACCGTAAACCCACCCATACGGACATAGTTCTTCATAAAGACTCATGTCGACCATACTCCCATAAACTTGCTGCTTTCCATTCACTTACTCACCGGCTCCTAACAATTCCTCTCAATGAGAGCGATTATTTAGCCGAACTCAACATAATAAAACAAATTGCTATAAATAATGGGTATGAAGGTAAACTTGTTGACAGCATCATCTCACGAAAACAGAGGGCTATCACTTTTGATTTAATATATCCTCCTGCTTTACCGTCAACCTCCTCCCCTGTACAAGTTCCAGCCTCTACCAGTTCCCTAGAAACTAGACCCCCTTGGATTTTCTTACCATACTATGGTCATTTATCAGAAAAACTCGCCAAAGAACTCCGCAAACTGGGGCATAAAGTCATATTTCGGGCTTCCAACACAACTGGGAGGTTTTTATCAAATCCTAAAGATAAAATTGAACCTAGGAACAGGTCAGGGGTTTATAAATTAACATGTGGAGAACCGTTTTGTGAAGTAAATTATGTAGGACAATCAGGCAGAGCATTCAGAACCCGATTGGCAGAACATGAAAGCAAGATTCGCCTTCAGCATCTTGGCTATAATGACTTTGCCGACCATTGTATCAGCTCAAATCATCCTTTTAACCCAAATAGGGATAGTAAACTTTTACATTTCCAACCCAAGGGTCGCCTGCTCAATGAGTGGGAGAACCTGGAAATCCTGAAAGCTTATACTATCCACCCTGATCTTAATAAAAACGACCATGGCAAAATCAGTAGATCCCCAATATTAGAAATTCTGAAACCAATTTAACTCTCTCAATCAATATTCTTTCACCCCCCCCCCCTTCTTTTAATCTAAAACTCATACTTACTCAAATTTAATTTTAAAATTCATACTTGAACATTCTGAAATATCCCCAACAACCACCCCTCAATAACGGAACGGTTCTCTACTCTCAAAACAATCTTGAACTTCCTGGGAATGTCGGTTTTCCTTTCAAAACACTCAAAGGGTACCGACAGAGGTAATCCCTCGTCCCCGCCCAGGTAGTAGGTAGGTACCTATTTAAACTCTCAGACGCCTAACCAATTGTTCAGAACTGATTGTATGTTCAACCTACCTCAAGTCACTCTGGTAAGCTCATCTGGATTTTTCTATTTCACCCAACCTCCTGTACTTAATAACAATTTTTCAAATTTACCTATGTATGAAAACCGCTGAAAAAACTAACTCTTATAAAAACTTTTAACTTCTCAAAAATTCAACAGTAGCAAATAGATTCATAAATTCAATTAATTTAAACTCTCATATTCAAATTTACCTTTTGTATAAATTCAAAAATTCACCATGTCCACTAAGTCACCTAGGTATGTCATCTTTTTCTGTATTTTTACTTATCAATTGTTTTTTAAATAAGAATAATCCCAACCTAATCTTTCCCATTACCAATTAGAACCAATAACCTTGTCAAATGGGTCCATTTTTAAAATTACCTCTGACTTTCTTACCTATAATTTCTCCTTGTCACTACTCACATATCGAGTATTTGTTTTCTGCCTCTAGAATAATAAACAATTCTCATTTCAGTACCTGTAGTATAGCCTAACTGGTTTTCAAATGGTTCACTGGCCATCAGTCATGGAGCCAATTTTAACAGTGGGTCCATATTCCAAAACTACTATTGTCAAGTTACCACCATTCTGGACCGTTTTCATCAGTTATAATTTCCACTATTTATACAATTGTCATATACCTTCAGTATAATATAACTTTGTTAACTTGTTAATAGAATTTTATGGTTTCTCTGGTGCTAATGACAAATGGTTTTCTTGTCAGGGCTGTAGATGAGCTTAGTTGCTCGAAACCGGTCCCCACGCTACAATTGTTTATTTAAATAAACAATTTAGTACTCAGCAGAGGAGTCATTTTTCACCCTAACCACCTCTCGGTGTAACCACTGGAAATTGTGCGGCGATTTTGTGCCCATTATTAGAGTCTTGTTTGACCCCCGAATTTCTTAGGGCTTGGCACCGCAGTTGCACCGAGAGTGAAGTTTCTGATGCGGAAAAACGGCTTTCGAAACTACGTGGTTTTATCAGAACAGAGGTTCAGGGTGAACAACGAATTTCACTTGCTAAGGAACGTTTTGGTATGTCGGATAACACTGCTCAAGCGAACGATCGGAAATCCCGCCAGGACCATCCTGGGAAGTCTCGCCAGGATATACCTACTGCTACTGGTCTCCTAACCCAGAGCGGACGTGCCGCTTGTATTTTTTGTTCCCAGGATACGCATGTGAGTGTAAATTGTTTCAAGGCCAGGGACATGAAATTGGACGACAAATTGAAAATTGTGAAGGACGCCAAGTGCTGCTATCTATGTTTGAAAAAATCACATTCGTCTAAAACTTGTCGTATGAAAACCTGGTGCCCTCTATGTGACAGGAAACATGCTATAATTTTGTGCTCTAAATATACTCATTCTAAAGGGCAACCTGTCACTTCACAGAATTCTACCAGTGGTCACGTTTCAGGTCCATCTGGAGGTGTAACGCCGGAGACTCCATTAAATGTGGCGACCAACGCTAATCTTACCTGCGATCCGACAGTGCTGCTACCTACCGTCCGTGTGCAACTTCGAGGATCTAATGGAAGAGTCTGTACTGTACGTGCTGTGTTCGACACAGCCGCCCAACGATCCTACATTTTGAACGCAACGGCCGAGAGAATAGGGTACAAAGCCGAAGGACAGGAAGTTCTCTTTCATTCACTTTTCGGAGGACGACAAACAGGTATGACGTCACATTCCAAGTATAAAGTTTGGCTATCCAAGCCGTCTGGAGGGAAGATTTATGCTGTCGAAGCCTTGGGTCAAGATGCGATTTGTGGGGAGCTTCCCACATTACCCAAGGGTCCCTGGGTCAACGAGATGGCAACCTGCGGCCTAAATGTGTCTGACATTTTGAATGATTCCGGTCCCATTGAGTTGCTGCTTGGGGCTGACGTTGCATTCTCCTTATACACGGGAAATGTTTATAAATTCTCCTCTGGTACCCTAGTGGGGGTTGAGACAGCATTGGGCTGGACAGTCTCAGGAAAATTGCCCCCTGAATTTTGCAAAACCACCCTAGGGATGTTGACTACTTCCATGATGGTTAATGACATGAATGCCAGTGACCTAAGGAAATTGGAGATTTTAGGGATTGAAAATGGAAAAGAAAAGCCTGTTGAAAAGAAGAGTAAACCCAAAGAGGAAGTGGATGTTCATCTAAAGTTTCCAGAAACGTTGAAGGTTGATGATCAGGGCCGTTATGAAGTTTGGCTACCTTGGAAAGATGAGCACTCCCCCCTTCCTACAAACGATGACATTGCCCTTAAACCCGTGCATTCTACATATCGTAGGCTTGAAAATGATGGTAACCCCGCAGACCTACCTTCTCGCAGTTGTCTAGGAAGAGAGTTTGTTGCATCCCAATGGTGGGAGGAGCCAAAATGGCTGCACCAACCCAAAGAACAATGGCCATCAGTTTCCATCGAGGATAACGAAAATCTGATCAGTAACAAGAGAAGAAAGACTGAAATGTCAGCTTCCATGGTTACCACAAATTCAAAGGAACTTTTGACGCAGGATTGGTATTACCACCACTTTTCTCAGTATTCAAAACCAGCTGCGAATGGACAAGATTTCGAAGACCCAGCTCCGTACGTACAACATTCTGAAGGAGATCCAGCTCTGAATACACCAGACCCCGAAGATCCAAATGGAATTTCTCAAGATATCAAGAAGACTTCTCGGGGAAGAACTATGAAGAAGCCTGGTCGATTCTGTGATTGATTGAACACTTGGCACCTCCCGTAGGCAGTATAGATTCATAATCGTTGTTTGTTCATTCTAACCGTTTTTTAAGTTTTTTACTTCATGGAAAAACTTAGGTGGGAGGATGTCCGCGACGAAGGCCATTTAAAATATTTCAAACAACAACAACAGTTGAAAACAGCGCTATCCGCCATAATGCTTTTGGTCTTTCGCGTCTATTTTGTACATTGTTGAGCTCTCGCTTTAAATTCATTCTTTTTTTTAATAAAACGGAGCTTTTAGACCGAAGTGTGGTGTTTTCGTGTAAGCTTATCCATCGCCCGGGTATTCTGTTTTTGACACGGGGCAATTGAAACAGATTTTGTACCGGGCGTACCTACTGAAGGGTCTAGTTCAATGGGATCGTTCCGGGGCTCCAAAAATGTATTCTACGCCCAAAAATACTTCGAAAACGACACCTAACTTGATCCCATAGCCAAAAGCCTTCAAAAAACCCTCCCGTAGCCCCATAGCGCCCCACGGGTTTGGGCGACCGGGCTAAAAACCTTACGGGCACAACTAGATGGTAAACCGAGTAATACCTACTCGGTAGGTATTACTCGGTTTACCATTGTCAAAATTTCAGATTAAAAAAAAAAAATCCTACTGCCCAATACGGCTCGTACGGCGGACGGACATTTCGTTTTTGGTATGTACACCTCTTGAAACGTACCTATCATGTCACGTTTTGAGCCGAGCAGAATTTTCGACCTCCGTCGCGATTGTATAGAATTGTATTATTCCAAGAATAATAAACTATTCCATATAATAAGTTATTCCAAGAATAATAAACCAAAATCGCGGGGAATATGGCTGTACAATAATTATTATTGCTTCATCTCCTGGAGCAATCTGGAGCGGACGTAATTTCCGATGGAGTAATGACGTTATTCTCAGCTTAAGGATAAAACAGTGTCACAACTTGGAAGCTAACAGAAGAGAAACTTGAACAGTCTTTGAGCGGAAAGCATTGTCAGTTCTCAACTAATAAAAGTCCCACATTGAGGCGTGAACACTAATTCTCTCGACCACTAATCCCCACTGACATCAGTACCTATTTATCTTTGGCTTTGCCGTAGCCATAGATAAATTAAAACTCGTCCGCATCGGAGAAAAATAAAGAAAAGGAAAGCAACGGCTTCCGCTTGACGAGTCCCTAAATCCTGGCCAAATGAAAGAAAAGGATTCATGGATTATTCATTTAGAGTCAGGACTTCAAATTGATGATAACCGGACCGTGAAACACTTGTTTCACTCTGTTTCCATCTTAAAATAGGTACGGTTAATTTTTGTCTGTCTCTTCTACACAACTGAACTCCATTTCAACCTACGACTAGCCATCTTTTCAATATTTTACCTAATAGGGTACCTATTGTACTTGGTTTTCACAGTGAATTTCCCCACATCTACGCTCAAAAATATATTCGAGGTATTTTTTTCTTGTTGAAGGTCTTCCATATGACGTCAGCCTGTACTACCAACAATACCCATGGCTACTCGGTCAGGCGCTATGCAAATGCAGGGCACTGGTTTCAGAAATGTAAGTACCCGCAGTACTTGGACAAATTGATGTAAACTTTTGATGTGAAGTTAGTTTTTAAATGAAACATTTTCGATTATTGACTCACAACTTACATTGGCACTACACCTTTCAAGTTGTGGGTCAATTATCGTATGATCAATTATTGTAGGATAAATGTAGGGTATGCAATCCCGGGATCCCTTGTTTCGAGAATTAGTTGCACCTCGTACGTAAATTGCTCAAGTCTTATTGAAAAAAATCATTAAATAACGGAAAATAGTACGAGGGCTAAGTTATAGTGCTCTAAGATGAAAACAGTGAAGTCCGAGACGTGATTTTGATTCACATATTTTTTTGGGGGTTATTCTCGACTAAGCTATGAAGCCAATTGACGGATCCAACTTTGAGTGTATTATACACTCTTTAGATGAATATCAACTCAAATTATAAAATGAATATAATATTCATTTTATAATTTGAGTTTATATTCATCTAAATAATTTGTTCTGGTCGATTCAAAAAGAACATGCGTGATGTCAAGTACGGCCCTTCCAGTTCGACGGCTGGTTTCCCACTAAAGACACCAGAGTGCAGATCGATTTTTCAATGATTGAAATTCAAACTTACTAAACTTTTTTATACCTTTCACTCATTTTCCTCGTGTAGTTTACTGTGTACCTACTTTATTTTGTAATTTTGTTTTAGGGCGTCTTATACTTCTGTGTTGACCATAGTCGCTTTTTCTATGGAGCGATACCTTGCGATCTGCCATCCTCTGCTCGCTTATTCCATGTCAGGCTTACATAGAGCCATAAAAATCATATCGGTTCTCTGGATGGTTGCCCTACTTGCTGCGAGCCCGTTTGCCATTTTCACGCAAATAAATTATCTCGAGTACCCAGAAAACTCGGGGAATTACCTACACGAGACGGCCTTCTGCGCGATGCTGGCCCACAACCTTCCCAACGGGATTCCGATTTACGAACTGAGCTTCCTCTTATTTTTCCTTCTGCCGATGGTGATAATCATCGTGCTTTATACGCTCATCGGTCGGAAGATCCAATCAAGGGGCGATGAACTGAGCTCTAGTATTGACGGATCATCCGTCCATCGTGATTCTCGTCACTTGCGATCCAGAAGAAATATAATCAGGATGCTGAGTGAGTCAAAATGCTACACCTCATCAAAGTTAGGGCGGCAAATCTATGAATCGCCCTTTAAACGGCAACAGGACCTACCTATCTCAATTGTTCCTATTTTCCAAGTGATAAAAAAAAAAAAAATTGTGTAGTAACTGTCCATATTTTCCCAACAATTTTATTATAATAAGCAATCAGAGTCACATACAATTAAGTGTGAATTAGGAATATTATTTTATTGGTCACGTTTCTACGTTTGATAAGTCATGTTTTAGGCTAATGTCCGAATTCTTCTTTACCGCATGTTGACAAATGAATTGGTTTCCTGTGAAAACTGCTATAATAGGGCTGCCATCGCTGCAGGGACATGTTTTAGCGAATAAGGTAGTACCCTCCAAACTGACTTTAAGGGACAAATCCCCTTATTAACGATTGATCAATTATTAAAACTTTTTTAAACATTGTTAAATCAATCAACATTCTGCAAAATGCGCGCTAATGGTTTTTCCGATGAATTTAAAATTTAGCGACGGCCAAGCGAGCCGAGATCTGTGTCTCTGTTCAATACCCACTGGGGTGAAAAACGCCCCTCCCCCTCCCCCTTAAACCGAGTATTCGGGAACAAGTAATTACTGAAGCATTTTTTAAACTCACCGCTGCCCCCGACTTTTCCTTTTGGGGACAACCACGGTGGGGGTCTTATAGAATTTTTTCCCAACTCCTCTCATTAATTTTGGGTAGGGGAGACTGTTGTACTTTGATCACGTTGTACTTTGAAACATTTGAATTAGCTCCGGCTGGTGCTGCTATCCAGCAGACCTTTCTACGCTTAAATTCTTCTCTGAGGAGGCATAACTTATCAGTGTAATTTCATCAATGCACGAAAACGATTGGGGGTCGAATTGACAAATGTGATAAGAAAGTAGGTAAGTAACTAAAAAAGTGACATTGCTGCAGCAATGAAAAAACCATGGTTTTTTCCCTGTACCCTTCAATTATTACTTCTGTTCTTCATTTTTTCTCGAAAATACCAAGCGTTCCTAGGTACACTAGGCACACTAGGTACACGAGCGTTGTTGTACCTTGGAACAAAAACGCCCCTTCGGTTTAGCTTCACAGCTTCGCCTATGCTTCAAGGAATTACGATTTTGGCACACATAACTGTTAGTCAAGACTGCTGTAAGGCATTGAAACCAAAAGCCGAGCAATATTGATGAATTTCCAGGCACTATCTCTAAAAAACTGAAAAGTGTTCCAAGGTACGACGGTCTCCCCTACATTTTGGGATTTTGGGTAGTTTCACCACGGGGTTGGATTGGGGGCAAGCGTGCACGAATCCAAGCGAGCCTTCCTTTTCCGAGTTAAGTGGCAGAGCGAAGTGAGGCTCCCCTCTGTTGGCGCAAAGTGGCCGAGCCAAGCTTGGGATTCTTCATCACAGGATGTGTTTTTACGGTGGTTATTTGGTTTGAAGGAGTCCGTATGGTGATCCCCCCCCCCCGGCACCGTGCGCCCACTCCACCACCAGTTTCTACCCTGTCCATCGCTCCCTCTGATATCCTCCCCCGGCTCAACTGCTCACCCGTACCGTGCACCCACTCCACCATTTACTTCCTTACATCTCCAGCAAACCCCCCTCTCAAGTGTATTTCATAGTACCGGAAGCCTTAGTTGTGTGTGAGTCAGTGGCGTATTTAAGGGCCCTCTCCACACCCCCACCCGAATTGAGGAAAATATGTTATTTAAGATGCTTTTACTAAGAGAAATGAATCAAGAAACAATCATGGAACAAGAGTTTTAGGGCTAGAACAGTTAAAAACGTATTTTAGTCACCGGATTTTCAAAATGTTTACATCCCACCAACCCCCACCCTAAAATATTTACCTACTAGGTATATATACTAAATATCGCTGAATAACTAATTACTTTTAGGTATACCCCCAGCCCTCTGCGTAATCACCGAAAAACAAATTTTGTGTTTCATTGCAATGAAAATTAAATCTTCGATCATAACATTAAACGCTGCAAATTTTACACAAGGGTTAATTATTCTTTGATATAGGTTACATTTCCGAATATAAATTCTGTCAACAAAAAAATTTTGAAAAACAATTTTTTTTTACTCGGAAAATATTTGAAGTTCTGGGATTTTTCAAAAATCCCATTTGTAGCTCCATGAAAGCCCTATAGATCCCCACAGTGAAATCGGATCGTTCCGGGACCCACAAAAATGGATTCTACGTCCAAAAATACTTTGAAAATGACACCTAACTCGATCCCATAGCCAAAAGCCCTTAAAAAAAAAACCTCCCTTAGCTCCATTTTAGCCTCAAAGCGCCCCACGGGTTGGGGCGATCGGGCTGAATACCTTGCGGGCACAACTAGATGGTAAAACGAGTAGGTTTTAGGTTTTTCAAAATACCTATAGGTATTTTGTCAAAATTTCAGATTAAGAAAAAAAAATCCTACAGCCCAAAAACGGCTCGCTCGGCGGATTACATAGGTGTATCATCTACGATTACATAGGACCTATGTATTATCTATGTATTATCTATATCACTAATTCTCATCGTCTCTGTCTGTGGGTCTGTCTGTCTGTATGTCAATAGCCTACTCCTCCTAAACGGTAGGTAAGCCCTAAAAATACGCCGATTTTTCCTATCGTCTCTGTGGGCCGTTTAGCTACTAGGAATATACTCTATTCCTCCATGGAGGGGGTCGAGAACTGTCCAAATAAGTGGTTGGCCGAGCGAAGCGAGGCCTAATGTCTAAGTAGGGGTTTGAACGTGTCCATCGATACTACTCACCCCACCAAGGGGGGTCTGGGTGCGTAGGCGAGCCCGAGCATCTAGTAAGAATAAGTAATGAACCAATTAGTAAGGAATAGTTTTTTCTTCCTTATGTCTGCTGGTCGAAGCCGCTCCCAGACCTGTTTTTCTTAAACGTTGGAGTGTAAAACAAGAAAATATTTGAATAGGATTCAATATTTTTGAATCAATGACTGTTTCTAAGTCAATCGGCATAGGTACTTGTATCGATGTCAGTCGTCAGACAAGATCAGACGAGAAATTAGGCTTCTTCTTCCGTAATGGCAGGTAAATTTTGCTATGGCAGAGGTATGCTTTCTACCTACCTACTTGGCTATGTACGTGAGAATGCTTCGAGGGTGTCATCAAATTTTTACCGGACACCTCTGAATAGGGGATAAATCCCGTACCTACTTATGTCCGATAAAAACGGGATTAAAGGCAGCCCCAATATGCTATAATATTATCACCTTTATTTTTTTGTTGAATGAGATCATGTTTGGCTGAGACAAATCGATCTCCTTTTGATTTTGCTGAGGGTGAGTCAGAACTTGTTTCTGGTTTTAATATTGAGTATAGAAGAGGGGGTTTTGCTTATATTTTTTTAGCTGAATATGCTAGAATTATTTTTATAAGACTTTTGACTTGTATTATTTTTTTTAGGTTGTAATCTTTGTAGTTCAATCTTTTATTTTAAGTGAGTTTTTATTATTTTTTTGTTTATATTATTATATTGTTTATATTTAGCAATATTATTGCTGTAACCCATTTCTATTTCGCGAAAATTCGGTTCTGTAGAATTAGTTTTAGCTTTTTGGAGCTTTTAACCCTACAAGAGTCGAATTTTCGACCAATTATTGAGATGGGTCATGTTGCCGTTTCAATGTAGTGGAGCACGGGGTGAAAGGAGTCAATTTTTACTCACATTGAAATTGCTCAGGCCCCTTCACGTTTTCTTCAACTAAGTTAGTATACTTCGAGCCCCTGGAATCTCGGTTTTCCAAAAATCTCGGAATAATGATGAACACAGCCGCAAAAATAGCCAGTGGCCACTTTCTCCCATGACCACTTTCACCTCGTGCTCCCCTAATAACTTTAACAAACGCTAGTTATGTTGACAAAAAAGTTGAATTCGTTTGTCGTTTAATTTTTCGTCAAATTTGTTTCCTCCTTTCAGCTGCCGTGGTTATCACCTTCTTCGTCTGCTGGTTCCCGTTTCACGCCCAAAGATTGTTTTACCTTCACGGCACAGGTACAGAATTTTACGCCGTGATCAACGAGTGGGCTTTTTATATAACAGGAATTCTTTACTACATGTCAGCGACGATGAACCCCATTCTGTATAACTTGATGAGCGTGAAGTATAGAACGGCCTTCAAACAAACGCTCATGTGTGGCTCGCACTATCGAAACAACAGGAGGGAAACTTTGAACAGGAGCAACATGACCACAGTGATAATGAGATCTGACTCCGTACGAACCGGAAAAAGGAAATCAAGGTTTGTTTTAGTCCAGTCAATGAATGATACTAGCTCCGAGTTTTGGTAGATGAAGGTTTTTCCTCGGAAACTTGTTTAGGGTGGTTAGAATGAGAACATACCAACTAAAAGTTCTCTCGTCCAAAGGTGCCGCAAAGGTGGTAGGCCAGTCATATGCGACATCGCAGGTCGGAACAAATCGACACATTCTGCATTTTTCGTATGTTGTTAGGGATGGTACCAGGTGTGTATGACCAAGTTTGCCGCTTAGAAAGACTTGTGGTAAATGCGTGGTGCTCAAAGAACCGCGTAATGTTTGTAGCGTTGTTTTCTAGGATGCTCCGTTTACAACATACACAAGAATGTTTGACGAAAAACACGAGGTAAAACAAAGTTTTCAAAATTTGTCACATTTCGGGAGGGTGTATCTCGAAAACGGTTGAGAGTTCGATTACAATGCATACAACCAAAGTCGTTGAGAATTTTTTGTTCTCCATTTCAGTATAAGGTGTTTTTTCGGTACGATTGACCGTTTTTGAGATACGGGCGAAAAACTGACAAATGGGACCTTCTTCCCCCACCCATGCGGCACCTCCTGGACGAGAGGACTTTTAGTATGACATACTAACACTGACATACTACTCTGGTTAGAAAGAGGACATTGTTGTAACCATCCTAAACATGTTTCTGAGGAGAAACCTTCTGCTAGCAAAATTCGGAGCTAGACCCCCCCCCCCCCCTATGAGCCCTCCGTTGACTAGACTATTTGTCATCTTGCGCTAGTTCGTTTCCGTTTACTTGTTCTCAACCCCGTTACACCCACTTGTTAACATTTCAGAGACACACATGGTGATTCTTTTTCCAGTCAGTGCGATGCGATAGAAAAAAACCAATATCAGCCGGTGCCCAAAGACATCGAAACTAGTAACATGGGCCTCAAATCAAGAAATCTTCCCAAGGAACAGGAATTCCGCCAACTCAGTGATACCTTGAAGACTCCTAAAATCAACGACTTTGAAAAAGATTCCGGCCTATAGATTTTGAACCATCTGGATTGCCACGATAATGCCTCGAAAAGGAAAGGAAACTGATTTTACTTTGGATCTACGAATGTGTAAACCCAAACCATGCATTTCGTTCAATTTATATTATCGATGTTCCTACCAAAAGTAAGAAGTATAAATGTACCCAGCAATTGTTTTTAGCTGTGAGTTAGTTTTTGGAGCTCCATGCTGCTTGTTTGAACGTGAAGTGGGCCAGTCAGGAACCCAAATTTGTACGAAACTCGATGGGCTATCGCAAATAGGGGTTAGATTATGGCTGAAGATGACATGGAAAAACAATACCTACATCCATGTGTGATTGTGCCCTACTACTTCATGTCCTCTATGTATACTTCAATTAATAATGTATGTGTGTTTTACGTGTTTTCATTATCGATGTGATGTTGACTTCTTTGGAGAATATTAAGGCTTGAAATTATATATTTTGACGAGATTTTTAGTAATGTATGTGAATGTATTGTAATCGATTTCCCCGGTGATGGACACCTTGGCTCAAAACCTAGTCATTGCCGAAGAACTTCTTGAGTTTAGCTGTTGTCCTTCATGTTGATCAATGTACTTTAATAAAATTTTACGCGTTATCTTGGAAGGTGTTTATGGGACGAGATAAGCCTCTTCGGAATGGGAAAAAGAGAAAAACTGTTTTGCTGTGATAATTTATTTATATTTTTTACTACAAATTCAAATATTTACTTTATATATGTCCTTCGCAATATATTCGATTCTACGTTTCAATTCTCTTTTGCCCCCCGAAGTAATCCTGGATACAGTTGTAGTTGGAGATATTTTTTTCGGTAAATGCGGCTTTTCAAGCGGATGAAACGTTCAGCGATAGCAACACACGTCCCAAAATCTGCACATTTGATGGCAATATGCGTAAACTAACGATTTGGCGATCGGGCTATTATTTTTTGAAGCGGATGACTCAATATGCTAGGAAGGACGTTCTTTAAACGTTAGTATTTTCTATCTTATGTTCAAAGACGGGCTTAGGTAAGTCTCTTCAGTTATTTGAACTAGTTCCCCAGCCCTCAAAGAACACCACTTAAGGAATAGAAAGAGATTAGAACAAGAAAGTCCACTTCAGGTGAGTTTTATGAGAAAAAGAATTGAAATTCCCAACGTTATTAGGATATGTTGCTTCAAAACAATACCTCCACGCTTAAGGTTCTTATTGCCACTGGTATAAGAAGAACTCAACACTAGTCAAAGCTCAACAATCATTTTGAAAAGATTTTAAAACCATTCATCATTAACTACAGGTGAAATTCATGTCGGCGGTTCACAGAACAAAGCTTTTAGCCGAGAGCAACGTGGTTTGGCACGTCTCGTGCGACATTGGGCGATAAACGTCATTATTTAGCCTGTAGCTTTGAGCCAAGTGAGAGCATAATCCATATCTGAAATTGTAAAAATAGGATTAATGATCAGGAGTTTTGGGAGTTGATGGAAGATTCTTTTCATATTTGGGTCGTGGGCGTAGCCGCGGGGCGATCATGCACTTCCACGCCAAAGGCGGCGAAAATGTGGAACATCGACAGGGTCATTCCTAGAGAATCTGAATGGAGGAGAGAAGAGACAATTTTGCGCCTAAGGCTAGGTACACACGTTGAGGATTTCCTCATTGGGGAAATCCTCAGAGGTTTGCCGGAGCCGGAAGGAGCCTCCATACAGCACTTGCACGCCTGTGAAGAAAACTGCACAGTCCTACTCTACCGAGTAACGTAGGGTAGCAGAAGTATCAAAACGTATGCGGTCTTGAGACCAAACGCGCAACCCCCTACTGTAGGTGTGTAACACACGTGAGGAGGGTTCAGTTCCGGCGGACTGTTCAGGCGGCCTGCACCCTCATGAGGCGGCCTTTCCTAAATTTGGAAAGGCCTGCGCGGTCCGCCTCAATTGAAGGAAAAGTCTAGTTCACACGCGCTGGCCGCACGGAGAGGATGGACTGAACGGGCAATCCTCTCCAGAAATCCTCACCATGTGTACCTAGCCTAACCTTAGACTTCAAAGTCGATGTTTTTCGATGAATTTTGCCAAGGCTGCAACTTTTGGTTTATTATTGTTGGAATAATAGACGTATGTTTTCGCGACGGGGGTCGACGACTCCGATCGGCCTCAAAATTTGATATTATCCGTTTCAAGAGGTCTAAATTCGAGATCCGAAATGTCTGTCCGCCGTCCGGGCCATTTTGGGCAGTAGGAATCTTTTTAAATCTGAAATTTTGACAAAATACTCGGTTTACCATCTAGTTGTGCCCGCAAGGTTTTCAGTCCGATCGCCCAAACCCGTGGGGCGCTATGGGGCTATGGGCAGGGGTTTTTGAAGGCTTTTGACTATGGGATCGAGTTAGGTGTCGTTTTCGAAGTATTTTTGGACGTAAAATCCAGTTTTTGGGGTCCCGGAACGATCCGATTTCACTGTGGCGATCTATAGGGCTTTCATGGGGCTAAAAATGGGATATTTGAAAGTTCCCAGGATGTTAAATATTTTTCGAGTAAAAAATAAAGAATTTTTGTAGTAGAAAAAATTTTTTTTTGAAATATAAAAATCCAAAAAAGTTTTTTAATTTTTTTCATTGACAGAATTAAATTTCTGCACAAGTAACGTATATCAAACAATAATTAACCCTTGTGTAAAATTTGCAGCGTTTACACAGGGGTTCATTATTCTCTTGTATGAAACGTGCAAAAATTAATTCGGTGTCATCCTTATTCTATTTCAGAAACTATATTTGAAAAAAAAAAAAAAAATCCGTAAAATGTTTGAACAGATGTGGGGGCTCCAAAAAAATGGATTATGAGTCCAAAATTACTCGGAAAACGACTCCTTATTTGACCTCCTGGGATCCTCCAAATATCCCATTTGTGCCCCCAAAATTAGATCGTTCTGGGACCTCCAAAAATAAATTCCTACTGCCCGAAACGGCTCGGACGGCGGATGGACATTTTGTTTTTGGAATCTAGACATCTTGAAACGGATAGGTAATGTCAAATTTTGAGGCCGATCAGAATGTTCTACCTCCGTTGCGATTACATTATTCCAAGAATAATAAACCACAACCATTGAACAAAAAAGAAGAAACCTCTGGAGTTTCGACGGATAAGCCCCCCCCCCCCCTAAATGGAACGTATAGAATTATTTCCCCAGTAAAGGTCCTTCTGGAAAATATTTCCCCAACCGAGCCGAACCAGCCGAAAATATTTACCCGTTTCCCCGACCAGGATCTCGTGTGTTGAGACTGTCGCGCTGTTTCGCTGCAGATGGGCGTTATTGCGAAACGAACTTTTTTCAAAAGACTTAGTCTAACAGCTGAACTCGGCAATGTTGGTCTTTTCGTTCCAGTTAGAACGTTGTGGCTTCGGTCGATTTTTCTCGAATTCCTCTCTCCCGAAATTCAAATCTGACGGCACCATTGGATCGAGAGCGTCATTATCTATAAGAATATGACCCTAACTCAAAATGACCGAAAATCGTCTTGGGCATTGTTGCACAGTCGATATGGTGTAAGAGCCTCAATGCTCCTGCCTTTCAACCCGTGGATGACTAGAGCCGAGATATGATCGCATTCCAGTAGGCAGTAGTCATGCTACAGTTTTGTTGATTATTTGATTCAATTTTTGCCTGGGGAAATTTTTTCCGGGATGGCAAACTTGGCCGGGGAAATTTTTCCGCAAAAAAAAAAACTACGTCCAAAAGTGAAATGACAACCCACTCGACCCCATGGCTAAAAACCTTCGAAAACCTTTTCTCCAGTCCCTTTTTGGCCCCACAGAGCTCCACTAGTTTGAGCGATTGGGCTGAAAACTGGGGACACAAGAAAGAACGAGTAGTTTGTCAAAATTTTAAATTTAAAAATCTCAACTGCCCAAAACAGAGTAGTCGATGGAAGGACGTTACATTTTTGAAATCGACAAATCTCAGAACGAATTTGGAGACTAATAACAATTTTGACCCCGTTGCATAAACATAGCTTGATGAAGCTGAGAGCAATAAACCCTAAAGAACAAGAATATAGAGGTCGATAACGGTTAACAATTGATTATAATATAATCAACTATAATAAACCCTACTTACCTTCATATTATGAAGATAAGTAGGGTTTAGTGCAGTGTGGCGGTATGCAGCAGCAAGTTCATGCCCAGGGTATCGTTTTCACATTTCCGTCTGGGAATTACTGAAAAGGGAGAAGAGAATCTTGGTGTAATCATTAGAGACATTTTGACCTGGGCAGCGTAGAAGGTGACTTTACTCATACGCTCATCAGCGGGTGACACACACATCGCCACCAGAGCGCTCTCATGTCAGCACCGTCTACGCTCCCTGTGTGGCAGTTTTCCTTTCATAACCTGCCCAGTAAGATGACAAAAGTGGGCAAATAAGAACGTATTGTAAAGGATTTGGCCGTGAAGGTACACATGAAGATAGCGCAGATGTATCGCAGATAACTCCCCAGTTGGAAATTCGGTACGGCTACGCCCAGACTCCTATTACGGTCATCATTGAAAATATTACCTGGCGAGGAGCATGATCAGGTCCTTCTTGAACTGTTTCGTCAATATGACATAGAGGTAGGGGTTCGCACAAGAATTTATCGGGTAGACGAAGACCAGGAGGATTTTAGCATGAGTTCCACTGATGAGAGGATGGCCAGCGACGGCGAAGAGAGCAACGATAGCTAGCGGCGTCCAGCAGAGAAAATTGGTCCCAACAAGAATCAACATCTTCGTGGCCACCGCCCGTCCTCCACGACGATGCCTCGTCTCATGACTCAAAGATAAGTAAATTTGCGCATAGCAGAAGCACATGAGTAGAAACGTTAGTCCTCCGGTGCATATCAGAAATAGAAGGTATATCAAGGAAGGATAATCGTGCATGTCCATTGGAAGGCAAACTCTGGAAAAAATGGATAGACAAACAAAATGTCAATAAAATCTCATTTCAATGGGTCATTCAAGAAAAGGGTTTGCGACCCTCCATCAACCAATTCTACGACAAGAATTACATCTTAAGTGGCCTACTACTCGTCTCACTTGTTCAAACCCTTCAACCCCAATTTTCAGCCCCTTTGAGTTCCTTGGTGAGGGGCTCTCGGGATGAGAACCTTGTTAACACAACAGATGTTATGTACTATGAAGATTAATGGCCATTTTTTCAAACAACGTTTTCACAAACAATCAGTAATATTTAAAACAGTGGACAGTTTACTAGTTGAAGAGTCCAGGGGAAAAACCCCGTCATTGATACAAAGCTGATTTTGAGAAAAATGAATTTTAAAGTTTACCAACTAACAGAAACTTCAGAAACGATTTTAAAAATACAAAAAATGTTTTATTTGAACCATCAACTATGCAGATTCACAATATGTTTCCCGAATAACCATTTTTCAAACTATTAAATGATATTTTATACATAATTCTGAACCTATAACGCGAATTTTAACCCTCTTTTACTCCTAAACCAAACAATGGAGAGAATAAAGTATTTTTAAGAATGCAAAACGTATGTTAATATCCACAAAATACCAAAAAAAATTGCTTTGTACAATTTGTACACTGTGTATTAGGTTTTACAAAAATTTACCCCAAAAAAAAAAAAAAAAAGAAGTTTTTACGAAAGAAAACTACAATTCAAAAACGCTGCAAATTTTACTCAAGGGTTAATTATTCTTTGATATAGGTTACTTGTGCAAAAATTATTTCTGTGTCAATGGAAAAAATTTTGGAAAAAAAAGTTTTTTGGATTTTCTTTTTTCAAACAAAATTTTTCAAAAATTTTTTTTACTCGAAAAATATTTAACCTCCTGGGATCCTTCAAAAATCCCATTTTTAGCACCATGAAAGCCCTATAGATCGCCACAGTGAAATCGGATCGTTCCGGGACTTCGAAAACGACACCTAACTCGACCCCATAGCTAAAAGCCTTCAAAAACCCCTCTCATAGCCCCATTTTAGCCCCATAGCGCCCCACGGGTTTGGGCGATCGGACTGAAAACCTTGCGGACACAACTAGATGGTAAACCGAGTATTTTGACAAAATTTCAGATTTAAACAAAAAATTCCTATTGCCCAAAACGGCAACACACAAGATGATGAGATAAGGAGGGGCGCACGCCGCAGCGTTGGTTGGGGCCTTTTAAACTGCAATGATGGGGTTCTTCCCTGCACGCGCTGTCGATGACGGGGTTTTTCCCCAGTACTGCTAATATTCAACCCAATATTTCGCTGAGATGACGTGGTTATTATCCAAAACCGAGGGCTTCGTCGGATTCTACGCCTCAAAATCCTTTAGAAACCACTTCGTACCTGATTCACCCCAAAATGTCGATGACGGGGTTTTTCCCCTGGACTCTTCAGTTGAAGAACGATATTGAAGCCATCAAAAATTTCCGATCAACGTCTGAAAAAATTTGAATAAAAATACTTCGATACCTTTAAATTACCACCTCATTAAAAAAAAAGAAGCTATTCAGCTAAATTCTAGCCATCAAGATTAACCTCCCATACAACATTCGT
This sequence comes from Pilophorus perplexus, assembly GCA_955831195.1. NCBI lineage: Eukaryota > Metazoa > Arthropoda > Insecta > Hemiptera > Miridae > Pilophorus > Pilophorus perplexus. Next base: position 11,500,454 of record OY037007.1, on the reverse strand, counting down.
ACTCTTACACCAAACCTTGGTGGAGGGGGAATTCCCAACACGAAAATTACAGGTATTATTTTGGATTAATGTACCTACTAATAAAATTAACAAAGCATTATGTGAAAAACAATTATAATCTACTAGAACAATTGGGATAATAATATGTAAAATTAGTATGTACATATTAAGTCAGCCCATATTCATAGTAGGAATTTAGTGAAATGCATAATGAAGTGAGTATAGTGACACCTTGCAGGTGCTAAGAGGGTGTTTTAATAGTCATTTCTATGGAAGTTATTGTATATTTTAGGGCAAAATCTCATTCTCCTGGTTTCTGGAGCTGTTTCTCATATATGGTTTCGGCCATATTTGATTATCCTGCGTTGCTACTTCGTGGATTCATTGAGAGTCCTAGGAAGGATGTGCACATCCTGGGGAAAAATACCAGCACCCATATTCATTGACTTTGATAAATGGAAAAAAAAAACTGGAGAAAAAAGGGGACTTATTCGCGGAATGACCCATATATATAGAGGGAAGGAAATTGCAATGGTAATGAAGAACAAAAATTCCCTACTGGCATAATGAGGTAAATATTATTTTGAAACAGGAAGTTGTAGGTGAACCAACAAATTATGAACTGTTTTAATTTTGTGCAATTGTTGTGCAATCAACTAAATTTGTCCGATAAAACAAGGGAACTCGCAGTACAAAGACTTAGAGTATTAAATGCAAAGTTTACTGACCTGAAGATAATTTTATCTTTTAAGCGCTTTTGCCGCCCATTTACTTACACAGGGGACTTCAAGCTGGTTGAAAGTGGCAAACAAACATGTTTTTCCATGCATGGACAATTGGGAGAATTTGGAAATTTATGTATCAAAAAAGAAAGACCATAATGTCAATATTAGATACTCAGATGAGAATTTAAGGTTCAAACAACAATGGGAAGGTAATTTGGAAGACTGGAGGATAAATTATCAACGTATCCTCCAGTCTTCCAAATTAACATTAAGGTCTATTTAATTATGCATGTATTTGTTAATTCAAAATTGTTTGAACAGTTCATAATTTTTTGGTTCACCTACAACTTCCTATGTCAAAATAACATTTACCTCATTTAATGCATTAAAATTAAAAATTTTTACCTAATTTAGGCCAGTGGGGAACTTTTGTTCTGTTTTCACTACTGTTGTCATTTCCTTCCCTGTATATATAATTATTTTTCACATAATGCTTTAGTTTGTTAATTTTATCATTACATTAATCCAAAATAATACCTGTAATTTTCAGGTAGGAAATTCTCCCCCCCCCCCCTCCTCAAAGGATTGGTGTAATTACTCATGTTGTAAGGGAGGTTACTCTCGATGACTTTAGCTGAAAAGCTTTTGCTTCCGAGTCTTAGTCCAGTCAATGAATGCTCAAAAGGGGGGTGTAGAGTGCAATTGGGGTACGAGTTTTGTTTGCTTCGGGGATGCATTTAGGGTCGATAGGAGGTAAACATACTAAAAGTCCCCGCCCCTAGGGGGTGCGGCAACGGGGGGAGGGGGGCGCAAAGTTGAAAAATTCGGACTTTTTTCGGTTTTTCGCTTATAACTCGGAAACTAAGCGTTCTACAGAAAAAATCATTCATTCCAAAATGAAAGCCGAGTAAATTTCCTACAAAAATCACTGCTTGAGAAGTTTTCTAGATTGAACCGTTCCCAAGATATTTTGCTAATGAAAAACGCCTATGTCCGGAAATGTTTTTTTCGGGCCCCTTTTTTCATCAAATTCAACTCCTACACCCCTCGGATCTCCATTTTAGAGCATCAAAGGACATCAAAATATGTTGTACTGCTTTCTAACTATATACACATAAATACATAACATGATCACATATGAATATTAAATATTCTACAAATTTTATTTATATATATGTATATATAGGTACGTAAGCGTATATAGGTAAGTAAGCTGTGTTCAGCTCAAATGTTGGATTTTAGGATTTCGTTCTGTTCTACTTCCTACTTGAAATTAGTTATATCTCTACATTGCTCTTACAAAATCCTCATTTAAATGTTATATAAGCCACGATTTTAAAACGAACCCTAGCGTAATATAAAGTCTTGAAGAGAAAAGTTCAGTAGGAGATAATATTATTTCAGTTATTTGATGGTATTCAAAGATATCGCCTCAAGAAGTGTGTTGATACATATACAGTTTACTATGGGAACACCAATCGTCGTCAAACAAGCTATCTTCCTCTGCAACGCCCACAACAAGAACCTTCTTATCCAGCTGCTGATGTCAAAACTGGAAGAGAATAGCATCGACACCATCCAAGCTGATGATGATGCAGACTTGACTATCATTTCAACGGCCATCGACAAATCGACATCATCTCAAGTGGCAGTGATTGAAGAGGATGTGGACTTGGCCGTGTTTTTATTGGCAAAAGCCCCTCCCCAACAAGATATTTTTCTCGTCAATCCAGGCAGCGGGAAGGTGGCGACAGCCACATACTCTTCGCAGGAGCTTCGCATTCACAGGCTGTGACAACACCTCAGCAGCCTTCCGTAAAAGCAAGGTTGGCTTTGCCAAACTGTACAAACGAAACAGGGCTTTGCAAGAAGCAGCAGAAATTTTCACCAGCCCTTCTTCCACACCATCTGACGTTGAAAGGGCTGGCAATATAGCTATTCTGTTATGGTACGGGGCTCCAGCCAAACAAACATCCCTGAATGCGTATAGGTAGGTATACGTCTTTCTTGAAGTCAGTTGCCACAATCAAACCTGACATATCCACCCTCCCACCCACTGAGGGTGCAAATAAATATCATTGCCATCGGGTGTACAACCAGATCCTTCTGTGGTTAAAAAACACTGTCCTCAGGTGTGTGGGGGAAAATCCCAGGGGATGAAGGGAATCCCAGGATGGGAGACAAGAAATGGCCAGCTAGCACCGAAGCTAACTGATGAAGACCCAGCTCCTGAAAACCTCTTGAAAACAACTGCGACAGTGGCAGATGTACCTGCAAGAAGGCCTCGCACTGGGGCGTGCTTTCACTGCCAGGGGAATTGCCTCAACGGCGTTCCATTGAACGAGGGCGATGAAGAAGAGGACATGGACCCGAACTTGACGTTTCTTTCACGAGTACTTCTAGTACTTCTTCTGGTTGAATTGACTAAGAAACACCCAGAGCAATCAGTTAAAAAAAAAAAAAAAAAAAAAAAAAAAATCGTTTTAGTAAAAGCAGTTCATTATACTTTGTGTTAACAGATTTTTTTACTTTACCCTCATTCTGTGGCTGTGAGAATACATAGGTACTAATATAAATAATATTTACTTATATGTACATATATGCAGGAAGGTAACGTTCATGCAGTACAACATATTTTGATGTCCTTTGATGTTCTAAAACGGAGATCCGAGGGGTGAAGGAGTTGAATTTGATGAAAAAAGGGGCTCGAAAAGCAAATTTCCGGACATAGCCGTTTTTCATTAGCGAATATCTTGGGAACAGTTCAATCTAGAAATCTTCTCAAGCAGTGATTTTTGTAGGACATTTACTCAGCTTTCATTTTGGAATGAATGATTTTTTCTGTAGAACGCTTAGTTTCCGAGTTATAAGCGAAAAACCGAAAAAAGTCCGAATTTTTCAACTTTGCGCCCCCCTCCCCCCGTTGCCTCACTCCCTAGGGGCGGGGACTTTTAGTATGTTTACCTCCTAACGACCCTAAATGCATCCCCGAAGCAAACAAAACTCGTACCCCAATTGCACTCTATAATCATTCATTGACTGGACTATCTGCGAAGCAGCGGAAGCCTTGTGTTCACTTTCGGGAGAAAAAAAAATGTTTGTAGTCCGAATTCAAAATTTCCACTCGCATTTTGCGTTTCATAGCCTACTGGTTCCGTGTCTGTCGGTCTGTCCGCATTTCCTTGTTACAGCCATAATTTCCACAATTTTAAATGAATTTAGCTCAAATTTTGAGGGATTATGCGGATCAGGCTCCTTGAGGTCCCATACGAATTTCATCACAATTGAATCAGCGGTACGCTCAGCGCATGCGCGAACGTAATTTTCTTGTTACAGTTGTTACGTTCATTTTGAACTTGGCACGAGGAAGCTCATGTGCCATTGCCTTGGCAGTGTAATTTTTTTAATTTTTTTAATGAAGTGGTAATTTAAAGATATCGAAGTCTTTTTATTCAAAAATGGAGGATTACCACAGAAGGTCGCCGGCCACTTTGGCAAATTTGTAAAAGATTGATTAAGCAGAGCAGCAGGACATTGAAAAGATTGCAGAGACCACAAGGTCAACCCCTATTGACAATCCAGATTAAAAATTTTGACAATAATTGTGACAAAAATTTTGACAATAATTATGACAATTATTGTCATAATATTGACAAAAACAAATATTACGTGTTACGTACGGGAACTTTTGACATTTTATGTCTTTACTTTAGCACATAAACGAAAAAAGCGTTCAAAGTGTTGAATGTTAAAACAAAGGCGTTACGGTTGGTTCCCTAGCAACGACTGAACTAAAAACATAAAAATTTTATGTTTAGGACATTTAATGTCCTAATGTGTTGCAGACTCGTATGCAAGCGTTGCTAGGGTTTAGCTTGAAGTTTTCCACATGGCTTATGGTTTTCCCTAGACACTCCCAGCAGAAAATAAGGTGGGTAGGAACACTCTATAGGGAACGTACAGCTCCATTTTTAATTAGTATTATTTTTGCATAAGCCTTATGCCGTAAGGTTCTTCTAATCTCTCCTTACATCAACCAGTTGAAGCTACTAATAATTTTCTCCGAAATAATTTTTGATGTCTCTAAACTCAATTATCATGATAATTACTCAATGCATTGAGTAATGAATCCCATAAGTTTTTGCCTTCAATGTTCTCCTTGGATTGGAGAAATATTCTTTGGGTAAAAAGCGTTCATCAAATGGGGGGGAAAACTTGGGTCTCGCCAGGGTTTTTATTTTTTATTTTTTTGGTTTATTATCCTTGGAGTAAGCACAACGGAGGTCGGAAATTCAGATCGGCCTCAAAATTTGACATTTTGCGTTTCCAGAGGTCTTGATTCCAAAAACGGAATGTCCGTCCGCCGTACGCCGTCCGGACTGTTTTGGGCAATAGGATTTTTTTTTTTAATCTGAAAATTTGAGGAAATACCTACCAACTCGGTTTACCCTCTAGTTGTGCCCGCAAGGTTTTCAGCTAGATCGGCCAAACCCGTGGGACTAAAAAGGGGCTACGGGTGGAATTTTTAGAAGAGTTTCGGCTATGGGGTCGAGTTAGGCGTCGAGGTCGAAGTATTTTTGGACGTAAGAGTCCATTTTCGGGAGTCCCAGACCGATTCGATTTCACCGTGGGGATCTATTATGCTCTCATGGGGCTACAAATGGGATTTTCGAAGGATCTCAGGAGGTCAAATATTTTCCGAATAATTTGGTAGCATAATCCATTTTGCGAGGTCCCACATCTGTTTGAACCTACTGTTTGTTTTTTGTTTTTTTTAAAAAAAAATTTTTTTATTGACAGAATTAATTTTCTCACAACCTGTATCAAAGAATAATAAACCCTTGTGTAAAATTTGCAGCGTTTTTTTTTTTTTTTTTTTTTTTTTTTTACCGGAGGTGAGGACGATAAATTGTGAAAAGCCTCTTCACCGAGCATCGATTGACTTGTACTGGGGTGGATAGAATTCTCGGAAACTGGCGCCCGCCCTAGACATCATGCGCTTTGCGCTGTGTCTATGTATAGAGCATGATGTGTACAATATGGTTGGCTTCATTACCACATCGATCTTGTGCAGGATTCTGGGAAACTGGCCCCCACCCTTCACATCCTCCAAGTCTATTGGTTTCATTACCACACTGTAATCGATCTTGTGCAGTCAACTCTATTCTATCACATGTTTTCGTCTAGTGAAGGCCATTTCACAAGGTAGCGACGGTTTAGAACTAGGTATACAACAAAATTAAATTTAATAGGGTGGCGACGGGAAGCTCTCCATAATTATTATCACTCATGAATCCCTCTCATTACCACCAACATCTTACTAATGATGATAGAGAAACGGTAACGCAAAAAGGCTCTTAGATGGTCATTTCGCAGGAAATTACTAGTCAATTTATTGTTTTTATGGCTTGCGTTGTTATCTTGTCCTGAATTTCAACCCATCCCTTAAAAAAAAACCTTGAGTTGGGTAGAAAACCGTACTAAATATCAAATTTTGGTGCTCTCATTACCACCACCCGATTCTTTTTGTAACTTCCCCTTATAATTGAGCCTCATCTGGTGTCGCTAATACTTTTTTTTTTTTTTTTTAAATTATAGGATGCCTTACGAAGTTTTGACATTTTGGTTTATTATTCTTGCCATGATACTCCTATGTAATCGCGACGGAGGTACACGACTCGGATCTGCCTCAAAATTTGACATTATCCGTTTCAAGAGGACTAGATTCTAAAAACCGAAATGTCCGTTCGCCGTACGCCGTCCGCCGTCCGGGCCGTTTTGGGCAGTAGGAATCTTTTTCAAAAATCTGAAAGTTTGACAAAATACTTGGTTTACCATCTAGTTGTGCCCGCAAGGTTTTCAGCCCGATCGCCCAAACCCGTGGGGCGCTATGGGGCTATAATGGGGCTACGGGAGGGTTTTTAGAAGGGTTTTGGCTATGGGATCGAGTTAGGTGTCGTTTTCGAAGTATTTTTGGACGTAGAATCCATTTCTGGGGGTCCCGGAACGATCCGATTTCACTGTCGGGATCTATAGGGCTTTCATGGGGCTAGAAATGGGTTTTTGAAGGATCCCAGTACGTCAAATATTTTCCGAGTAAAAACATCGGTATTTTGAACAAAAAAAAAAAGTGTTTTTTTCAAAAAAAGTGTGGCAAAAAAATCTTTTTTTTCCAAATTTTTTTATTGACACAGAACTTATTTTCGCACAAGTAACCGATATCAAAGAATAATAAACCCTTGTGTAAAATTGGCAGCGTTTTTTTTAGAAGGTAACTTTCTCAAAATCAAACCTAGGAATTGCGTCTATTAAAAATAATCATTGGTTTCCGTGAAGTTCTACCCCCTTAACGTTTTTTTAGGGTTTCACAATAACCAATTAGTCCAGTCATTTGGAAGTTTGAAATGGATAATACCTGAAGAACTCTCGACGGACCAATACGTTTTTGGGGGTGTTGAATCCGAACATTTGGTTATCTACAAGATTCGGATAATATCCGAATAATAAGCCATATTATGGCTTCACCATGAAAATGGTGAAAACCCATAATATTTCGGCACAATTTTGATTTGAGCTTTGATAAGGGAGGGGCAGGTATGACAAAAAATGGCAAATTAGACAAAAACGTGTTTTTCGCACATATTTGCTCATAACTTTGATTTGAGCTTCGAGAATCGAGTAAATTTTCGGATTCAGCACCTCCAAAAACGTAGGTATAAGATCCGTCGAGAAAAACTCTTCAGGGTTTTTTTTCTCGGATTCACTACTTTTCGACACCTAATGGATGGAGTAAATAGAATTTCAAATCCCGAAAAAGGAGCACTTGCGATTATTCCACGATAGTAAATATTAACATTGGCGGCACAAATCTTGCGCCTCAGGAAAATGGGAGGGCAGCCCCCTAGAACACAAAGAGCTACAAGAACGTTTAATGTTACTCCAAGAGCAATTTACCGCGTAATAACCGAATATTAAAAGGTAAAGCGTGCACATACGACGCGCTGTATGGCCTACGTTGTAGCCAATATTGGCAACAGGGGATGAGATTCACGGTTAAGAGCATCTCATATCAGCGTGCATGGAAACTTAACCATCCATCCCAAGATAGTAAATTGTGCTTCCTAAGGTGTCATTATTGCTTTTATAGTTTTATCAGGGCTTTACTCGAACTATTACATTGAGCTACCTGCCTTGAAATCGGCCGTAAAAAATACTACTAGCGGCCTAACAAAGGATTAAAAGCTGTTTCAGCCTGCATTCTCCCAGCGGAGGCTCATCATTAGGACAAATCACATAAACTTATGTGATTTGTCCTATGTCATTTAATACTTGTATTAAAATGGGTTTGTCCTTATGTCATTTAATACTTGTATTAAAAAACAAATCGAACTGTACAAAAAAAAATCAAATTCAACCCCGGTGTTTCTCAAATTTTTATATTTGTGAGTTTTTGGATAGTTTAGTATAATTCTGCACAAATTTAATTCGGTCGATAAAATCATTTAAAAAAAAGAATGTACAGTGTTTGGACCGATAAGAGACCCCAAAAAATGGATTCTACGTCCAAAAATACTTTGATAAAACTCCCCACTCGACCCAGAAGTCAACAACTTCAAAAGCCCCACCTCTTAGCCCCACAGAGAGCTCAACAGTGTAGTCGGATGGGTCTGAGAAGCCCATAAATGGATTTTACATCCAAAAAATCCGCGAAGATGACACTCCACTCGACCCACTACCTCATATCCTTCACAAATCCTATCTGTTTACTCCACAGAGCCCCACGGGTTTGAGCGATCAGGCTAAAAAGCTTGAGGGCACAACAAGACGGGGAACCGAAATATCTAAAAAAAAAACAACAAAAAAACATTCCTACAGCCCAAAAACGTGTACGTTTAATTTTTTAATGCTAGAAGAGAAGTAAGTGCCTAAGCTTAATGAACGGCATTGAATACCTACTGATCTTCTTATAAGCCGGCAAGTACTCGACTAAAAACGCAGACTAATTTCACTAGCAAGGTCAAGGAGATCCTGACAACCACTGGTTTGAGTCTCGACAATCGGCAGCCTCTCGTAGCAGATGCCCCCCTGAAGACAGCTCCTCTTTTCCTGTCCTTGACTGAGGACATTAAATGTAGAAATTTTCTAAAGCAGACACTCCCAGCGCTATCATAAGAGCACATGCTATAGAGACGATTGAAACCCGTTTCCCTACACCAAGGTGGTATAGGAGCGGGAGTGCATTCTGCAGACTTCGAGCTGTGTGTTCCTGTTGGTTCAGCAGCAACAAATTTTGATGGGGAGGTCCATGCTCTAGTGATGACTTTGCGAGAGCTAAAGCTCAGAAACTAGCTACGAACTGTCTTATTGTTGGACTCCCAGGCGGCTGGGTCTCTTGGTCCTACAGACTGAGAGGATGTTATGGAATGTCGGCAGTTGATGCATGTCATGCAGGTCCTGGTATAGAGCTTCACTGCTCTATACCAGGGAATGAAAGAGCCGATGTACTGGCCAAGGGCTCAAGGATGCCGAAGGTTGACATACCTCTTATAGCTCAGGCAAGAATAAAATTAAAGCTCAAATGCTGTCTGATGTGAAGCATGACCAAACTTTACCCTTTGAGAGGAAGACATGGGAGGGCTTACTCCAACCAGCCAACCTAGCATCAGCCGCTAAGCCTCGGGATGCATATGTAGCGGATTGGGTAGGTACCATGCGTCCCGCCGATTTGAAAGGTGACTATCCAAGGAGCGTTTGACAACGTATGGTGGCCACAAGTCTTGTCGGAGCTATAGCTATAGTGAGAAGAGCGCCCTGAGCTATTTGGCCATACTCTCCAGCTCCCTGTCTGGGAGAGAAGTCAAGATGGTTGACCGTGACCTGGCCGTCGGAAAGCCCGTGACCAAGGGCTGCCCCCAGGGGTCTGTTGGGGCGCATGGGGAACAATTAATCTGCCGCGGGACGCAGGGGGCAAAACCGACTGGAAACTGGCCATGACTATTTGCAGTCCCATCAACACAGAATTGGGATTGCAGAATCCCCCACATGCCCGCACTGTTCTACTTGGCAAGGGATGACATCGACGCATATTGACGCATGTCCTTCGCTGGACGACACACGAAGAACATTTTCGGATCAAGACGACCGCTGTGCAATATCGGCGAGACTTTATTGGGCTGCTAGAAGTCTCCTGGCGATTTGGCATCGAGGCCAAACGCCTCGGCGTTGTTTAAAAAAAAGTTTCATTTTTGAAATCTACACAACATGAAACATATAAGGACAAATTTTGAAGCTGCTCTGCATTTTTTACCTTAGTCGCGAAAGCAGGATCTGAGAATAGTAAACCAAAATAGGTGCATACCTACTCTTGTTACTCCCATATCCCCAACAGTCTTTGTTATTAAATAACAAAAAATCATGGCCAAAGGTATGGTTTTTATGGAAAGTACCTATTCCGAGAACAGTTAAATTTGCATTGACGAAAAGAAACGAAAGAATATCGTATCTTTAAAGAAGTATTAGTACATTAATAGGGAAACATAATATTGGCATCGCAAGAAATCGTGTCTCATCGCTCTGTTTGGAATATTGCCAGGCAAAATATCCTCATCTCCGTCTGTCAACTTACAAAAGTCTATTATAAATTTGATTAATATTACTCTCCACATTTCCAAGCAAGAGAGACGTAAGTCAATTATAGCGATGATTCCGCGAATATCCTCTAGAGAGACCTTCTTCCACGTATTGCGGAGCTCTCTGTCGTGAAAACGTATTCCTTCGTTTTCAAACGCGGATCCCCCCCCTCCCACAAGCCATTTGGAATGAAATTAACGAGAACAGGAAAGAGGAAAAAGGGGTTGAAAGCAACCTACCAGATTTCAACCGATGCTTTCAATTCTTATTTTGTCAATTTCGCAGCGGAAGTCTCGTATGTAGGGTCAGCAGGCTTTAGGAGCCTCCTACTTTGCATTCTTTTGAGCCTCAGAATGTTTTCAAAAGCAGTCTGACGTTTATGGGATTTCGACTAGCATGCTGAAGCAATGGGCTCTAGCGTTCCCTCTAACGCGCCTTATAAAATTACTATCACAATACGAATCCTCCCATAGATGGGATCTGCCGCCGAGGTGGCTCCACTATTTAAAAAAAAAGAGCCTGTAGCAGGCTCCCAGCACTGCCCAAGGTCTTTGAAAAATTCCTGAAGTCCGATCAATAAGCTTTGAAAATAATAACTGGTTAAATTTTGATTCTGTGAAGGTCCACCAACGACGTAATTCAAAAGCTAGCTGATTTCGATGACGTTTGTAGATTGTCGGATGTCACGAAATGCTTTGTCTCTTGTTAATAATTTCCACAAATATAACATTAAATGTTATATAATTAAGTTCAAGTTTTTTCGATTTTGGACCACTGTGGAGCGCCTGCACAAATTTTGTGCAGGCGCTCCACAGTGGTCCAAAATCGAAAAACTTGAACTTAATTGGAAAAATCAATGTTCCCCTTTGAACCCGGGCCTTATCGAGATGCATTCCCAACATTTTTGAGCTTATTTATCCACCATTAATTTGGTAAAAAATGTCTCACAAGTCCGTAGGGCGAGAGGAGAAAGTTGAGGTTTTAAATAAGCTCGATTTTCGTCGTTTTTAATGCTCGAGTTTAATAAATCTGAAACTTTATACGGCAAAATCGTAGGGACATGAAACTTTTAGGAGTTGTAAACCTACCTTCGACATACAAGAGAAAAATAGAAAGTGTCCAAAATTCAAAGTGGTGTTTTTAGTTGAAACTACTTGGGCGCTCAAAAAATAAGAAATGCTTGCTTTACACGGAGTTTTAAAAAAATCGGACTAAGACGGACACTCTGTCTTTAATCTGAAAGGTTATTAGTCCAGTCAAGCTTTCCGATATTTTTATGGGTCGTTTTGGACCCAACAGGGACCCTAACTTCAAAAATTCGGACTGATTAACCCTGTGCTAACTTCAGAGGGCTCTAAAAACCACGATTTTTTTTTTTTACTTTTTTCAGTTTTTGGGTTATAACTTTTTTCTTCCTATCCAACCAATCGAAAACTGGCCGAAGTAAAAGTTAAGGAGGACAAAATTCTGAACAATTTTTACTACTTAAGTTTAATTTTTGATCAAATAGGGCTAAGTTTCCCAAAATGGCAAAAACCCCCTTTTAAACTTGGTGTTTCAGTTTGCAATCCATTTCACCCAATATTCAATGACTGCATGATAAATTAATACAAAAAACCTTTAAACGTGTTGGTTTCAGTTCATATCAATTTTACACAATATTAAATATTAATGACTCTACGATAAATTCATAAATAATGCTATGTCGGTAGTTATCAACTTTTTCTTGAATGAAAGTTAAAAATTATCGAGTTTAACTAGTTGTTCTCCAGTACGACGCGCGGTTCGGAAAATTTATAATGACCATAATATCTTTGCTTCAACTGTTGCACCCACACAAAATGGGCTTGTCGGTGTGAGGCAGAGCCCGACTGTGATAATGAGGTTCAAGTTTCAGAGCATACCAATTCAATCCAACCCAGCAAACCACCAACCAGGAACTGCCCGTCAAAGCCCACTACCGTGCAATTATAACGACACAAAACAATCAAGTAAAGGGAAAAGGATCTACCCCAACAGTTCGCTGGGAAATCCTTTGAAACCACTTCGTTTCCAATCACTGGTTCATAGTGTTTGAATTGCTAAGCCCAGCTAATTATGAGGGGAGTCACTATATAAAGCGGTTTGCCGTTTACTCAGGCTTCTCTTTTCTAGGGAGAATCGTATGGGGCTATTTATCAATACCTATTGCTACAAACTCACAACGTTATAACCAACCTTGTCGAAGAAAAATTATTTATACCCACGAGGGGTAGAGCAGCCATGAGTATTGAATAGGCCCAACCTAATATCATAATGAAAATCGTCTTCTTCGAGTCGAGCATGTTGGTGTGAAGAGCTCTCTTGATTGAAAACCAACGCTCAACCGTCATCAAGGATAGCGTAAAAAATGACAATTGGCAGGAAAACACTGTCAAAAATCCGGCAACTTGGCAACCGATACCTGAAACATGATAGAAACGATTTGAAAACATTACAGTAAATTTGTTGGAACTGTTTGTCTCGGCTTCATCTAGAAATTTGGTTTAATCCTGGGTTTTCCCCACCTTCTAGCCCTTTGAGGATTCACCCCAACTCCGCGTTACCGCCCCAATTATCATCCCAACTGGAGAGTTAACCACCAAACTTGGAGACCATTAAATTAAGGATTTTGAATCCTACACCATTCCCAGTCGCCACCTTGGAGAAAAATAATCTAATTCACAGCATGTTCCAAGTTCTTCAGGGCAGGTGTGGTATTTTAAGTGAAAGTTGGGAATTCAAAATAAATTCCACGTTTTATCCTTCGCGCAGACCTAATTCTAAATGAAAAGTGGGAAATTTGAAAGAACTCTGTTTACACTGTAAACTTTACAGCAACCGGCAACCAGCACTGCGAAGGTGGCGCGATCGCGCAAACCCCTCTTCCCTTGCCGGCCATTAAGCCTTTCTGTACAAAGAGGGGAGTATTTTCATCATGGAGGGTTTACCGTTCATCAGATCAGTGCTCATAACTGACCTTACGACCAGGAGCAATGATATCAATGGGATCGGGTCCGCTGGCCAGGCCTTCATTGCCGACAATGACGGTTGAGGAAGCTGCACCAGCGGAAACGATCTCGACGCACTGGTCAGTTGTCCATAACTTGATTGTCGACATCTCGACTGTGGAAGCTGGAAACGCGGTCCTGTGTAAGACTGGTTCAACTGGCCGGACCGTCTTTACCCACAATTCGCTTGAGACAGCTGCAACAGTTGATCCCAGTTGTGCTGTGATCCCGCGGAATAGAAACTTTCTATTCCGTGCTATGATCCCGGGGCGAACTGATACCGACCACGACATATCGTCTTGGGTATAGGCATCCCCTCAGTTCCCTACCGAAGAATCTGCACCACCACAGTATCCTGACATATCAGGCTGCCTGGTGTGTGCAAGTCTTCCTTATTTGTGGCTGCATCTTCACTTAAGTCTGCAGACTACGACAGGACGTACGGTGCCTTGCTAAGGAACGTTCCCATACTCCCTTTACCTTCCTTCACAAACAAAAAGCGGCGACTTTGTGGATTTACGCCACCGGCCTTCCGCTAAACACACACCACAAAATTTCAGTGATTTCAATTCAACTTTAGGAACTCATATTCACGTAGGTACCCACCCTCACCCGCAGCATGAGGTGTCCCACAACACCAATGGTCCGAACTGCTTGTTAGCGGTATTTACATTGGCTGAGGCCTTCTAATATGGGGTTCACAGGTCAAGCTGATCGACATCGCTCAAAGCAAAGGCTCAAGGTGGAAACCAAAGGAGATGCGGGGCTCTAGGGGCCAGGCCGAGTTCACGATCAACATCAACTCTGTAGGAGAAGCTAGTGTGTGTGTTTTCAAATTTAAATATTTGTTGGTTTTCAACCATTAATTCGGTAAGCAGTGGAAAACGAATTGTTTTTACCAACAAATGTTCAATTCTTGAATCTTGAGTAATAGATCGATCTAAGAATAATTTGATAAGGGTATTCACGGTCGAGGTTAACGAGTTAAACGTTCTAAGTAGTAAAGTTGCTAAGTAAAAAAATCATGAGGCACCCTGGTTAAATGTGTAGTTCTGTAGGTAGAAAGCGTAGTTCTGGCAGATGCCACTACGACAAGTGGCGCTTTTGCTTCACACCCCCGCGACCCCCGTGGAAACTTTCTTCTCTTGGGATCCATTGCGTCAAACCCAATTTAGGAAAAAACTATAAAAAAAAAAACCGGAAGAACCCCCAAACGAAAACAGAAAACACCAGAACAACAGAAAACACCGGTATGCGGCCATTTTGAAAGATCGCAAGAAAACTGATAACACTGATAACTTGGTTGCTGTCGACGTTCTCCACACCTCTGACTCAGTTACGTTAACATGGCTGATAACTCACTTTGATAACAACTTTTCCACGGATTGTCTCCACGTTCTCCACGTTCTCCACGTTTAACCCGTTAACTCATCGACAACGGCCCGACCGTGAAGACCCTTGATATTGGTAACCTTATAATTATTGGTGACAACCCAAATAAATTATTGGTAAGAGGTTTCACAAAAATGGCGCTTACATAAAACGGTAAGGTTTAAAAATACTCCGTTCGACCAGCGGGGTTAACACTGAGGATTTTCACGCCGGGATGAAGTTGCTCTCATGTTGCTAGGAGTGAATGTATTTTAGACATGGGGCGCTGGTTCGTAAGCAGAGTTCGAAGTGATCTATCCCAAAAGATGGAAAAAGCCAAACGACGGAAAAAGAATAGAGCCCTCCCAACACCATCGCGGGGATCCCTTGAATCTGGGAGAAAAATAGAGAGCTTCGACTATTCCCAAGAGCTTACTGAAGCACATGAGAGAAATTGAAATAACAGACAGCGAAATTTGATGGGATCGGTTAGCATTGAGTGTTTACAACAGTTGAAACAGTAACAGAGCCCATTAAATAGACCTACACATTTTGGTTTATAATTCTTGGAATAATACACTAATGTAATCGCGACGGAGGCCGACGGCCTCAAAATTTGACATTATCCTCTTTAAGAGGTCTAGATTCTAAAACCGAAATGTCCGTCCGCCGTCCGAGCCGTTTTGGGCAGTAGGAACCTTTTTAAAAATCCGAAATTTTGACAAAACACTCGATTTACCGTCTAGTTGTGCTCGCAAGGTTTTCAGCCCGATCGCCCAAACCCGTGGGGCGCTATGGGGCTAAAATTGGGCTACGGGAGGGTTTTTTAAAGGCTTTTGGTTATGGGATCGAGTTAGGTGTAGTTTTCGAAGTATTTTTGAACGTAGAATCCATTTTTTGGGGTCCCGGAACGATCCGATTTCACAGTGGGGATCTGAGGGGCTTTCATGGGGCTACAAATGGGATTTTTGAAAAATCCCCGGAGGTCGAATTTTTCCGAGTAAAAAAAAAATTGTTCTGAAAAAATTTAAAAAAATATTAAATTTTTTTTTTTATGACGCAGAATTAATATTCGGACATGTAACCTATATCAAAGAATAATAAACCCTTGTGAAAAAATTTGCAGCGTTTTTTGTTTTGCTTCGAAACGCTTTAGAAAGCTTGTGAATGATCCAACTTCCGAGCTCTCAACTAACTTAATACAAGTAAATTTACTTCCTCTCGCCATCCCTAAACATTCTTCTTCTGTCAACTGTCAATTTGTTTTTGTTTTTTTTCCTTTCTTATTTCGGCGGTTAGCAATCCATCCTAGCTGACTGCGGCTTCCTGCCGTAAGTAGAGACGTATCTCTACGGCTAGATTTGTCGTCATTTATTTTTTGTAATAATGATTACCAAATCGTCGCCGAGTTCCTAATTTGAGCAATTTAGGGAAAGGAAAATCGAAAAATGAAAGTTGCAATAAATAATTTCGGACCCAATGTATGTGCACATGGATACCTAAAGTAATAGAAATGGATTACTAAACCTTCAAGGACGACCGAGAAGAACGGTTCACTTGCCCAAACATGACGCTTGACAATGGTTCGATTTCCGAACTTCATCAACTGATGAACGGTACGTCTCAGTCGCAACCAAACAAGCTAATGGCGAAGTTCTCTGTATTCTACACGTTCTAAGGTAAGAGAAACATTTTTTGAAAAGTCCATACGCTTTGCGTATGCTCATTCTCAGTCGATACTTATAAGCAGTAGGTATTTCCTGTTCTTAAAATAAGCTTAAAAAAACCACCTCTCTGATTTATAAGGGAACATCTCTCCAACACGTAGGTACTTTTGGAGAGGCAACTATAATTTCGGGCCCGATTTTTGAAAAATTCGATTTAAAGTCAAATTAAGGATTAAAAAAAGAAGATTTTTTGAGGAAGGTTGGGAATGAAAATTTGATTTTGTCTTTTTTAAAGTATGGATGCCTCAACACCAACGAAAAGAGAACTTTGCTTCCTATAGTACGGATAAATTTAAGTCACGAGTTATTTACGCCCATACTAATTGGGCTAGAAATTGGAAACATTAAGAAATTAGGTACATAATGAACACATTTGTAACATTTTTGTTACAAATTTTTTCCTATATTAATGGAATTAAACCACGATAACAATAAACAACATTTGATGTTTATAATTGATAGTCAGATGAAGGAAAATATCATAAATACGGTTATTTGGTGGAAATCCCGTATTCATACATAATGTGAAAAATAGGAAAAGCAATTTTCTTTCCAACTTCCGACACTAGAAATCACGTAATACTGGGCTAATTTCTTTTGAAAACCTTGTTAACAGCCGCGTTAAATTGCATTTTGATAGTAAGATACAAAAACAGGGTCTAGGTACCCTAAAAATTTGGAAATTGATGAGTCTGATAATAAAACCAATAACGTGTCAAATTGTGTACTAAACTACCCCCTGACTTCTTCTTGACCTCATTTTTGATTCTACACATCCGAAACCATAAACCTACCGATTTTCAGCTCGACGTGTCGAATCGCTTAGATGTTATTATTTTCCTTCCTCTAAATTGCTCAAATAACGCACTGGGCGACGTCGACGTGATAACAAGTGTGCTGCGGCGTGAGGCGGCAAACAACCCCCGTCGTTTCCCCGCCTACCTGTAGGTAAGTAGGGCAAGAAATTACATTTATTCTTACCTACTTGGTAAGAAATTACATTTATTGCTTTTCATGGTTTTGTGCTTCTAGAGCTCGTTGAGACATTTCCAACGAGCTATAATTTTGTGAAGAAATCATCTATATTCAAGTTGTTTACGAGGAAAAACTGGATAGCCTAACAAGATATGTCTTTCCCTCGCCCACCTCAATACTCTGAGGAAGAACATAACTCTAATGTGATATGAACAATAATCATTCATGGCCTTATTTGCATCCTCAACTAGGTACATAATCTGTGTTACGTTTCTCGTTAACTTGAAGATGATTCCGAGCCTCACTTGGGCTTCCTAGTCATTTGAAGTTTCAGGTGATAGAACCGAGTAGGTGCATCAGTCACTTTTTTCTCGAATCGGAAATGTCTTTACCATTGGATTCAGGGTGAAAGATTACATCGATGGTAGGTGTTGAAAAGAGGGAAAACCCGCGTAAGTCGATTCATATTAGCCTTTGAAGTGTAAGCGATAAGGGAAAAAACCACATACGCCAGAGCGTTAGGGGAAAGAAACAAGGTAAGTTCTCGGTAAGGGAAGGGGGAAGAACATAAAGTAAGGTGGATGCGGCGAGATATCCGGGAATCCGTAGTGGGAATCCATCTTAGAAAATACGATTTAAGACGAAGTAGTCTATTTCCACGATAAAAATATAACTATAACTTGTAGACGCGTTTCGGTTGGTTAGACCATCATCATTACAATACAGAAATTGTAAATTCACAATTCACGAAAAAAATACACAATTCTGTATTGTACTGATGATGGTCTAATCAACCGAAACGCGTCTACAAGTTATATTTATATTTTTTATCGTGGAAATAGACTACTTCCTCTTAAATCGTCTTTTTTAAGGGGGTAAAAGGCCTTCCAGCCACCACGTTTTTCTCAGTTCAAGAAAAAAGTGACTTACCCGGTTCTTTCCTCTGACCCTTCATTTGGACTAAAGCTAGGTAGTTGTTGCCACCTGTGGGAAAGTGTGGGAATGGCGGTCACTTAACTAGTGAGCGTTGGTCCGAAAGAATTCTTCCAACATTTTTCGCTTCAAAAACTACCTATCAAATTTTCATAAACAACCACGGTCTTTGCTCGAATGACGTTTTTACGAGCGATGTAAGGTAGATTCTCCCAAAACTGCCAAAATTATGTCCCCGGGAGATTGTGAGTCCGTAAGTTATTTTGAGTATGATTTCTTTTTCCATTGAACAAAATATACGTTCACCTTGGATCCCAGTCACGTCCAGTCGAAATATTCACTCACTTTCATGAAGAAATTTAAATTAAAAAGGTCTAAAAGTTAGTCCCTCACTTGTCCCTTGAAACGAATTCCTTGATTTGAGCGTGAATAATACTCATGTGAGTGATTACCTAGCTTCATTTCTATAACGTATTATGTTACCTAACATAACATAATATGTGATTTTCCTAGGTTCTCAAGTATCTCTTTAGCCGAAAGGCATCCTCTCTACGAAAGAATCAGTAGCCTTGAACACTTGCGTCCCTTGGATTGCATGTTAGTCCCTCACATTTCTTTGAAAAAGGCACCTCCGCTCCCCCATGCAAATCTACCAAGATTTCCGTGGTTGCCAACGGTGCTCAAGTTAGCACCGAACTCTAGAAACCCCTTTCAATGGTAACCTCGCAAGTTTTCAGTTTATTTGTGCATTCGTTTGAGTGGATCTCGGACTCGTCGCATCAAACGCGTTAGTCCCTCGCCAGCGTGAATTAATGAAGGGAAGAGGAACTAAAATGATTTACTTGCGATACTCTCTGTGTTTTCAAAAGGAGAACAGATTCTAATTTCACAATAGAAGCACATAGAGTGGTGCAAATCAATGAAACGGATCAATTTGTTAGACCCTCACTTCATAAGTAGTGAGGGACTAACACTTATGGTACATATGTATTGAATGATTTATTTGATGCAGTAAAATTTACATTTAATGTTCCCCTCTTGAGGGTTAAGCTCAGCGTGCATATTCGTTTGCTGAATTGGACTCATTATTGTTGTAGGTACTTGGTGCCCCAGCCCCTCGGATCATTGAACTTTTTAAATAAGTACAAATTTTTTTGTCTTAACATCAAATTTTTAAAAACGCTACAAATTTAACACAGGGGTTTCATTCTTTCATATAAATTATCCAAAAATTAATTCTATATGAAAACTCTTTTACATTTATTATTTAAGTTTTTTTTTTTTTTTTTAATTTCTTGTAAGATTTGTGGACGGATATGGGACCCCGAAAAATGGATTCTGCGTCCAAAAATACTTCGAAAACGACACACCCCACTCGATATCATAGGGACCCAAAAACCTGCAAAAATCCTACCCGTAGCCCCTTTTTAGCCCCGCAGAACCCCACGGTTTACCATCTAGTTGTGCCAGCAGGTTTTGAGCCCAATCACCCAAAGTCCCCTTCCCCCGCCAACAATGTCTTTCTCCTGCATTTGGTGTTTTCTTTTTCTTTTTTTTATTAATTAGGTACTTAACGTCGGCTCTTGTAGGATTCAATCGGTTGGAATTCAATCAGGGCTACGGGAAGGATATCCCTGACTTAGTTTGGGACAAAGTGGTTGTTTGCCTATGGTGCAGAGGTCTAATCCAATGAGTTTGGTTAGGGAGAGAGAACGACTCCTCTGCTGAATACTAAATTGTTTATTCAGGTAAACAATTATAGCGTGGGGACCGGTTTCGAGCAACTAAGCTCATCTACAGCCCTGACAAGAAAACCATTTGTCATTAGCATCAGAGGAAAAACCATAAAATTATATTAACAATGTAAACTCGAAATTATATTATACTGAAGGTATATGAACAAACACAAATGGTGAAAAATTATAACTGACGAAAACGGTCCAGAATGGTGGTACATAACTTGACAATAGTAAATTCGGAATATGGACCCACTGTTAAAATTGGCTCCATGACTGATGGCCAGTGAACCATTTGAAAACCAGTTATGGTATACTACAGGTACCATGTTTTGCCACTAGAATAATAAACAATTCTCCTTTCAGTACCTGTAGTATACCATAACTGGTTTTCAAATGGTTCACTGGCCATCAGTCATGGAGCCAATTTTAACAGTGGGTCCATATTCCGAATTTACTATTGTCAAGTTATGTACCACCATTCTGGACCGTTTTCGTCAGTTATAATTTTTCACCATTTGTGTTTGTTCATATACCTTCAGTATAATATAATTTCGAGTTTACATTGTTAATATAATTTTATGGTTTTTCCTCTGATGCTAATGACAAATGGTTTTCTTGTCAGGGCTGTAGATGAGCTTAGTTGCTCGAAACCGGTCCCCACGCTATAATTGTTTACCTGAATAAACAATTTAGTATTCAGCAGAGGAGTCGTTCTCTCTCCCTAACCAAACTCATTAGTTTGGGACGTTCATTCGACACTTTCAATTTCCATAATTCTCATGTTCAGATATGCCCTTTCTGAGAAAATGACCCTGTTACAGAGGCGGACTGTGTGTAATGTGAAATGGAAGAAATACATACCTCGTTGCCATAAGTGGTCGTAATTATAGTATGTTTTCGAAGACACGGCATCTGCGGCTGCGAGTAGAAACAAGTAAAGAGCCATACAGAGGTCGGCGAAGGCGAGATTTCCCGTAAGGAATCGGGCTACGGGTTTTTCAGATTTCGATAGGGCGACGATCAGCAATACCGTCACGTTCCCGATCATAGCAACCAACACCACGATCCAAATACTCCCTTTCAACCATGCCCAAGTGATGAGGTCGTCGCAAAGGTTTGCAGTGTCGGGATGGGGCCAACAATAAACTGGACGTCTGAGAAAAAAATTAGAACAGAACTGTTACACATTATTAATTTCTTTTTTTCTTTGTTTTAATACGGGGTTTGCTCCGGGAGCGGAGCTCCCAAAGGTCCAAGGGCTGAAGATTAAAGTCTCTCATTTTTCAGACTAAACCAGGTCTACTGTAATTTGAGCTTGATAAACAGCAATTGTACAACGGCACTACTTTTGTACACAGCTCGTTCGGCCGTTCTGGAGGAAGTGGGTCAAATGTCCCTTCGACTGAAACGAACCAGCTACGATAGAAAATGATTTGAAGGTAGTAGCCAAGACCATATTAACCCATCCATCCTTCGTTATTCCTCGGACATATTTTCTTTTCCGGTCTAGAAAAAGTCTGAACTGAGTTTTCGTTTTGCGCGGTCACAGGTTCTTATTGTATGAGTAAGGAGCTTACGGGGAATTGCTTTTTTCATGAGTCGCTTGGGGGAATAGTGATACGGCATTGATGTATACAGTCAACCTCCAAGCCAACTTAGTTTACGGATGCCTGTGAATTACCTTTCAATAAAATAGAGACATAAAATCTAGTCATTTAAATGATCTGTGTACTTCTTAAACTTCTGTTTGAATGTTACAACAATGGATGATAATATTAAGTTATAACTTCTCGTTGTCTAATTATTGAATTACTTCTCAATGTTCAAACATTTGAAGTTTTAAGTTTCAAAATGTCACTTTTGTTCGAATGTTGCATAACTTCTGGGTGTAGAGTTATTGAATTACTTCTCAATGTTTAATTATTTGAAAGTTGATCTCGGAAAAATTCACTTCTGTTCGAATGTTGCATATCTTCTGGATGTCTAGTTATTGAATGACTTCTCAATGTTTAAACGGTACTTAGCCCTACGCAAGGCCGCGCGACGGACCCCCCATAATGTTATCCTTTAGACCAGTTAATACTGAAGTGGGAATTAATGCTGAGGGACAATCAAAGGTCCTCACGAGATGAGACGCAAGTATCAACGCGAAAAGTCCACAGGAGCGTGTGGGGGGTCCGGGGCGCGGTCTTGCATACGGCTAAGGGATAAGCACCGTTTAAACATTTGAATGTTACAAAATTTCGCTTATGTTCGAACGTTGCGTCCATGAGGAGGACGTAGGGACTTTGAGGTTTTTCGGACGATGTACTCTGAGGGTGAAGAGTCAAGAAAGAAGAGGCTTGAAGCCGAATAGAGGGGAGTCAACCCGAAGTAATGTGTTAAACAATTCCGGGTTGACCCATTCCTCTAGACTATCAAAGGGACCACTAGGAGTTCGCCCTCCTCCTACGCCCAAAAAAAAAAAAAAAAAAAAAAAAAAAAGTACAGTGCGGGTTCGGCTCCAACTCCAATTGTGAAAATAGTTACTATTTTCACTATTGGAGTAGGAGCCGAACCCGCACTGTACTTGGAAATGCTTTAGAAATTCTTGCTCCAGAGAAAGGATTCACATATACTTGCGTTTAGAGGTGAATTGTCTGCCGACAAGACAGGTATGTATTACAACACGTGATTGACTTTGGGTCAAACATTGGTGTTCGGCCCCGGATTTGAACCAGGCTGATCCGACTGATTTGTAAACAGGCGAAGCTTACTCCACGGGGCCACCCTGTCCCCTTCAGAGGCATTATAAACACAGTTTAGTGCAGAAATAAACCTGAGAAAATGTTTTCTTTTTGCTTTAAATTAGGCCCAAAACTACCACAACAATTACTTCAGAATGGCCCTCAGGTATGGCTTTGAAATTGATTTTAGCAAGCAACAAACTTAAAACTGTGGTATGTCCAATAAGATATTACTGCTAGTAAGAAACAAGCATTCTCACTGACCTGGCTTCAACTTTTTCCAAGTTCCATTTTCGTGTGGATAATTGGTTGGTCTCGAAATCATTCGCCTGTGCATTTCTGGCTACAAGAAAGAGAAAACGTCTTGTCAAAGTGGCGGAAAAGAAGAACCCCCCCTCCTCCTAGTTTTTACCCTTAACACGATAAACGGTCATTTAATGGCACAGTTTTTACGTTCACGTCAGATTACAGATTCTGTAATTTGATGTGACCGTAAAAACTGCGCCAGGAAAGGGGAAAGGATCTGATCATTCCCCCCATCTTGGTAAGTGAACTCAAACGGCCCACTACTACAAAAACACAAAATGTCGTATTAAAAGTTCATGCCGCCATAATTATTACAGGCACCATAAAGCTAGTTTAACGGCGTACAGCATGACTTAGATTATCAGGAAATTGATCTATTCTAATTTGTTGTCGATCGTCTTCTTTTTTGGTTCTACGAATCGAAAGGAGCTCCCTGAATGGCCGACATGACGTGGCTATAGCGGCTGCCGTCGTTAGTTAAAACACCCTATCTCTATTTTCTTCATATCGAGAAAAAAGCTGTTGAATGAGATTTTGTAGGCCATCCACACTATTCGAGATAGGATAAAGTCTTTTACCGAACCTTTTAATGGAGATAGGAAGTTCTAACTTGGTGCAAAAGACGCGCCACGCCGAAATCCACTCAACCATGCACCTAACTCCAAAAACACCAAAATGGTCGATAGGGTGTTTTATCCTAGGACGGCAGAGCGGCAATCATCAATGTGAAGGGTCGGTAGAATTTCAACATGTAGCAAAATATCCGAAATTTCGCAAAATATGCCAAATTTAGACAATGAAATACATATAAGGAATGAAGCGAGAGGGTTGTCAGTCACATCATTAAATGGGAAAACAACTTGGGGCAGGTTTCAGCCCATCATTAGCCCTTAAAGAAAGATTCAATGTGACCTAGTTTGACGCGTCCTACAGAAAGATTTAAAGTGACGAAATACATTCATTACGGTGAAATAGAACAAGGGGGGGGGGGTGTCAATGTAGGTATGCATGAATGAATGGTTTTTAGGGGGTCAATGTATACATGAACATGAATTGAATGTCTGCGAAATGAATGGTTTTGTTCATTTTCACTCACTTTATAGAAAGTATAGTACATACTCTCTTTCCGGAAATTTAAAACACGAAAAAAGTGAGTGAAAATGAACAAAACCAGAATGATGTTGCCTCCTCTGTTGAGGCATTTTTTAATAATGCAAATTATTCACACATTCAAAAATAGCTCTGTTAAGAAACCATTACCAGCTGGAACAGGAAAAACAAGCGAACCGCAGCATGATGTGTTACAATGATTAAGGATTTCGCCCCTCAGGACATAAGTATATTAGGAAAATTTTTATGAAAATCGTCCAATTCGCCTTGTGCCTTCCACCCACGAGTGCCCAAGTTGAACGATTATTTCCGGTCATAAACAACTATTGGAGCAGTGTGCACACTTCATGAAGGCGCGGTAGACAGTAAAAACCCTCAAGGAAATCGTGGAGGCGTACACAAACCTCGAAGAAAACTGCATGAAGATGCATTCATTCCTGCAATCGAGGAGAGATTTGCAAAAAAATGATTGTTTTGTAAAAATGCACACAGCCGAAAAATATTATCTTGTTTGAGAGCTCATTCGTTTTAATGTTTAATCTTGGAATAAAACCGTTTTGTCAAATGATCATCGCCGTTTTATTCATTGTTACCTTGAATTGCTTACCTTGATATGATAAGGTATACATGAGTACATTTAGTATGTACTGTGGCCAGGTTTTTTCTCTGAAAAGTATTTTACCGATACTCCATGTTCTTGCCGCAGGGTGTGTAGGGAATGATTAGGAGAACCTACCGGGATAGTTTAGATAATAGCGTACCGGGATATATAGACTCTCCAGGATGTGTCTTAAAGCGTCCAGATAACACCCGGTGGTGTTGAAGGCGGAAAGCCTGGTCAGCGTGCTTTTACCGACGTTGTTAAGATAAGACACGCCTCCACAGCTTCCGGTGGAGGGGTCTGGGGTATCCACGGTTGAAGCTCCGAGATCTGCCGTGGGTCTCTCAGACTCAGCCGATTTACAGGAGTCAGTTTTCCTCAGAGCCAAAGCCTCCAGGGTGTGGAAAACCCCCAGTCAACCCCTTCGTACAGGGAAGGGAGGGATCTTAGCAATATCCCACCCCAAATACAAACGAGAGCAACGCCTTGCCATACAGTACAACGACCTTGATGGTAGAGTTGTACCCACTACATTAGGTTAACATAGTTTATAATATATTGTGCTCTATGTACTTGCAGGGATGAGATGGGCTGAATCGTGAAACCAGTCGCAAACTGTATTATACCCATCTTTAGCCACACCGTTGAACTGGTATTAGGTATGACTGACAAAGCTCTCGCTTTATTCCTTTCGAGGAGTCACCCAACTCCAAGGACGGCTCTTTATTTAATTGCGTCTTAATAATTAACTGGACTATTAATTACACAGGTTTACAAAAAAAAGGTCAATCTCAGGCGCCGCAGAAAAAACCATCAAACTCTATGGTTTTTTGGGGTGCTGAATCCGAATCCGACCCCCGTTTTTTCCGGTCACGTCCAAATTTGGCGATTTTTCGTTTTTTCGACCTTTTTCCGTTTTGGAAGTCACAGCTAAACATGCGGATACCACAAAGACTCTCTTCTTACTGGAAATTTATTGCTGATTCCGAAAATATATATGAGTTGGTGTCTAAAACCACGAGAAATGTGTGATTTTGCCAAAAAATGTTGAAAAAACGTGGTTTTTTCAAAACCAAAGTCCCGTTTTTTGATACTTTTTACCTTCTAGCGTGAAAACTAAGGCCGTTAATAAAATTTTTCCAACGAGGTCTTGTAGGTAGATTGTTTATGCGTCGAATGGGACCAACCGTGATTCTTTACCTTCCATAATAAGGGAGCTATGATTTTTCAAAGTTTCTGGGCGCTTGTTTTTCAGGGCTTCAAGTGCAATTCCGTGAGTTCTTGATGAATAAATCCATCTTTGAGTCGGTCTGAATTGATGCCTCCGAGTACAATATATTCCTCCGAACAAAGTTTTGTTGTGATCAAGTTGCATTGCCGACTCCAGAAGTTCATGTTCTACGACATGGCCAAAATGGGTAGAAACTTTGAAAAATCATAGCCCCATTCGACGCAGAAACAATCTACCTACAAGACCTCGTTGGAAAAATTTTTCCTTAGCCTTAGTTTTCACGCTAGAAGGTAAAAAGTACCAAAAAACGTGACTTTGGTTTTGAAAAAACCACGTTTGTTCAACATTTTTTGGCAAAATCACACATTTCTCGTGGTTTTAGACACCAACTCATATATTTTCGGAATCAGCGATAAATTTCCAGTAAGAAGAGAGTCTTTGTGGTATCCGCATGTTTAGCTGTGACTTCCAAAACGGAAAAAGGTCGAAAAAACGAAAAATCGCCAAATTTGGACGTGACCGGAAAAAACGGGGGTCGGATTCGGATTCAGCACCCCAAAAAACCATAGAGTTTGATGGTTTTTTCTGCGGCGCCTGAGATTGACCTTTTTTTTGTAAACCTGTGTTATTAATAGTCCAGTAGATAAAAAGGGGGGGGGAGGGGGTTTCCTGGAAAAATTCCGAACTTAAATTTAACTTTTACAGGTTGTTCGGGGGTGCTGTTGGACGACTCTGTCAAGTTTTTCGAAACGAGGACCTTGTGCTAACCTGGGGAGGGCCGAAAAACCTCAAAATGTTTGGCTGTTCTCGGTTTTTCGCTCTTAACTTCCAAAATAAGCGGTTTTCGACCAAATTGTCCAAGTTAAAAGTTGTAGAGAATTAAATTTACAACATTTACAGCCTAATGTTACTCGAGATAAAGCCGATTAAAGTTAGAAGAATTTTCTCAAAATGGCAAAAATGGGCAAAAAGCGAAGGGTTTGGCCCTCAATTTATCATTTACCATTCAATTCACTCTATTTATCATTTAGTATAATTTTTCATCAGTTGTACGTTAATTATGGTAATCACTCATCTACAAGGGTCATTCAGAAAGTAAGTTTACAACGGCTCCTGTGGCGAGGGGGATTTATGGTTTATTATTCTTGGAATAATACACCTGTTTTACTAAGGACAAGGAGAAGAGTTACCCAAATTTGGTTATCTTTATTCTATGGTACTTCTAAATATTTATTACAGGAATGACTTGAGGGAATTTATGACCTGCTTCCCTCATGAACAGGCCGCAACGACCCCGCCTCAGGGAACGAGCGGGGGTCGGCTGGCGAAACCACTAGGGCTGCCCCGCTAGTGTAATTTAAATGTTACTGTCTAAAACGAGAATCTAACTGGCCGACAAACCCTCATAAATCTTGTGAGTTCTATCACACGGGTAGGTCAGTAGTTAATTAATGCGGTAGGTAGGTAAGTAGATTACGCAATTTTTTTTTTTTCAAAATTAAAAGGAATTCCACTCACGTCTAACTATAGTGAACTCAGTCGATGCTCCATTCCCGTCTCCTTGATCATGACCTTCGAGAAATGATTTAAATTCACTTGAAATCCCGATAGGATTCTCAACGGATGGACCCTGCGACACAGTAGATTGCCCACATTGGTTAGTCACTTATACGAGGATATGAAACTGAAGTCACGAGGAACAAATAGTTAATTTGCAAGTATATGTGACATGAATGAAACAATGAATAATAATTATTCATTCATCAAATTATTGCTTCCTCAACCTGAGCCCTCGTTTTCCAGCCCAAAGACAAACAAACGCGACTTAGTCTCATCACAGAGGCAAATCGAGGGTTTTGCATCACTTGAAACCAGTTTTATCGATATCTCAACCCGATAATATCGAAGACGATGTTTGAGAGAAAATATCGTATCAAAAAATACCCGCCCACCGAGGGTTTTGAATAAGTTTTTTGCTCTGGTGAAAACGTGATATGTGGCTTTGGAGCTCTCGAAATAACCTTCTAGCTTCTATTGAATAACCGAAAGTGTTCCGCCGAATTCCCGCTGAAACTCGTACTTTCCCTTCAGAAAGGATTTCGCACTTGGAATTATTACGAGATGTTCGGTATACATTCTTAACTCAACGCGTAGTCAAAAAGGGAGCAGGTACGGAAGTGAAACCCATCGCCTCGCATAGAAACATTCTTGTGGTGCAAATTTTATTCCTCTTCCAAACGAGGAAACCCCTTGACTTTACTGCCCGTGAAATTAACTTTCCTCTGTACATAACTTTTCAATCTAAACAAAAGAGCGGTGAATCGGTGATTCAGCTCCTATTTCCAACCAAATTGCGTTATTGTCAAAAAATCATTTGCAAATTTAAGCAAATCTCTCACACATAATATGAGAGCTTGAGCTTACCGTTTCATCGTTGCAACTTATGGAAAATGCACAGCAATGGATTGCATAGGTCATCCACGCTCTTTTGAGCATCTGGAACAACAAATACTTTTTTTTTCTCGTATATACTTAAACTTGAATTAAACGATTAATTAAATTCACAATGACAAGCAAGATCGAGGCTTCGCCATCCTAAACCCTAATCATCTACCGCCTGGTCTTACCCGTCGAATGTGCCAAGTGGTCGATTCACACATCAGTAAGCCCAGATGCCACTGAACACGGCAACCTAAGGTGCCATCGCGTTACTGATAAGTGCGAATCAATCTTTTTTTGGTACTTCCCACGACAGGTTCGCAGGTGCGTCATGGCTCAGTCTACGCACCCTTAAAACCTTAGAATTATTTTACTGCATCACAAGACGCATTGAGAAAGCCAACTTTTAATGAGGACGTTACAAGGGAAGCAATGTGATGAGGAGGAATACAGAATGAACTAACTCATGTATGATGTTGCCAGATACAGAATACTGTAACCAATAATCAACTAATTAATGTGCCTAAAAATAACACTTCCTATAACTGCTATAATATGTTATACCAAAAATAACAGACGTCCCCGATCGAAGTTCCTTACAAACCATTTCCACTGAATCCCAGTTCATTTGGTACGAAAAAAGGAACGCTCTTAAATTAAAATTTCTTTGATGTTTCCACTCATTCAAGTTGGCAAACAGTTTCGATCCTCCCCGCTCATCGCACAACCCCTCCGGGAGTTTCCATAAAAGTGAATCAACTTCCAGAAGAAAAAGGAAACTTCCAATAGGCACTTGCCAAACTTAATTGGTCGCACTTGGAATATTCGGAAGTTTAATGGCATGTAATTGGGTTGTTTGAGTAGTCGGATTGCCAGCGCCAATACAACGCTAAGCACTAAAAAATAACATCAAGCGTGTTATTTGTAATTTCTACACTTTTTATAATACATAAATTTAGAATCAACCAGGATTCCACTACCCTAAGATGATAATTAAGTGAGATACCTATTTTGTTTTACCCTCATATCGTAAAGTGAAGGCACAGTCCGTAACGTAGCTGTATTGGTCATCTTAAGGGATTCCAATTCTCGAAGACCTGACGGCGGCAGAGAGTTCACTGAGGTATCTGAGAGGTCCCTGCAATATAAAGCACAAGGATAGAATTTAACGTTATCTTCCAAGTGTTGTCGAATCTGGAGTCCGATGTGAGGTTTTTTTTTTTTTATGGGCCACATTTTCCAGAAAACGAAAAACCCCATTTTGGATTAACCAGCCATGGGGATGTTAGTTCGAAAAGGACTAAAGCGGATGATGCGAGGGAATCCCTAACACCCCTTTTTTCGGCTTCTCGATTGAAAATCTCCGTAAAAAATTGATGTATGAGCATGAAACTTGGGTCACTATGTTCCAGTATCTTCACCTTAACATTTCAAATAGCGTTTATAATTTTCAATCATGTAAATGAGGAGAGGGGGATAATCAAAAGCTATGTGGAATCGTCATAAATTGACCCTATTTTACGAAATTGTAAACGCAGATTACCATTTTTAAGAACTTCAGAATCTTTCACTACCATAATTTAACACTATCAATAATATGGGGGGAGGGGGGGACAAAAGTTGTGAGCCTTTTTTCCGAATACAACCATTTTATTCCATCACCAGAATGATAATTATTTGTAAAGAGTATTTTAGGATGCTATTTTACAATATCATTAGTTATTTACAGCAAAAAATATCCCATTATGTACATTATCGATTTCAATATAGGTATGTAAGCAAAAAATATATATACATTTTTGTTTTTTTATTACCACCAAACAGTGCTTGAACTTGCGATTTTGACTATATCATGCTGTTTCAAATCAAGGGCGAATGGATTATTTTGGTAAATAAATATCTCCAGAAAGGTTTCGGAAAGCTAAGATCTCGAGACAACTTGTAAATGACTGAAAACTGGGAATGTGTCAAATAGGAAAAGTTGGTTGATGGGCGAAAAAGAAAGGGGCCCGAGCGGAGGTTGTATAGGGAATCCCTAACACACCCCCTGGGGGGGTCATCGCACGGATTAGCTAACTGTCGGTAACTCTGAAGGGGCTAAAGTTGGGAAGATAATCGGGCTGATGACCCTCAGTGCGGTCCCGTTCAAACAGGGGATCAAAAACCCTGAATTGCGTTAGGGAATGCCTAACAACATCCGGATGGCGGGTTAAGAACAACTACAAGTCACAGCTGAAATGAGAACAACTGCAATGTATTTTAATGATTGTTATAGGGACTAATGGATTTTTTTGAACCGATACTATATGGTGACTTCCTTTTGAAGTTCAAAGAAAACGATACATCAATCGATATTTTTCATCGACCGACTTTTGTTAATTAATATTTTCCGTTGATTTTAGTCAAAAGTAAAAAAAATTGAAAACTCATTTTGAACTCTGAAGGGATTAATACTATTTTATATAAATAAAATTCAGGGACCTCCTAAAATAGATTCTACGCCCAACAATACTTCGAAAACGAGGCCTACTGCTCAAGAAATGATAAATAACTCGACCCCATAGCCGAGACCCTTAAAAAACCTTTACCGTAACTCATTTTTAGCCCCACAGAGCCCCACGGGTTCAGGCTGAAAACCTGGTGGGCACAAGTAGATAGTGAACCGAGTACACTCGGTTACAATGTACATATTGTTACCATTTCCGATTTTAAGAAAACTCCTACTACCCAAAACGGCCTGGGTGGCGGACATTAAAAAAAAAAAAATGACACAACATAGAGGTGAATTATTCCAAGAATAAGGACTAAAGCGTGACGCCACGAGGTTTTTTGAAATGAATAGTCTACTTTCGAACCAGCAATTCCATTTTAGGAGTGGTAGTTCTACAAAGCAGGCCATTCTGAGGTTGGTCGAATTTGTATCAAATTCATTTGAATGTGCGGAATAAGCCTCTGCTACTTTTGTAGACGTAGCTAAGTGTTTTGCCTGCATTCGATAAAGCCCTGGAGATCCGGGAACCCGAAAAGAGCCCGACAACTAATTAACGACGAGGATTTTTTGAGGAACGTACTGCACGTGTGATACAACTTGATCGATTACGTCATCTCATCCTATGCGCTGCGCTGGATCGAACTTGTATTGGCGATATTCAAACGCCAACATTCCACACCAGCTCTTTATCAACAAGTTAGCAAAATATCATTTCCGGACGGGGCTTTATCGCTCATCTCAAGCTATCTCACAGGTAGTAGTACCTAAGGCTGTTTATCATGGAGATTCTCTATCAAGATTCTTTCCAGCCAGGTATGGTGCACCTCAGGGTTCAGTTTTGGGTCCCAAACTTTTTCTCATTTTCATAAATGACTTGACATCAGGTCTACATCCTCTTGAGACCCTTCTGTTGGCGGACGGCACTTCTGTCCTGATAAAAAACGCATCTCTTGCGTCTCTGACTCTGACAAACGAAGGGTCTAAAGAAGAGATATCGGGGTGGTTCGCTAGAAATGGACTCTCTGTTAATGAGACAAAAACTGATACTCTTTAGTTTGGGTTGCGAGACTTGTCATCCTTGGTCGAAAACCCCCCAAGCGTTAGATTTCTGGGAGTATTGGTGGATCCAAAGCTGAACTGGAAGCAACACTGTGAGAATCTTGAATCTAGGTTATATTCAGTTGTTTGCCTCCTGCGTAGATTACAGGAGAAGCTACCTAAAACTGCAGTCGTAGCAGCATTTCATCCTGCTTTTATGAGTCGTGCAACTTATGCCATCCTCTGTTGGGGTCATGCAGCATGACTCATGCCTCCACTCGTGGGTATAGAACACGGCATGGGAGTGAGTTGCTGATGCTCTATCACCACTTGAAATCATCCCGCATCAGCAGTTCATGGTGGGGGTATTAAATTTTTCAATGCGATCCCTAAAGAGTTGCGAGCGAAATTTACGACAACAAACGTTAGGCCAAAACTTGTCAAATTTTTAAAATCCATCGCACCCTACGATTTTAATGAATTTTTCCTCAGTATAAAAAATGTAAGAGAGCTCTAGTTAGGCATAGGTTTTGGAAGTTATTACCATCTAATAGCTTGTTCATGATGTACCTACCGCTGTATTATTGAAGTAAGTTTATGTGAGCTGAAATGTTGTATGAAAATTTTGACCTTGTCTTTGCACTCTTGTGTTCTTGGCAATAAAAATTCTTGATTCTGATCCTGAATAATAAGCCAGAAAGGAATGAAAACGAGTCATGCGAGAAAAAAGGAACCGCATCATTTGAGCTCCAGGCATCCACTAAAAGTCCCATTTATGAAGCCACGATGAAATCTCATCGTCTGGGGACTCCAAAAAATGGATTCAGTGGACACCTACATAACCTGACCACATGGCCGAAAATCTTCAAAAAATCCTCCCGTGGCCCCTTTTAAGCCCCACAGAGCTCCACGGGTTTGAGTGGCCCACCTACATAGATAAACAAGTGAAGGGCTGCGAGGCAAAGTGATCCAAATGCCACAATTATTATTGTTGGGAAAACGCAAAACGGTTAATTATTGTAATTTTTCTACCACGCAACTTGGCCGGTTGACTTGCTCTTGAATGGTCAGCTTTATATTGCATGATATTTGTGATAACTTATCACTGATAAGTGTAAGATGAACCGGCCACACATGACGATTCAGCATTCTCTCACAGGAGGCTCACAGGAAATGACCGAGGCATTCATGAAGATGCCAGACACGCATGTGGAAGAAGTTGCCGCCTTCAACCTTCCACAGCCGAGGAGCTGTCCGCATCAGCAGTTTTCGTCCGATGGGACAGCATCCATCAGCGATCGTTTTATCTTATCTTCGTTTATAACAGCCACACACTTCCATCGTAACGAACTCAGACCTTAGAGAACGAAATCACTTCGGAAATACAGGCGACGAATGAAATTAAAGTTAGGGCGTTCAATTGGTAATTTACAGACATTGCGAAAAGCCCAATGCAAGGTTGCAAACCTAAGCTTTTCGGAAAAGCACACCAAGGCTTTATTATATTATTGTATGCGCTTTGGCACTTGGTCAGCAAACGATCCAGTTCCATTTCTGAACGCGACATTTTACCAAATACCTCCAAGACCCGAAGCATTCCTCGAGGCAATTCTTTATCCGCTCCAGACTGAAGCGATTGGGTGAGACGGAAAGAGGAAATCCAATTTACAAGCTTCTGTCAAGCAACCTGCTGGGAGTGTGATTTTTTTCCTACGGTGAACCCGTCAAACCCACGAAAGAGTGAAGCTTTTGTTAGCATAATCAACTCCATTGAATATTCTTGGAGAAAAGGTACTCTGTTGAAAGGTAACAAGTGAATTATTATTCGCAAGAGTGACAAATCCAACCATACAGGTTTGAATGGCCTAGGGAACCGCAACTCGTTTTATTTTATTTTTTATTTTTTGGTTTATTATTCTTGGAATAATACCCATGTTTTCGCGACGGAGGTCGACGCCTCCGATCGGCCAGAAAATGTGACATTACCCGTCTCAATAGGTCTAGATTCCAAAACCGAAATGTCCGTCTGCCGTCCCCCGTCCCCCGGCTAAAATGGGGCTACGGGAGGGTTTTTTTTTAACGCTTTTGGCAATGGGATCGAGTTAGGTGTCGTTTTCGAAGTACTTTTGGACGTAGAATCAATTTTTTGGGGTCCCGGAACGATCCGATTTCACTGTTGCAATCTATAGGGCTTTCATGGGGCTACAAATGGGATTTTTGAAGGATCCCAGGAGGTCAAATATTTTTCAAGTAAAAAATGAAAAAATTTTGAGAGAAAAACACTTTTTTTCTAAAACTTTTTTCATTGACACAGAATTAAATTTCTGCACAAGTAACCTAATTATATCAAAGAATAATAAACCCTTGTGTAAAATTTGCTGCGTTTTTGGTTTACTTATCTTGGAATAATACTTCTATGACATAGAATCGACATTGTAATCGCTGGCCGTTCGTTCGCGGGAACAGACCGTATTCATGGCCATCAACCACCAACCAAACAACCCCCAACACTGACAAAATCAAAAACAATTATTCAGCACACCCTCTATTTTTCGTGCGAGCGCACTCTGGCGGATTAGCTTTAATGAGGAGCTGAACTCAAAATGCCCAGTTTTCACAAGTCATTTTCTCCGTTCAGACATCAAATTTCCGATTGCTAATCGCACTGAGCATCCCGTTGGTCACTTTTGGTTTATTATTCTTGGAATAATACACCTGTTTTCGCGACCGGGGTCGACGACTCCGATCGGCCTCAAAATTTGACATTATCCGTTTCAAGAGGTCTAAATTCTAAATCCGAAATGTCCGTCCACCGTCCGGGCCGATTTGGGCAGTAGGATTTTTTTGAAATCGAAATTTTGACAAAATACTTGGTTTACCATCTATTTGTGCCGGCAAGGTTTTCAGTCCGATCGCCCAAACCCGTGGGGCGCTATGGAGCTAAAATGGGGCTATGGGAGGGTTTTTTTTTGAAGCCTTTTAGCTATGGGATCGAGTTACGTGTCGTTTTCGAAGTATTTTTGGACGTAGAATCCTTTTTCGGGGGTCCCGGAACGATCCGATTTGACTGTGGCGATCTATAGGGCTTTCATGGGGTTAAAAATGGGATTTTTGAAGGATCCCAGGAGGTTAAATATTTTTCGAGTAAAAAATAAAGAATTGATGAAAACAAATTTTTGATTGACACAGAAATAATTTTTGCACAAGTAACCTAGGTAGGTATATCAAAGAATAATAAACCCTTGTGTAAAATTTGCAGCGTTTTTAACTATGTTCGACCGCATTTTTCCATCGCTTTGATCTTGTCCCCTAGCCACAGATTAAACTACTGAGCCCATAGAAACCCTAGCCCATTAGAAGAAGAAAGCGGCAGTCGAACTCGTCGTCTAGTACAACACACATCTTATACTTCCATTTGAAGACTACGGGGGGGGGGGGGGGGGGGAAACCGACTAACTCATGGTTTTAGCGCCGAACGTTAGCCGGGTTTTCCTCTGTACTCTTCATTTGGATTAGAAAAATCCTCGGAGGCAGCACTTACAATTCCTTTAGCCCGACGATTCCGCTGAAAACGTCAATGGACAGTTCGGTGAGGAGAACATTTCCTCTCAGGCTCCTAAAACATTGAGCAAGAACATTATCACAACCACAATACTTCCACAGCATTTAGGTTCTACTCAAGTGTAGCTCATTCGCCAAGGTATCATTTAAGAAAAGTCATACTTTAAGCAGACACCCCATTGTTCGATTAAGTCACCAAGAGTTAAAACTTATAATTCTATAACAGTTGTAGGTTCTGGTAATCATTATTGTGTATTTTGTCCCAGCTGAAAACGTACAATTTTTAGATTGAGAAAAATTGTAATTTAGCATTAAGTTTACATCACTTCAAAACCCCTCACACATTCAAGATGAAGTTCCAACCTATAACGTACATCAAACTTGATATATCCATGATGGAACTGTCAGATTGAGTGTCACGTAGGTTGACATATTGATCGTGTCACCATTGACAACGTATTCTTCAAGTAATTTCCATTCCTCCCTCAACTGCATGGTTTGTATATTGATCGTTATTATAATATATATTATATCGTCCCCCTAAATGCAGAAGGGCGAATATTGCAAACGCTGAATTTTGGGAAATCGCGATTTTCTCTGGTGACGTCAATAATTGGAGTAAGCGGAACGAGTCAACTTGTAATCGATCTTTATGTAATCGATCTTTATGAGTGATTGGATCGTCCCGCTCTTTTCAAATTCGGAAAGAGGAGGATAAAATAAAAAAGATGGGTGCCCTAACTCAAAATCGCCGTTTTGCAATATTCGCCCTTCTGCCCGGAGGGGGACGATATGCGTTGCATAAAATTTAATACTCACAATTTACTGATTTCCGAGCCGTTGAAAGCCGATCCGTCAATTTTCCTTATCAGGTTAAAGCCAAGAAAACTAGAAAAAGAGGTGGCAAACGTTGATGGAGTAGCTAAGGTTGTACCGGCTTTTGCAATATCCTGAACAGAATTGTACTCCGAGCGACCTGAGGTAAGGTGATGCAGTATACTACATTAATAACAGGAAAAGTATAGTCGTGGCGTATGAGACCACAGAGGGATTTTGTGTCGCGTTCGCCCAGTAAATACGAGCTCGGGTGTAGCATATTGGACTTCTACCCTATTTACTAAGATGAAGATAAGGGCCGTGCAGCTTTTTGAAATTTTCCAAGGCGGCGTTGGCCGGTGTTTGTACTGTCAGAGCCGGGGACGAATTTAGTTTGAGAACCGCAGTTGTAAGCGGGTGCAGTGGGAGCTTTCGGTGCTAGGCAATTGAGATAAGTAAGAGGTGGACAAGAAACCAACTTTATATTATCATCCGTGAGCCAGGTGGTCGCAGAAAGCAGGGTAAGTTCGCTCGGAGCACGTAACCTCTTGAAACATATTCACAAATCTTGTTATCGTACGGTTCAAAAGCAGGTACTCACAGCTGAACTGTCCGCACGCCTGAGGCCTTCACATGTAGTAACTTGTTCCATTC
This sequence comes from Pilophorus perplexus, assembly GCA_955831195.1. Classification (NCBI taxonomy): domain Eukaryota; kingdom Metazoa; phylum Arthropoda; class Insecta; order Hemiptera; family Miridae; genus Pilophorus; species Pilophorus perplexus. The sequence goes on along the minus strand of OY037007.1, from coordinate 11,463,352 downwards.
TAGACAACTGTGAAAAACAAACGAGCGGCATCAGAAATTCTGTACGAGTTGATTGAGTAAAATAGACGCTGATATATGAAAAGTTGTCTACAACATGGAAACGAAGAACTTTCGATGCAAATCTAATTCGTTTATTGTTGGTACGTGGGAGCAATAGTCTTCCTAAGACCTTGTTAACGAGTCGTTCTAAAATTATCAGGTGATCCCCACGGTGTAGACGAATGGGTCTGATACTTGATATGGTTTGAATGTTGGCACCATGAGTCATACCGTATTGAGATGGCAATGACTCGAAGGTTTAGCACCAAAAGGAGCCGTTTCGCTGTCCATGTTCAGTGATGAGTGTTTTCCTCACAGAAAGGAAATGTGTCAGCAACATTTCACATTCAAGGCTTTGCATGAAGGGAGAGGGCTATTGAAGTGCTTTTTTGCTTCACGTTATGTAACATGTGCCTGGTTTTAGAATTAGGTTATCATTGGCTCAGTTGTTTGAGCGTTAGACAGCCGAATCAAAGGTAGCTGGTTCGATCCCAGCAGCCGCTAGACATCTTCCTTATACTGATAGTCACCATTCGTAAGGCAATGGCAACCCACCGAAAGTATTCTGCCGTGGAAAACCTTTCAAATTCGGTTCGGAACCTACTACTTCTGTAATAACTGCTCAACACGCTCAACAGAAGTTAGTAGCGAAAGGTCGCCAACGCCCGATTACGGGTATGGCACCCAAAGAAGGAGTTAAAATTGTTCATTTGTCGTGGCTGATTATGGGGCAGTTATGACCAGAGTTGCTGAGGCAGATGTAACCAGTGGTCATAACTGCCCGGGGGTTGCGACTTTGGGCCAAATCAAAGTGAAAGGGTGTCGGAAGCCCGATTACTTAGGGCCACTTTTCAGCAACGTCATGGTTGTTAGATTAGATTATTACCAGAGAGGATATGGAAATGGGTGCCTGAGGGACCCCCTACTTCACACAGCTGGCCTGCAGACCCATTGTGCTACCTCTCGGGCTCAGTAGCCCTCCTACCAGGACCTGTTGCGCCAGTATCTCTTCCAAGTCCATTGATCCCAGATCAAATTACGTTTTGCGCTCCAGAGCCCCACACTCGGGGAGTCATGGTTGTAGTTAACAATTTTAAATTTACGAAATGCTGCACAATGGCTGATGGATCAATTAGTTTTATGTTTATCTTAATAAGATCAATAAATGTTAATAAAATTACTTCTTCTTCTTCTTCTTCTTTGGGTGCCATACCCGTTATCGGGCGTTGGCGACCTCTCGCTACTAACATCTGTTGAGCGTGTGGACCAGCTAATACAGAAGTAGTAGGGACCTACTGCTTAACGCCGGTTCCGAACGGCAAATTTGAGAGGTTAATTACTATTAAATTACTATTAAATTTTAATGAACTACTACTAATGAATGATTGACGAATTGGCCGAAACACAATCCCCATTCCATGTCAATTTTTTGCGTCCAAACCCATTACTTTTGAGTGCTTCCAGTTGGCCCAATGCCATTACTTTAGCTCCCAGGGGTTGGCCCAAAGCCGTCAAAATTTTGCCCCAAAGTCATTGCGTTTTGAAGTCTTTGGCCCAAAATCAATCCGCCCAACTTCCGCATGTTTTGACTAGGTACCTTAGGTACTTATTTTCTAGAAATGCACAATTGAATTGAACGATTACAAGTGTTTTTTTGCGTTTAATAACTCCTTCGTTATATAAATAATAATAATAATAAAAATTAAAAAATAATTCAGCCCTAATGCTCCGCTTCAAAAGGGTGGTCACACGTGCCCCATACGGTATGGGCCATACCGTGGTCATAACTACCCCGCACATGGAGCCCTTATTACCAAAATTGATCTTAAAAATAAAAATTAAAAAACACCAAAATAGTGATTTTAGTTTGACTTTTTCTTCGACTAAATCGGGATTCTGCTGGCAAAAGAGTCCAAGTTTATAGAGCGTTTTTCAAAGTTTCAGAAAATTCAGTTCTGATTCTGTAATTGAAAGATTTCTGTGAAATAGTTAGGACTGCCCCACTTTCCCCTAATTGATAATGATTTATGGGTTAGGGTAGATTATCTTGTTGAATTGAAGAAATTCATCATTTCAGAACCTACGAGGTAAGTAGGAAAAAATCAAACTTTCATCTTTGGTTTTTTTTTACACCTGAAAAAGTCCCATAATTTAAGAACGACCATACTACTCCTCCTATTTTACACCTACATTATGTCGAGGGGCTCGTTTCTTCCCAAATCGTCCAAATTCGGCATATCGGTGAGGTTTGTGTGGGTAATTTTTCTGAAACAAAATAAAAATGAAAACTGTCAACAAAGTAGACGAGCAAATTTTTAACATCGGTCAGTTGGAAAACGAGCTGTTTGATCACTCTGATGTGTTGCACATTATTAACCGCTTTAGAAAATACAGGGTCTGTCAGAAAGAAAGCAAAAATTACGCTACACCAGTAATAAACAATATTTTATTATGTCGAAATGGCCACAAATATGGGAAGATTCAAGTTATGTAAAACAATAAATAAAATAAAATAAGTTTTGAACAGTAGGTAAGGTGTATATTGGAGCTGCAGCCCGAGGAGGAGGATGAGGAGGAGGAGGAGGGTGACACGATTTTTGTCATCTTTATTCTAGGGCACTTCTAGCGGTCGGAAAAATCTTAAATCGGTCTTTAAAAAATCCAGTTCGGCGAGCATAGTGCGATAAAAGTCTGAAACCACCAAAAGGTAGCCATGAGGCGCATCTGAGCTCCTAAAGTGGAAAAATCGGGAAATTAAACTTTTTCTAAAACATTTGAAAAAAAATACCAAAAATCCGTTTTGGCGAGTAGATGACGAGAAAAATATGAAACCACCAAAAGGTTGCTCCACGGGGCGCTTCTAAGCTCCAAAAGGGGAGCAAAAATCAGGGTTTGGTGCAGTAGAATGGATGTTGAAGTTGCTGTGTGACGAGGGGTGTCTGAAGGTTATGCAGCAGACTCCTCCTCCCCTTACCCCCTCCCCCCCCCCCCCCCCAACAATAAAATTATTCAAAAAACAATTTTTTCTCCACAGCGCAAGCTGATGAAAATCAACAATGAAGGCCTGGGCAACAGACCCGTGCGTCAGGATCATTCCCGCCGTTCAGTTTCCACATTCGAAATGTCAACATGGAGGCCTGGCCGACGGGACTGATCCCTAATGAATCACTGCGCCTGGACATAATGCGAGAAATGCACAGTGACATGATGAATGGTAAACGTTAATTGAGGGGAGAAAATACTCCCCTCTTCCAAAGGCAATGCAGTGTCGCTGGCGGGAGAAGAGGGGTTCACACCATCGCACCGGGACCCGCTCCCCACGCCAGTGCTAGCTCTGGCGGGCTGGCGATCCACGAGAAGTGAGAAAGGGAAATCCGTCCAGATTCCCCACAAGAGCAATTGAAGTTCGAATTGAAATTGCTATTGGAGTAACGGTATTCAAAAATCCATGCATTCTTATAAAAATACGATTTAAGACTTAGTAGTCTATTTCGTCTTAAATCGTATTTTTATAAGATGGATTCCTACTATCTCGCCGCATCCACCTTACATTAAATCCATGCATTCTTTCTGAAAAACCCTGTGCGTAATGGCTCATGAATTGTGGGCAATTCGATAAGCTACAAGTGACAACATTCTCGTGGCTTCATGTTCAGTAGGTCAGTGTTTATATAGAAAATGTATTGTGATGGCACCCATCATATTAGTAACAACCAACACATGATTCAGATTGGGGATTCAGTAAAAACCGCTGCAAATTTTACTATTGCGATTATTATTCTTTGATATAGATTACTTGTGCAGAAATTTAATCCTGTGTCAATGAAAAAAATGTTAGAAAAAAATTTTTTTTTTGGTTTTTATTCAAAACTTTTTTGTTTTTTAGTAGGTACCTACGAAAAAATGTTTGAACTCCTGGGATCCTTCAAAAATCCCATTTATAGCCCCATGAAAGCCCCATAGATCGCCACAGTGAAATCGGATCGTTACGGGACCCCCAAAAACGGATTTTACGTCCAAAAATACTTCGAAAACGACACCTAACTCGATCTCATAGCCAAAAGCCTTCAAAAAAACCCTCCCGTAGCCCCATTTAGCCCCATAGCGCCCCACGGGTTTGGGAGATCGGGCTGAAAACCTTGCGGGCACAGGCTAGATGGTAAACCGAGTATTTTGTCGAAATTTCAGATTTAAAAAAAAAATCCTACTGCCCAGACGGCAGACGGACATTTCGGTTTTGGAATGTAGACCTCTTGAAACGGATAATGTCAAATTTTGAGGCAGATCGGAGTCGTCGAACTCCTTCGCGAAAACAGGTTTATTATTCCAAGAATAATAAACAAAAACTGACATAAATGAACCTTGTTACACGGTACATTTTCATGAGTGGTGTTATCACAGTATATTCAGTCTAAATTATATTCCGTCGATCTACCAGACAAAAATGAAAACTTTTCAACGCTTGTCAGTTATTCAACTTACAAGACTCTCAATTCTGACATACCCTCCAGAGCCTGAGGTTCGACGAGAGTGAGTTCTTGCATATGAGTGATGGTCCTGAAATACAAATAAATGCTCGTTACCCCAATTCATGGTGTGTCAGGGTGACAGGCAATCTCGCCACGCCAGCCTTATAGAGTTTATCTACGGTAACAGCTATAAACGTATTACAGGCAGATTGGTACTTTGACACAAATTATACCCACAGTTCGGAGAGATGATTTCCAAAACTAGACAACGAAGTTCTGTTAAGGGTGTTCAGTATTCCATGAGATAGCCGCCTTGAAAGAAATAGACAACTAATAACTGGAAATTATTAAAATAAACTTTGATAACTCGATATCTCTGTAGTCTTCCGTTTGCAATAATCAATTTTTTTTTCTCAATTCCTTACTCCACATGAATACCAAAAGTGAATCGTTTACGTTTTTAGCTATTATATGATAGAAGATGTTGACTACAGGGTCAAGTAAACATACTTACAACGAATGAACGTTGTTGAGTGGTACAAGTGGAACGGTTGTGAAGTTCCCAGTGCACTCACAGCGCGTTTTAGAGGCGATTCGACATGAGCAGTAGTCAGCCAAAACCGACGTGAACAATACCACGACTCCTGCAATCCATATTGTGATTCCTGTGAAAGAGACCAGTTCTTAAAGTCAGAATGTATTCGGCGTCGGAGTATCAGCCTGAGAAGAAAAAAACCATCGATCTCCTCTTCCCCTCCCCATCGCAATGGTCGTCACCAAAAAGAGGAGGCTGGTCGAGGGAAAAAGCGATGCCACCTTTGGGGTGTATTGCCGTTTGTGACTATGCGTGCAGCATGTGACTATGTAGGTATGGTTAACTATATTTTTACATTTGCAGTGTAAACACCCCCAGACCGCGAGGTTGTTGATGTTATGATTGAGAACAAACCAATGAAACACAGAATTTTTTTTTCGGTGCGTACGCAGACGGCTGGAGAAATACCTAAAAGTAATCAGTCATTCAGCCATATTTATGTCAACTCACACACAACTAACGCTTCCAGTACCTCGAAATTCTCGAAATACTACACTTGAGAGGGAGAATGCTGGAGAGGCAAAGAAGTAAATGGTGGAGTGGGCGCGCAGAACGGGTGAGCGGTGTGGCTGAGGGAGGATCACCATATGGACACCTTCAAAGCAAATAACCTCTGTAAAAACACATTCTATGTTGATACTCTGTAGTAAGGCTCTTCAGCTATGACCACTTTCCTTCCATAGCTGGAGGAGCGCAGAATGGCGCTCACAAAACCAGGTGATGCATTCAAATTTGAAACCCCCCGTAAAACCCCTATCGTCGGAATTCGTTCGTTTAAAATTTAGTATTAAAATTCTTAGAATTTCTTTTCTTAGGTATACCTAAGGTGAAAGCGTCATCTGGATTAGACTGTAAATAACTGATAAGTTATATATAGCCCGCGTTTGCGCCCAACAGGAATTGCGCTCGACGGAAAAATCGAACGTAAAATTTGGTCTGGAACCCAAATCTTGAAAATGGGGGTACCTACCATTTGAAATACGAGAGTTTGGCGCAACCGCGCCCATTTGTACCGGATCTCGAGCTGCCCAATAGTAGGTGGCAGGGATCAGGAGGCGGTAGGGAAAAACCGTAATTTTGGTTTATTATTCTTGGAATAATACACCTATGTTTTCGCTACAGAGGTCGACGACTCCGATCAGCCTCAAAATTTGACATTTTCCGTTTCAAGAGGTCCAAAACCGAAATGTCCGTCCGCCGTCCGGGCCGTTTTGGGCAGTAGGATTTTTTTTTTTTTTTTTTTTTTTTTTTTTTTAATCTGAAATTTTGACAAAATACTCGGTTTACCATCTAGTTGTCCCCGCAAGGTTTTCAGTCCGATCGCCCAAACCCGTGGGGCGCTATGGGGCTAAAATGGGGCTACGGGAGGTTTTTTTTTTTTCAAGGTTTTTAGCTATGGGATCGAGTTAGGTGTCTTTTTCATATTCGACACCTGCGCGGAAAAAGGGGCCAACGGAAACCGGCTCAAGGACGAATTCATTTTAGGACCGAAGTGAAAACTTGCTTAGGGCACACAAGTATCAACATTTTATTATGAGGTGTCAACATTGATCAAAGGGCCAATCGGCAGAAACCGCAGTACGATTTTCTTTTTACATAATATTATTACTGTTCTCTGACGGAGAAACAATTAAGAAATGGAAATGGAATGAGCAGGTTGGCCCTTCAAATTGTTGAAAGGAGGGTAAGAGCGAAATGGTCAAGGTCAATTCTAGCGTAAAGGGTCAACCTGCTTCGTCTTCCAGATTGCATTAATATTGTAAAAACGTTTTAGTTTAATTTCCGATTAGCGGAAACATTGATAACGGATTGAAAATTAATTCCACATTAATTCCGACCATTTGCGAACAAAAAAAAAAAAAAGTGTTACCACACATAATATGGGCTTTGGCAAAGCCGCTTTGCTATAGCCGATAGCGCTCAAGAAATAGTTGTTTGAGGGCAGTTTGGCCTTTTTTCCGTGCAGGTGTTGGATCATATTGTGATCTAATATCATATTGTGCTCCCATGGCACCCTCACCGTCACTCAGCGGCTCATCATTTACGAATCACCGTCACGAAAGAAGGGAATGTCGATTTCACGTGAGAGATGAGAAGGAGTAAATTTTACTTTTGAAATTTCCATTTTCTCGTCGATAAACTATGTAGGGTCCAAAACATTGGTTTTAAAACATTATGACACCCAACCAATGTCAAATAGATGATAATAATTATGCCTTACCATTCATTTCGATCTGCTGAACACGATAGCGCACCATTTACACACAATTAATTATATAGTATTTTTCAAAGTTCTGAAGAGCCCCAACACGGACGTACAAGTTCTTTCAGGTCGGGATTGAGGTCCCATCTTGAGCCCAGTTTGAGCGCAACGCATTATGGGGACCAAATGTTGAAACATCCATGAAGTGCCCGAAAAAATAATGCGTGGTTGGTGGGTTAAACTCCGAAAAATAAGTTTAAACGAAGGGATGGACCGTAAGTAGGATTGGCATCCAAGAACTGAAATGTTGACAGCATTGTTTACGCGAGGTCTTTCACATACGTCTTGGTTATCTTGACTTCTGACGACTGATAAGAAGAAAATAATCTTCCAATTAGGATTAGCGGTGTCTGTCTTTCTAAGGAACATTCGCAATACTAAAGGTGGGAACAATGAAATAATTTGAAATGTGATGTCCACAGTTCGTCTTATTGGCTGAATTCATAAGATCACAAATTCCAAACCGATGATATTGCTGATCCAATCTTCCAGGAAAGAGGTACAAGTCAAGTGGACTTGTTAGTCATGAGATTGCCGAGCAGTCATGTCATTTACCTATATGTTGTGAGCTAATGTTTTTTTCCCCAGTTTCAAGTTCGGGCCTGGCTTCCTGAAGTTCCTCATACTGTACATAGGTATTTTAAACAAAGACAATTTTTTTTTGAAATTTTCATACGATGAGAGCGGATTTTAAAAAAGTTTCCTGAATGAGGGGCGGATTGTGTGACTTCACATTATCTAAAACAAACTCACATGAAACTCAAAACCTGAAACTCTAAAGCCTCGAGGGAAATAATTAAAGTTAAATTATTTAGCTAGAGTTCAAGTTGACCAAATGCGTGAAAGGAATCTTCCTAACATGCCCCAAGTTTTGTACCTGGGGGAAGCTTATCGGGCGGAAATGACCAGAAACTAGAACCTAACAATAAAGTTGACAAGCGTTTATCACGGAAGGCGTATTCGGAGACGAAGAACATTCCAGCACTACGTTTGACCTAATCAGAAGTCAGTGAGTGGAAACTTTCATCAAACTGAGGGTCCACTGAAGGAGCCCAACGACCACTTGTAATCCAATTAATCGACTACTTGTAATTTCATCTTGCTGGTTTGGGCAAATTCGTGGTACAAAGCGGGATTTAGAGGAGGTTAAAGAAAATATCGCAAAGACAAACAATTTCAAAACCGATCAAATCGTCAGCGGCAAGATTAAAAATGTGTCTACATCACTAATTCAGAACGTTTCTGTATGAGGGTAGTCACATGCTTACGACTATCAAACAGTAAGAAATCGAATTCAGGCGTTATTCAAACGGAATTTTGCAAACGCGGCCGTTTCCCCCCAACTTTCTTATTTAAATGGTAAACCCGCACCAAATTTCACCTTCAATTAGCCACTCAAGCACTAACTAATTGTATCTTCATAGCTCACAGTCCTATCGCACACTTTCTCTCGATCCAAATTTTGAACAAACGAATTCCAACGATTGGGAGGGTTTCACAATGATATTAAAATTTGAATAAATCATAATAAAATAAAATAATGTAAATAAAGTACTTTTTTATTAACTGATTACCAGTCTTGATTTACCAAAGCCCAAGACCAAAGTATTGATTTATCATAATAAAAATTTGGTTTTTGTAACACCAAATACGAGTTGGTATAAACAACTGTCAATTTGATCAATCGATTAACGATTAATTCAATCGGAAAATTCTTCCAAGTTAGTGATATTTTGAATGAGTGATATTTTAGGCTGCTATTTGGTTCAAACCAATTCAATAGGATATGCGAGTTCTTCAAACCAAAACCATACATTAATTAAGCGTAGGTTTATACTGCGCGGTAAATTACCGTCGCGACACTTTGTATACTGCATTTTTAAATACCGGCACCAGGTTTGAAGGCACCCAGAAGAATAGGACAGCAATGCAATTGCATCCATTTGAGGTCCATTGCATTAATAGATTAATCTATTTGAGGTCCTTCCGGCTAGAGAGATGCACTTCGAGACGTTGAGGTCGTCAGAGGGCCGAGGGTATTTCCATTGATTGTTGGTTGGTAATCGGAAAAAAAAATCCCCGGAAAACAAAATCCCCGGAAAAAATCCTGCAGGGCGGAAAAAAATCCCCAAAAAGAAAAAATGTTAAAAATTGAAAAAATCTTGAACAAAACAATAGGGAAACCTCTTTGTTTGGTTTATTATTCTTGGAATATACACCTATGTAATCGCGACGGGGGTCGAAAATTCTGATCAGCCTCAAAATGTGACATTTTTCGTTTCAAGAGGTCTTGATTCCAAAAACGAAATGTCCGTCCGCCGTACCCCGTCCGGTCCGTTTTGGGCAGTAGGAATTTTTGTTTAAATCTGAAATGTTGACAAAATTCTCGGTTTACCATCTAGTTGTGCTCGGAAGCAGCCCGATCGCTCAAACCCGTGGGGCGCTATGGGGCTAAAATGGGGCTGCGGGAGGGTTTTTTTATGGGGCTATGGGATCGAGGGAGGTGTCGTTTTCGAAGGATTTTTGGACGTAGAATCCATTTGGGGGGGTCCCGGATTGATCCGATTTCACTGTGGCGATCTATATATACCCTATAGGGCTTTCATGGAGCTACAAACGGGATTTTTGAAGGATGCCACGGGATCAAATATTTCCGAATGAAAAAAAAAACGCTGCAAATTTTACACAAGGGTTTATTATTCTTTGATATAGGTTACTTGTACAGAAATTTAATTCTGTCAATAAAAAAAATTTAAAAAAAATTTTTTTTTGGATTTTTATATTTCAAAAAAAATTTTTTGAGGCGATTTTTTTTCAAAAATGTGTTTTTTCAAAAATTCTTTAATTTTTACTCGACAGATATTTAACTTCTTGGGATCCATCAAAAATCCCATTTTTAGCTCCATGAAAGCCCTATAGATCGCCACAGTGAAATCGGATCGTTCCGGGACCCCAAAAAATGGATTCTACGTCCAAAAATACTTCGAAAACGACACCTGACTCGATCCCATAGCCAAAAGCCTTCAAAAACCACCACCTTCTGTAGCCCCATTTTAGCCCCAGAGCGCCCCACGGGTTTGGGCGATCGGGCTGAAAACCTTGCGGGCACAACTAGATGGTAAACCGAGTATTTTGTCAAAATTTCAGATTTTTTAAAAAATTCCTACTGCCCAAAACGGCCTGGACGGCGGACGGTATTCCAAGAATAATAAACCAAAATTGTTGAAAAAAACTTTTTTTTTATAAAACATTAGGAATTTTTTTTTTTTTTTTCAAAATTTTATTGATTGACAGAATTAATTTTCTCACAAGTACACACTAAATAGGTACACAGTTCCGATAAAAAATGAGATGAAGCCACTCATCTTTTGGACAATACAACATTAGACGTTGACCGAGTCATTGTAAACACGTCATCTACTGCTTAGTGTTGACCCCCTACGACAACAAAAGTATTTAATACTTAAGTATCATCTTCTATTCATTTCCATTCAGTCAACGCTATTTCTTCTACGGGGATTTTTTTTCCGGGATCGGAAAATGCTGGGGATTTTTTTTCCGGCGCCTTTTTTTGGGGGGACTTTTTTCCGGGGACTTTTTTTCCTACAATCGACTGGTTTGATCGACTTGGAAATTGGAGCCTGTTAAATCCACTTAAAAAGAATATATATTCTTTAGTTATAGACTGGGAGCACAGTTCTCTGAAAAATAAATACTCATACTTGACAAGATTTATTTTTTCCTGGGAAATCAGTCAAACATCGCCCGCAACGTAATCAACCGGGAACTCAGCTTGACAACAACCAAGGAACTTATAAGAACTACTTATAAGAAGATTCTTATAAGTTCCTTGGACAACAACTCGCAACTCAATCTGGCAGAGGTGCATCTCAAACTAATAAGCTTTGTTCAACATGCTCCGTTGAAGAGTTGACGCTGTGACGCTTCAACCTTTATAATGATACACTCTTACCAATACCAAAGTAGAGTTCAAGTAATGAAAAACAAAACAGTCAGAAGAACTTTTCCTATTAAAGTCGGCATCCTTGACGCGATGAAAAATATCGGAAGCTGCTTCACCTGGCTCCTCGCACTGAATGATAATGGTTATATTATCTATAGGTACCACTAGTTCAGAATGCCACACTCTTGAAGGGTAAGAGAATCTCTTTTATCTGATGAAAAACTAATTACGGTTTCTTCCTTCTACTGCAAGATCCCTGCCTCCTCCTATTTTTTTTTTTTTTTTTTTTTTTTTCTTGGTTGATTCGAAATCCGCTTACCTATCGAGCGCAAATTTAAATTAGCGCCATTATTTGTATCTCTCTTGTTAACAGCCCCATCCAGATGGCGCTTGGACTCGCTCTTTCCTCTCGATCCAAATTTGAATACTAAATTTTGAAAGAACTAATTCCGACGATAAGCTGGTTTTCACGGCGAGTTTAAAATTTGAATACACCTTAGTTCGAGACGGCCGAATGCGCTGGTGATGAATGAAGGGGTTCAATTGTGTATTGGGCGAGAAAAGTATTGCTTCCCCTGGCCCGCGGCGAATCGTGAGCCATTTCTCGTCGGAAGTCATTTCTAAAGGATTTCCTACTCTCCTGTTCCATTGTTGGTAACCCCCCTGTTCGTATTTTTCCTTCTGGGGCCTGCTGATAGCCTAACGGCTCTATAGCACAGCACTAACCTGTTCGTATTTTTGGTAGTTTTAGGTAGGAGACGATTTTATTCCTCGCGGATTTCGGATACATTCTGGATTTTGGTTACGTGAGTTAAACTTCGGGGTGGGCACGTGAGAGCATAAGGGCGAGCGAGGCGAGCCCCCCCCCCCCCCCCGTCCACGGGCTAATATAATCATAACAATGCCTAACGTTAAACACCTGCAAGGGCGACCTGTCGTTCGATAGGATTAAACATTTTCCGGCACAATCGATGTTAATGAAAACCTCAGTGAACAAAAACCACGGCAACCTTTGCATTACATCATAATAACAGTTAATAAAATAAAATTTATTTAATGCTGAAAAGGTTGAAGATCTCATCAATTAATAAGGAGCAAAGAAAGACAGTACCTAGTGTGGCAAACAGGTTCCGTTCTCATCAAAGCTTTTCTTCATTTATGTACTTTCAAAGGGAAATTTAAAAAAGAAGAAAAAAACCAACGTCTCAGCTAAGAAAATAATTCAGAATTCTGATAGTTATTTTCCTCTCTTCTTTTGAATGAAATTGACATTATTTTTGCAAGGAATTAGTTTTATTGATTTTTGTTTTCGATTTTATTACCTGCAATAGTAATAGGAAGTAGGTTTAGAAATGTTATATCCATTTAATCCATCCGAATCTGTTCGAATACGAAATATAATTCATCTAATGACACTGTCGAGGAGTGAGTCAATTAGATCCGATCAAGAGTGTTGAAGTTGCGTAACAGGGGCCACACCTATCCATCTCTAGAGATAAGATACCCGGCACACACAACTTGCAATGGCAACAGGTACCTACCGTCTCAAAACTGCACTAGCTAAAACTATTTTTAACGCTAACTATTTTTAACAAAATATTCAGCTATAGGAATTAAATGTTTTTTGGCTCTCAGTCAATAGTGCACCTAAGCTACTCCTTTGATGGAGCTCAAATAGCAGTTAGAGATAACTTTGCCGCTCTCATTAGCTCTCATTAGCGCCACAGTGAGGAATCTCTTCAATCTCATGCGAATGACACGTTGAAATCAAAGGGTGCTGATGTTGTGACAGCTTCAAGTTCCAAGACCAACTTTGCAGAGGAAATGGGAAGTGAGGTTGTGCATGTAATCGTCCTCGTGGAAAGAAGAGAAGAGCTTTGACGTCAATGTGTGTACAGACGTATCGTGAGGACAAGTCATTGATACCTACACCGCAGATATACGCCCTTCTATTCCCTATACGTTCCTTTTCTTCCGATTTGTCCGCTTGAGTTAGTCACCGCCTGGTTTAATAGAGAGTTCCTAAAGCCACTTTTTGCCTAACGGTGATGAGTTACGGTCGACGTAACTCGAGATTTCGCGCATGCGCAGAAATAACGGCGATAACTTACGTCCTTATGCCTAACGTCGAACGTTATTGCCGTAAAGTTACGGCAATAAACTTATGGTCTTAAGGATACTGCCGTTAATTTCGAGCAATAGAACGTAAATAGCGGCACTTTAAATTTAGCGTGACTTTTGATAAGACCGTATCTCTGTTACGGTCTTGTGTGAAGTTAGCTTTTCTTTGATTCTCCCTAGACAAATCCCTTACGGCGATAAAAATTAACGGTCGACGTAACTCGGATGTTTCTTTAGGAACTCTCTATTCTTTCAATCTCATCCCAAGGGTATTACGTTGTTGTTGGCAGGGCCGCCGAGAGAATAAGCGGGCCCGGAGCAAAAGAGAGCATAGGGGCCCCATGTAAGCAGGAGGTTGGGGCGTAAAATTTGCCGCTTTTTTTCTTATTTTTCTAGGGCCCGCTGGGGCCCATTTAAAAGTCCGGGCTCGGGGCAAAATGTCCCCTTCCCCCCCCCCCCCATCAGTGGGTCTGAATGTTGGATAGATGACAGCCTTTGTAGGTTGACCAACAACCAGACCAGATGAGGGGTAGAGAGGTAAATTTAAGAGACGACTTTCTATTTCTACATTTGCTGAAAGTTATCAGCAGACACTTTCAAAATGTGTTTCTACTCTCGGTATAGTATGAGGTGATCTCCCAGAAGGTAATCTATCGATATGGCGACGAACACCCCAATCTGGCGGGAATGTATGGTTCTATATACGCACTGTTACTTGCATCGTAGCAAGAGACCTGATTTGATGGCTTCCAGCCACAGCAGAAGTGAAACTTCACTGAGCCATTGAGCAACCTTGAGCATAATGTGCATGAAGTCACGGTGGTAAAACGGTGGTCATTTTCGGATTGGGCACTGAGAAAAACTTTAGAATCAGTCAGAAAAATCAAAACAGCTGTTCAAAAAAAATTGTTTGCAAGCCTGTATAATAATAGTATAATAATAGCCTAATTATTATAAACACACTCCACAACCAAGTACTAGATTCTGGAGACTGTGTTAATTATAATAGCAGACTGATGAGAAAAAAAATGCTTAGCCGCAAATGGTTGTTACAGTATAGTGTTGGGACAACTTGGGATACCTCCAGACGCCCAGGGTGATTCAGTTTAAATCAAGGATCAAAGAAAATAACATGGTACATACCTACCTGACTATAATACAATTTATTATATAATTATAAATTCTGTTGGATTTCGGGCATCTACGTGCTTGAGTGAACTTAGATTGCTATTAAATTGTGTTTTCGTGATTTGATTGAAAGCCGTGTGTTTTAGCGGGTTTCAGGACAGGAAAAACTGAGAAAGGATGGTCGCTCAAGATGCTGACATGGCTTTCTGTGAAGGAGGGAGGGGCGCCATAAGGATGAGCTCACTGGAGACTTCCAGATAGATCGCCATCCTTCAGATGGAGAGTCATTAATTCCTGTGGTTTTAGCCACACGTTCTAATGACCCAAAAGGAATTAAGAGGTCAGATTTTCCAATTTAAAATCCATCATCAAATGGAAAACATAGATGGTCCTAAGACTCCTGTAGCATATCCAGTGAAATAGCATTTGACAAAATGATAAATCATTTATTTGAAGAATCAAATTTTGAAGAATCAAGAAATCAAATTTGAAGGAAAAAAACGTGAATCATAAAGAAGGGCACTTGAATGTTAGTGGAAGCCAGTCATCACCAGGGGCTACCCACTGAGGGAATGGATGAACGTCAACTTTATCAAAGCTGACCGCCGCCAAACAACTTCAACCTTTTATTCTGGAATTGTCAGGGATACTTCTTAGAAGAACGTAGTTACTTTGTAGAAAATAATGCGCATGTAATTTGTGTATCTGAATTATGAAAAAAAAACCTTGTATCGCCGGAAGGCTTTTACAATTAAACCTTCTCATTCATTCTCATTCTCATTCATTCATGTTTCATGCACAGGAACATGTTCCATAGAACATACCTTTTTAAACCATGCTCACTTCTCATTTAAACAGCAAAATAGGTTCATTTGATATCAAATAAAGGTTTAGCAACGTCAAATATATTTATTTTCCTTCATTTTGGTTTATTCTTCTTGGAATAATACACCTATCATAGGTGTATGTAATCACGACATAATGTAATGTAATCACGACAGAGGTAGAAAATTCTTATCGGCCTCAATATTTGACATTGTACGTTTCAATTGCAATAATTGTAATTGAAATAATAATTTTATTCAAGTACTAGATTCGAAAAACGAAATGTCCGTCTGCCGTCCGAGCCGTTTTGGGCAGTGGGAATTTTTTTTTTTAATCTGAAAATTTGACAAAATACTCGGTTTACCATCTGGTTGCGCCCGCAAGGTTTTCCGCCCTATCGCCCAAACCCGTGGGGCTAAAAATGGGCTACGGGAGGGCCTTTTTGAAGGGTTTCGGCTAATGGGTCGTGTTAGGTGTTGTTTTCGAAGTATTTTTGAGCGTAGAATCCGTTTTTGGGGGTCCCAGAACGATTCGATCCCACCGTGGGGATCTCTTGGGCCCCAGGATCCCAATAATTACTAATAATAATAATACGATTATAATAATTAGTAATAGGTAATTATTACTAATAATTATTTTGGTAATCCATTTTCGAGGTCCCACATCTGTCCGAACAGTGTAGATTTTTTTTTTTTTTTTTTCAAAAATGTTTTTATTGACAAATTAATTTTCGCTCGAGTAACCTACATCAAAGAATATTAAACCCTAGTGTAAAATTTGAGCGTTTTCCCCTTAATCTCATTCAGCATTAAATGCTGAAGATAAATTTTCTTATTATAGTCGGCAATATTGGTAGCTATTTCTTTCAAAGCTAGCGGAATATCGATTATAATAGGTATAATTATGTAATGGTTCGATGAATACATCAGAAAAAATACAGATATTCCCTAATTAGGAAATATAAATTATTATAACATAGGTAATAATATTATGTTACATTATATTAATATAATATTAATGTTACATTAATATAAAAGGAGGGGGGACTGCCCTTGACAGATGCCTAAATTAGGTATAGGTAAATACCCAGGTATAGGTACCTACCCATTAAATGGGTACATATATCTCAGCGAGGACGAACTGGTTAGATCGGCCAGGTCCACGCTCCGAAAAAAAGACACCCTTGATAAAAATGAACCACGTTACAAATTGAACTAACCCTAGAAATCCAAAGACCTACCGACCTATAGGCAAGAAAACTAGGTATTATTGGAACAAATGTAGGATTTTTAATCCCCTAGTATCAGTTTTTAATTTTTCCAGTGGTCTCCAATGCCATCGTTTTGTCCACGTGGCAAACCACATAATATATGCATATTATATATATATATAGGTAACTTATTGGAATGACAATGCAGCCAAAGAATCATAATTTTATGGTATATCCTTGTTTTATTTCAAATATTACCGTGACTTGCATTACAGTCCCTGGACCCTTGATTCTCGAAACAATTACAGGAGCCCTTTGATGACTGATTTTTAATCTGACTGATCTGATATTGAATTAGTGCTCACCGAACTAGATCAGCAGAGCCGAATCGTGGATGGGTCACAGGAAACTCTTGTAACGAGAACTGAACCGAAGGATTTTCGAGGAAATAGTGATTCCGCGAGCGGAAGTCAAACGGCTCAGTCATTTTATCTTTTATTTTTGGATATTGATCATGCCTCTGCGATTACGATGTGGGCGTCAACTCAGGTGTTCCCTCAAGGCAAGGGCTTTCAGCACTACCGCTGTACAGAGATAAGTACAAATCAAATAACGGAGATAACCCCAGAACAGGCATATCGCGATTCCTCACTGTAGGGTGATCCATCCGGGCATCAAGATGGGACACTCCGTTCTCGTTGAAATCGTGTCGTTTGTGCTATTCGCCACTAGCGTCCAAGGAATATGTAAGTGATTAATAATTGGTCGTTACTGTTAGGGAATGTTCGTGAAGCACTATCCTTAACATTCAATGATTGAATTTAAGAGCCCCAAATATTGCTAACACAAACACATGAACCTCTGTGTGTTAGGCACATTATCATCTCTTCATTTCTAAGCCCAATGAACTTCCAATCATCTTGGGAGCTGCCCGATGCTCCTTTTTTCCATGGAAATACGAAGCATGGGGCCTGGGTATCCTCAAACATACAACCCCCAAATTAATATTAAATTTTGAACCAAGAGAAAAGCGCGAACTGTTGCATCTGCTAAGTTGGGGTTGGAAATGCTGACCTCCTTGAATTTGGAGAAGTATGCTCTATGTGCTTGTGCAAGATAATGGTAATTATCGTTCTCCGTCTTCAAGATCAACCCAATGCTGAAATCGCCTCCGGATGAATTCGGAGAGGCAGAATTTATCAAATGGCGGGGAAAGGATAAAAGTGTGAGTGTCAAGTATTTCCCTTTCCGTGGACATTTTAGTCCAACGCCTATTGCAACGCCGTTGCTTGAATCATACAACAGGGCAGGTACCTAATAAAGTAGGTATATTCCTCTTCGGTGGTATTATCACACCTTAATCAGTATCAAATTCTGACATCAGTAAAGTAAATTTAATGTAGGTATCTCCTCGAGCAGTTTCATCATATAGTCTACTTTGTTCCATCAATCTTTAATGAACAAAACCTTTACGGTCCTTCCACCCTTTACCATTTTTACGAGCGGTTCAAACCAAAAAGTTATGAATCCCTCGTTCGAATTCAATTAACCTAGACAATTCTCTCCCAATGAAATGTAACGATTCCCGCGACACGTCTAGGTAGGAACCGTTACTTTAACGATACCGTTGAGACTTTTACGATAATGTTGAGACTTTCTTGGCTCAAGGAAGCTCGAAATAGGGACAGTCCGTATTTCTGAACACCAGCTTAAAATAACCAATAACATTTACCTAATGTAATGGAGCCATTAGCCCTATGTAATACCCTCGTTGCGGTAAACTGTGATTTTGAGTGAGGGTCCAGATAACCATCAGAGAAAACGCCAAGAGGATGTTCTACAACTCTTGGAGTGACGAAGTCAGATTTGAAGTGCAATTGAGAAGGAAGAGACTGAAATTGAAATCGATCAAAGGAAGATATTTAATATATTAAATATATTGGTTCGTCAAAATGTAATTATGTAATTCGTATTTTAATATATTCGTAATTTAATGGTATGAACGACATTTCAAATAATTAATTATTAACGTCATGAACCCCTCGCAGTATCGTGGGTTGTGTTCCTAGACCCAGGACCACCGAGAGGGGGGGCAAAGGGGACATTTTGCCCCGGGCCCGGGTGGGCCCTAGAAAAATAAGAAAAAAGGGAAAGGGGAAAAAAGAACAAAAGAAAAAAATGGCGGAGTTGCCACTTGACAGGCAACGTAGGCTTCTGTGTGATTGGGCCTTGTAAAACTCAAGCAATGTGAATCACAATAAACCCAGTGAATCACAACAGAAAAAGGATGAGGAGAGGGGCGACGGCAAAGCGGTATTCATGAAGGGCGGAGCATCGAAAGGAAACCATCAATGTTCACCATTATTCGTTTCGGAGGCTGCAATCGTTCTCTTTACAGTAATACCTATATTATCTTAGAAACGTTCATGAAAGATGAAAAATCCTAATAATATTAATTGAATGGTACCCTGAATGAAAATTGAACGTTCGTTATTGTGAACCGCCCCCAACCTCCTGCTTACATGGGGGACCTATGCTCTCTTTTTCCCCGGGCCCGCGTTTGGTTTATTATATTCTTGGAATAATACACCTGTTTTCGAGACGGAGGTCAAGGACTCCGATCGGCCTCAAAATTTGACATTATCCGTTTCAAGAGGTCTAAATACCAAAACCGAAATGTCCGTCCGCCGTCCGGGCCATTTTGGGCAGTAGGATTTTTTTTTTTTTTTAATCTGAAATTTTGACAAAATACTTAGGTAGTATTTCAGATTTTTAAAAAAAGTCTTGCTTTACCATCTAGTTGTGCCCGCAAGGTTTTCAGCCAGCTCGCGCAAACCCGTGGGGCGCTATGGGGCTAAAATGGGGCTACGGGAGGGGTTTTTTGAAGACTTTTGGCTATAGGATCGAGTTAGGTGTCGTTTTCGAAGTATTTTTGGACGTAGAATCCATTTGTTGGGGTCCCAGAACGATCCGATTTCACTGTTGCGATCTGTAGGGCTTTCATGGGGATACAAATGGGATTTTTGAAGGATCCCAGGAGGTCAAATATTTTTCAAGTAAAAAACAAAACAAAAACGCTGCAAATTTTACACAAGGGTTTATTATAATAAACCTATAATAACCTATACCAAAGAATATATACATACTTTGATATAGGTTACTTGTGCAGAAATTTAATTCTTTCAATGAAAAAAAATTTAAAAAAATGTTTTTTTGGGATTTTTATAATATAATTTTTTTTTTTGATTTTTTGAAATATTATTTCAAAAAAATTGTTTACTGGATTTTTTTTTTAAATATTTTTTTTCTTCAAAAATTCTTCATTTTTTATTCGAAAAATATTTAACCTCCTGGGATCCTTCAAAAATCCCATTTTTAGCCCCATGAAAGCCCTGTAGATCGCCACAGTGAAATCGGATCGTTCCGGGACCCCCAAAAAGGATTATAATTCCAAAAATACTTCGAAAACGACACCCAACTCGATCCCATAGCTAAAAGCCTTGAAAAAAAAAAACCTCCCATAGCCCCATTTTAGCCCCATAGCGCCCCACGGGTTTGGGCGATCGGACTGAAAACCTTGCGGGCACAACTAGATGGTAAACCAAGTATTTTGTCAAAATTGCAGATTTAAAAAAAAATTCCTACTACCCAAAACGGCCCGGACGGCGGACGGACATTTCGGATTTAGAATGTAGACCCCTTGAATCGGATAATGTCAAATTTTGAGGCCTATCTCTACATTACATACTCTAAATTATACCAGTCTATCACAGTATGGTTACTCCGCCCTGTCCACTTCACAGCATCAGGGCCTATTTCACCAACTAACGGCTCCGCAAACTTACCGAGCTCCGCACGGATTCCCATGCTAATCGATGCTCCCTCGGGGGTTTAACCTGGGCTCTCGGTATCTCGGGTGGTGAAAGTGGGCCTCACTAACACTAACCAACTATGTTACACCACATGAACACTAGTTCGAAGATTGCACACAAGGACAGATTACTATTGCACTTCTCGTTTACATCTACATAAGTAAAAAATTTATTGGGTTTTCTGACCTGCCTAGACCCGAAAAGAAGATCATGACTGCCGAATAAACTGGGGTGTACGAAGTACGTACCGTAATATTTAGGAGGACTTTAATCGACCGAAAAAAGAGTGAAGCGAGAGGAGAAGGAACCTAGAAACACACCTATTTCCGGCCACAATTTTTCCACATCCGCGATCAGAGATGGGGTCTGAGCAGAAACACCTGCCAATTTTTGAGGCCAGCAACATTCGGCAAATAATAAACACATCAGAAAATAAACACCAGTAGGGGGGAGAGAAAGGTTGAATTTGTACCACTTTCATACGTGAAATTGTCGGAAATATAAAGAAAACAGAGCTAAAACAAACAGGAAACCATAAAAATAACAAACTCCCTAAATCCAATTTAAATCAAAATTAGGAAACTTACAAGTGACGCTATGATGCGATATACTTCCTGAGGAGTCATCAGAAAACGTTTATTATCTATGATTAATGTAATATTTAATATTACTACATAACCCGGCAATGAGAGCCGGAAACTAAAATCAAATACCTCTTCCTATTCCGTGATCAAATATTAAACTTTGCTCGTGGTTCAAGTCAACCAACCACAAAACATACAAGATACAGCAGTGTTGGGAACGGTGTATCACATATCGATGTTGCCCAATATCGATGTTTTCCGATTGATAGTTATGTGCCGATGTTTTTTAATTTTTTAATTTTTTATTGATATGTCAATTGATCAATCTGTCTTTCAATTCATGTTTTTTTTCGATTGTCTAGACAAAGTAATAAAGTTGATCTAGTATGGAAAATTTGAATCTGTTCATCATCAATAAATCTATTTACATTAGAGATAGATATCTATTTCCAATGGAAATAGATTTATTGATGATGAACACCTGAATTAGGGTTTTGGTATTGCATAGGATACAGCAGCTGGTCCATTTCCTTCATGAGTTTTCAGTTACCAACTCAATTCAATAGGTAGGTACATCAAAAGGACCAACGTTTGAATCTGTTCATCAACAATATAATAGGTTCGCGAAGAACTGCCAGTTTCGCTTTTACACTCTGTCTACTCTTTCTTGGCAGTTCGACTCACAGAGTGAAAAAGACGAGAGGTTCGACTACCTACCTGTG
The DNA here is from genome assembly GCA_955831195.1 of Pilophorus perplexus. Classification (NCBI taxonomy): domain Eukaryota; kingdom Metazoa; phylum Arthropoda; class Insecta; order Hemiptera; family Miridae; genus Pilophorus; species Pilophorus perplexus. Next base: position 11,441,560 of record OY037007.1, on the reverse strand, counting down.
GCAACCCATGTAACGCTGTGCTGTTTGAGCTTCTTCTCACCCCCTCGTCGGGTACCTACTGAGTCTGTCTCCTCTGGCCAACTTTGTTGGATTATGGCATTGACCATTACCATTTCAATAAAAATCACATTCAAGGGAAAATTTTGAAAAGAACAAATGCTTAAAAGTAATTTAATGAATAGGTACAGATTTTATATACAATCCCATATACCTACCAAATATAAATTTACATTACCTAACAAATAATTTATAATTATTTATTAGATAAAAATTATTTCTATTTGCAAATCGCCATCTAACTTAATTAAATTTAAAAAAAATCATATAGGTAACGTTAATTTCGAGGGTATCCACTTAAAAAACAGTGATTTTTTCCAAGTCTATGTCTATATTCAGGTGGGGAGAACCGGCTGCATGCTAAACAATGTCTCCCCCATGTCATGTTTTACATCCACTGCCGAATTTTGTGTTGTTTGGTCTCATTCAGACACAAGTTTTATGAAGAATCCAAATTCATTAACAGACATAGAAGCATACCTACTTGCCTGATAAGGTTCCGATTATTGAAGGGGGTCATAATTTGGGGATTCTTTTTATCGCTGGTCGGTGAGCTCCCGGCGTTGCCAATCCGTGGCGGTGGACGAAGGGGATTTTTACCTGGGCAATCTGCCAAGAAAGAGTGAACAGAGAATAAACGAATGCAAAATTATTCGAATGCGTACGTGGAATCTTGCATTCGAACGTCCGAATGATTTCAATAATCGAAAGTTGAATTCGATTCTGCATTCGGATGTCCCATCACTGCAGGGGATGGCAAAAAAGTTAAGACATCGAGGTATGTTTTTATACATCAACCACCGAACATCGATGTCCCAAAAACGTCGTCTCTGAACCATCGATGGTTATTTCCCCATCGATGTTTCCCTCAAAAATTAATAATTATTATTAAATTATGAAAAAATTAACAATGAAATAATTATACCACATAATAATTATTAATATATTAATAATTACATAATAATTATCAATTAGGTATTAATTCAAAATTGGTAGTGTCATTATAATGATACTCCAAATTTTGAATTATACCGAATGTTTTTCGTTAGGGTAGAAAAAAATAGGGTAGGCATATCATACAAGAGTGTTACAACATTAAATGTTACAAATTTTGTACCTACCTAACCCTTTTGTATGTATACATACAATTGTATCATGTATAATGCATCATGTTATACATGTATAATGCCAAACATTTTACTCTACTGATACACACTTACAACGACTTACTAACTTTAAACGACTTAATTCAAAAGGACCTAGACCTTACAAGCATAATATAATATATTATACGTCTCACAAAACTACCTTCTACTAAGCCCCAAAACTAAATATTTAATTGTCAGTCCCTCTAAAAGCCTTCAACCAGCATCACACTGATACCAGCCCACTTCACTATAGCTATAGGTATACCATCACACTGAACCAGCTCAACCTTGCAACGAACAGTGCTTCTTCGTCTTTCAAGAACAATTTATCAAATATCTGGGATTAACGATTGACGAAAAATTAAATTCGACCCACCATATAGACTTTATTAACAGGAACTTAACAAAAACCCTCTGCAGTTTCTACCTTCTCAAAAAACTGTGCCCTCCCAGCACCCTCCGAAGCGTCTGCTATTCATTAGTCCACTCCCGCCTCCAGTATGGTATAGAATGCTGGGGCGTAACTGACAAGAAACATAATAATATTATGTTTCTCTATATTATAGAAACAATTTTCAAAACACAAAATAAATTCGTTCGACTACTTTGTGGTAAGAATAAACGCACCCCATCAGCTCTTCTATTCACTAAAACCAATGCCCTCCCTTTAAAAAAACCTCTTTCTATTCAAAATTATGAAATTATTCATCCTCAAATACCCCACTAATGTATTAAACAACATCAAGAACAACAGGCTAGGAACAGTCCCCCTACCCCAGGCAAACACTGAAAAATTCAAGAAATCCTTCAACTTCATCGGTCCACGACTCTCCAACCTACTACCTATACAGGTATAGGTAGTAGGTTGGAGAGTCGTAGATACCTACAGAAACAAGATTCAGACTATCTCATAGAACGGTAAAACTAACAAAAACGAAACCTCCTTTAATTATTTTTCCGAAACTCGATACCTATTATTTTTGAACTCAATTATTACAATAATATATTATCTAATAACTATATTTAATTGTAATTTCCACCGCAACACAATCCAACCACGGATAACAACAGTAGAAAAGTTTTTAATTCCACACGAAAGAATCTGTACCTACTACTACATAATTTGCACCTGTGATATAATAGGGTATTATTTCCTTAAGTGCAGAGTATAATAATTATACTCTGTACTTACTTAAGGAAAATTTCTTTAATCCTGTATCCTTAATCCTGTAAAATCATCTGAAATGACGGCCTATGAAATCTGAACATCGGCGCCCAACCATCGATGGAAAAACATCGATGCCTCTCTCAAAAACATTGATGTATCGTTGCCATCCCTACCAAGTTGGCAAACACAAAATGTACTGTTGGTAGTACCAACAGTACATTTTGTGTTTGCCATAGGAGACCAAGTTCTGCGGCTCAAATTGAATTTGGCAAATTCAAACGATAAATTTTTCTATTCCATTTTATTATAATCGTTAGACTGATCACGTCTTGTCATCACTATCATCTTCTTGACGGCGCCTTGTAGGTATCGTTCACAGTTTTGTGTTGTTTTACTGCCCACCATGACTTTCAAAGTTCACACGTTGAAATAATAGTTATATCCTCGTGATGTTTTGGCATACCTAATTATAATATTATTATTATAACTACTTACTGAATGGAGAATCGTTTGCTCTCTGTTGCTCTGTGGTAGGTAGATACACAGTTTTAAGGTCAAGACCCTTTTTCAACAACATTGTGTTGTATCTATATACATTTATTCTGCAGATAAATTCTATCACTATGTAAAGGATTTCTTTTGCACTTCCCTTAAAGTGAGCTTTGATTCAAGTGAACATTATTTTCTTGGAAAAACCGCTGCTTATTTTACACAAGGGCATTTTGTGCCAACATTTTAATTGGTCAATAAAAACTCATTGTACCTACGGCGGAGCCGGCGGGTACATACCTAAACATTTAATTTTAGGTTTTAGGCACACACACACACACACACCTCATTTTAGGTTTGTTCCAGGTCTGACTGCGTCTATCGACAGAAGTTGGACAGCTGTCGACAGAACCCGACCGCACATACTCTAGCTGTCGGTTTCCGTCCAACTGCTGTCAACCTACTATCGACCTGGAACAGCAGTTTCTAAACTGCGCATGTCTCCGGCGATTTCTGTTAAATTTCCGTCAAACCTGGAACAAACCTTTTTTTTAAGTTGACCATAGATAAGTTGATTATTCTGAGAATTATAAGTAAACCAAAATGACGAAATGCGGAGCCAACAAAAATGAAAATTTGTGACCGTGAATCTGAAAATGAAACTAAATCGGTCATTAGTTCGCAATCCGCAAAAGAATGAAATAGGTATTTGAATTCAGTTTTTGTATGAAATTTCATACAAAGACTGAATTCAAGTAGGTAGGCACCTACTTAATAGAACTGCATTAAATGACGGTTAGGAAGGTACCCCATTTCCTTAAAATGTTCGTGTCCCTCAAATCTTGCTGTTCTCTAAGGATGAAATCGGAGGTAGGTATGTTAGGATAGTTGAGTAGTTTGTCAAAGCTCTTGGGTCTGATGAGTTGATTGTAGGTATTGTAATAGGTCCTGTTACTCGCATTAGGTACCTGGCAGCGCGAGCTTCGGTGGAGGAGCTGAGTGATTTAAATCGGAATAGAGACGTTTGAAACACAATGTACGAACTTAACAAGGTGTTAACTCGCTTCCCGGCAAGAGCACCACTGTCCTCTGTGGATGCAATTATAAAATGATTCATTTGCACACGAGTTTCGAGAATCCGATTAACTTTACAGCCTCATTCATCGAATTACCATTTAACTGTTTTTAGTTCAATGGTTGCAATGGCTAACAAGGCGTACATCCCTGTGCACAGTTGGTTCTGGTTATTTGGGATTGTAAAATAGTTCGTTGAATCGATGTAGTAAGTATATTTTGTTTTCATTGCAGACAAATTATGCGCGTTCCCGTCCATGGACAACTTGGCCTGCGACCGGGTCGAGGAAGGAAACAGCAACGTGTCCTGTATTCGAGTGACGGACAGGTAAGTAAATGCACCACTGGGAATGCCAGAAATCATGAATTAACCGCAAATCGTGGGACTCCCAAAACCGTGGAGCAGGGGTTCCCAGAGTGTCATCCGCGGACCGCGGAAAAAAAAACGCTGAAAATTTTACACAAGGGTTTATTATTCTTTGATATAGGTTGCTTGTATAAAAATTATTTCTGTCAGTAGAAAAAATTTTGGAAAAAATTTTTCTTTTTGGATTAAAAAAAAATTTTTTTTTTTGGATTTTGTTTTTTTTCAAAAAAAAAATTGTTTTCAACAACGCAAAATATTTAACCTCCTGGGATCCTTCAAAAATCCCATTTTTAGCCCCATGAAAGCCCCATAGATCGCCATAGTGAAATCGTATCGTTCCGGGACCCCCGAAAATGGATTCTACGTCCAAAAATACTTCGAAAACGATACCTAACTCGATCCCATAGCTAAAAGCCTTCAAAAACCCTCCCTCCCTCCCCCATCCCTCCCTCCCTCCCTCCCTCCCTCCCTCCCTGTTAGCCCCATAGCGCCCCACGGGTTTGGGCGATCTGACTGCAAACTTTGCGGGCACAACTAGATGGTAAACCAAGTATTTTGACAAAATTTCAGAATTAAAAAAAAAAAATTCCTACTGCCCAAAACGGCCCGGACGGCGGACGGACATTTCGGATTTTGAATATTCACATATGTAGACCTCTTGAAACGGATAATGTCAAATTTTAAGGCCGATCGGAGTCGTCAACCCCCGTCGCGAAAACATAGGTGTATTATTCCAAGAATAATAAACCAAAATTATTTTTGAAATATAAAATTCCAAAAAAAATTTTTCAACTTTTGTTTTCATTGACACGGAATTAAATTTCTTCACAAGTAACCTATATCAAAGAATAATAAACCCTTGCGTAAAATTTGCAACGTTTTGTTAGAAATATTTTAGTTCTGGAAATGTAAAAAAAATCAACCTGACGTTATTTTTTGTCAAAATCCCTTCTTCAACTCAATTCAAAATGGCCGTGGATTTTCTCCTGAAAAAGTGGTAAGTGGGCTGAGAAGTTTAGGACGCCCTGCTGAAGAAGTTCCCAGTCCGGAGTAGAATTGTTTAGCAGGAAATCGAGGGTGTCAAAGCCACCTGTCCTATCGCCAAAAATGGGGGGGGGGGGGGGGGGGGGAAATCTTGATTTTGTCATCGATAGAATTATTGATTTTATTTGAACGAGTTTCAATTATTTTCATTTCAAAAGTGCCAAAATATTAAGAAATACGCTCAAGTGAAATGAAAAAGGTTTAATATTAAATATGAAATTTTCATCTCCACTATGGTTTGATAGGTGAAAATGTGATACGATATCCTCGAAATCATCGAACGCAGGAGCGTAAGGTAGTGAAGGTTCTGTGCGGTAATAATTACCGCACAGAACCTTCACTTGAATTATTCTTCTTTGATGTCGTGGCGGTGAAGAACCTCCCTGACGTATCCCAGTGATTGCCACTTTATCTTTCTCTCTAGACCGTCTGAAGTGGACTCTTGTCGTCAACCTTTAATTATCATTTCAATTTCGTTTGAGTACAATGAAGTTGTTGAATACTTGTCGATTCAAGTAAGTCCTCCCACTGTTCTGTTTTCAATCTAGCTGGATTGCAGATACTGAGTGGAGTGAGTGGTATTGTGGGGCTGTATTGGGAAAGTGGGGTAAAAATTAATTTGATCCTAAAGTTGAAGTGAAAGTTGGTAAATTGGTATTTTTGGGTTGAAAAGCAGACGGATTGAAGGGATTCATCGGAAATGACTGTATGGATTTATTTTATATTTTTTCATTGGCTCTTCATTTCACTACGTTTAATGACAGTTTGGTTTCTTTATTGTAGATAGTTCTGGTTATACCCGAATAGATTTACCTACTTGAAACTATATTCAGAGGTGAACTGACAAACCATGACCAGGCCCTTGAATGATCTTTTGGCTTCTTGACTAATTAACCAGGAGTTCGTCTTGGGTTTGTCACCTGGACCACCTGTTCCCATGAAATGTTTCTGCCTATTACGAGCGCTGTTTATCCCAGTGAAATGGCGAGAGAGAGCTAATATCGCCACGGGGGTAATACTATTATTGCGCTGTCTGGTGCTATTTAATTTTGAATAATGGGTAATAATGTGTCTGTATGTCGACGATTGCACACTAAGTAATGCAGTACAATCGTATTGGTGCTGTGTCGTGATGGTCAACTCCTGTAATAATATTATGAGGGGGAACATTTAGGATTAAATCCTATAATATAGGATGCATATTGTGTTTCTAAATTACTACAACGTTTGTTGGGTACCTCCTTCAGAGTGTCCCGCTGTGTACTGCTTTGTTTCGATTCACAATTGCACGTTTGCCTCATCCGTTGTCACGTTACAGATGGGGTAACGGAGACACGACGATGAGTACGATGAACACTACTAAATAGTGTAAATTATACAGTACGTTATTTAAACATACCAGCAGTTTAGTATGTTCACTACGACAGATGGAAATCCACCCCAACCTTTTTTGCCGCCTCAAAAATTAATGAGGGTCGGTGAAGAAGGAGGGGTAATTGAGGGTGAAGAGGGAGAGATTAGAGCGAAGAAGGATTACATTGTAACCGTGAAACAGTGCGGGTTTCAATTCTAATGCCACCTCACGTGGCAAAAGGTAAAAAACGTAATTTTCATCTCCAATGCCGTGTATGAATTAGGACAGTTGTACCTACTGTCAACATAATGTAAGTAGAAATGCTTCGAAATGAAAAAAAATGCAAATTTTACACAAGGGTTTCCTATTCTTTGATATAGGTAGGTTTAGGCCTAATAGTGCAAAAATTAATTTTGTACAAAATTTTCGGAAAATTTAAGAAAACATTAACTGAACGGTGTTTGGGTCCTACGGTGTATCTGTCCACAGATGTGGTGGGACCTCGATAAATGGATTTTGCCTCCAAAAATACTTCGGAAACCTCGAACGAACCTAACTCGACCCCTTCAACAATCCCTCTCGTAGCCCCTTTTAGCCCCACAGGTTTGGGCGATCGGGCTGAAAACCTTTCGGGCACAACTAGACGGTAAACCGAGTATTTTGTCTGAATTTCAGATTTAAAAGAAATGTCTCACTATAGGTTCGTTTCAAGATGTGTAGATTCCAAAATCGAAATGTACGTATGCCGTCCGAGCCATTTTGGGCAGTTGGAATTATTTTAAAACGCTGCAAATTTTACACAAGGGTTTATTATTCTTTGATATAGATTAGGCAGATTCTACTTTGCAGAAATTTAATTCTGTCAATGAAAAAAATATTAAAAAACACTCGGTTTTCCAGATAGTTGTGCCCGCAAGGTTGTCAGCCCGATCGCCCAAACCCGTGGGGCTTTGTGGGGCTGAAAAGGGGCTACGGAAGGAGGTAAAACCTTCCACATTTGTCCAAACATTTTATGTACAGTAATATATATTTTTCTGTAACAATATTTTCTTAATGACACAGAATTAACTTTTGCACAATTAATCTATACCTATCAAAGAATAATAAACCCTTGTGTAAAATTTGCAGCGTTTTTAGTTGAATTCGCAGAGCGAGTTCTGACCCGTTCGGAATCGATTCAGAACGCTTCCAGAAATCAAACTCTCTCTCCTCCAATAATTCTAAAATTATTTTAGAACTGTTCGAAATGCCAGAACTTCGCTTCAAAAGGACCCTTTTTAGTACAAGTGAAGTGACCATAATAAGATCAGATAACTTTGCAAGCTTTTTTGATTCTTTATCTAAACTGAAATGATGCGGGGGTCTGGAGGTGTCCCCCAAAAGTTAATGTGCCATGCAGAAAAAATCACAAATGGTAACAATTTTTGTTGTTGTCTATTTCGGTCAGTAGTGGACCATACCGAGGTGTCTTATTTTCAGACAGGCTGTCGCCCTCTAAAGGTGGGCATACCTACTTATGCAAAAGTCAACCATGGGATGTTTGTTGATGCTTTAACTAGGGAATTAATTAATAGGAAAGGATAACGATCCCATCATGATTCTTTGATCAATAATGTAATTATTACAACCATTGATGGCCAAGCTGAGATATTTTGAGCGTTGACTTTTTCTCCCCTCAACTTTAGCTTCATTTTTCAGCATCGACTGTTCTGATAAAATGAAAAACGGCTTAGCCGACTTCGCTCTGTACAATGCTGATGACGCAGTTCTGGCTGGAAAGTTTGTGCGGGAATATGTAAACGTCATTGGCGAATCTAGAGAGAAAAAACGTTATACAGGTAAGCAAATTTATTTATTCAACGCATCAGAACTTGACTGAGTACAGTTAATCTCGATTTTATTCATCTGTCCGGGTCGTCTCTTATCTAGTCACGTTATTTCTCTACGAATTGGGTTCTCGCTAGCTTCCACTGAATTAGTGTTTGCATGTTTCAGAACAGAATTTTGAAGACCTTGTCGTTGTAGTCAGGAAGCCATTCTCAGGTTCCTTTGGTGATTTACGAGGAAAACGCTACTGCCACCCTGGTGTTGGAATCTCACATAAAATCTCAGATAAATTATTAAAGGTACTTCCATCGTCCCAACAGAATCCTCTCCGTAAATTGCTACGCTCGTCGTTTTAAAAATTGTTTTTATTTGCACGTTTCAGAGTTTTGAGAAATCTGTTGTGCCAAAAATTACGTGTAACAATATTTATTCCGTCGCTGAACAAGAGTTGAGGGATTTGGAAGCCTTTTTTGGACCATCATGCCGTCCAGGGCGATGGGCTCGTGAAGACAGTTTGGAAAACAAGCTAAGTCGGTGCATTTCCGTGTGCAAATGACGTGGGTTTGAAAAATAAGTTCAATTGGAAGAATACCGAACTCTTCGATGTTTCAGAGAAGACGTATAGAAACATGTGTCAACTGTGCGACTCCCCTTATCAGTGCTCCAACAGCCAGCTCAACAGCGGGCTGGAGAGAGAGGCTTTGGACTGCTTGGTTGGGCAGGATGGATCACCAGGTGGTGATGTGGCCTTTGTATCTCTGAGAGCAGTTGATTCGTTTTTTGGAGTAAGCGCTTTTTCGCACGACCTCAATGTGTTTGGTGTTTTCGATAATTGTGGTCTATTCGTCATTCACCAGCGATTGTTATTAAAATATCTTACTCTGACGGTAGTTCGAATGATAAAATAGATGAAATAAAAGTCGGAAAGTCATACAAATCAAGAATTTACACACACACAAAAAAAAAAACTAACCGTAGAATTCGTCGTCCGAAGTATCGGGTTGCTGAGGACTGAAGTTAAGAACACTGGGGTTTGTTGCATTGTTTGGGTCGTATAACCGGCCAATTGCTACGAAAAGGTTGTGTATTCTTTGTTCGTTGACCCGCACAGGGTGTAGTCATCTTAACACTGGCAGCGAGCGTGTCCTGCCAGTCGGAGGTGGCCTCATCAGCGGACTTTGATTGTGAGAGACCAATGTTTATCTTCACTATTCTGTCTCTTATTTCCACGTTATTGTAATTGTAACTAGGTGCCTACACAATGATCGCATTGGCTCAAAAGTTAAAAATACTATGATTTCAATAAACTATGAGGGATATTTCAGTCTGTTTGTCTTTCCGACATTTTATTTAATCTAATTTATCATTCCAACTACCGTCAGAGTAAGGTATTTCAATTAAATAAAAAACGCAAGTGAATGACAAATAGCACACAATTACTGTGTTCTCCAAACACAATCAACATTCACCTCATGGCATATTTTTTAAGCCTCGTTAACGTAATATGCTTTACTATTCCACAGTTGAGCACCAAGTCTGCGAGTGCTCCTTCTTCAGACTATCAGTTCTTGTGCCCCAATCAAACCGTGATGCCTATAAATACTTCAGGTAGACCCTGCATTTGGGCCAGTCAGCCTTGGGATCTCCTTGTCACCAGAAAGTGAGAAGTGTTTTTCAGATAAATTATCTGCCTTCGGCCAATTAATAAAATGAACTCAAATGCCTACAGATGGTAGATGTAGAACACGTCGGGTTTTACCATGTACTAACGATTCCTGATAAAAAGGCACTTCACTATTGGACCGCTTCCAATATGATTTGAGATAGAAGGGGGTTGCGAACTAAAGTCATTCATTGGTGTGAAAAGAAGAGGTTGTCTTATACCAGAAAACACGTTTTTCCGCAATGACTATAATCTGTCTGTGTTAACGTTAATGTTAAGGGTTAAGGTAAATCTTGCTGTAAATCCATTCGAATTAGTCCATTGTTCTTCGTCTTTCGTTTGGTTGACAAAGTGCAAATAGCGAAGTCAATACCAATTTACTGCCTTGGCTCCCACAAGCTAATCCACCCACAAGTGCCAAGGTTCCCCTCCCATGTGACTCAATAACTGTATTCAACTGTTGAATTTGCTTCTCATACGCAGGGGGGTAAGCGATGAACTTCAAGACAAATTAAACGTTTGGTTGTCGGATTCGAAAAAAGAAAGTAGCGAAAAGTGGCAAACTCACCTGAGGAAGCTTCTTCTCAAGGACACCGGTACTTTCATCTGCAGGTCGTACAATAGCAGCCTCCCCATTCATCAGTATGTCAACCGAGGTAACTACCAGCAAATAGCGTACGATTGTGTTGAGATTACGAATTATTCAAGCAAGGCGTGTTAGAAGGCCCGTAGATAAGGATTTGGATAATGAACTGCGTACTAAACTCTGCAACTTGGATAAAAGAAAAATTATTTGAATGACAAAATAATTCTTGCTCCCTTGTAATACGCTACAGATCTGGTTGGTGTAAAAAGGCCTCTTTTGGAGGATAAGCCTCAAGCTTAATGCAGTTAAAATAACAAAACAGGTCTCAGGTCTTTTTTGAAATTTCAAAGATTATAATCAACAATAGACATCTAAGCTTTTCTTAATGATTCAAGATAATACAATAAATATTAAATATTTATTGTATTATCTTGAATCATTTCAAGAAAAGCTTACAAATTTTATAATAATATTGAATCATTTTAAGAAAAGCTTATAAATTTTATAATAATATCGAAGGCGTCAGAGCAACACCCCGCATCATCATTTTGGAGTTTTTCAGGAGAGCCCAAAAGACACTACTTACCTAATGAAATACCCCTACTCAAGCAATGCCCTCACTAAAGCAAGATTTTCATTTTAACTATCAAGTTTGATCGATTCGCCGCGAGAAGACGCGTCGAACGGTATGCATAACTCATTTTCGCCAAAAATGACGATGTGTGCTTTTGCTCTGACGCCCTCGATATGTGAAATCGGACTTCAAATTTGTGTTTCGTCTGCATCATCGTTATAATTTCGCACATCAACTGGTACAATGTATAAATGATTTTATCTGCAGTATTCCTTAGGTTTAAAGCTCTCATCATACCATTAGTTGCATAACAATAATTATTATTAAAGTAAAGTGAAGTCGATTTTATTGTGGTAACCATTCACAAGGGGCGGAGGTAATCCCATATGGCTCTGAACTGGAATTATACTTTATACTCCGTTTCGGGATCTGAGTACGAACCGAAATAATTAATTATTAATCTTGCCCGCTGAGGGACTCGAACCCTCTACGTCAACCACCACAGTCGGCCGCGGCCTCGACTGAGCTACGACGACTCCCCTCAATAATCCCCTATTATTAAATTCACGATACTGTGATGTTAAAAAAATTGTTGAAAATACGAAGAGAATGCGATATTGTCAGCAACTATTTTCGTGTTCAAGGTGTTGCCGACATGGACAGCAGGAACTGTAAGCGTTCCGTCGAGTGGTGCACAATCCATGAGGACGAAAGAGAAAAATGCAAGTGGTTGCAAGGTGCGACAGAAACGTTTGGTATCGAACCTCGTGTACAGTGTTCCACCATGGCTGATGATAAGTGGAAATGCATGCAAAGTATTGCCGACCGTAAATCTGATTTGGTTAGCATTCCTACTGACGACGGCTATTGGGCTAGAAAGTGAGTCTCGTCAATAATTACCTTTTCACATCTATTTCATTGCGTTTTTTGTTTATTATTCTTGGAATAATACACCTATGGATTCGCGATGGTCGAAAATTTTGATCGTCCTCAAAATTTGTCATGATACGTTTCAAGGTGCGTAGAATCTACGTACGGTGGACGGACATCATTTTTTGAATCAGATTCCAAACATGACGTCCGTCCACCGTACGCCGTCTGGGCCGTTTTGGGTAGGAGGAGTTTTTGTAAAATTATGATACTTTGACAAAATACTCGGTTTACCATCTAGTTGTGCCCGCAAGGTTTTCTGCCTGATCGCCCAAATCCGTGGGGCTCCGTGGGCCTAAAAAGGGAGGGTTTTGAAGGGTTTCGTTTATGGGGTCGAGTTAGATGTCATATTAGAAGTACTTTTGAACGCATAATCCATTTTTGGGGGTCCCCCATCTAGCCAAACAGTACAGGACAAACAGTAACAGAACATTTTTTAAATTTATTATTTTTTAATAGGTTCCGTTCCCGGCGTTTTTGGCCGATATAACCGAGAAACCGGTACAACCGGCGCCGATATAAGCGGCGGCTACCTAATGTTTTATAGACAGAATTAATTTTTGCACAATTTTCTATAATAATTATCAAAGAATAATAACGTTTGTGTAAAATTTGCAGCTTTTTTCTTTTGAATTAATACGTTCCTTTCTTTTGTGTACGATGAAGAAATTAGTAAGTTCCAAGTAGCTACTTATGGTTTCTAAGAAGCTAACCTATGGATTGTGTCTTGTTTCTCATTTCATGCTAAATGATGTGACATTTGATTCGTTTGGTTTTCAGCGTTTTCAACCTTTCAACATTGTTTTATGAAGACAATGCCATCAGTGCTAACTACAAAATAGTTGCTGTGGTGAAGAATCAAAACTCGGCAGTCAATGGTTTCAAGGATCTGAAAGGCCGAAGAGCATGTTTTCCGGAATACAAAGGACTAGGTATTCGCGAATTCAAGTACCCTTTTAATTTTTGTTTTCCCGATTTATTTCGATAACGAGTGTACCTAAATTCATTCGTGAGTATGGTGGATATACCACTACACATTATGTATTGTACAAGCGATATTGATATGAGTGGTGAATTTGTTCAGGTTTGGCCAAAGAATGCGCTGAATGCTGACGTTTCAGTAAATCTATTTCTCTCAATCTTAAGAGGATGATAAGTATTATTACAACGGGGTGGAAGAGGAAAAGACTTTCGTTAAAAAATGTAGAATGTTGGAAACTTTTGGTATAGGAACAGTTTTATATTACGAACCACGAATTTATGAAAGTACCTGCTTACACATCTTCTGAAAGGCCGACATAGTGTATTTCTTTACTGAGCCTAAAGAAATTCTCCAACCACTTTCATTCAACCAGTCAACGCTATGCCGTTTGAAGCTGGCCGGCCCAAGCCTGGCAAGTCGGTTCGAAGGGGCATCCACACTCGCTTTCAGCACATTTCGGTTTTGGCAACGAAGCAAGACCGAAGGATGCGTCCGGCTTGCTACCTTGCCGAAAGGGCGCGCCTTGCTATAATATCGCTAGTATACGTGTGGGATTTGTTTTTCAGCTTGGAACGCTTTCGTGAACTCAATCAAACAGCAGGGGCTTTTAGGCCGACAATGTCCCGAGTATTATTTTACCGAAACATGTGCACCAGGAGCCCTCTCGGCCGAGTTCAATCCGAGCAGAAGGAGGACACTTCCCCAATTGTGCAGTCTATGTCCTGCCAACAGTGCCGGTAAGTGTTGGTAGAATATATTTTTGGTAAGTACCAAACATGATAGGTATAAATTAGGATTTTAACACAGAATGTGTTTTTACGGAGGTTATTTGGTTTTAAGTTCTTGGGAGTAAGGTAAATCAAAAATATCCCGCCCACTGACCTGGCCACAGAGTAAAAGAGACCAGATGGTACCCCCGCAACTCCTTCTAACCCCACCCCACACCCTGAGTTGATCCCCTCGGAGGGACCCCTCCTCAATGTCCTTTTAAAAAATAGGTAGTTATTCACCGTCGATGTATGTTGCGAGTTACTGACATCATTCCGTTGGCAACATTGTCTCAGCTTGCTCGCTGTTTTGTTCACGTCTCCCGGTTGGGTAGTTTGTTCTTAATCAACATATTTTCAACGATGGAAGAGAAGAAAATTAAAACTTCTCGGGGAAAGCCGTTGAGGAGTCAGGCGAGGGAACTTGCCTACAACGTTGCGCAGTTTTTCATCGCCAGGAAGGAATAAGAACAGAATAAAGTGAACGTTAGCGATGTTACTGTTGTTTAAATTTTGAGGTGTTCCTGATTCTTCCTAATAAATGTAGAACAGCAAAATAAAAATAAAAGTTGTTTGGTTCCACTCAATGATGGGAAATTCAAAATTTTTCAATTAAAAACACCGTTTAAGGGGAGAAAAAGAGAAGTGCTGCCATTAGAAAGGGAAAAATGAGAGGGAGCGGGGAAATTTTGTGCGAAGAGTAGTTCGATTTCTGTCACCAGAATGCTGTGTCAGAGCGCAATATTCTTGTGGGAGACCTATAGTTGTGTCCGTTGACCCTGTATCGCCGTTTCAAATTAGGCGTTTCTGGGTCTGCTGAGCCTTGTTAGCGGCGTTGTTGCGTTGGTGTGTTGATGTAAGTATGGCTGAATGGGTGATTACTTTCAGGTACCTATTCCACCAGCCCTCAGTGGAATCGCCAAAAACACATTCTGTGTTCCATTTGTTTGATCCTTGATCTTAACAGTATTTTTATCTTATCCCCAAATGTTCACGCGAGTTCTGGTTTTTAGGGCTCAGTTGCAGCCCAAATCTACCAAGACGAAATCGTACACTTAGAGCTTTGGAATGTTTGGACAACAACGGTGATGTGGCTTTTATAAACCTGCGAGCCGTACTATCAGGTGAGGCCTGTCATAAATGGTTAACTACATTCCAGAGATATGCTTTATAATTAATTATCTTACGATCCAAACAGAGCACTGTAGAGTTGTTGTGCCTTGAGAAAGTATTTCATTCACATTTTTCCTTGACCCGGTCATGCGAGGATGCTATGAACATTTGGCCGAGTATTTTACCTATCGGCTTGGAGCGGGAAATAATTGAGTCTGAACGAAAATTTCATTTAGCCTTCCGCACTCATTGATAATTCGATTATTTCAGGCGGCAGAGTCCCCCAGATTGACCCGGCGATTGACCCGACCAAGTACAAAGTTCTTTGCACGAATGGATCAATCGTTGATAGCACGTTGAACGTCGACGACGATTGCGCTCTCGCCGTAGGCGTACAAGGGGAGGTACGTTCATTTAAAACGTTTCATCTTCATCTGAGAAACAGCAAGTCGTTAGTGCTTTATTTGCTGGATCCAAGATGATTTGCGTTTAATTAAGTGAATGGTGCCCCCTAATTGGCTCGACATGAAGATGGAACTGCTTTCCCTTGTCTTATCATTTTCCATGTACAAATATAACAAGAATAACAGTTTTGACTTGGTACATCCACTAATTAATCATTTCAAATCAACCATGCAATACAATTAATTTTCTTCTTGGCTAAGTGGTGTTGAATGTAACATCTATGTAGAAAATGTGAAACAAAAAATGTAATGTTACGTAAATGTTCGTTTGGGTACTACTCACTCGGTAGTGATAAGCGGTGAAATATTCCGGAAATGCAATTATTATGTTCCATCATTTCTGTCACTCCCCACCATTCTTCCTAAGTAAATTATATCAATTAGGTATTCTAGAAATGAAAGAAAAAAAAAAAAACGCCAATGGGTTTACACGGGGTTTTTAGTAGAAGACGTGGAGGGAAATTAGAACGGTTTACCATGAAACCGCTCAATTAGGTACCTTGTGACTCCTATGGTCCACTTTTTTTTAGTGGTTCTTGCATGGGAACAATATGAACACACTTCTCGTTTTTGTAGGTACAAGTATAATCAAGGAAAGAAAATGTACAATGCCCTGTTGCAATTCACAAGTTTTCATTTATACTGCTAAGCGCTGAGTTCCTGCATAAGCATTAATATAAACGAATGCTAGCAAACTATATATAGTGTATAGTATATACACTATGCATATATAAAATTTGTATCAAATGGACAAGAAATTACATACAAAAAACTTTGGTTACTTTACGATAACATTTTCGACATTCAGTCGTCATCTATGTATATATATAGTATAGTCAGGGCCGTGGAGAGAAAATCCGGGCCCGGGGGCAAAATTCATCGGGCCCCCTAAAAAAAAAAAAAAAAAAAAAAAAAATTCATTGGGCCCCCCTAAAAAAAAGTTGTGAAAATTTTTCCTATATTGATCTGTCCCTTTTCCCATTTTGCCTCTCCTACCCCCTTATTTCACAACAACAACAACAACAACAAAAATTCTCAAGAAAATCCGGGCCCCCCTACGAAGGCCGGGCCCGGGGGCAACGGGTCCAGTGCCCCCCCCCCCCCTCTCTACGAGGCTGAGTATAGTGTATACACGTAGTGTATACACTATTTCTCTTTGTTGTCCATAATATGTATATTATACTCTCCTCCTCACCGTTCAAAGACAAGGCTCATACTGTTTTGCATTTCAGCTAATGGGAAGAAATAGTAGAAGTTACGTCGAAGACACGGACACCAAAGAACTTATTCTTCAGCTAAATAGATGGTTTGGAACTAGCGAAGAAGACACAAGGAATACGATCAGTTTGTTCGGTAAATACAAGAGCACGGCAGGACTGATGTTTGAGGTAAGCTTGATGGGCACCTGATTTTTGTAAAATAATCTGGTGAACAGTTTTTTATTGAATGGCTGCTTCTATCCGATGGTTTACTCCGTTGAAGACCCGAATGGGTTTTGACTGCCTCTCTTCCCAAATGTTTACACCAGGTTGGGGAACTGCGGTTTTCCAGAACCTGTGGCTTGTTAACGTAATAACTCCATTGTGTGCTTCCAGAGATTCGCCACGACACGTGCTACAGCTTAGCCTAATTAAAACAAAATTTGACTCTGTTGCCACGTAAAATGTGTTCATCACTTCGCAAATAATTTCTTTGCGTTTTTTTTTTTTTTTTTTTTTTTTGCCAAGTTGCTAACAAACCTTTTTCTTATTTCGCAGGAGAGGACGTTATCGTTAGTCGAGTCAGACGACGATAATTATGACTACATAAGTTCCTATAAGTCACTGCTGAGTAACGTTAGTAAAGTTTGCACGGGTGGTGCGAACAGTATCAGTTCGATCAGCTCGTTGGGGCTATTTGTGGTAGTGTTAGCACTTTTCTTCAACAGCATAAACTGATGACGCTGCGGTTTGACCGACATTTCTTCAGTAAGATATGAAGTTGATATGAAGAGCCGACCTCTTCATCCGCGTCAGCATTCAAACGGTCGTTTGATGACAACGAACGCTATTTAACAATTTGGAGAAATTCGGGTGAAATACTGTAAATACATTTTTTACTTACTAAGCTATTCTTTGTCACCTGAACATTCTATTCACGTCACAATAATTGTGTAGAAGAATGATTATTATTTTCTAAACCAGTTGCCTACCAATATATGAGTTTTTGAGTCCACCTCCCGTCTTACCCTTGCACCACATCTACTGCACTTGTGAGAGTGCTTGGGGGAGTAAAGAGATAATTTGTTCCAACAAATCAACACCGGCAACGCCAACTTCTAAAAACTTGGTAACGAGGAAAAGTACCAAAACGAGTGGATAGCTCAGTGAATAGGCAAAATTAAATTGTTCTATTTCGACGCAGATTTTTTGAATGGTTTTCTTTCTTGTAGGTACCTACAGTTGTCGAGAAAAATAGGCATTAAATTTGAACACCTTTCTCTGTCGCACACATGCCGCTACGAGGCTATTTCCTTGACTTGGATCGAGGAGCAGTAATTATTATTTGCAGCGTATCTGCGGAAAATTACTCATTCACTTAGCTAAATTTTCAACGATCTCCCTGCTGAAATCCGGGTTGCTCCGGCTTGTCCGTTCGGGGCTCGTATCAAGGGTTACTTCGTCAAACTGGCTCCGTACAGTATTGATGAGTTCTTGGCAGATGTGGTATACTGCTCTATGTAAGTAACTGTAATGGGGATGTTAGCATCCCGCGTTATTATTTGTTATACCTAGGTTAAGTTCATCCGTTTTTTCTTGTTTTTATTTTTATGTGTCTTCGGCAAATAAAAGCTGACTGTGACTTTGAGTTCAGTAAATCTTCATTATTTTCAACGACACAATTGACAAGGAATCATCTTCACCTGCGAATAATAGGTAGGGGAAGTTCAGCCCCCTTCAACCACTTTTTGCTTAAATTGGTCTCCTGGCTCAGCTGTTTGAAAAATTCATGATTTTTCTTTTTCTACATTATATGTAGAACTAAATTTTAGTTTGAATATCCCCGGATATGAAAAACTACTAAGACCTACAAAAAAAGTCAGCAAATTGCCGTTTACTTTGAAAGAATTTTTTTTTAAATTTGCCCCACCGGTGAGGTACCTTTAACCATGCCGAGGGGCACTTTCAACCACACACAAATTCCATTATTATAGGCAATAAAATATGAGCTCGGTTTGATGATTTAACCCGTCATGAACCTGAGTTAATACTTGTGCAACAACGTAGGAAGACCTATTCATATTCATTTTAATGGTGACATGTCGTGAAGATCACGAGGAAGGTTCTGTGCCAAGACCTTGGCAGTGTATTTAAATGAATATTCGAGTCTTATCTCTCTTTCATCACAACTAACATGTTCTTCCTGACTGAACAACTGATAAAACTGACTTTGGCACAAAGTAAACCTAAACTTACCAGTCGATTTAATCTATACTGATGCTATCAGGAACCAGAACCCGCGGAAAAGGCTTGGGACGAATTGCGACACATAATTTTTGGGGTTCCCTAGGTCGGACCCACGAAAGGTCGGATTACCTACGCTTTGGGATGATACTGTATCGGTTCCCGTGAGGCGGGATAGCCGTATTCGTATTTTTTCCACGGCTTTCGTGGATGAACTGTTCAAAAATGATCAGGGAACAGTAGGTACCAACTAGGGGTCGCAATCCCGCGTGATTTCTAATTCATAGAATAATTTTGCATAAAAAAAAAAAAAAAAAACCATGTCTTTACGAAAACGTGGCCAATTTTTCAAAAGGGTTTATTATTCGTTAATTGCGCAAAAGTTAATGCTGTTTCATTAAGAATAAACTTGAAACAAACCAAAAAATACCTAAACAAATAAATAAAATAAATATATACAACTTTTTTTTTCTGTGAGATGTTTGGTAAGATGTGGGACCTGGAAAAACGGATTTTGCGTACAAAATTACTTGAAAAACCGCACCTTATTTGACATCCTGGGATCCTTCAAAAAGCCGGCTTTTATGGGCCCATTTAGGTATAGCCCCATGAAAGCTCCATAGGTCCTGGATCGCCCCCAAAAAACGCTGCAAAGTTTTCACGAGGGTTTATTATTCTTTGATATAGGTGACTAGCGCAGAAATTATTTCTGTCAATAGAAAAAAATTTTGGAAAACATTTTTTTTTTTTTGGATTAAAAAAAAGAAAACTTGGATTTTTTTTTTTCACTTCTTTATTTTTTACTCGATAAATATTTAACCTCTTGGGATCCTTCAAAAATCCCATTTTTAGCCCCATGAGAGCCCTATAGATCGCCACAGTGAAATCGGATCGTTCCGGGACCCCCAAAAATGGACTCTACGTTCAAAAATACTTGGAAAACGACACCTAACTCGATCCCATAGGTAAAAGCCTTAAAAACCCTCCCATAGCCCCATAGCGCCCCACGGGATTGGGCGATCGGATTGAAAACCTTGCGGGCACAACTAGATGGTAAACCAAGTATTTTGTCAAAATTTCAGATTTTTAAAAAAATTTCTACTGCCCAAAACGGCGGACGGCGTACGGTGGACGGACATTTCGGATTTTGAATGTAGACCTCTTGAAACGGATAATGTCAAATTTTGAGGCCTATCGGAGTCGTCGACCCCCGTCGCGAAAACATAGATGTAGTAATTATTCCAAGAATAATAAACCAAAAGGATTCTACGTCCAAAAATACTTCGAAAACGACATTTAACTCTTCCCCCTCACCATTTTAGCCTCATCGCGGCCCGAGGGTTTGGGTGATCAGGCTGAAAACCTTGCGGGCACAATTAAATGGTAATCAATAGAGCCTGGAATTAAATGCAAAAAAAATCGTCCCAAATATGCAACAAGAAGTGGAAATATATGCAAAAGACCCCCAAATTTCTCAAAAATATGTAAAACCTCCGTCGTTATTCAGAAAATCATTAAATCTGTGGCATAGGTATGGGTAAGGTAGATGTAGCCAATCAAAGTAGGTACTGCCCAGGTACTCAAGTCTTTATTATTCACAAGGGTGGTGGGGTTCTTGATGTTCAGTAAAAAAATACGCAGATTCTTCTAGGCCGACGTTTCGGTATATTTATATACCATCTTCAGGGCTACAAACAGACCCAGGATCTGCGTATTTTTTGACTGAACCTCAAGAACCCCACCACCCTTGTTTCAACAAACAGTCGAGGAAAAAATCAGCCTTATTTATTCTTCACATCTTTATTCAAAATCAACTTCAATAAATTGAACAATCATGTGCTGCTCAAGAGACCGTCGACTGCAGCGGTGGTAACTTACCAAAACTGAACCAGAAGATGGCGCCCTGCGAATTCCGCCCAGACGTGTCGTTTGCATTCACAGTGTACACAATCACGCAACCTACACAATCAATTTCGTTATTCAGATATGGTTCCTTCAATTTTTCCTTTAATTTAATTGTAGTTGCACAACAAAGGAAGATAAATGCTTTGGGTATGTGAAAATAAATTTAGTGAGGTATTTGGGGCTTTCCCCCAGAGGGGGCTAGGGGCTCACTCTAGTCGGATTTGAAGGTACTATGTGTAGTTCACTACATTCCATTGGGATAGCGCCACCGTCGACTACGGCACATGAAGTCTTATAGAGAGGAGAGTTCACTAAATTTTAGTGAACTCTCCTCTCTATAAACTTATCCAGGTAATTCTCACGGGTCTTTATCGATTGCCTCCCAACCAGTCGAAAATACTACTATTGCCTCCCGAGCCCACGACTACATATTTACGATTGCCTCCTGAGAGATCGGGGCCTGAATTACGATAGCCACCCAAAGGTAAGTAGTTGAGAAGGTGATCTGCGAGAGTTGAAGAAGCATGCATTTTATTTCAATGAATATGTCCAACAAACGTCATGAATTGCGAAGTACCTGCGGATAGTCATAAGAGTTATATAAATATCACATTATTTGTTGCCGTCGAAAATGTTCGCAAATTTCGAAGAAATCAGCCGGACAAACTTGTACGGCGTATGAACCGCTTCCAAGGAATTGATTTTGCAGTAAACTTCGCATAGTCGTTCGTGCGTGCGTCGTCATGAGGTCTGTCCAGTAGGTACGCATTCGCTGAAAACGTCGTCGATGTCTGCTGGGTTGGCGAGAGGAAACCCGAATGACCAACGCAGCCACTTGCCAACTGGTCCAACCTTGTATAAGTCAGAGAGCCCCAATTGCTTCTCTTGATACTTCTGCACACCAGTGCGAGAACCAAACATTCATCCTCTGCAAACTCTTCCGCTGGATGAGAATGAATCTCAACTGAATCCAAAAGTTCACTCCCGACCAAACCAAGTCAGGGTCTGGGAGGCAATCGTTATCTTCCATTTCGCTCGACCGATCGATGCATGAGGCAACCGTAAAAAAAATCCTTCACTTTCTCTTCTCCGGGAGGCAACTGATACTCGCCCGATAAGAGGGATGTATACCACAACATGCAGTTGGTAACTGCAATACCCACGGGAGGAATTTTTAAATTTTCCCCACCCTCAATTTTCACTTTTACGTGCTTACTCCTCTCTTCAATTTTCTCCCAGCATAAAACTAGGTACCTATAGATGACCACAGGGGACTCTAATAATAAGTACTCGCAAGTCTCATAAATTGAAATTTATTACCTATATATATTTTTTGGAACCATATTATGGTTCCAAAAAATAGGTTCCTATAATAAATAACTAGATTACACATTTTGTACTCAACTCAGTCTCACAGATTACCTTTGAAAGGACTTGGTACGTGCCTTTGGTGGTACCTAGATGCTCTTAATACCAGTTAAGGAACCCCTAATACACAACCATAATTGAATCACAAACACGTCGAATTAAATATATATATATATATTATATTAGTAGGTACCTACATCAACTACAATTTTGCGCACTCGCATTTCACTATGGCATCACCACACAATATTTTTGTAATGATAAATCGTCACTAAAGTTCTAACACCACCTAGGCTATTGACATTTTGTCGAAAACGTGTTTTTCAAATTAAAAAAAAGGAGATCAATCAATCATTCAAAGTTTTTTATTTGCAGAGGCCAATATGACACAGCAAACGTCAAACGTGAGTTGGTACAAAAACGTAATTACAAACACGAAACACATCAGGTAGTTGCATGGTACAAAGCAAACAAACAATGGTACGTGATAGACCTATCATATAGACCACACCTGTGTGGTCATATTGGTTCAGCAAAACAAACTAAAACAACTCAGGACAGCAGAAACATGACAATCAAAGATCATTTGATAGGTATTAACATAGCCGCAGGCAGGCATGGTAACCATGCCAATCACCTGGAAGCAAAAATGACAAATCGAGCGTCTCACAGGAACACCCCACATCGTCTTTGTTGAAGTTTTTCAGGAGAGCCCAAAAACCACAAAAGCAATAACCTACAACTAACTCCGAGACTCGCTGAGCGAGCAGTAAACAAAGGACTTGAGATGACAATGTGGGTTATTTACTGATGACAAGACGATATGGGAGTATTGCTCCTCTTTCGAAAGATCCACCCTTCTACGAGCACCCCTTCTTGCTTGGGGCAACATTCAAATCAGCAATGTTAACTGTCCCACCCTGTTTAAGTACATAGCTTAATCAAATAGTATATAATAATTAAGCTATGTACTTCCATATGACTCGCTTCCATAATGTATTGCTCACGTATGAGCATAGGCATTGTATAATATACAATGCCTATGCTCATATTATTTACAATTATATTATATACAATGCCTAACAAACGCTTTGAAACCATAAAATAGTTTGTGCCAAATAACGCAAATAACTAAAGAGAAGAAAATCAAAACAGTAGAAATGTACAAGTCATGTATTTAGGAAACAACATGCAACTGCCAACACTGAGAAATCAACCATATCATGGTGCGGTATGTTTTCTTGCGCGGTAAAACCTGAACAAAACACAAAAATCAAACCGTTTTTCGAAATAGGCATCTAGGAGTTTAACTAGGGTTGCAGGGTAGCTGTCCGGGGTCCTTTAGTGGCTTCAGGGATTTGACCATCGTGAGAACCGTTTTTTCGGCGTCGAGAACTGTAGGTTCTCCCAAAATTACGGGTGAATTAGAAGTACCTACTTGTACATTTTGTGTTCCTAATCTTTTAGGTATATCAAAATGAGTATTGTGTTTTTGGGGGAAGTCCGCCAGCGTAACGGGGTTTCCGCCCCCATTGTTTTGGGAGGAGTAGGAAGGGTGTACTTGAGTATCCCTATCCAGAGCATAACACGATTTGTCGTGATCTACTAATCTGGTAGGAGATGCTGAAGCAAAATGGGATAACCCGCTAGCTCCAGGTTGGCAGGAATGGTCTTGTTGCCCTGGACTGCGTTGGTTTCCGGAGGTGATATCAAATTCGTCAGGTGTCGATATTGAAATGTCAATTACGATATTAGATTCATTTGATATCACAGATACGGGGATCCCAGTCCCGGCAACAATAAACGAATTGTCGCTAAATGTGGCCTGGTTCTGGAAATCCGTCTTACGGTTGTCAGAAATCTCGGCGGCCACAATCGATTTGTCGACAATGACTGCCGGAGCTAAAGACTCGCGTGTATTTAAAATCGGGTCCGCTGAGCCGGCTTCCGTAGACGAAGTGTCGCCAACGGAGGCCTGGCCAGCGGTCTCGATCAAAAAGTTACCTTGTGAATCCATTATTAATTGGATATAATGATCCGCAGTGTGATGATGGGGCGGCGGTAAATCCGTCGGCCCGTTAAAAGCGGTTACGCCGAGACAATGGGAACAAGTAATTACTGTCCACAGTGGCGCTCATGGCAGCCGCTACGCGTACTGCGGGCGGCGGGGTGTGGTCAAATTTCCACCAGAGTGTAGCGTCCGCTACAAGAACTTCAGGCGGCTTTATATACTGAAACGAAAAAAGTCGAAATAAGTCTTGATACGTCTATTGACGATACTCATAAGTAGGGGGCGGATTCTTAGTTCACCAATAAACTCGGTTTTATGCGCCTAAAATAAGCGGGTAAAACTCAGAATATGCCCTCAAAAACTCGTAACATGCAATAAAACTTGACTTTTGAACTGCACATAAACGGGAAACAGCGAAGATAATATCTTGAAGTAAGAATATTATTGAAGTATGGAAAAAATGCCGAATCTTTTGATAACACACTTTTGGTTTATTCTTGGAATAATACACCTGTTTTCGCGACGGAGGTCGACGACTCCGATCGGCCTCAAAATTTGACATTATCCGTTTCAAGGGGTATACATTCTAAATCCGAAATGTCCGTCCGCCGTCCGGGCCGTTTTGGGCAGTAGGAATTTTTTTTTTTTTTAAACTGAAATTTTGAAAAAATACTTGGTTTACCATCTAGTTTTGCCCGCAAGGTTTTCAGTCCGATCACCCAAACCCGTGGGGCGCTATGGGGCTAAAATGGGGCTATGGGAGGGGGTTTTTGAAGGCTTTTACAGGGTGGCCGCCAAGCTGGGAAAAATTAATTCCCTGACTTTTCACTGCAAAAATACCTAATTTCCAGACCCGAAATTATTCAAAATCTGAGATTTTAATAATTTAATTATTAATAATGATAATTTAATCTGACATTTTATTAATTCTGATTAAAATAGATTAAAATTCTCTTGAATTTTTGTTGTTGTTGTTGTTATTGAAAGTTGATTAGAAAATACATAATTTTTTGCTAAGGGAAAACTTCGTTCGACAGTACTTACACTTCGCACTAAAAATATTATCTTCGACAGCCTCCAACCAATTGGCATATCCTTGGATCCTTCTGCCAACTCGGGTCGAATCTGGTATTCTTCCCCATCTTGGAGGAGACGCAATATAAAAACAATAAAACAAAAATACCTATACGAAACGAGTGAACGAGTGGAACGAAAAAGGAACAACGCAGATAAACATACGAAGCAGGAGCAAGGTGCAACTCGGCAGTGTTGCAGTGCTGCCGCCTGCCGGTGCTCGCAACCCGGATTTCCCCATCATATGCTCAAAATTTTCCCTACTTCCCCATCAGTTTTAACGGATTTCCCGATAATTTCTCCCTACATTTTTTCCAGCTAAAAATAATTTTCGAGAAGCCAGATTCTGCGAATAAAAGCAGGGTTCGGGTGCGTACCCGAACAGAAAAAAATCTTTTTAATTAACTAGTAATGATTACAAGGACAGAGATCTAGAACCAAAATACCAAGTGAAAGATTGATAGGTTACTTCGTGGGTGAAGTGGAACATTCCATTATGAAGAGAGGGATATTGGTGCATGAAGTGGGACTTTTCATCGTGTGAAAGGGGATATTATATCTGTAACGGGAATTCCGCCAACTCATTGAACTTGTGTGGGCAAAATGGATGAAGAGTGAGGGGAAAACAAACCCGGCAAAGTCGCTCCCACCAAAATTCAAAAATTATCATCATTTTCGGGACGGAAGAGAGGGACAAACTCGTCACCAAACAAAATTCGTATTTTTCCCTGACTTGTGACCGATTTCTCTGACTTTTCCCTGACTTTTCCTGAAATTTTTCATTCCCTGACTTTTCCAGGTTTTCCCTGACTTTTCCAGATGGCGGCCACCCTGTTTTAGCGATAACTGTGGCGATTTATAGGGCTTTCATGGGGCTAAAAATGGGATTTTTGAAGGGTCCCAGGAGGTTAAATATTTTTCGAGTAAAAAATAAATAATTGTTGAAAAAAATATTTTTGAAAATGAAAAAATCCAAAAAAAAAAAAATTTGTTTTGAGATATAAAAATCAAAAAAAAATTTTTAATTTTTTTCATTGACAGAATTAAATTTCTGCGCAAGTAATCTATATCAAAGAATAATAAACCCTAGTGTAAAATTTAAGTCAAAGGTCGCTGGTTCGATCCCAGCAGCCGCAAGACATCTTCCTCATACTGATAATCACCTTTCGGAAGGCAATGGCAACCCACCGAAAGTATTCTGCCGTGGAAAACCTCTCAAATTTGCCGTTCGGAACCGGCGTTAAGCAGTAGGTCCCTACTACTTCTGTATTAGCTGGTCAGCACGCTCAACAGAGCGAGAGGTCGCCAACGCCCGATTACGGGTATGGCACCCAAAGAAGAAGAAGAAGGGTAAAATTTGCAGCGTTTTTTTTATTGCAACGTAGGTGTATAAAATCTTTTTGCTTTTTCAAAATTTTAAATTGAAAATGATCTTTCCACGTCGACGGATGCCAAAAGACAGAAATTTATGGATGCAGCCTCAGCAGTTGTCAGTGAGTTGATGGATCCTACACCACCACCATGCACGGTTCTGATGGTTTTGACTTTTTCCTGGGTTGTTCTGGAGAACTACTCGCAGTTTGGGCAAAGCAAGTGTATCCCAGCTGGCATTCCATTGTTCTCCCAATTTCTCCACCTCTCCAATGCTTTGGCTCAGCTCGAACCCCCTAGTCTCCAAAAACGTGGTAGCTTTAACCAAATCACCGTAACGCAAGCTAATGAAAGCCAACTGACACTCAAGTTTGTTGGACTAGTGTTTTATCTCCAGTATGAATATATAATATATATTCATAAAATGAATATACCATACATAATATGAACAACCATATAATATATTATATTATATGGTTGTTGCACCTGCCTCTCCCATGTAATCCGGGAAGGTCCTCCGGGCTGAGAGATGAAAGATTTACAGTTTGAAATAGGTATGGCCTTTATCCAAACCCCCGAACATGATTGGATAAAGGCCATATATTATATGAATATATTATGATATATATTACCTAAGAATCCGCACCCTACGTCATAAGGTAAATTGCAATAATTGCAATTTACCAATTATTACAATATACAATTATTCCCACACGGGAAATAGATATCTATAGATATCTTTAGATATCTACAGAATGTCTAACATAGATATAGATGACAAAAGATATCTTAAAGATATCTATATTACATCTATTGTTAGATATCTTTCAGTAGAGATTATTTAGATGACAAAAGATATCTAAAAAATGTCTAGTTTACATCTATTGTTAGATATCTTTCAGTAGCGCTTATTTAGATGACAGAAGATATCTAAAAAAATGTCTAGTTTACACCTATTGTTAGATATCTTTCGGTAGAGATTATTTAGATGACAAAAGATATCCAAAAAATGTCTATATTACATTTATTGGTATATATCTTTCAGTAGAGATTATTTAGATGACAAAAGATATCTAAAAAATGTCTAAATTACATCTACTGTTAGATATTTTTCAACAGAGATTATTTATATGACAAAAGATATCTAAAAAATGTCTATATTACATCTATTGTTATATATCTTTCAGTAGCGATTATTTAGATCACAAAAGATATCTAAAAAATGTCTAGTTTACATCCATTGTTAGATATCTTTCGGTAGAGATTATTTAGATGACAAAAGATTTCCAAAAAATGTCTAGATTACATCTATTGTTAGATATCTTTCAGTAGAGATTATTTAGATGACAAAAGATATCTTAAAAAAATGTCTAAATTACATCTATTGTTAGATATTATTCAATAGAGATTATTTAGATGACAAAAGATATCTAAGAAATGTCTATATTACATCTATTGTTAGATATCTTTCAGTGGAGATAATTTAGATTACAAAAGATATCTAACAAATGTCCATATTACATCTATTGTTAGATATCTTTCAGTAGAGATTATTTAGATGATGAAAGATATCTAAAAATGTCTAAATTACATCTACTGTTGGATATTTTTCAATAGAGATTATTTAGAATCTAAATAATCTCTATTGTCATGATGACAAATGATATCTAAAAAATGTCTAGAGTTCATCTATTGTTAGATATCTTTCAGTGGAGATAATTTAAATTACAAAAGATATCTAAAAAATGTCTATATTACATCTATTGTTAGGTATCTTTCAGTAGAGATTATTTAGATGATGTAAGATATCTTTAAAAATATTTATATTACATCAATTGTTAGATATTTTTCAATACAGCTAATTTAGATTTCAAAAGATATTGAAAAAATATCTAAATCATGTCTACGGTTAGATGTCTTTCAATAGAGAAAATTTAGACCTAAAATAGACGTCATTAGTACAGTAGTACGTCATTTGATCTACAATTCATACTTTGGCGAAGTGATATTATAGATTTTATGAATATCGATATTCATTAAACTCAATAATATAACGTCGGCCGATCAGCAGAAGATTTCCATCAAAAATGAGGATTTGAATCCGTTGACCAGACCTACAGTCAGTAGGTACTATTGTACTGATGATGAATCAACCAAAACGCGTCTACAAGACGATTAAAACATAAATATAACTTAGTTATATTCATGTTTTTATCGTGGATATAGACTACTTCGTCTTAAATAGTCTTTTTTAAAGATGGATTCCCACTATCTCGCCGCATCCACCTTACATAATATGCGTATTATGTATATTATTCGTCAAACATTTCCATATTTCTTTAACAGATATCTTTATTAGTTAGATATCTAACCATAGAAATCTTTTAGATAATATCTGACGAAAGTCGAAAGATATTATCTTTCGACTTTCGTCAGATATTTCCCCATTTATCGCTATATTGAAAGAGAATATCTCCCAATAGAGATAATAATCATTTAGATCTAAATTAGACAAGGAATATCGTCGCGAGATGTGGAAATATTTGGCGAAAGACGAAAGATGATATTATGGGAATATCGGCCAATAGTTTCTATCAAGAAAGGTGATCGATCAAGTGTCAAGTTTTTTAATTCCACCTTTTGAGTCAACTGACCCAGGCGCTGGGATCAAAATTAAACAAATAGGTGGTTCTGCTAACCATGTGTCGTTATTTCCAATTCGAATTTTCCACGCCCAAAATCCTAAAAAATCGTTCCGAGATGTTAAAATATGAACATAGGTACCTATTAAACACAATAAACTTTATTGGGACCTATTACAAGGACATAGTAAAATTTATTTATGCTTTTATCAATTTTTAATTCAACTGCCTACCTACCCTCTTCATTCCCTTACCTACCCCTTCACAGCAGATCACTCAAAAAGCAGTAGGTAACAGTTTTCATTGCCAAGCTATTTCAACAGCTTCAACTGCATCAATTTGATCACTTGATAATCAGCATTGCCAATGATTTGGTAAGTGCCTACGAGTAACTAACATTTTTTGTTATAATAATATTATGTAGTAGGCCCACCAGAATCTGATAAATCAATCACACTTGTTGAAACAACCGCATAGGTACCTACCTATAAGTCAGAAGAAGGGAAGCTCGCAATAGGTATTAAATACCAACAAATTTTGTTGAAAGTTAGGCATCAGATAATCGATATACTGCGTAGATCGATTCTTAACTTTGTGTTAGAGTCACGATTGTCCGATGACAGGTAACTTCTATTTCAACTGAATCTTTAATTAAACAATAATTTTTGCTCCTTCAGAGAATGCCTCCTAAAGGAATTATTACTGATAGTAATCTGAATTTGATTTATACAGCGTCTAATCAAACCTTTAGTTCACATGTGTTGTACAAAATGTTAGGTGCAACACTGATTGCTCTGGCGTCACGTCCTAGGCTTCCCCCTAGGTCTTCTGATCGTCGTCGAGTTCACCTGAAAAGTATCCGGTCTGACTGTTTTTGACTGTTTAACTTCGTTCTGAAAACCTTTAACTGTTTCAAGTGTTTCTAAATGTTTCATTTATATCGTGTACAACTCATCTATCACGAAAACCCTGGGTGAGTAGTCTGAATTATGTCTCATTGATTTATCTGATGTGTTTCTGGTATAAGGTTTGTCGATGTGTAATCGAGTGGTTTTTACAACAGCTAAATCAAAGCGGGAACGATAGTAACTATCAATATTTTCACAGTATTGAATATTTCAGGTGTTAAACTTTACATCAGTAGAACCCCTAATGGGACTTTTTCTCCCAATTAGTCTATCATAATGTAAAGTTGATGCTCTCTTGTTTACTCTCATCTAACATCATCTAACACACCTTGAACGCAACCATTCCCCCCCACACGGACCACCCTACCCGAAACCGTTCCAAGTTGGAACTTCCAACTCCAGTTGATTATCATCAGCTGGTTATCAGTCAGCTGTGCATGCGCTGCTCCGATGTTCACGTTACTAATAATCCCCCCCCCCCCCCCCCCCCCCCCCCCCCCGTGTGTTTTCCCGTGATTCAAGAGCCGTGAATTTGTTGATTTGAAATATTACCCCTCACGTTTTGATAAAATCTCGTTTAAAAAGCTTCGAATATTTGAGAATATCATTTCGAATTCGAAAAAATGTACTTGCGTTCCCTCTTCTCAACTCATCTCTCTAACTATTGTCAATAATATTATAGAAATTATTTCTCGATAATCTTAACCTTCTCGATGCCGTGGAAGGCCTAGGTAGGAAGGATGCTAAGCTAAGCAGGTAAGTGGAGACGTCTGCTTGTGGATCTAATTGTGAATTTCTTCAAGGATCTTTGATGTTGTTTTCAGAAATTTTGATGAAGGCCCAAAACTGCCCCTAGAAATTGGCGGACTCCTATTGAAAAAATTAATGTCCCTGGCCTCCATGGGCTAAATTCGTCTGACAAATCGGTCCAGGATTTCTACCCTCATTGGAATGAGTTCCCAGTAGTGCGGTCCTATGGTGGTGAGTTTATAATTATGATTATTGTCTAAATTCATGGCGTAATAATTATTTTTGCTTCCGTAATAATTATTGTTGCGTAATAATTATTGTTGCTTCCGTTATTTCGTTATTTACGTTATTGCTTCCGTTATTTTCGCCATGCGGCTTATTCACATTGTGAATAAGCCGCATGGCGAAAATTGTTGCATAAAAAATCTCGTAACTTAAAAAACTCGTAAGATAAATTTTCATAAATCATTCTTTGCCTAATCTTCCTTTTTTTTTTTTTTTTTTTTTTTTTTTTAGGCACAGTTTGCATTAATTTGCCAACTGCAAGATCGAAGAATTGTCGCAGGCCAAACAGGTGGAAAACAAAGTAAGTAGGTAGCAACTAACAGGAAGTGAATATTTTTTTCATGTTGTAGTCCCTCGGTACTCAAAAATGAAGGGTAGGGTAAGGGGAAATAGGGTAAGACTCCACAATTATTGTATTCTAATTGTATTTAATACAAAAATGTTCAGGAACGCAAAAATAACCTATATTAAGTTAATATTATTAACTCCTGTGGTAATGTACTACTTACCCCGAGTTACTAAAGTTTATTTTGCGTCCCAGAACATTTCTGTATTGTGGAGTCTTATCCTTTTCCCCTGTACCCTTCAAATGTTCATGTCCCAACGCCACATTAGGAAGGGTTATGGCAAGGAGTGGGACTAGAATGAAATTCCGTACTTACTGTCAAAGAAGACCCCTTCATGTTCAAAAACTGAATCTCTTTTCTTCGCTAATGCACCGACTGGAGGCAAAAATTTAGAAAGAGACAAAGTAAAAAGGTAAAAACATGAGAAAATGGTCAAAGTAAAAAACTCGACAAATGAAGGGTCTTTTGAAAAATTGCTAGGTGGCACTTGCAAAAACAGAATAACCCTTCTAACACAAGTTTAGTAGATTGCATAAATTCTGAAAATTCGCTCCCCATATACGACTCCAAGGGCTTTTTGAGTCTACCCGAACCTACATGGATATAGGTATACGTGTTGCATACAATAACCTTCCATGTTTTAATGTTCTTTTGTTTTTGTTTTCAGTTTGACCGGATACGACTGAAGAAGAACAAGTGTAATACCAAGTACACAATGTCATTATATAATGTTAACTAGAGTATATAATATTACCTATAATGTCAAAAAAATGAAAATTCTTCAATCAATCCTGGATTTTCTTCTTTCAGATACATTTAAATCTAATAAGTCTTGGACAGACATCTATTAGATCTTTTTCCCAGATGGCAATTAGATATCTTTCTTGGATATCGATGGGATATCCATTTAATCATTTGGCAGATATTTATAAAATGTCTTTATTATGATGGGAAAACGTCTAACAAAATTTCTATATATTAAGTATACGTCGGGTAGATATTTAATATCTACCCGACGTATACTTAATATATCCTTATACGTTTCAATAACATTAGGGCACCATTTCACAGTGACGTAGATGGACACCCTCATTTGAAAATTATGTCAGCCACAATTGATTGACGTATGTATCATCTGCGGACAATCACAGTGGGCGTCAAATAATTGTCAATGTTCAATTAACACTTTGGATATACTGCATTCGTGTTGGCGTAATAGTACGACCCACCTTAGGACTCAACATCATTACGACGACCAATAATTTGGGTGATTGTTCTCATCATAGCTTACGAAGTGTGTTTGTTCTGCCCCACATTGGCTGAATGGTGTTAGGGCAATGTCATGAAACGTCCAACAGGTAATCGTCAACATTATTGCAACATGCTGGTCGAAGCACTGACACACCCCCATAGCTGGGCAGGTTGGCTCGTACCAGCCTTCCTGAAAAGGTGGTGCATTGGTTGTTCAGACACCACACACTCAACGACACCCCAAAACCATTACGACGTAATGTGTGCTGGTGATCCATGACACACATGGTATAATTTTTTGAAAACCCTTATGGCGGATGGTGTCCACCCCTAACCAATGAATGGGGGTCACCAATGCTTTGGGATGGCTAGGCGTGAGTAGTAATGGTGTGGAATGCGCTGACGAGCGGTAGAGAGGGTATTTAACAATCCGGTTTTGTGGTGTAAATAATTTCCTTATTATTGTTTTTTTTTTTTTTTTTTTTTGTGGGCATCGGAAAACAACGCACACCAGGGCAATCCTTATCGAAACCATGTCCCACGAGGAAGGGGGGGGGGGGGGGGGGGGGGGGGGGGTTGAACGAACACAGATCACGCATCGCTTGAGTGTTGAGTGTGCGTCATTGTATGTGTCTTCATATTTGCAGGTTTTTTGTCAGAGCTCGTCGTGTTAGTTGTAGGGTGGGGAAGACAGTTGTACAACTACTCTCGTCCTCGAACCATGCCAACAAAACGTGAATATAGGCAAACTTCCATATTATGAACGTAAATGTACGTACGTGACGATAAACGGCGCTTACTAGTAAGTGTAGTACGAAATCCCCCAGTTATTGAATGAAGGTACCAAACTCCACTTCCACAAATGTAACAATTATTCCAAATAGAGCATTTTGTGCCCTGTAACTCGTGCAGGTCTACCCATCGTCTGAGGGTATATGGTTGCAAACGTTCCCTCACTGTCAAGGGATACGCGTTATCCCTGCGTAACACAAAGTAGGGTTTTTTTTAGTGGGTGGGTGAGGGGGGGGGGCAACACCCTTACTTCCAAGCTAAAGCCACCCAACGACCTAGCTTGATCTTCAAGGGAGAGGCAATTTGCAATTTGGCCATGTCGACGACCAGCTATTGCAGTCTTGGACAACAAGAAACACATTGTCACCAAGCCTCGCGAGCTTTGCTGACCTTTTCCTACCTTGACACACTCTACCAGACTTATCGTAAGTGAAATCTTCGTCGGCTACATATAACGGTCGTCTGAAACCTGTTGGTGACAATTTTGCAACATTAGCCCACATTGGGAGCACCAGGTCCAAGCTTTGGAGACCTTTGCCCTCCCCCCCCCCCCCCCCCCCACAACACTATCTATGCACCATTGTAGCTAACTGAGGATGCCTTTTTTAAAGGTTGTAGGCCACCATTCTCCTTCACACACTAGGAAAAAAACCCTTACGCAGCTTGAAAGCGTTTGTTCAAGCATTTTGGCCCGTCTTTTATCACCATAACAGGATGTTACCACTCCTTGCGACGCCAGCAGACACCTTGTGAGCTATTTCCTAACCCTTTAAAATCCATCACCCACCTTCGAACCTGCTTTGCAAACATCGAACAAGTTTCTAAACCGTGGGTGGCAGGATTACTGCTTTTACTTGAGTACTCACTGTACTTGAAATGTACATTCGAAAATCCCGTCGTACGGTATCCTCAACGACGCTTGATCTCAAATATAACCACTGTCACTGCCTAATTGCGGTAAATGCTGTGTCCTCCCTGTGGCCATTTACGTACCACCTGAAATAGCATTTCAACCTCCATGGTACATAACGTGAGGTATTATCGTAGGTTCCTCTCTCAGTCACATGTGCAGTAACCTGGAGGACATGACAGTACTTAAGACATCGTTATCATTCACTCATTGACTCCATAACTTCACTCAATATCGGGGCTATTTCATTATATTAATAGATAAACAAAGTAACTGTAATCAAATAACTGTTATTAATGAAATGGCATGTAGCGAAAAGGTCTGAAAGCAAATATGCTACGGCCAAATTGATGTAATTATGTTACTGGGGTTACTACACTATTCCTCTTTCAAGCATCTGGCCAATTAGATACGGTGATTGGCGCTTTACTGGCTGCCACCCACGGTTTAGAAACTTGTTCGATGTTTGCAAAGCAGGTTCGAAGGTGGGTGATGGATTTTAAAGGGTTAGGAAATAGCTCACAAGGTGTCTGCTGGCGTCGCAAGGAGTGGTAACATCCTGTTATGGTGATAAAAGACGGGCCAAAATGCTTGAACAAACGCTTTCAAGCTGCGTAAGGGTTTTTTTCCTAGTGTGTGAAGGAGAATGGTGGCCTACAACCTTTAAAAAAGGCATCCTCAGTTAGCTACAATGGTGCATAGATAGTGTTGTGGGGGGGGGGGGGGGGGAGGGCAAAGGTCTCCAAAGCTTGGACCTGGTGCTCCCAATGTGGGCTAATGTTGCAAAATTGTCACCAACAGGTTTCAGACGACCGTTATATGTAGCCGACGAAGATTTCACTTACGATAAGTCTGGTAGAGTGTGTCAAGGTAGGAAAAGGTCAGCAAAGCTCGCGAGGCTTGGTGACAATGTGTTTCTTGTTGTCCAAGACTGCAATAGCTGGTCGTCGACATGGCCAAATTGCAAATTGCCTCTCCCTTGAAGATCAAGCTAGGTCGTTGGGTGGCTTTAGCTTGGAAGTAAGGGTGTTGCCCCCCCCCCCCCCCCCCCCCCCCTCACCCACCCACTAAAAAAAACCCTACTTTGTGTTACGCAGGGATAACGCGTATCCCTTGACAGTGAGGGAACGTTTGCAACCATATACCCTCAGACGATGGGTAGACCTGCACGAGTTACAGGGCACAAAATGCTCTATTTGGAATAATTGTTACATTTGTGGAAGTGGAGTTTGGTACCTTCATTCAATAACTGGGGGATTTCGTACTACACTTACTAGTAAGCGCCGTTTATCGTCACGTACGTACATTTACGTTCATAATATGGAAGTTTGCCTATATTCACGTTTTGTTGGCATGGTTCGAGGACGAGAGTAGTTGTACAACTGTCTTCCCCACCCTACAACTAACACGACGAGCTCTGACAAAAAACCTGCAAATATGAAGACACATACAATGACGCACACTCAACACTCAAGCGATGCGTGATCTGTGTTCGTTCAACCCCCCCCCCCCCCCCCTTCCTCGTGGGACATGGTTTCGATAAGGATTGCCCTGGTGTGCGTTGTTTTCCGATGCCCACAAAAAAAAAAAAAAAAAAAAAAAAAAAAACAATAATAAGGAAATTATTTACACCACAAAACCGGATTGTTAAATACCCTCTCTACCGCTCGTCAGCATTCCACACCATTACTACTCACGCCTAGCCATCCCAAAGCATTGGTGACCCCCATTCATTGGTTAGGGGTGGACACCATCCGCCATAAGGGTTTTCAAAAAATTATACCATGTGTGTCATGGATCACCAGCACACATTACGTCGTAATGGTTTTGGGGTGTCGTTGAGTGTGTGGTGTCTGAACAACCAATGCACCACCTTTTCAGGAAGGCTGGTACGAGCCAACCTGCCCAGCTATGGGGGTGTGTCAGTGCTTCGACCAGCATGTTGCAATAATGTTGACGATTACCTGTTGGACGTTTCATGACATTGCCCTAACACCATTCAGCCAATGTGGGGCAGAACAAACACACTTCGTAAGCTATGATGAGAACAATCACCCAAATTATTGGTCGTCGTAATGATGTTGAGTCCTAAGGTGGGTCGTACTATTACGCCAACACGAATGCAGTATATCCAAAGTGTTAATTGAACATTGACAATTATTTGACGCCCACTGTGATTGTCCGCAGATGATACATACGTCAATCAATTGTGGCTGACATAATTTTCAAATGAGGGTGTCCATCTACGTCACTGTGAAATGGTGCCCTAATGTTATTGAAACGTATAAGGATAAATACGGCCGCATCATACTGGGGATGGTACCGGTGACATACTGGTTTGGGTGTATTATGACAACCAGTAGCTACATTACCAAGGGCAATTAAAACGGTATGTTTGTACATATTCGTATAAGGATAAATACATTTGAACGGATTATGGCGTCCGCACACGCAGGAGAGTGCCATCATTATGGGACCCACCGCATTATGGCTTCCACATACGGGTGTCACAAGCACCTTCAACGTTAACAGTGCCGTGATTAATTATAAAATCGATTAGGAGCAACATTGAGGATGCAGTAATGTACCAAAATGAACTCAAGTATATTGCACGTAGTTCCAGCAAATTCCGCAACTAGCGTGGCCTACGGAGGCAAATCAGTATATTCTGAAACGAAAAGTGGTTCAAATCCAAGTGCAGGTAGGTTCAAAGAAAAATGCAACTCTTCACATTACTCCCAGGATTTATAACGGACGAGGCACCTGGTGAAGGGGTTTGCAACCCTTTAGTGGACCCTCAGGGGTATTTAAATGAAACAATTTTTTTTGTATCATTGTGGGCCGAGAGGAATAATCACTAAGTAATTAAATTGCGCGGGCTACCAATTTGATTAGCAAGGCACGCCAACACCTTAAAAACCTTGAGGGTACGTTGCACTTGAGGGAGTGTCATTTCGGTACTTGCACCTGGCTAAACAATTCCTTCGCCTCTAGGACGAATGATTAAAGTTAAAAAAAAAAATAAAATAAAATTAAGGTTGACTGTCATCGGAAAATATTTTCGGAATTTTAATTTTTTTTTTTTTTTTTTTTTCAAAGGGGGGGGAGGGAACCATGAGGCATGTTGGCGAATTCTTGTGATGCTTACCATTGTTTTAATGAATGTAACCAATGGTGACCAATGGTTAGGATGGTGGACAGAGGGTTAGAAACGGTGACAGATGGTTAAGGATTGTTAGAGATGGTTAGGTATGGTTAGGGATGGTTAGGGATGGTTAGGGATGGTTATCAATGGTTACAGATGGTTAGGGATGGTTATCAATGGTTACAGATGGTTAGGGATGGTTAAGGATTGTTAGAGATGGTTAGGTATGGTTAGGGATTGTTAGAGATGGTTAGGTATGGTTAGGGATGGTTAGGTCTCGTTACGGATGATGACCAATGGGTATCAATGGTTACTGATGGTTAGGGATTGTTTAATCCGCGGTTTCCTTACAGATAAGACATGAAGGAGGACAGTACTGTAAAGGTTGTCATGGGCCACATATGCCATTTTCACGAAATCGTTGATTTTGTGACAACAATTGTGGAATGTTTTAGTGTTTTGTCAGATGGTCGTGGCCGCCAGGGCGGGCCGCGAGGTTCCGCCCTGGCGGGGCGGTGGTTGCGGCCTGGCGGGGCCGCCTATTGACATTGTGTCACTGCAAACGGTTTCCCCATGCCATGGTAACGGGTATGTGTGGATGTTAGGGCATTCAATCATCCCTGGCTTTGGCCCACCAACGTACACGGGTGTTCCCCCCCCCCCCCCCCCCCCCCATATCCCAAAAAAAGAATTAAAAAATTAAAACCCTAGTCAATGGGTTTATCTGGCCGACAACAACTTGAGTAGCTGAGGGTTGAGGAAGGTGTAAAACCCTGTTTTTTCACCTTAGCTGAAGTCCTCCCTTGTGTTTGGAATATGGTACCATTGAATACAAATTATTTATTTTGCAACGTCCACATTTGGGGAAAATTTGGTTTTTGTGGCCAAGATTCAACCCACGTTAATGGGGGTTTCTGGACACAAAAAACCTCAGTACCACGCTATTTTGAACTTTAAAACCCGTTTTTTCGTCGAGTTCCCGTCTTCGGATTCAAACGAACCCGGTCCCATCTTGTTCGGCGTGGTCCAAACCCTGGGGGGAAACGCCTTCCGTCGTTTTTCCACATTCGATATCCTTAACGCCGTGTTGTGCGCCCAAAAAGGCGTCGTTACGAGGGAATTTAGATTTTTATAACCATTTTTCGAGGCGTTCCCGTCCTCGGATGCGATCGAAACCAGTCCCATTGTGTTGAGGAGGTCGAAATCTATGGTAAAACGACTTTATTATTACCAAAAATGACCCCCACATAAGGGTTATTAGGGGTGCAGCATGTATGCAGCCCCGTTTTGCAACTTTGAACCGGCTTTCGACCACGTTCCCGTTCTTGGATCGTCTTGAAATTGGTCCCATCTCGTTCGGCGTGGTCCAAACCCTGGGGAAACGCCTTCCTTGTTTCCAGATTCGACATCCCTAATGGGTGTTCTGCGGTAAAACGGCATTAGTAGGAGGCAATTTAGAAATTAAACCCATTTTTCACGACGTTCCCGTCCTCGGATTGGATCTAAACCCGTCTGATTGTGTTCAGGGGGTCGAAAAACATGGAAAAAAAGCTTAACTTTTCCCAAAAACGACCACCTATGAGGGGGTAGGGGGTGGTAGCACCCTTAGTAGCAGGTGTTTCGTACTTTAAATCCATTTTTCACGAGGTCCCCGTTCTCGGATCGTCTTGAAATTGGTCTCATTCGATTCGGCGGAGTCCAAACCATGGGAAAAAGCTTTCATTTTTTCCAATGACGACCCCCTATAAGGTGTTTTTAGGCAAAAACACCTTCGTAGGACGCAATTTTAAAATTTAAATCCATTTTTCAAGGGGTTCCCGTTCTCGGATCGTCTTGAAATTGGTCTCATTCGATTTGGCGGAGTCCAAACCATGGGAAAACACCTTCCTTTTGTCCAAATAGGACCCCCTGTAAGGGTGAAGGGGGAAGTTGCACCTGATGTAAGGTGGTAGCACCCTTGGTAGCAGGTGTTTTGGACTTTGAAGCCCTTTTTCGAAGGGTTCCCGTTCTCGGATCGTCTTGAAATTGGTCCCATTCGATTCGGCGTGGCCGAAACCTTCGGAAAACGAGTTTACTTGCTCCAAAAACGGGCCCTTTAAGGGTTTTGTAGCGGAAGTAGCAGTGTAGCAGGTCTGGTCAGACTGTCCTCCAGTCTTATTGCGTCCGAACAACGTGCCACACAGGTTTACTGCACCACTTTTTGGTGCAGTAAAACGGTGCAGTAAGACTGGATCTCATATAAGAATCCAGTCTTACCGCACGTGCTGCGTGGGATAGGTATAACCGAAACGTTGCCGGCGCACCCAAAGGGATTACTGCACCAATTGAGAATTCGGACTTACTGCACCACGATTTATATACACTTTTCATCGAGGTAGAACCTGGATTTTGTCTACCTAAGTACCTCTCTACCTACCTCTCCTAAGTTTACCTACCATTGATAAAAATTGTATACCTATAATAATTGCTTCCTCGCCAACATCTTTGAATGGGGGGGGGGGGGGGGGTTATATTTTTAGTGAGGTTTTGAGTTTCAAATTAGACTTGACTAGCAATCTGACAGGGGGGCCTCGCTTCACTTGACCAACCACTTACACTGACCGGGGGCCTCGCTTCGCTCGCCAACATCTTTGGTGGGGGGGGGGGGGGGGATATTACTAGTGAGGGTCGAGTTTCAAATTAGACTTGAATAGCAATCTGCCAGGGGGCGTTGCTTCGCTCAGCCACATCTTTGGTCGTGGGGGGGGGGGGGGGGGGGTGACCATATGCCGATTTCTTGATTTCACCCGTCTTTTGGTGGTCCCCCGACAAGGTGCGTGCAAATTGAATAATGCAGTAGTGGGTCAGCTGACTCTATTGCTTCCCAAAGACACTTTTGTTTATTATTCTTTGAATAATACACATAATATGTGTAATATTATATAGGTACCTACATAATATTATTATGTATTCGTGACGGGGGTCGAAAATTCTGATCGGCCTAAAAGTTTGACATTTCATGAGGTCTAGATTCTAAAAAAGAAACGACATGCTTGCCAGGAATGTTTGTGGGACTTAGGTACCTACCTACCTACCACAAAATTTGTAGTTTTCGGTTTATTATTTTTGGAAAAATACACCTGTGTGAAAACGTTTCCCCCCCCCCCCCCCCCCCCAAATGTAATGTCGTTAGGGATGGTTAGAGTTACCCCAGTTTTGGCGTTTTTTCGGTCAGCTGTTTCAGATAGATTACTATCTATAGATTATTGCCTATCCTGTTTTCTTAAATGAAAATCTGCTTATAAAACCAATTTTCACTAGGGCTGCAAATTTTTTTTTTTCATTTTGGCCAAATAATCGATTAATCGATTAGAAATCAACAAAAGTTTCAATAAATCGTCGTCTAAATTCCAGTCCAGCTGAAAACCTAATTTTTTGGTCTGAGCCGCCTGCCAGACAACGTGGACAATCATAATTTTTACCAGTATTTCGTAGGTACCTATCTATGTACTCGTTTGTTGAAATAATGATTAGGTAAATGAGAATTATTTCAGTTAATGAAATTGTTATTAACTGAATTGGATCGAAGTTATATCGTTTTGATCCCAATTCTTCGCTGATATAAACTAGATGAATAATTTAAATTATTTTAAAATACCTAAACATTTCATTTTTCCGCGAAAGTCGAAGTTTTTTGTCGGATTTATTTTTTTTAATCGATTTTTCGGGAAAAAATCGATTACTGTATAACGATTACGATTTTTTGCAGCACTAATTTTCACCCACTACCTACACTGCAGGTAGGTAGGTAAATTGTTATTGTTAAAAGTGGCGAAAATCCTGGATTATCCCTGATAGAAAATACAAGAAAAATGTTGACAAATTAAGGAAAAATTGCAGGAAATTTTTAGATGGCTGGAACTCTTTTCGTTTTAAGAAAATACGCGCGCTGATGCTATCACACGTGGCGTAACGCGAATTGAATTTCATCGTCTGGCGGTATAATAAGATGTT
The DNA here is from genome assembly GCA_955831195.1 of Pilophorus perplexus. NCBI lineage: Eukaryota > Metazoa > Arthropoda > Insecta > Hemiptera > Miridae > Pilophorus > Pilophorus perplexus. The sequence goes on along the minus strand of OY037007.1, from coordinate 11,399,758 downwards.
TTGCTACATGAAAAACCGCTTAACCCTTCAGAACTCGCGTCGGGTCATAGTGACCCGAGCCTTCCTATTTCCTTCGATATTCATGTCCTAGAACTAATCCCTTCCTCAGCCCTCCTTGCTAATCTCCTAGAAGCGTCCCCTCCCCCTTTTGATCGTGTTCCGGGTGTCATGAGATCAATCGCGCACCAGAAACAGCAATTTTGACCCGACGCGAGTGGCTGAGGAACTTTCGTGGAACTAACAGTGACCCGACGCGAGTGTTTACGTTCCCGTAATTTTTCACTCTTTATTCCACGTTCGATTCATTCTTTATTGAAAACACTGTATTCTACAATATTTACGATGTTCTATTTCACGTTGGATTATTTTTCCACTCTTTGTTTTACGTTTGTGTCATTTCTTCACTCTTTATTCCACTTTCGATTCATCCTTTATTGAAAACGTAATTCTTTTATTCGAAGCAACACTCAAGTGAAAGATTTATTTTGAAAGGAAAAAAAGTACAAGCCGAATTGAGAACGTACTTCCTTCTATTAGAAGTCGGTAAAAATCTTGAAGAAAGAAGCTCATACATGAGCATATATATATGCATATATGCATAGTTTTTCCTAGACTACCTAGTTTTGTTCTTTTCATATAGAAAATTTTCTGTTTATTTCTTGGGCTTGGAGTTTTTTTCGTTTTGGTTTATTATTCTTGGAATATAGGAAGTTCATTTCATTGGTTAGCGTGCTCTAAGTAGTCATGATGAACGAATGTTCCTATTGATACAACGCACGGGAATTCCGTGCAACGCACGGGTATCCGGCTTGTTCCTAATAAGATTGGGGTGGAAATACGTGGATTCAAATAAAAATTAAACTCCTGTGAAACAATATATGTAAGACTGAATACTACCTACATACTCCAAAATGTCAATTTTTCGATGAGGATATTTTGCACGCCGCTTATCGGATCCAAGATCCCTTTGATTTTGTGATTTTTCAACCTAGAATATGACGATTAAGAATGTGGTAAACGACTAAATGAATTATTGTATGTATATAAAAAGTGCTCAAAGTGTGCTCTTCTGTGATTTTTGACGTTACTGACATGATATTTTTGAAAACGAATTGAAACATTAATAATGAGTCTTTCATCAAGATTTTTTTTTTATATCGAAGATAATTACCTTCTCTATCACCAAAGCAGTCATTTTCCTAATTCAGTTCAGTTATACCGTATGAAATTTGAATTTGAATCGGTCCGGACAAAAAGGACCCGACGCGAGTGCTCGAGGGTGTGAATATAGCGCGAGTTCTGAAGGGTTAAATTCTTGCTAAAGTGGGGGAAATTTTCTAGGATTTGTTTGAGTCGGATGGAGAGGAAATTTGACAATTTTCACCAACGGTAGGTAAATTCCTATTCTGACGGTAGGTAAATTCCCATTGTTAAAAACGCGAAAATCCCGGATTACCCCTGATGAAAAATACCGGAAAAATATTAACAAACGAATGAAAAATTGGAGGATTTTTTACATGGTTGGAAGCGGTTGTAATGAAAGTGGTTCACCCACCTAGGACAGAAACTCAGGATTTTCCTTCTTAAAAAATCATGGAGATGATAATGAGGCGGAGATCTAGTGTGACTTTTTAGAGACTAAAACCACTCCTTCATAACACTCCGTGTAGGTAAACAGGCAATAACAGAAAATGGGAAAATACGACCTGAAACAACGCCCGAAAAAATACGAACGTTTTAGCTAAACATTTCGACCTTTTGGTTTATTATTCTAGGAATAATACCTACACCTGTTTTCGCGACGGGGGTCGAGACTCCGATCGGCCTCAAAATTTGACATTATCCGTTTCAAGAGTTCTAAATTCAAATTGAAAATCGGGATTTCATAACTTCTTCAAAACGCGTGGAGGTAGGTAGTCGTAAGTTAAACTAAAATTTACGACCACTTAGAATCAATCAAATATTCCGCCAAATTTTTCCTGGTTTCTTGGCGATTTTTCAAGATTTTTCAGGTGGAGAAAATCGGGATTTCATTACTTCTTCAAAACGCGTGGAGGTAGGTACTCGTAAGTTAAACTGAAATTTACGACCACTTAGAATCAATCAAATATTCCGCCAAATTTTTCCTGGTTTCTTGGCGATTTTTCAAGATTTTTCACATGGGGAAAATCGGCATTTCATAACTTCTTCAAAACGCGTGGAGGTAGGTAGTCGTAAGTTAAACTAAAATTTACGACCTCTTAGGATCAATCAAATATTCCGCCAAATTTTTCCTGGTTTCTGGGCGATTTTTCAAGATTTTTCACTTGGGGAAAATTGGGATTTCATAACTTCTTCAAAACGCGTGGAGGTAGGTAGTCGTAAGTTAAACTGCAATTTACGACCACTTAGAATCAATCAAATATTCTGCCAAATTTTTCCTGGTTTCTGGGCGATTTTTCAAGATTTTTCAGGTGGAGAAAATTGGGATTTCATAACTTCTTCAAAACGCTTGGAGGTAGGTACTCGTCAGTTAAACTGAAATTTACGACCACTTAGAACCAATCAAATATTCCGCCAAATTTTTCCTGGTTTCTGGGCGATTTTTCAAGATTTTTCACATGGGGAAAATCGGCATTTCATAACTTCTTCAAAACGCGTGGTGGTAGGTAGCCGTAAGTTAAACTGCAATTTACGACCACTTAGAATCAATCAAATATTCCGCCAAATTTTTCCTGGTTTCTGGGCGATTTTTCAAGATTTTTCACATGGGGAAAATCGGCATTTCATAACTTCTTCAAAACGCGTGGTGGTAGGTAGTCGTAAGTTCAACTGAAATTTACGACCACTTAGAATCAATCAAATAATCTGCCAAATTTTTCCTGGTTTCTGGGTGGTTTTTCAAGATTGCGATTTAATTAATGAATGAATTACCCCCACTTCTCAACCACAGGGTGGTCAGGAAGCGATTATCCTGTTGATTATCCTGGTTGTGTGGTTTTATGAAACCATGGTAAAAGTAAAACTTTTTTCACATTATAGACATTCAACTAAAAAATTCCGGAATAATATTCCATTAAAGTTATTAAAATCGCTTCATCAATCTTAATGTTAAACATGGAAAATGGGAAATGTTAGGGGTCGTTTTCGAAGTATTTTTGGACGTACAATCCGTTTTCGGGGGGTTCCAGAACGTTTCAGGAAATGATGCCCACATTTTTCAATCTGTTAGAGTCTTAATAAATAGCTCACTGACGTTCGGCAGCCACGCCCAAAGTGGTTACCATCTATCTACCACTGAGGCGAGCCTAGCGAGAAAGTTTCAGGAAATGATGCCCAAATTTTTCAATCTGTTAGAGTCTCAATAAATAGCTCACTGATGTTCGGACCCACATTACTTGTTTCATTTAAATTAAGTCCCAGCGCCTGACTCAGCTGACCCGAAAAGGTGATTTTCAAAAAATCGTCCCATGGTCAGCGGAACCACAATACTTACCTAATTTAAATCGTGGCCCCTGGGTCAGCAGACAAAAAAAAAAAAAAAAAATCCAAAGACGCCAGGCGAGTAAAGGAGCCAAGCCCAGTGAGTTTTCATAATGATTACTGAATTTCATTCCCTTGTAGTCTCCAAAATGAACTGGGTTGGTACCATCTAGGTAGCGGGCCTAGCGACTGAGTTTCATTAATAATTAATTATTACCCATTAATCAATTTCATTTCAAAAATGAGCTTATTGACGTTCGGCATCGGCGCCCGGAGGTGGTACCCGTGGTTGGCGAGTCTAGCGAATGAGTTTCATTAATTACGAATATTCAATTATTGATCAATTTCATGGCGTTAGAGTCTCAAAATAAGCTCACTGACGTTTGGAAGTTGGTACTTCCCAATGCCTGGGTCAGGAGACCCATAATGTTGATTTCTGAAAAATCTACACATGGTCAGCGGACCCACACTAGGTATTCGTTTCATCCCGATAATACACGTCTATGATTTGATGAAAATCCAGTCTTATTGCACCGTGCAGTAAGACTGTAAAAGCATATGGGTTTTATATGTACATCCTAGTTATACACTCGTATGAAAATCCAGTCTTATTGCGTCGGTGCAGTAAGACTGGATTTGTTGAATTGGTGCAGTAAGACTGTAAAAACTTACATATATATATATATATATATATACGAATCCAGTCTTATTGCGTCCGAACAACGTGCCACGCAGGTTTACTGCACCACTTTTTGGTGCAGTAAAACGGTGCAGTAAGACTGGATCTCATATAAGAATCCAGTCTTACCGCACGTGCTGCGTGGGATAGGTATAACCGAAACGTTGCCGGCGCACCCAAAGGGATTACTGCACCAATTGAGAATTCGGACTTACTGCACCACGATTTATATACAGTTTTCATCGAGGTAGAACCTGGATTTTGTCTACCTAAGTACCTCTCTACCTACCTCTCCTAAGTTTACCTACCCCTCTACCTAAACTCTGCGCGATAAATATTGACTTAACTGGACGACTGAATGGCGGGGGGGGGGGGGGGGGGGTTATATTTTTAGTAAGGTTTTGAGTTTCAAATTAGACTTGACTAGCAATCTGACAGGGGGGCCTCGCTTCAACTGATCAACCACTTCCACAGACTGGGGGGCCTTGCTTCGCTCGGCCAACCATTTCATCTGCCTGGGGGGCCTTGCTTCACTTGAACAACCACTTCCACTGACCGGGGGCCTCGCTTCGCTCGCCAACATCTTGGGGGGGGATATTACTAGTGATCACTAGTAGACCCTCGAGGGTCGATTTTCATATTAGACTTGAATAGCAATCTGCCAGGGGGGCGTTGCTTCGCTCAGCCACATCTTTGGTCGGGGGTGACCTTATGACGATTTTTTGATTTCACCAGTCTTATTATTATTATATATTCGTAACGGGGGTCGAAAATTCTGATCGGCATAAAAATTTGACATTTCATGAGGTCCAGATTCTAAAAAAGAAACGACATGCTTGCCAGGAATGTTTGAAGTGGGACTTACCTACCTACCTACCTACCTTCCACAAAATTTGTAGTTTTTGGTTTATTATTTTTGGAAAAATACACCTGTGTGAAAACGTTTCCCCCCAAAAAATGTAATGTCGTTAGGGATGGTTAGAGTTACCCCAGTTTTGGCGATTTTTCGGTCAGCTGTTTCAGATAGATAACTATCTATAGATTATTGCCTATCCTGTTTTCTTAAATGAAAATCTGCTTATAAAACTAATTTTCACTAGTGCTGCAAATTTTTTATTTTATTTTTATTTTTCATTATTTTGGCCGAATAATCGATTAATCGATTAAAAATCGACAAAAGTTTCAATAAATCGTCGTCTAAATTCCAGTCCAGCTGAAAACCTCATTTTTTGGTCTGAGCCGCCTGCCAGACAACGTGGACAATCATAATTTTTTACCAGTATTTCGTACCTACCTACGTACTCGTTTGTTGAAATAATGATTAGGTAAATTAAAATTATTTCAGTTAATGAAATTTTTATTAACTGAATTGGATAGAAGTTATATCATTTTGATCCCAATTCTTCGCTGATATAAACTAGATGAATAATTTAAATTATTTTAAAATACCTAAACATTTCATTTTTCCGCGAAAGTCGAGGTTTTTTGTCGGATTTATTTTTTTAATCGATTTTTCGGGAAAAAATCGATTACTGTATAACGATTACGATTTTTTGCAGCACTAATTTTCACCCACTTCCTACACTGCAGGTAGGTAGGTAAATTTTTATTGTTAAAAGTGGCGAAAATCCTGGATTATCCCTGATAGAAAATACAAGAAAAATGTTGAACAATTAAGGAAAAATTGCAGGAAATTTTTAGATGGCTGGAACATTTTCATTCTAATAAAATACGCGCGCTGACGCTAAATTATCGTGCGGTAACGCGAATTAAATTTCATCATCTGGCGGTATAATAAATATGTTTTGCTACATGAAAAACCGCTTAAATTCTTGCTAAAATGGGGGAAATTTTCTAGGATTTATTTGAGTCGGATGGAGAGGAGAATTTGACAATTTTCACCAACTACCTACACACTCTGACGGTAGGTAAATTTCTATTGTTAAAAACGCGAAAATCCCGGATTACCCCTGATGAAAAATACCGGAAAAATATTAACAAACGAATGAAAAATTGGAGGATTTTTTACATGGTTGGTAGCAGTTGTAATGAAAGTGGTTTACCCACCTAGGACAGAAACTCAGGATTTTCCTTCTCGAAAAATCATGGATGTGATAATGAGGCGGAGACAATGGAACAACTATTGTAGGTCACCAACGTTGCTCTCTTAGCACGATTGGTTCGATTAGCGATGAAGTACAGTTATGTGCCACTTATCGAACAGACCGATACTTTGAAACAGGCCGCATCAGGTATTATAATATAAATCCTGTCCACTGTCGTCTCTGATTATATTGAGGCTCTAGGGGGCTAGGCTACTGTAGCACCTATCTATGCAGCACCCACAGAGTAACAGAGAGCACTCAACTTCATCAACCTCTTTCAACTTTTGATCGAGGGTCATCGTCCACCTCTTGACGCGTGGGGTATTGACATGGATGGAACACCGTAGCTACACGGTCATCTTCCAAGACTATGATGATGAAGAAACCAAACTTCACCTAACAAACTGCAGAAGAATGCGTTAGGCTCTTAGTCAGCGGACCCCCTCCCTCGGGGTAACATTGCATAATATGCAATATATCTAGTCGTTCAAAGTTCCAGGGAAAGAAAGGTTTTTAATAGTATTAATTTATGGAATTTGGTCCGGGTGGGGGGGGGGGGGTGTTGGAGGGTATACGTACTACGTGTGGTATACCTAGATACGCTGAATACTCGATTAATGATGACCAGTGTATTTTATGGGTGCGGAAACGCCTTTTTTCCGCTAAAAATCCGCATTTTGAAAAATTTGGCATTTTTCAATATGCTATGTCTTGGTACCTATTGGGCCAAAATAAAAATGTAGGTAGTGCAATCGAAAGGCAATTTAATGCACTTTTTAATGGTATACCGAAAAAATTTCCCTACGAGCAATAGTTTTCGAGATATCCACAAAAAACCGAAAAAAGGTTAAAAAAATCGCGGGTTTTCCCCCCTCCCCAAGTTAGCACAGGGTCTACGAGGTCGAAAACTTAGCATTGACATCCCAGGGGACCCCTGAGTGACCTGTCAAAATTTCAAAAACTTCAAAATACTTTCCAGCTAGAGGCATATTTTTCTACCCGGCTCCTGGAATACAAGCCGTCGTAAATAAATCAAGGGTCTCGGGAGTCGGCAGGAGGTTCATCTTTTCAATGTTATCATTCCTTTCATTCCCAGGGTGGAATAATAAGTTTTTTAGTTACCTGGGATATCACCGCCACGTCAATCTGGCGGGTTATTTCATTTCATCAAAAAGAGGAAGCCTGCGTCAGTACTGTGATAAACCAAAGCGCGGTTGGGGTGACACAAAAGATGAAAACAAATCGGAAATTCTTTGACCTTCAGACACGCCTGAAAAACCTGTGTGCAGCTGTCCAGAATGGGAAAAAAGCCTTGCCAGAGTTCCCGGCGTAGGCTGGAATATTCACAGGTGAATGCAGGTCTGCATCAAAAACATTAAATAATCCAAAACGACAGGTACAGGACCCCCCCCCCCCATAACAATCAATTCACACTACAGAAGTAAAATTTACCGTTTTTTTTTTTTTTTTTTTACGTCAGTGACGGGTAGCGAGCCGCACAACTGCAGGTGCTGTAGAGAAATCACATGAATCTCCAAGATTTATAGTAAATTCACGCAATATAACATTTATTTATTGCAAGTTTACTAGCCTAGGTTTATTACGTTCTTTTCAATCTTTTAGTTAGTGACATTCGAATCCTCGTCCAAGTTTGGATTCCGGATCCCTTTCAGTGACCATGAAGGTCCAATTTTATTCATTTTATTCCTGAATCCTTTATGGATCCGCTGTCCAGTAGACCTCCACCACCCCTTATAGTCTACCCCTTTACCTCACGGTTTTATAAACCAGTTATGGTTTCTTTCACCACGTATCCGCGGCCTTTCATCGACATTTGGATCACAAAACCATTTGTTTTGTGATATCAATTTAGCACATACCTTTTTAACTCTTGCGAGGCCTCATCGTCTCCCAGTGTCACTCCGATCACCCCCTTTTGATATCAATTTAGCACATACTCATTTTAACTCTTGCGAGGCTGCATCGTCTCCCTGCGTCACTCTGATCGCAACACCAAACTACTCCTTAGTCAGTCTTACAGTAACTGACGCAACTTCTCCCGAAAAGCCGAGTCGCCATCTTTTCTGTTAGTTCACCAACTACCACCAGATCGCTCCCAACAACTAGTTTCTTTTCCCGCCTTTTCGGATTGCCTTTTGGCAACACTCCCCAAGGCGAAGCTTTACAACAATTTTGACTGGGTTAGCCAAGTGTTTAGAATTGGAAACGATGCATACCTTTACACATTTCACCCTAAGGTGCTTTCAATCCATTTACCCTACCAAACATGGCTGGGTGTTTTATTTCAGTTGGCTTTTGCTTTGGTCGCATGTTACATTCCAGAAAATCAAGGAGTCATCGAAAACTAGTCCGTTATTTAATCAAAGAGACTATCATCGCACAAAACACGAATCCAATCAGAACGAACAGCGAAAGCAAACTAATATTAACAAAGAACCACAACAAACGAAACGAAAAAACAAACTGGCAACCAGGAAATCTGCAACAAGAAGTACAAGACTGCTTTTTTCACCACAACGAGAGAACCACCTTTTGGACTAGGTACCAACAATGGAACTCAGGGTGGAAGTTTTCCATTTGATCATTCAGCTGAGTGGACTTTTAGATTTGGCTGCTCTTACCAACAGCAATCGTGTCCATCTCTTGGTTTTTGTATTGGCAGCATCAGCCGCCTTTCATTGAGGGCAAGGGGGATTGTTTCGGTTAGCAGCTGGTAGAGTGGTAGTGGTTTTGGGTGAACAATGGGTTTTTGTAGTGAATTTCGTTTGAGTGTTTTCATCTGAATTTTGTTTCTCATTTACCTGCACACATCCCCTACTCGTTTTGTCCGAGCAACTACAAACCGAGGTTTTTTGTGGGGAACTGCAGGTTTTTTCCTTAGGTTCGTGAACTATCCCTTTTGAACTTCCCGAAAAAGTTTATGAAATTTGTCCAATGCTGACTTGCCTTTCTTCCAGCTCTCATTTTAAGTTGACTTTTCTGACTGTAGCTGTTCAAGAATGGCGACCTTTAGGATAATATCCATATTATGTTCGTTCGATTGTGTTAAACTCTGTCCAAATGTGGTCAGTGGACGATTTCTTTCAGCCTCGTTCGTAGTTGTGTGTCTGTCTGGCACATGCTGGCGATTTCTTTTACAAGACCGACGAGTCGTTCATAATATCGAACCTACCAGGGTGACATTTTAGGTATGAATAGGTTCTTTGTATTTTGCTTTGTATTTTGTTTAAGTAAGTGTTTAGGTATGTTTTGTTTTGTTTATTTTGTCGTATTTTGTTACAGGTATACCTGTAACATATTTGTTATATACATATTTGTTTATGATATTTTGCTGTCCCTACTAAAAGGAACATTCACCACTTATGAGGTTAGCTTAAACTGTGCTGCATTGCCAGACACAACCACAACCCTTTTGACGCAACAAAGCAATCATACCCCGAATTTGCTCAACATTTATGGTCCTTACTGCCATGAATGTAAATAGGCAGCACCTCCTCATTAAATTTTGGGTTGTTTCATCATGACGAACTGTTTGAGGGCCAAGGTAATCCAAACCATGAATGCATTTAAAAGGCATGACAGGCCCTCCTTCATAGTTCACACTTCTAGATTGCGTAGGCAGTTTTCTGGCATTTGAGGAAGTTTGACAGGTCCTCCTTTTTCGTTCGCATTTATAGATTACCTTGGCCACCTCCCCCCCGGCCCAGAGGAAACCCGAGCAAGACCGCGTGGGGCTGGCATTTGAGGAACAAAACGGAGATACATTGCCAAATCTGTAAACTATCCTGCAACTCACAGCCAATGGTAGGCATGCTTTCAGAAACCAGGACAGAGCGTGTAACTGTGTTAGCCACGTCCGACGCACCAGCTGGCCCACCAGCAAGGTTACCCCGCCGGAGGATTTAGGACTTGTTATTGTTATTTATTTTTGTTTCTGTTTATTTTATGTATTTATTTATTTACCTTTTTTTTTTTTTTTTTATTTATTTTTTTTTTGGTAGTGTCTTGTCCAAGTATAGTTGGATAATCTTTAATTCCTTTGGTTTCGAATTTCCTTAGATCTTTTCTGGTACCCACCATCATTTAGAGGAGGGTCAGGCACAGCGAAACGGTTTGACCGACAGTAACCCTTTTTCCTTTTCAGCCCGTATGTACACACATGAGAAACGATACCTAAGTGTTTCCCAGAAGAAATTTCGTCAGTTTGGCGTGATACACAATACACCCCAAAACAGTTTTTACTAGGAACAAATCGCCACCTATCTGTGGAAAACCTCCAGGCAGGATTGTGTACCTACCTAGTGGTAATTCACCACCTACCTACCAAAACGTCTTCGCAGGCATCGCCGGTGCGACTGTGCTTTTGCAAGATATCTTTTGATATCAAAGTTAGCAAGGATTGTCCCCGTCATTTGTGAAACCATGTCAACTAGGGAGTCAAGTCTATTGTTTGGGGACACCCATAACTATAATTGGACGTGTTTGGCTTTTACATGTTTTAGTTTCATAATCGCTTTGTTCAAGACGTGTTTGTCTTTTACATGTTTTGGTTTCATAACCGCTATGTTCAAGGAGGACTAATTTCAATTTACTGGGTAAAGCAGAGGTTATGCACGATTTTTGCAAACCCGCGTCAAAAAGGCTTCTACCCGACATGGCCGTGTTTTCAGCCTTAATCAGATGAGCCAGGGCAATTTGAAGGATGGCGCCATTGGCGGATTGGGAAACCAATGTACCCACCTACGAGAAGACTCCCTTTCGGTGCAGTTCCGAAATTTGTTGGGCATAGGCTGCCATCGTGGTTACTTACTACCTTGCAATGGAAACACCTTTTTGGCAAAGATTTGCAATTTTCCGATAAATGTTGTCTTTTTAGACTGTTGTGTTTCTTTCTTTTAAGACAGAGAAAACAGCGACCCTGAAGTCGTGGCTTCCGCTTGTCAACAGTAGCAAACTTTTGCACTCATCATTGTAGTGGCTGCCTTGACAGAAAATACTTGCAATTTTGACCGTTTTTCTTGGGGGTCCTGCAAAAAAAAACCTCGACGATTTGCAAATTATTGTTTGGAATTTTTGTTGCTGTTGTTTTGTTTGACTCTTTGATTTTTATGCTTGCCTTGTCTCCCACCAAAACTTTTTGATGTAGAGGGCTGGCACATGAGTTTTTGCCGTGAATGTGTTGTGACTTTCCTTTGGGGTTTCTGACTCTTCATCGAGTTTTTCCTAGCCGAAACTATTCTTTTCAATGATCTTTTGATGACCTCCTTGGAATAACCATCTGTTTCCACTGCTTTTTGAAATTCGGACTTCACGAAGGTCCATAACCTCATGGACGAATGTCCATCACCGCCGTTCCCAGCGGGTATTTTCTTTGACATTTTCATTCATTGAAAATGGTTGAAGGCCAACATTTATCAAATGTTAATACGGACTCAAATTTTGATTTCATTTAATGAAACTTGTCCCAGATTCGCCCAACGTTTAGCCGTTAGGTTCAAAGTGACAGCAGATGTTTTTATTTTATGGTTTGACTTTTTTAATCGCTTTGTAGTGGGCTTCAATGATTTTATCAGGTTTTCTGCACTGTTAAGTTAGTTGTTAAATCACAATTTGGTAGTTTTTGTTCATTGATAACAAGCTTCCAACCGTCGCCTTGGACTCCAGACGGTACGAGAGCCTTTCCATTTCATTTAAATCGTTTTTGCGGTCAATGTGGGATTTGACTAGATCCCAAAGCCGTGACCATTTCACCCTCGAAATGGGGTACCTAGCTCTAAATTTAGTAACACAAAAATGGGAGTCACCCACATCTTTTTGACGTTGAGAGACAAAACTCTAGTCCATCTATTTAGTTATTTGGTAGGTATTTTCTAGTTTATACATGATACGTTTTGTGTAATGTGAACCAACCACATCTCAATTTTCGGGCATGAACTTCTTAACCGATATGTTTAGTTTGGCAACCTTCACTTGTTGTTCCTTTGTGTACGTTCTTTCCAATTTTATTTTCACCACCATCTCTCCACACCCAGAAAACCTTTTATCCACTCTTTTCTACCAATGCTGCCAAACGTTTCAAAACAATACCTTTCATTTTGGAGAAACGAATTTTGTGCCTTCCGGCCTTCTTGTGAGCAAAAGGGGAAAAATTTGTTAAGGCGATCGACCAATCTGCCGATCTGCTTTAAGTGTGTTCTTCCAAAACCCTCCTGCACCTTTTCTTTCAACACCTTTAATGTAAAACGCCGGGACTATCAGAAGAAAATCAACTTTTTGTTGTTCAGTTTTTTGGAGCATGGAACTGAATCTCATATTCAGCAATCTCAAGTTTTCATTTTGGACCACAGAAACAAAGTGTATTCTTCAGGTTTTCAGTTTGTAAATGTTTAGATCAGAACCCAACATAGATTTACTGAATACTTGTTTGGAATGCCGGAAACAAAATCCCTTATTTAGCCATTCAATGTTCAGCAAGCAGGAAAACATTTAACGGTTAAAGTTGTGGGAGTAGGAACTCCATTCTACACTCAGCAAATTTTTTCATATGTAGGAACAGAACCCACAAAGAACTACCAATAACTCGTTCGGAATGCAGGAAACAGAATCCAACAGTTAGCCATTTAAATTTTCAGAATTTTACCTCATTTAGCAATTTCGTTTTGGAATGCAGGAACTTAACCTTACGTTTAGCAATTTGGTTTTGTAGCATAGGGACTTAATTTTACATTTAGCAATTCTGGTTTGAAACGCAGACGTGAATCCTACCGTGTATTGAGCAACTTAATCCTACATTTAACACTTTCCCTTTTCTTTTTGTTTTCTTTTCTTTCCTTTTGTGTCCTTTCCCTTTTGTTTTGGAATGCAGGATGTGCATCCTGCATTCAGCACTTTTGGTTGTGGAACATAGGAACTTAGTCCTAAATTCAACACATTTTGTTTTGGAATGCCGGACATGAATCCTGCATTCATCACTTTTGGTTGTGGAACGTAGAAACTTAATCCCACGTTCAACACTTTTCGTTTTTGGAATGCCAGACGTGAATCCTGCATTCAGCACTTTTGTTTTTTGGAACACAGGAAATGTTTTCGCGTTCAGCACTTTTTGGTTTTGGGAACATAGGTTACTACTATCTATTTAGGTACTAATAAATCCTGTGCTCATTACCTTTGCACTTATATCCGGGTTGCTCTAACTGGTCCCGGTACCTCATCAAGCTGGCTCCATACAGCTTTGATGAGTAACTCATCAACTGTTCTTGGCAGACGTGGTAAATTGGTCCATATAGTGTGCTTGTATTGGTTGTTTTTTACCTAAGTGTATCAGTTTCTTTCTGGTAAATGTTTTTTATTTATATTTCAGCTGTAATAATTGCCCTTAAATTATTATGTGTTTCTGGTAAATAAATGATTTAATTTGGTTTGATTTGATTTTTGGTTTCGGAATGCAGGACGTGAATCCCGCACTTTTGATTTGGGAACACAGGAAATGAATCCCGTATTCAATACTTTTGGTTCGAGAACACAGGAAATTTATCCCGCATTCCGCAGCTTTGTTTTTAGAAACGCAGGGAATGTTTCTAACGTTCAGCACTTTTGGATGTATTTTACAACACAACTGCAATCAGCATTTAGCAAATTAAACCTTTTGTATGACCCTAGTTACATGAACAGAATTTCAACTTCCTTTAGTTTTATCGAGTTTCTTTTAATTTACAATTTAAAATTTTGAGACGAAATCAATCGATTATTGATCGATTCAATTATATCGAGATTTTCGTTACTTAACAAATCGATTATTTCGATTGATCAGTTTGTTGATAGGTAGGTATGAGCAAACATTTTGGAGAAGAAATTTATCATGCGTCATTATAGGGCGATCAAAAGTTTCTACATTGCCATGAAACCTGGCTGGAGGGTTGGCACAGTTAGAAATCTGGTCATCGGGATAGTTTCGCACAGGTCCTTCTTTTGTCTTGGTTATGTGTTAGTTCTGGGGTCTTGCAAAATTTTGCGACACACAAAAAATGCAACGTTTTTTATTGGCCGCACCCATGGCAACCCGTCAACTTAATTTTTCATAGCAACAACGCTTGTTAGTTTCTCGTAGTGAATTATCAAATTCCCGTCTAATAACAGCTATATATCATAGGACATATCCTTGTACAGATGTATCTGCACGCAGCTAGTGTACGCAGCTAGCTACAATAGTGTAGATACTCGTCATCAGTTTGCTGATGATTTTAGTCTTGGGGTTTTTATTTACACTAGTTCTTTAGAGTGAAACAGGATAGCATGGTGTTTTCATGTTCTTGGGTGCCGATAGTCGCTGCAGTTATTACCTTCCACAGCTTAAACCATGTAAGAAGTCATCATTTCCGTATAAGATACCCGATAACAAAGGAGCTCGGCAATTGCGTAGTTGAGCTTGTGGCGGATGCAAGGGGAGGGAGGTTCCACCCTTGGCGACCGACCGCGTCAAAACAAAAACTGCGTTTCATAGTATTGCACAATACATAGTAATTGACGTATTTACATAAAACATGTTTCACAAAATCAAAATCCCAGTAATCTCCACCATGTAGAGAAATCACATGAATCTCCAAGATTTATAGTAAATTCACGCAATATAACATTTATTTATTGCAAGTTTACTAGCCTAGGTTTATTACGTTCTTTTCAATCTTTTAGTTAGTGACATTCGAATCCTCGTCCAAGTTTGGATTCCGGATCCCTTTCAGTGACCATGAAGGTCCAATTTTATTCATTTTATTCCTGAATCCTTTATGGATCCGCTGTCCAGTAGACCTCCACCACCCCTTATAGTCTACCCCTTTACCTCACGGTTTTATAAACCAGTTATGGTTTCTTTCACCACGTATCCGCGGCCTTTCATCGACATTTGGATCACAAAACCATTTGTTTTGTGATATCAATTTAGCACATACCTTTTTAACTCTTGCGAGGCCTCATCGTCTCCCAGTGTCACTCCGATCACCCCCTTTTGATATCAATTTAGCACATACTCATTTTAACTCTTGCGAGGCTGCATCGTCTCCCTGCGTCACTCTGATCGCAACACCAAACTACTCCTTAGTCAGTCTTACAGTAACTGACGCAACTTCTCCCGAAAAGCCGAGTCGCCATCTTTTCTGTTAGTTCACCAACTACCACCAGATCGCTCCCAACAACTAGTTTCTTTTCCCGCCTTTTCGGATTGCCTTTTGGCAACAGGTGCTGGCAGAAAATTTCATGTCAACGCGAGCGTTTTGTTGACTAGAGAGGGATTGCGGACAGTGTTTCCATAAAGGGGAAATTTCCCCTTTTTAGGGGAAAAACGCCTTGCTCGGGGAAAAAAAAGGGGAAGGGTTTTGAAAGGGGAAAAAAAGGGGAAATATAGAAACAGACAGAAAACAGAAAATAAATCTCCAATAAAGTTGGTTTCTACCTATTTCACAACTCAGTGGGTAGGTACCAACCAACTGGGCCAGGGGGACACTACAACCAAAAAGGCGATTTGGAGCGCTCTGAAAGAAGATGGCGAGAAAAAGGATGATGTTAGTTATCGAGTTGTCTGGTCCTTGTTGGGGATGTCAGATACTTCATTAGTATCGATATAGTAATATCGATTCATCTAGAAAGTATAAAAAAAAGTTGTTGTAGGAACGATAACAAATCGTTGTCGTGTGCTGTTAAATATTTATTACTTCTGCAGTTCCTGTTTAGCCTACTGAGAAGAACTTATTCCTAATACTTATCGATAAGTATGCCAATGTTGGAAGACGCGGCACAGCATAGCATCTTTTTGTCGACCTCCTGTGGCCTTTTGGTTAAAAACTGTTTCTTCATTCTGTCTCACAGATCAAAATAACATGATTCGAACAATAACAAGTCGTTGCAATAAATCATTTTTAAATCCTCCATCGATCGACTCCGTTTTTCTCAGCTGTTTCATCTTTTGACTGAAGTGCATAAGTGATCGATATGTAAGTACAAAAACCACGCTACCCCGAAGAGGTGCTTACAGTATGTATTATTGTTTTTCCTAGCTAAATATAAGTATTTACCAATAGGGAGTAAGGTTACGTTTTCTGCAATGCCATATTTGTTATCCGGTGGGGGATTCGGATTGTTGGGCTTTTGGGCTATTGTACACAACAAATACACTCCGATCCCCTTTTTAAGTAGGTACCTCCCACAAGCTACTGTTATTTTCCATTAAGATACATTGAACTACCGGTGATCCTCAAATCAGTCACTCCAGTCAATCGAGTATTTTTATAAATATGTTTAACGTTTGAAGTACACTGAACTTGTGAAATGTGGTTTTATTTCACCTCGAGTCCCTGGCAAGTGTGGGCATTTGAAATTGTGTTGGGAATGACTTATGAAAATTTTTGATTAGTGATGGACCCCAAAGTGGCGACGTCACAACAATGAAGGCTGTGGCAAGGGTTCCTCTTCAAGGCGAAATTGGAACCGTTGAGCGCACTAAGTACAAGTCATGTACTATTTTCTGTGAATCAACCCTTCAAAAATCGCAAAGCTCTTCTGAATCAGTTCTGACCTTTTCTAAAATGCGTTTAGTCAGGCCTGGCGGGTAAACGCCAAGAAATTTCTTCACTATGCAGCGCGCTGAGTTCTAATCGGGGATAAGGAAAACACTAACGGATAATAGACTTAACATAAAAATATTTCATATTATGAAATAATAATTTACTATAAAGTTGAGATTGGATATTAGTGTAGTTCCAGGGAAAATCGATGGCAAATTCGCAGGAGTAATTTTTTTTTTTTTTTTTATGGACCCGTTTTGTCAAATTCATTAAATGTCAAATTAAACTAGGAAAGACTAATTTGAAATTCTGTTTGGCGTTGAAAGCTGCTTCGTAAGGCTGGCTTCGGGGGCAGTAGCGTGTACTGATTAATTGAATTTATCAATCGAAGCAAAATAGGGGTTCCCATTTAAAATAAGAAAATTGGGCGCAAACGCGCCGACTTGCGCGCATTTTGGGAGGATCTCAACTCCCCAAAAGTAGCTAAATGGGTCACTGACGCACAGAAGGGCCGATGACGCTAAAAGGTGGCAGAAATTCGAAAAATTAAAAACGCATCTGACCGATCGGTTTGATGTTAATTCTTTAGCCGATATATAGGAACATGAAAAAAGAACAATATTGGTTTTATTCGCTTCGAGCTATCTGGAGGAGAGCAGATGGGCGGAAAGTTGGAGCTGCCTTTCACCAGTACATTTTTCTCGCCGTGGCGGGGCCGAAATATTAATTAATCCTTAAACCACTACTGATTTGTATTCAGGCGGTCCATACGAAGACGTTAAAAATATTCTCTTCATTAAATTGGCCCTTACCGATTTTACAAATCAAAAATGCTGTAAGAACCAGAAAATCGATAAAAATAGTTAATGTTATTTTTATGCGTGTGTTTATATGAGACCCCAGAATGTGATTCAAAAGTCAGATCGTGCAAAAGTGGGCAATTACCATATACCTTCAGTATAATATAATTTAGAGTTTACATTGTTAATATAATTTTAAGGTTTTTCTCTGGTGCTAATCACAAATGGTTTTCTTGTCAGGGCTGTAGATGAGCTTAGTTGCTCGAAACCGGTCCCCACGCTATAATTGTTTACCTGAATAAACAATTTAGTATTCAGCAGAGGAGTCGTTCTCTCTCCCTAACCAATTGTGCAATTTCTCATTATTTTTCACTTTTTGTACTAATGCGCCACGGCGAAAATGCGCTTTGGCTTGAATTGTTTGAGGTTCAAAATTAGTTATGACGAGGTAATTATTTATGACGTATTATCCTGAAGATCAAGTTGTTCATTTTCTAAGAATTTCCTCGAGATAAATTCAAAAAATTGGAAAAAGAGGAAAACATTTATTTTAAATTTTATTTTTTAATGAAAAATGATTATAAACAACTAAACATTAAATGTTTAGTTGTTTATAATCTTTTTCATTAAAAAGATGGGTTTAGCATAAAAAATACAAAATATAAATTTTATATTTTGTATTTTTTATGCTAAACCCATCTTTACCAATCAGTCTTGTCACCTTGAATATTTTCCGCCACCTTTTATCGTCTTCGGCCCCTCTGTGCGAGGCTGGAAAAAATCGGCGTACTTTTATCACTTTCTGTTTCAGGAGAAGGCTCGTGACATACCTACTCTGTTAGTCAGCCACGAACACGGTGAGAATTAGTGATTTAGATAGACTTACTACCGTCGTTCACCTCCTGAAATCAACACCTCCGACCCTGGGCAGAATGAAATTGTAATAGACTGAAATATCACTTCAACATTTAATTACAATTCTCAATTTGGGCACCTTAATCTATATCTTGACTAAACATTCAAGGTAATATCCTACGTAAAATATCACAGGGAAAATTCAAATGGCTCCTTTCACCAGTTCAACAGGAAAATGCAGCTACAAGATTACATAGGTACGTAGTTAAATAGATATGCGTAGGCGTCAACTATTCAACAAAATCGTCTGTGATCACATGAAATAAGTAAAAAATACACAAATGAATCGTAGGAAAAATAAAGCTCGTAATTTTAGGAAAATACGTGGTAACGTTGCTTTAAACTAACATATGTTAGTTAAGATATCTTAACGAGAGGCACAAACAAGTCGGTTTTTTAAATCGATTTAGTATAAGCACAGCGTGATATCGAGTCAACAAGAGATACAAATTCGGTTATGATCAAAACAGTCGTACTGGAGTGTGGGATGATAAAAATAATGAAGTGTTTTCAGGTCAAGGGAGATTTTCTCATCGAAAATTAAATACCCAACAGTTGAACCTGAGTGAATTACAAATTACAGTGACGGATATGAAGTGAATACATTTTTCACATACTTTGAGTAGTGACTGGAGCAATAATTATTGCTCCAGTCACTACTAACTTTCATTGGAGTTACAATTATAATTGTAACTCCAATGAAAGTAGAAAGCTATTAGTGTGCAATAGCAGATTTTACCGACCCGTTCTGCGCATGACGATGGCGGACATAGTAGCGAGGCCATCAAAAGTAGGAAACCCAACAACTCAAGGAAGAAGGAGATGATATAAGGGCTGTGATAATTTCTAGGACGTGGAAATGTGATACCTCTATAATTGATGCGTCCCGTAAAATAATTCGTTCAGTGCTATGGCTCAACAGCAATTCAAGAAAATAAACATAGCTAAATTCGCAAAACGAGATGTATCTCTGATTTTTTTTTTTTAGTATGATGTTCGGACCCATTAGGGTAGTGCTTACCCGATTTTTCAAATTCCCCAAAGCTGTGCTTCACGCGTAGCACACGAAAAACCGCGATTTTTTCGGCCTTATCTCAGTTTTTGTTCTATATCTAATAAACTATGCATTGTCCGACGAAAACTACTATATCAGTTTTTAAATAGCATTAAATGCGTGACAATTTAAGCCCAACCAGAGCTATGTAGGTCAATTAGTTTCAGAGTTATAGCAATTTGAAAATAGGCCATTTCTTCCAAAATGTGAATATTTTAGTTGAAGACCTTTACTTTACTTCTTTAGACCAAAATTGCGGGTAAATCATTGATCCTAAGTATAAAACTCATGGAACAGACATTGTAGGCAATCTAATTAGTATCAAATTGGGCGCAGAGCGGGGTCAGTAGGCCCTCTAGTTCTTTCAAAATCTCTAAAATCGATATAACGTAAAATCGCATTTATCCAGAAATGTTTCAAAACCATTTATTTGCTATCTTTTGGAAACCTAATTAGGTACCTATATTTTTCTTCCTTTTTTTTTTTTGGTAATGACAAAGAAGACATGTTACCGTTTAAAAAAGTCGAAAATGTTCAGATTAGCAGGTCGTAAAACATATAAAAAGCCACTGAACACGGGTTTGCTCCACCAAAGTGATCACTTTTCACCGTAATGCGCTACTGCAGCTAATATGAAAACTAGGATGATCAGCAGTTGATAAGTTACTTATGTAAAATTTCGTGATCAGATCATGAAAGTAGATTCTACAACTTTTATTCAATGCATTTTTTAAATTTTGTTTACTAGGACTAACCATTTTAACGTTAGGTATAACTTCTGGAAGAGCACTGAAAATTTTAAGGGGAATCGGCAATTTTCCCTCTGAATACCTATTTGGGGAGGCACTTTATGCCTGTTTTCCTGAGGTCTCTGAAAATCCTAATATCAGTTCTGAAAGGAAATATAATCAGCTTTCGCGTGGGGGCAATGAAATTTCGATCAGAGAAATAGTCTTGGAGCGAGAGAAGAAAATCTTCCGAAAAACGTAGTCATAGAGGGTCAAATATCTTGTTTCTACCCTTACGGACGAATGCGAATGGCACTTTTGTTGTTCAATAGGCATGCAATGTACAGTCCCCTGGGAGGGGGGTCGAGCTTCAAACTAGACTTATAATGCGACAGCACTAAAGTTAAATTCATATTAAAACCTGTGGATCCATACCTATTTAACGAACCATCTCACACCAGATGAGTTGAAGATTCAACTGTCAGCGGAAATTCGCCTCCGACAAAACCTCGTAAGAAATCTGTTTCCTTATGATAAGTCAATATGGAAAACATACTAGGATATGGAAAAGGACCACATTCCCAACGTCGTTGTTTCAGCGAAAAGCTCGGTTAAGTCTGCGAGCGGTTAGTTGGTGAAAGATGTGGAATTCTATAAATGATCCAGAACTTAGTTTATGCCGAAATTAACTCATTGATTGATTAATGAAGATTGGTTATGATTCAATTTGCATGGTGAATTGTGGTTTGCAGGAGAATATGCGCTTGGACATCAAAAGAGTTTTGTTAAACGATGAGAAAGAACCTTCTACCCGTATCAGAGAATGTTTAGAAATTATAACATCCCAGGAGCTTGCAAATCTGGAAACTCTGGAAAGGGAAAATTCAAAGGGCTCCTTTCACCAGTTCAACAGGAAAATGCAACTACAAGATTACATAGGTACGTAGTTAAATAGTATCGCGAAATCGGGTGAAATCCCTCGTGATGTTCACCCCAACGTTTCAATTACTTAACAGTTGTTCGTTAACAAGCTTGATAGGACGTATCAATTAATAATAAACACTAACTATACTTCTGAACTAGGGTGTAATGGCACACAACGTCGTAAAAGGTACAGCATGGGCTACATCTAGAGGTGTGGCGTTAATTGGTTAACAGTTAAAAATAACATGTTAACCATAACATGTTTCATACAATAAGTTTTTCTTATCTAACAACCCTCCAATCTCCATCATGCACATGTTCGCCTAGGTACCTAGTTATTGAGCTACAGCAACATTTATTTGAAAGTTAAAGTCACGGAAACGGTAACGGCAAATTAGCTGTTGATGCGATCAACGGATTCACAAAAAATTAACACATTCTTCTTCAACTCTCAGTTCAAACTGCTAATTTTTAACAGTTTACGTTAACAGTTAATTCTCCTCAACAAACGTTGATCAACAGTTTTTGAAAATTAGCAGAAACGCCCACCTCTAGCTACATCAGCAAACGGAGTGAAACAAGATGGAGGTATCCAAGTTTCCCCCACCACCATAATTAGGGAGTTCCTAGTGGTGAGATACGTCATGGTATCTCGATTCCATCCGTATCCTACTCCAGCAGTGCGCATGCGCGATCGCCGATGGTATCGTATCTGCGATCCGTGGTATGTTTACGGAAAATACGATACCACCGGCCGATACGGAAGATGGTATCTAGTGAATCCTTATCGCAAAGTAACCTGCCTAATTGATAAACAGCTTCCAAGAAGATATACAAACGTCGACAACAACAACAACGAAATCCGAGAGCAGAACAGCTGGCAGCTCAGTGCTGCCAGTACTTTCCTCTGTGTTGTCCTGAGTTTGTTAGGTGCCGATTTCACGAATCACTGCGGTTTTATTTCACACCAGTTCGTTCGTTGTTGAAATAATTTGGAGGAGCAACGAAACATTTCCCTATTGGAAGCAACAATGCAGACAGCCGACCTGGCGAGTGCTACTCGGAAATGTGCGGTTTAACGAACACCGTTAAAATCTCACCTCCAAGCCACTGAATTACAGTGGAACTGGTCGGCCACTAGGTAATCCAGATGAGTTAAATGTTACAATCATTGTAATTCAATAATTATTATTGATTTGAGGAGCTGAGCTTCAAAACTCTCGCTCGTTCCACTCAATCGCAATTTCCAGAAATCACGAAAAACTCCGTACATCTTTGCAACTGATCAGATCAAAATGTTTATGAAGTTTAATAAATCTATTAAGTTTCCTAAGGAGGCACTTTCGTCAACAAACCCCAAAAACAACTCCACTTTGAAAGCTGAATACCGCGGCGGTATTACCGCCAGACGTTAATGAACTTGTTTTAATAGTAACGTGACCCGTTACTCCAAGATCCTACTCGGAGATACCACCTAAAAATGCAAAATGGTATCTCAATCAATTTTGGTTAGCATCGCGCTTGGTTTCTCTAGATACGGCATCCGTATTCCAAGTGGTGGTATCTCGATCGTATCCACTAGGAACTCCCTATTAACATCTCAGTCAACAGTAAAACATCCGTGGCATACATTTCTTGTCAAATAGAGATGAGTAGACGTCAACTATTCAACAAAATCGTCTGTGATCAAATTAAATAGGTAAGTAAAAAATACACAAATGAATCGAAGGAAAAATACAGCTCGTAATTTTAGAAAAATACGTGGTAACTTTGCTTTAAACTAACATCTTAACGAGAGGCACACACAAGTCAGTTTTTTAAATCGATTTAGGGCCGGTTTATCAAGTTTCCTCCTACCTATCGGATCTACAGAGGTCCGATTGCTATAGGACCGATAACGTCTATCCGTCCGTTAACGGAACCATCAGAGACAACACAAAGAAGGTACCTATCTACGGTATTGTATTTCATACCTCCTCTTTGGTTGGACCATAACCCAAACCCGAATTTATGCCTGGAGAAGACTTGAATCACAGAGTAGGTAGGTTCCGCAAATATTAAAATTCCAGAAAACGTGTTAAAATATAGAGCGTGCGTTACAAAGACAAAATATATACCTACGTGTTCAAACATAATTTTATAGCAAATGTCTGGATGTGTACAACACATAGAAGGTATTGAAAGTGTGATACTGTCCAAAACGGTTCAGACGGCGGACAACCAGATATCTCGAAACGAATAATGGCAAATTTTGAGCCTGGTCAGAATTTTCGACCCCCGTCGCGATTACCTACATACGTGTTACCTATTCCTATTCCACGAATAATAAACCAAAAGAGGGGAAGATCTGTTAATTTTACTCCAGGAGACGGAGGCGCTCCTCAAGATTATTGTAGATGGTGATTTCGAAGCGTTTTTGGACGTAGAATCCATTTTTGGGGGGCCCAGAACCATCCGAGGTCGCCGTGGGGATCTTTGGGGCTACAAATGGGATTTTTGAAGGATCCTAGGAGGTCAAATAAGATGTCTTTTTCCAAGTAATTTTGGATGTATAAGCCATTTTTCTGGTTTCACAAACTTCACAAGAAAAAAAAAAAAATCTGTTTAAATAAATAAGCACATTTTTTTTTTTTTTTTTGCATAGAAATACTTTTTGGATAAGAGCGACAACTTGTTGTGTTGGTAAAATAAGGTGTAGTTTTCCGAGTAACTTCGGAAGCCAAATTCGTTTTTCGAGGTCCCGCATCTGTCCAAACATCGAACAGAAAATATTTTCTTTATTTATTTTTCAAAAATATTTTCTTACCTAATGACTCAGCTGTGGAAGGAATTGTAGAATTCTCGAATTAATTTTCGCGTAATTACTCAATATAAAAGAATAATAAACCCTGTAAACAATTTGCAGCGTTTTCAACTGTAGGTAGGTACTCAAACAAACTGTAAACAAACTCTGCCCACTCACTGTCCGACATACCTGATTCGTCACTGGTCATGATCAGATAAGTATAAAATAATAGCATGGAAAAATCAAAAAACTTGTACAATCGTGAAAACGATGACGAATGACAGTCGAAAACAGATAACTTTATAGGATCTAAAAACTACTAAGTGTTGCAGTTGACTCGGTAGGTGTTTTCAATTGATTTAGGTTGATAGACCAGTCCAGTCGTTGGGCGTTACATTAGCACGTGTGTTCACATTTTTTTCCTTTGCGACGTTTCGGTGCCAATGATGGCCACCCTTGTCAAGCGATTTATGTACCTAAGAGTAACACAGACACAATGTGTTATCACATAATGAAGACATGGATTACAAACATTGATACAGAAGAAAAACTATTTACACACAATGGACTAGATCCCTGAAGATATGGTTATACTACATTTTACTTACACTGCTATTGGTTCATACCCATCCCTCCGCCATCAGAAAATCAGAAAGGAGGCCATCAGAAAACAGGTTATTTTGGGATGGATGTGGCTGTACTAGTGATGAAAGGGAGGGTTATCTATCTTGGGAAGCTATCAGTTGGGGTTGTTGTTGGCGTCAGCACTACTATATTATTGTCTTGGTAACATTCAGCATGAAAGTAGGAACTGCTTGAATATGCTAATCAAAATAAAAACGCTGCAAATTTTACACAAGGGTTTATTATTCTGTGATATAGGTTACTTGTACAGACATTTAATTCTGTCAATAAAAAAAATTTAAAAAATTTTTTTTTGGATTTTATATTTCAAAAAAAATTTTTTGGGGGGATTTTTTTCTTCAAAAATGTGTTTTTTCAAAAATTCTTCAATTTTTACTCGAAAAATATTTAACTTCTTGGGATCCTTCAAAAATCCCATTTTTAGCCCCATGAAAGCCCTATAGAACGCCACAGTGAAATCGGATCGTTCCGGGACCCCCAAAAATGGATTCTACGTCCAAAAATACTTCGAAAACGACACCTAACTCGATCCCATAGCTAAAAGCCTTCAAAACACCCCTCCTGTAGCCCCATTTTAGCCCCATAGCGCCCCAAGGGTTTGGGCGATCGGACTGAAAACCTTGCGGGCACAACTAGATGGTAAACCAAGTATTTTGCCAAAATTTCAGATTTTTAAAAAAATTCCTACTGCCCAAAACGGCCCGGACGGCGGACGGACATTTCGGATTTTGAATGTAGACCTCTACTCTTGAAACGGATAATGTCAAATTTTGAGGCCGATCGGAGTCGTCGACCCGCGTCGCGAAAACATAGGTGTATTATTCCAAGAATAATAAACCAAAATTCATCTAACAGTAAAATATATGAACTATCTGTACATAATAATCCTAATAAAAGATATCCATTTTGAAATAAACTATAAATTTTACCAACCAGAAACCAATAAATCTACTTAAATATGCAATACACATAATAAATTATATGCATTTAACAATATCATAATAAATATGCATTTAACAATATCACATAAATTTAAACAACTTTATTGAACAATAACATAGGTATTTGGTCCAATAAGGGTAACTATGGTTGGTCATTGGTGATGAGTCTGTGGTAAACCCTTGCAAGTTTGTCGACATCAGCCCTATAATTCATTGCATGATCCCTATTTTTGACAATATAGATCATTTCTTTCATGTCTCTCTTTTTATAATGAGGTTCTTTACAGCAGATTTCCCAGTTGTCAATTTGAGGGGTGTGGAGAGTTTGAGCAACATGTTTTGCCAATGCTGTTTTTGGCTTGGTATTATTAAGGAATTCTTGAGGGTTTTGTCGTGCTCTACCTGATTCAGACCTATGTCCTGACATCCTATTCGATCCTAGTTGACGAGTTTGGCCATAGTAGGCCATAGGGCAAGAAGTTTGGCAAGGAATTTTGTAGATTAAGTTGCTCGTATTGTCTTTTGTTACTCCATCTTTGACTTTTGAAAAATATTTAGAATTACTGGAGTGATTTTTGAATGCTACTTTGATGTTGGGGTAGTATGATTTTAGTTTTTTGTGGATTTTTTCTGAAACGGGGCCCGAGTAGGTGAGAGATGCATAGTGGGTGGGTTGTTGGACATTAGGATTAGTCGTTGTTTGAGATCTGGTGATGGCAGGGCTGGCAGCTTTGTTTTGAGTTGGTTGTTGGGTCGGACTTGTAGAATTTTGTTGGTTACATTTGCTTATGGCTCTGTAGATAATTTTCTTTATAAGTTTGAAGGGGAATCCATTAGCCATGAGAATTACCTTGGTTTCTTCTATGTGTTTGTTGTGGAATTGGGGATCTGAAAGTGATAATCGTCTCTGAAGGAGGTTGTTGGCGCAGTTCATTTTATAGTGATGAGGTTGATTAGATTGGAAATGAATAATCCTGCCTGAATATGTTTCTTTCGTGTAATAATCAAAGATTATTTTATTATTGGTTCTAATGAGACGGATATCTAGAAATGGGAGAGAGTTATCTACTTCTTCTTCTTTGGTGAATTGGATACTTGTACAGATTGTATTGAATTCATCAAAGAACCTGCTGATGGCAGTTTCCTTTATTATGATGGCTGAGTCATCTACGTATTTTTTCATCCATATGACGTCATTCTTGAATTTATTGGATATTTTTTCAAAGATATAATCCAGGGTCAAATCTGCTATTGCTGGACTCACTGGTGACCCCATGGGAACCCCTGCTGTTTGTTTGTATACATTCCCTTCAAATATGCAAATATGACAAGGGTGGCCATCATTGGCACCGAAACGTCGCAAAGGAAAAAAATGTGAACACACGTGCTAATGTAATATACATTTACGCCCAACGACTGGACTGGTCTATCAACCTAAATCTAAAAACTACCTTTAAGGCTATGGAACCATAATGCGCATTGATAAACACTACTTTTCGAGTTATCGGTTGTATATCGTCGGTTAAGCGGCAACATGACATGTCACATTACATTACAATGAGTTATTACAATAACTCAAATTTTTCCGGGGGGCAACATGTAATAACTCAATTTTTCTGGCGGAAAATTTTCTGTAAAGATTGGTGATAAACTCATTTTGGAGTTATTGCATGTTGCCGCTTAACCGACGATATGCTTATAGCTACTTAATCGACTCGATAAATGTGTTGGATAAACCGGCTCTCCTAATTTTATTGGACCTATAAACGACCAGTAGGGGGTGTAGGACCAATAGCGCATTGATAAACACCACTTTTCGAGTTATTGGGAGTATAAGCTTAAATCTACTTAATCGATCCATTAAATGTGTTTGATAAACCGGCCCTTAGTATAAGCAGTGCTTATACTAAGCACAGCGTGATATCGAGTCAACAAGAGATACAAGTTCGTTATGATCAAAACAGTCGTACTGGATGATACAAATAATCAAGATGATAAAAATAATCAAGTGTTTAGTGACTGGAGCAATAATTGCTGAAAGTAGAATTTGGTCCCGGTCGGGTCGACTTCAAGGGAGCCGGCGAAGCATATTTTGTCACCCTGGAGGAGGGCGGAGGAGAAATTCCGAAAGACGTTGTCCGCCCTGAGCGTCAACCTGGCTTCTTCCCCCATCCATTGCCCGAACGTCATTTTTATCCCGACCTGGGGATCAAAACGGATTGTATAACGTTGCTGTTGCTATCTAAAATAACCTATAAACAGCCACATAAGGTTCCAGCCGCAGAGTTCTTGGAATAATGCACCTATGTTTTCGTGAAGAAGGTCGACGACTCCGATCCGTTTCAAGAGGTCTAGATTCCGAAATGTCCGTCCACCGTCCGGGCCGTTTTGAGCAGTAGGTTTTCAGCCCGATCGCCGAAACCCGTGGGGCGCTATGGGGCTAAAATGGGGCTACGGGAGGGTTTTTTGAAGGCTTTTGGCTATGGGATCGAGTTAGGTGTCGTTTTCGAAGTATTTTTGGACGTAGAATCCATTTTCGGGGGTCCCGAAACGATCCGTTTTCACTGTGGCGATCTATAGGGCTTTCATGAGCCACAAATGAGATTTTTGTTGGATCCCAGGAGGTCAAATATTTTTCAAGTAAAAAACAAAAAACGCTGCAAACTTTACACAAGGGTTTATTATTCTTTTATATACGTTACTTGTGCAGAAATTTAATTCTGTCAATGAAAAAATTTAAAAAAATTTTTTTGGATTTTTATTTAAAAAAAAAATTTTTTTTAGATTTTTTTGTTCAAAAATGTGTTTTTTCAAAAATTCTGTATTTTTTACTCGAAAAATATAATATATATCATAACATCCTGGGATCCTTCAAAAATCCCATTTTTAGCCCCGTGAAAGCAATATAGATCGCAACAGTGAAATCGGATCATTCCGGGACCCCAAAAAATGGATTCTACGGCCAAAAACACTTCGCAAACGACACCTAACTCGATCCCATAGCTAAAAGCCTTCAAAAACCCCCTCCCGTAGCCCCATAGCGCCCAACGGGTTTGGGCGATCGGACTGAAAACCTTGCGGGCACAACTAGATGGTAAACCAAGTATTTTGTCGAAATTTCAGATTTTTTAAAAAAATTCCTACTGCCCAAAACGGCCTGGACGGCGTTCGGCGCCGGACGGACATTTCGGATTTTGAATGTAGACCTCTTGAAACGGATAATGTCAAATTTTGAGGCCGATCGGAGTCGTCGACCCTCGACACGAAAACATAGGTGTATTATTCCAAGAATAATAAACCAAAAGTTTGAAGAAAAAAAAACGCTGCAAATTTTACACAAGGGTTTATTATTCTTTGATATAGGTTAGTTGCGCAAAAATTATTTCTGTGTCAAAAAAAAAGTTGGAAAAAAAAATTTTTTGGATTTTTTTTTTTCAAAAAATTTTTTTTTTGGATTTTTTTTTTGAAAAAATTGTTTTTTCAAAAATTCTTTATTCTTTACTCGAAAAATATTTAACCTCCTGGGATCCTTCAAAAATCCCATTTTTAGAACCATGAAAGCCCTATAGATCGCAACAGTGAAATCGGATCGCTGCGGGACCCGAAAAAATGGATTCTACGTCCAAAAATACTTCGAAAACGACACCTGACTCGATCCCATAGCCAAAAGCCTTCAAAAACCACCTTCTGTAGCCCCATTTTAGCCCCATAACGCCCCACGGGTTTGGGCGATCGGACTGAAAACCTTGCGGGCACAACTAGATGGCAAACCGAGTATTTTGTCAAAATTTCAGATTTTTAAAAAAATTCCTACTGCCCAAAACGGCCTGGACGGCGGACGGCGTACGGCGGACGGACATTTCGGATTTAGAATGTAGACCTCTTGAAACGGATAATGTCAAATTTTGAGCCCGAAAACATAGGTGTATTATTCCAAGAATAATAAACCAAAATCCAAAAAAACTTTTTTTCCAAAATTGTTTGAAAAAAAAATTTTTTAATATACCTAAACATTTAATTTTTGTTTTTCATTGGTAGAATTAAATTTCTGCACAAGTAATCTATATCAAAGAATAATAAACCCTTGTGTAAAATGCAGCATGGACTAAAATGGTGATATCCCAACAAAGTAAACAACAGATAACAAGGGTTTTAGAACTGGCATGTGAGACTAAACTATGGAGCTCATTGCTACAAGTTAGACTTCGGAAATATCTCAAACCATCTTTGAATTAATCAACTTAGAAGACGGGGAAATATTAATATTCGTGTAAATACACGAAAACCGATCAACAACAACTTTCCGCACTTTCTCCGCTCCTGTTGACACCTTGAGTTTTGTAGTGCAACTGTCTCTTATCAAGACGGAATTGCTGCCTGTTGGCCGAAATTTTAACTGCATTAATTCCCCCCAAAATGCCCCTGCGCGTCTTTGCCCCCACATACCTTTACAATAATAAAATACCTACCAAAACGAAATACCTACCAATGAAAACGGCAATTGACTGCCGGGGTGACAAGTCTCTTCTTTTTTTATTTTTTATTTTATTTTATTTATTTATTTATTTTTTTTTCTAAACAATTTTTTTTACTCGGAAAATATTTGACCTTTTGGGATTTTTCGAAAATCCCGTTTGTAGCCCGATGAAAGCCCTATAGATCCCCACTGTGAAATTGGATCGTTCCGGGACCCCAAAAAATGGATTCTACGTCCAAAAATACTTCGAAAACGACACCTAACTTGATCCTATAGCCAAAAGCCTTCAAAAAACCCCTCCCGTAGCCCCAAAGCGCCCCACGGGTTTGATCGATCGAGCTGAAAACCTTGCGGGCACAACTACAATTGTAGATGGTAAACCAAGTATTCTGTCAAAATTTCAGATTTAAAAAAAAAAAAAAAATCCTGCCCAAAACAGCACGGATGGCGGACGGCGTACGGCAGACGAACATTTCGATTTGGAATCTATACCTACCTTTTATTCTGAAACGGATGTCAAACTTTGAGGCCGATCGGAGTCGTCGACCTCCGTACATAGTATTATACCGTACTTACATAGTATTATACTTCCGTATAGGTGTATTATTCCAAGAATAATAAACCAAAATGGTGAGTGAATTAAACTCTCTTGGCGCACCGATCGGCCTAGAAATCCGCATAATCGCGATTTGACAGTTTGAAACTTCCATTTAAAATAATAATCAGACTCCACATCACGATTGATACTGAGCTTCAACAGTCAAATTTAAGTGAATGAATGAATGAATGGGATATTTATTTCGTAAAACAGTAAAATCAGTACCTACCTACCTACATAGGTAATAATAAGTACAAAAGAAAGGAACCTCCCACACATTGAAAAGAATATAATAGCACTGACTTCATTTAAATTTAAATAGGTACTTAAGACTTAGCCGAGGCCAAACATCGCCTGGTAACCACACGATGGCCTTGGCTAAGTCTTGAGTATTTAAGCAAAAATTGTCATCAAAGCCAACCGTTGTCCGTTGGCTCATAATAATTATGAAAATCATTTTTGCTCATAATTATTATGAAAATCATTGTTGTTGATTTACTGTTACCTACCTATTTATTTTGATTTACTGTTTGCTTGATATTGACAGTAATTCTAATAATTACAGAATAATAATAAATAAATAATATCTCGCATGTACATTTAAGCCGCACCCCTGGCATGTACGAATCATGTATTTTTCGTTGAACCTGGAATATTTTTTTGTTACAATTAAAATCAAATTATATTAATCGTACAAACTATTGGAAATGTTCAATAGTTCCCATAACTATCATCTTAGGCAGCATATCATTCCAAATTGGGGGATCTGGGTTTGGGCTTGCAGGAATGAAAACGCATGGGGTTAGGGCCCTTCTGATTTGGACATGGGGGTATGGGCACATGGGAAAACGGAATAAAATGGGTGTTGAAGGTTTCTACAATTATTACTTTTTTGCCACGCCGACTAAGGAATTTATGAGTAATGAGGAGGTCCATCGTCATCTCCGTGCATCTAAACACAACCAACGGACAAAAACAAGATCAACAAAACAACAGGCGATTACGCCTCCTCTGGCCACAGCAAGCTCTGAAAGAGACATCAGGACAGATGTAGGTACCTACAATAAATATATTGGGTATATATACACCCAATATGAACAGATGTACAATAAATTACACCCAATATGAAAAATTTATAAAAAATATTCTTTTTTTCTATTTCAATGCCTAATATAAAACATAATAATACTAAGTATTATAAGTCTTATATGAAAATATTACATTTTTTCAACTGAGAGCTGATGGATAAAATTGGTATAAAGTTTTCTCTTCACTGTGAGCCCAAACCCCTTACTCCAAATTTCTGAATAATAGGGAGTTCCCAGTGGTGAGATACGTCATGGTATCTCGATTCCATTCTTATCCAGCAGTGCGCATGCGCGATCACCGATGGTATCGTATCTGCGATCCGTCGGTGGTATGTTTACGGAAAATACGATACCACTGGCCGATATGGAAGATGGTATCTAGTGAATCCTTATCGCAAAGTAACCTGTCTAATTGATAAACAGCTTCCGAGAAGACATACAAATCGTCGTCAACAACAGGCTTGTTCCAGGTCTAACTGCGTCTGTTAACAAAAAGTTGACAACTGTCGACAGCAGTTCCAATGCCTTCTGAATCGCTGTTGAGTTCTGTCGAACAGCCCATCTGCTGACCTGGAACGCGATCTGTCAACAAACCAAGTCACGTGAATCACCGTCAAGTAATGCTACACAATTTAATTACTTCATGGTGATTCACGTCAGGGGCGGATAGGCGGTTTCGACCGGCCCGGGCGATTCAATTTGACCGGCCCTCACCCCCCCCCCCCTCCCTTAAAAGTTACCTATCTAAAGACCATCAAAGGAGGGGTTCTTCATATTTTGGAAAAACAAGCAAATGAATAGGAACGAGAATACACAATATTAATTTTAATACCTAGGTGAACTTATTAATAACTACATTGAACTTAAGTGAAAAATAACAGCGCCTATATTTAGAAAAAATAAAAGTGGCGCTTGGTATGTGAGTTAGTTTGGTACCGTCAATACAAACACTGAAGGTAGGATGCATTGAATTTTTGCACATTTCTTCAGTTTCATTACCACAGCGTATTGATGAGGAGCATCTGGCTGGAGCACTGAACCGAGAGCCGTCTCCCCTCCTCCCCTACTCACGTTCGTCCCCTGCTTGTTCATTTCTTTCGAATTCTAGGCTCAACCTCAGTCCCAAGGTAAATTTACCTTTTACAGCTGTTTAAATTTAATTACTCAAAACGTTTGTTTATTAATTTAGTCATCTTACGTGTTTGGACGGATGAAGGACCCAAAAATGATTACTCGGAAAATGAGTCCTCATTCGACTTTCTGGCATCCTTCAAAGTCTGATGGATCGCCAAGGCGAAATCGGACGCTTCTGGGACCCCCAAAAATACTTTGAAAACGACACCTAACTCCTTCCCATAGATGAAACCCATCAAAAACCCCCTTCTGTAGCCCTCTTTAGTTACGCAGAGCATCGCTGGTTTGTGCGATTGGACTGAAAACCGTGTGGGTACAACTAGAAGGAAAACCAAGTATTTTGTCAAAAGTTTCAGATTTACGAGAAAAATTGCTACTGCTCAAAACGTCGTGGACATTTCAGTTCATCTGCTCATCTTAAAACGTAGATATAATGACAAATTTTGAGGACCAACATTTTGGACTTTGCTAACAACATAGTGTATTATTCCAAGAATATTTAACCAAAACGTGATCACATAACGTCCACAGACAAAACTAATATTATAAGTAGAGATTGCTGATGAGGGAGAAGTGACCAAGCGGTAGGCGATGGCGAGGAGGGCCAGAAACGACTGAAGCCACTCGGCTCAGTGCTCTGGCCAGACGCTCCTGCTCTCAAGCCATCAACATGAGATCCTCCAGATTGTTGTCACTCAGAGTTAGCCTCAGCCTTGTTTTGATGATTTTCAATTTTGAAAAACTACTCTAACACTCAGCTTGGGTGCACCCATGGTAGAAAGCATTACAAAAAATGTGTGAATCAAAAAAAGAATTGCATACGATGAGGCCATGAGGATTTAAAACTTTGTATGCATTGATTGCACTTGAAATCCACCCTGTTAGGGACAAAGCCAACCAGATCGCCTTCATTGTTCGCCTTGTTGAACCTCTACTCAATACCATTGGAACAATTTGATATTGTCGGAGGCCACCGAAAACCAATCTAACGCCTTCACTGTGTCTGAATTTTCCTTTTCGGTCTCGATTTCATATTTCGGGTAAGATCAAATTTTGTTTACAGCTTCGACCGGCCCCTCAGGGCCTTCGGCCCTTCGGGCGTCGCCCGATCGCCCGACCTGCCTATCCGCCCCTGATTCACGTGACAGTAAATTTCAAATGGAAAAATCCAAGTGATAATTTTTGGTTTATTTTATTCAGAATAATCAACCTTTTTCAAGAGAGGAGTATCATAAGGGCGGGAATGAGTCATTTAATGTGTTTGAGGGTATTTACGAGGACTTCGGGAGGACGTGAGTACAACTTGACGCGCCGATCACCAAAATAAAGTGAGAAGGTTATGAGAGAGGTTTCAACTGGGTAGGGTTATCCCGGTGCC
Source organism: Pilophorus perplexus (assembly GCA_955831195.1). Lineage (NCBI taxonomy): Eukaryota > Metazoa > Arthropoda > Insecta > Hemiptera > Miridae > Pilophorus > Pilophorus perplexus. Next base: position 11,365,471 of record OY037007.1, on the reverse strand, counting down.
ATAAAAAAGCGCCACCCTCCCGAAAATCTCTAATCCGAGGACCGATCATCAGCGCCACTTCCTTCTCCACTTTGAAAGCTGAATACCGCCTGATGTTAATGAACTTGTTTTAATAGTAACGTGACCCGTTACTCCAAGATCCTACTCGGAGATACCACCTAAAAATGCTAAAATTTAATTTGGGGAAGGGAGGAGTTATTAAACTAAATTTGGGGGAAGGGAGTTATTAAATTCATACTGAAATTAAATTCTAATTATGAATTTATTTCAAGAAATCAGAAGGGGAAGGCCGAAAAATTTATCGGGCCTCAGGTGGGACTCGAACCCACAACCTCTGCATTACATGTGCAACGCTGTACCAATTCAGCTACTGACGACCAGTAGTCATGATACAGCATCGGAGATCAAAGGTTCAACCGTCTCCTGCCCCCAATGCTTGATTCGGCCTTCTCATATTTTTGCTTATTTTCCCCCTCTGAACCCTGATCTGATATGAAGCCAGTAGACATCCTACTTTTGTCCCTCTTCCTAGGGGTCCCGTAATTCCCCAGGATGAGTAGTTTCATTCCAGTAATGAAACTACTCATCCTGGGGAATTAAGGGACCCCTAGGAAGAGGGACAAAAGTAGGATGTCTACTGGCTTCATATCAGATCAGGGTTCAGAGGGGGAAAATAAGCAAAAATATGAGAAGGCCGAATCAAGCATTGGGGGCAGGAGACGGTTGAACCTTTGATCTCCGATGCTGTATCATGACTACTGGTCGTCAGTAGCTGAATTGGTACAGCGTTGCACATGTAATGCAGAGGTTGTGGGTTCGAGTCCCACCTGAGGCCCGATAAATTTTTCGGCCTTCCCCTTCTGATTTCTTGAAATAAATTCATAATTAGAATTTAATTTCAGTATGAATTTAATAACTCCCTTCCCCCAAATAAAACACTGTACGAGGGAAGCAGTTCAAAATTCCCTCAAGTCATTCCAGTAATGAAACTACTCATCCTGGGGAATTAAGGGACCCCTAGGAAGAGGGACAAAAGTAGGATGTCTACTGGCTTCATATCAGATCAGGGTTCAGAGGGGGAAAATAAGCAAAAATATGAGAAGGCCGAATCAAGCATTGGGGGCAGGAGACGGTTGAACCTTTGATCTCCGATGCTGTATCATGACTACTGGTCGTCAGTAGCTGAATTGGTACAGCGTTGCACATGTAATGCAGAGGTTGTGGGTTCGAGTCCCACCTGAGGCCCGATAAATTTTTCGGCCTTCCCCTTCTGATTTCTTGAAATAAATTCATAATTAGAATTTAATTTCAGTATGAATTTAATAACTCCCTTCCCCCAAATAAAACACTGTACGAGGGAAGCAGTTCAAAATTCCCTCAAGTCATTCCAGTAATTAAACTAAATTCATACTGAAATTAAATTCTAATTATGAATTCATTTAAGTTATTTCAAGAAATCAGAAGGGGAAGGCCGAAAAATTTTTATTGGGCCTTCCCCTTCTGATTTCTTGAAATAACTTAAATGAATACATAATTAGAATTTAATTTCAGTATGAATTTAGTTTAATAACTCCTCCCTTCCCCAAATAAAACACTGTACGAGGGAAGCAGTTCAAAATTCCCTCAAGTCATTCCAGTACTAAAATTTAATGGTATCTCATCAATCAAATTGGTTAGCATCGCGCTTGGTTTCTCTAGATACGGCATCCGTATTCCAAGTGGTAACGTGACCCTTTACTCCAAGATCCTACTCGGAGATATTGTATTATTTTGTACATTATTTATTTCCTTTAATTATAACCATTTAAAACCCAAATTGTCTCTGGTTGTCGACTACGTCATTTCGCCCCGTCCTAGTCAGAGTGTGTGTATTTTAACTCTTTTCGGAACAGGGTACAATTTTGTTCAAGCTTGCTTCTATTAAGAATTGAATTTCTCAATTCCCACGCTACAGCCCCCGAAACTGCCTAACGAAGTAGCTTACAACTATATTGTTGAAAAAGTGTAATAACCATAATATAAAATGGATAAATGTTTATTACAACGACCAAAGCCTTCTACGTCATGATATTGTGAATTTGCTCTCTGTTACTCTGTGATTGTGACTCCAAGTGACGACGAAGCACCTCAGGAACCAACTCCTGCTCAAAAGAAGAAAACTGTCATCGCCACCAAAAAATTTTCACTTCAGGGGTGACTCGGATGAGATTCTTCTGATTTGTTCTGAATTGGTTTGCTCATGCTCGAAACCAAGACGAATTAGAACAAATCTCGAAGAATCCTTCCACCTTCTTGGCCAATGCCAATCTCTCCCTCTGAAGAGAGGGGTTTCAACCCTTTGCCTTAGTTCTCGTCAATTGATGTGAGATTGTATAATAATTCAAATTTTGTCTTTGAATAACAGTTTTTTCTAGCCAGGTACCGTTTCTTTTCTGCCGTTTGTAATCAGGTTACGATTTCGTGTTCTTAACAATGATTTTTATTAAGATGAATGGCAGGGAGAAATTGTGGGGAAATCCGTTTTAGGCAATGGGGAAATTGGGGAAATTTTGAGCTCAAGATGGGGAAATCCTGAAGTGGAGGATCGGCAGCACTGGATACGATACCATCGGAGATCGCGCATGTGCACTGCTGGAGTAGGATACGGATGGAATCGAGATACCACGACGTATCTCACCACTAGGAACTCCCTATTACGCCATGCGCAAGCGTAAGCAACTTACGCTTAGGAGCTGCTCCTTACATCGCCTCACACTCACGCTCCAAGAACGAAAACCTGCAGTGATTCGGGAACTCACTTTTCTAGGCAGATGTCACATGTTGGAGGACGATTATCCTTGTTTGTAGGTGAGAGAGAGGTGACGATTATTCCTTCTTCATTTCTTCATGCTGCCTGTTTCTGAGACCTATTAACCAACACATTTTCATGTGTAAACAATAGGAAAGTAGTTCAAAAAAAAAGAAGAAAAAAAAAAAAAGGAAATGGCAATACGAAATGTAAGATAATATCTTACATTTCGTATTGCCATTTCCTGTTTATATTATAATATTCATCTAAAGCAGGGGCAGGGGTTCCCTATAAAATTTTGTCACGGACCCCTTAACAAACCACAAATGTATTGAGGACCCCCTATATATGTAAATTATATAATATATACTATATATTATATATAATTTTGTTGTAAAAAGGTGTTTCCCCGTTTGCTTATACTCAATTACATGCATACCCAATTCCGAAAATCGAGAAGATAATTGAGCAAGTGGCTCAGAACAATTTCTTCAGCACAATAGACTTGAAATCAGCTTATCATCAGGTACCTATTTTGGAAAGTGAGCGATTGTATACTGCTTTCGAGGCTGACGGTGTTCTGTACCAATTCAAAAGGATTCCATTTGGAGTGACCAATGGAGTGCCTGCCTTTCAAGAATTCATTCACAAAATCATTCGGAAAGAAAACTTAAAGGAGACCTATGCGTACTTGGACGACGTCACGGTCTGTGGGAAAACCAAAGAAGAACATGACATTAACCTGCGAGCTTTCCTTGCCGCAGCCAAAAAGTACAATCTAACCCTGAATGAGGAAAAATCCAAGTTTTCCCTCACAAATATTAACCTACTTGGGTACCTACAACATCGCAAATAATACGATCAAACAAGACGAAGATCGCCTGCGAGCTCTTCGTGAGATTTCAGCCCCTAAAGATATGAAGCAACTCAGAAGAGTCATGGGGATGTTCGCCCACTTCTCAAAATGGATTCCTAAGTTTTCAGACAAGATTCGCCCGCTCGTATTAGCAAAGTCATTTCCGTTAACCGACGATTTACTGAAGCTGATTGAAACGCTGAAATTAGACATTTCCAAAGCAGTACTGACCGCGGTAGACACCAAGCTACCTTTCACTGTGGAAACGGATGCGTCTGATTTCGCAGTTGCCGCCACACTATCGCAAGCAGGTCGACCAGTCGCCTTTTTTTCTCGGACGCTATCCGACTCTGAGCAGCGTCAACCAGCTGTGGAGAAAGAAGCGGCAGCGATCGTGGAATCCCTACGAAAGTGGCGCCACTATTTGATTGGCCGTCCTTTTCAGATTATCACGGATCAGCGATCAGTTTCCTTCATGTTCGACAGTACGAGGCACAGCAAAATTAAGAACGACAAAATCATGCGTTGGCGCCTCGATCTGTCTTGTTTCAAATACGAAATCATCTATCGCTCAGGGAAGGAAAATATAGTAGGTAGGTGACACTCTGTCACGAATCTGTGCCACTGCATCAACTTCCGATCTCATGGAACTACACAAACTAATGTGCCATCCAGGAATTACACGGATGTACCATTTCATTCGTTGCAAAAACCTTCCGTACTCTTTCGACGACGTGAAGCGGATGACCTCACGCTGTCAGGATTGTGCAGAACTCAAACCAAAATTCTTCAAAAATGAAGGCGTCCTTATCAAATCTACAGTACCTTTCGAAAGACTCAATCTGGACTTCAAAGGACCTCTTCCCTCGCTATCAAAGCACCAGTCACAGTCGTCGATGAATATTCTCGATTTCCCTTTGCCTTCCCTTGCTCGAATGTGTTTGCTTCTACGGTGATTGAGCATCTGACCGACTTATTTTCAACTTTCGGTACGCCTTCCTACATTCATTCAGACCGTGGTTCTGCGTTCATGTCTGCTGAACTGAAGCAATTTTTGACAACGCAAGGCATCGCTACAAGTCGGACAACAGCTTATAACCCAAGAGGTAATGGCCAGATCGAACGATACAACGCCATAATCTGGAAGAGCGTACAAATGGCTCTCCGATCTGCTGGGATGGACGCCCGACAGTGGGAGCAGGTCCTGCCCCAGGCTCTTCACGCCATTCGATCCTTGCTCTGCACAGCCACGAATTCAACTCCCCATGAGAGGATGTTTTCTCATCCTCGCGGGCCAGCGAATGGGCAGTCTCTCTCAATCTGGCTTTCAACACCTGGGAGAGTGTTGATGAAACGTCTGCCTACTCCTGGGGGCAAGTACGATCTTGCGGTCATGGAGGTGGAGCTCTTCGAGGCCAACCCTGACTATTCAACCGTGCCGCTACCAGACGGCCGGGAGACAACCGTTTTAAACCACCATTTGGCTCCTATGGGGGCGTCTGGAGACAAAGAAGCTGAAGACGAAATTTCTTCAGAAACAGAAGATCATGTTATAGAAGTTTCTGGGCCTTCACCGCCCAGCTCTCCTAGCCCCTCCACATCGTCAAGAACTGATCAAGACGTGAGACGCTCTGAAAGGAAGAAGCAGCCCCCGAAATATTTGAACGATTACGTTTTGAACTAGAGAGGGGGAAAATGTCCTGATCATGTGTTCTAATTCTTTAGTTACGTGTTGGTAACAACGTCCAAATTTCTTTTCCACATTTGAACGTAGGATTTCAACTGAATAAAGCCTACAATTCTACGGCTTTCGTTATTACACCAGTGAAATAAGGAAAAGAAAACGGAATAATTCGGACCGAAGCGGAAATCGTTTTAATACCTTCTAATGGTCCTAAATACACAGAATCTGAGTTTGCACCATCGCAGGTGGTGAGCTAAGGTGGTGAGGCCTAACTTTTGGCACCCGAAAAACGGCGAAAATTTTGCACTTTTTTCAGTTGTGTGCCTCTAACTCGGAAACTATCCAATGGATCCTCCAATCCATCCGATGGATAGCCTACAGAAAAAGTTATATAATAAAAAAATGAAAGAGCATTAAATTCGGGGAGGGCCAGGACTACGTCCCGTCCCCTCATTAGTCAGTGGCATCGGCTTAGGAAAATTATAAGATTCCGTCCCGACCCACCTGAGTCGGCTTAGCAAAAATGAAGGACTCCGTCCGAAGAGGCTAAAGAGAAAGTAAGGACTCCGTCCGAAGAGGCTAAGGAGAAAGTAAAGACTCCGTCCCTTCAACATCTGTCTTTGAAACTTAATTTTTATTAAAAATAGAATTTAATTTTTTTAAGAAAATTTAATTTTTATAATTTCAAGTTGACTTAATTTTGAATTTAATTTTTTAATTTTAATATGAATTTAACTTTAGTGCTGTCGCATTATAAGTCTAGTTTGAAGCTCAACCCTAAGGATCAAGTTTCACATTAGACTTAAAGCGACAGCATTAAAATCAAATTAATATTAAAATTAAGTTTAAAAATTAAATTAATATTTAAAATCAGGGCTCAAAATATCGTTCCTTTCGTTTCCCACAAACCGGTTCCGATCCCGAAAAGAGCGAAAAATAAGAACAGCCATAGAAAACGGCCAAACCCAGGGGTTACATTTTAATAGTTTTTCCATAATTAATCATCTGGCGTTGACTCCTCTACAGAGGTTTTAATAGAAAACTGAAGAAGGAAAAATATAGCGCTAAAGGAAAAGACACACTTATAAGTCAGAGTTGTTACAAGAAATAAAAAGACATCTTGTTTTCAATCACTTTTCTCACCCTAGGGCCATCTGACATGCACTGAGCTTGCAAAAAATGGCGGGGCTGGAGAGGGAAGGCATCAGGTTTGCCAACTCTCTTCACTCCAAATGAGAAACTTTAACTGGGAATGACCCGTGTAGGCCTTCCGATACTGTGGATGTACTAAACATCCCCAACAGGCATACTCGTATCGTAATCTGCAGTTATGAAATTCCTTCATTTCTTTTTCCGGTGATGATAGGTAAATTCGTGCTTAAAAAGTATACAATGTTACAATTCTTAGGATGGATGGCAGCCCTAAACTAACCCCAAAATGAGGGGTTCTGTCATAATAGGTACCTGATGCTGCTGCTGCTTCTGCTGCTGCTGCTTCTGCTGCTGCTGCTGTTGTTGTTGTTGTTGTTGTTGTTGCTAGATAGAAAGATAACATAACATGCTTATTAAGGTCATTTCGCAAGAAATTGCAACTTTGGCATGGGGAAAAAATGAAATTTACTTATATTGTCTTCTATCTCAGGTTAGAAGTCAAATGCCCAAAAAGATCACCATAGAAAGGGGTGATTCCACGAAAACTGGAAATTTTAGGTCTTTCAAACACGATGGCTCTCCTATTTGATTTAAAAAAAAAAAAAATTGCCCTCTTTGGGGAACATACCCCCATGAGTTCATTCCCTCGCGACCACCTAGTCAAACATCTAAAAACCCTAATTAGGGGAATAGATATCCTGGACTAGAACCAGGGCGCTCAGGCAAAGCACAATAAGCCCAACGGCTTCCGCGCTGGGGGCCTCCCAAACACCCCCTCCTGAGCAACCCCTCATACAATCTACAATCTACAATCTACAGGGTTGTTACAAGAAATAAAAAGACATCTTGTTTTCAATCACTTTTCTCACCCTAGGGCCCTAGGGCTCACCTGGGGCCTATCTGTCATGCACTGAGCTTGCAAAAAATGGAGGGGCTGGAGAGGGAAGGAATCAGGTTTGCCAACTCTATTCACTCCAAATGAGAAACTTTAACTGGGAATGACCCGTGTAGGCCTTCCGGCTGCACAATAGGTAATTGCGAAAATAAATCGACCAGGAAACTCGTGAATATAATATATTAAGTATATTATTTATGAGTCTTGGCACCGTTTCATTTTCGACAGGAGCTAACAGTTTCTATGCTTTATGATAAAGATCTAGACAGTAATGAACCTCAGTTTTGAGCACATTGTGGTTCAATGAGCTCAAAACTAGCACCACTAAACCTGCCGCTACCTACAACTACGACTTCAGTATCAACCTGTTGCTAGCGGAGTTTCCTGAGTTCCAGGATTCCTGGATGATTCTTACCTTCTGTAATTCGCAGGCGTTCATAGAAGGCATTCTCCTGCAAACCAAAATTCACCACAGAAATTGAATCATAACCAACCTACATTAATCAATCAATGAGTTAATCTCGGCATAAACCAAGTTCTGGATCATTTATAGAATTCCACATCTTTCACCAACTAACCGCTCGCAGACTTAACCGAGCTTTTCGCTGAAACAACGACGTTGGGAATGTGGTCCTTTTCCATATCCTAGTTTGTTTTCCATATTGACTTATCATAAGGAAACAGATTTCTTACGAGGTTTTGTCGGAGGCGAATTTCCTCTTCGAGTCGCTTCTTCGTTTCATCTAGCTCCTTTTGAAGACACTGAAGTGTCCTATCTGTTTCCTCGTTCCTCTGGAATATCAATCAAGAGATGGTTCGTTAAATATGTATGGATCCACAGGTAGGTCAACCCAACTAGTCGGCTCCATGACGTAAGAGGGTTTCCTCGTTCCTATGGAATATCAATCACGAGATGGTTCGTTAAATAGGTATGGATCCACAGGTTTTAATATGAATTTAACTTTAGTGCTGTCGCATTATAAGTCTAGTTTGAAGCTCGACCCCCCTCCCAGGGGACGGCACATTGCATGCCTATTGAACAACAAAAGTGCCATTCGCATTCGTCCGTAAGGGTAGAAACAAGATATTTGACCCTCTATGACTACGTTTTTCGGAAGATTTTCTTCTCTCGCTCCAAGACTATTTCTCTGATCGAAATTTCATTGCCCCCACGCGAAAGCTGATTATATTTCCTTAAAGAACTGATATTAGGATTTTCAGAGACCTCAGGAAAACAGGCATAAAGTGCCTCCCCAAATAGGTATTCATTGGGAAAATTGCCGATTCCCCTTAAAATTTTCAGTGCACTTCCAGCAGTTATAACGTTGAAATGGTTAGTCCTAGTAAACAAAATTTAAAAAATGCATTGAATAAAAGTTGTAGAATCTACTTTCATGATCTGATCACGAAATTTTACATAAGTAACTTATCAACTGCTGATCATCCTAGTTTTCAGATTAGCTGCAGTAGCGCATTACGGTGAAAAGTGATCACTTTGGTGGAGCAAACCTGTGTTCAGTGGCTTTTTACCTATATGTTTTACGACCTGCTAATCTGAAAATTTTCGACTTTTTTAAACGGTAGCATGTCTTCTTTGTCATTACCAAAAAAAAAAAAAAAAAAAAAAAAAAGGAAGAAAAATATAGGTACCTAATAAGGTTTCCAAAAGATAGCAAATAAATGGTTTTGAAACATTTCTGGATAAATGCGATTTTACGTTATATCGATTTTAGAGATTTTGAAAGAACTAGAGGGCCTACTGACCCCGCTCTGCGCCCAATTTGATACTAATTAGATTGCCTACAATGTCTGTTCCATGAGTTTTTCACTTAGGATCAACGATTTACCTGCAATTTTGGTCTAAAGAAGTAAAGTAAAGGTTTTCAACTAAAATGTTCACATTTTGGAAGAAATGGCCTATTTTCAAATGGGGAACGCCCGATTGCGGCCGAAATGAATAAAAATCGGCCGTAACATGTTCAGGGAGAAGGAACTGTTAAAAATAACAAGCGTTATCGAGTTGTACGTTGTCCCTGTGTTGGTTGACTCAGTTGCGGCCCGTTTCAGTCGGACCAAGGTTCTATAAATGTTTACACTCGGGTAACATCCCACTGCCTTGGAGGCTGAGAAGGAAATTACCTTTATTTCGCGCTAATTATGCGAAAGGGACCACTGTGCGTCCGCGACTTTTGGCGATAAACAACCAGTAGTTGAAAATTACTAACATAATATTAAAAGCTAATCTAGAGCTGCCATCTCCGTTTAAGGGAATGCAGGACACTCCAAGATGATGCACGGCACGAGAGAAACTCGAATACACGCCATAGATCCTCGAAAAAGAGGAATAAAGGAATGGGATTTGAGAAAGAAAGGAGCCATGAAATAAAAATCGGAAAAAAATTTGAATTTTTGAATTAGGGAAGGAGAACGACTTACCCATTTTTCAAAACATCATTTTCTGAATTGAGACACAGGTGTACAATTTTACATCATCTAAATCGATTCTTTTTTAACTAAGTATTTCTCGAAACACCAATTGTTTCCCCCTCTGGAACAATTAGGAATGGAAGCGTTTCTGGATTATTTTTTTTTTATCGATAGAAGGCGTCCAAATAATACTAAAAATGGGGTTGAAACACAAAGTGCAAGCTCGTATGAATTTATAAAATTTATCGAAAAATTGCTAAGGTAACCAGAGGTCAGCTCCTATTGGTCGACAAGTTGGCCACCATTACAAAACTAAAAACTAAAGAATCGGTCATTGGAATAAGTTAATTTATATCACAAATAAGTTGAGTAAATAAGCATGATCCCATTCAAAACAAAGCGAACACGGCCATTTTCGCGTTACTCCAGTGTCACTAGAGCCAAACACCAAGAAAAAATCGAAAATAGAAGAAAAAATCGACCTGCCCTCTGGTGTTTTTTGATCGGAAACCGGAAAAAATAAGTGTGGGTGACGTCACCCACACTTATTTTTGAATCGGCCAGAATTTTCTAAGACGATTATAAACTACGTGAAAGACTTTTTGTCACAAAAATGATGTATTTTCCTCTTTTGGACTTCCAACAACATGGTAAAGGATGATTTAACCCGAAATTCGGGCGCACTTCCATTCCTAATTGAACGATTTTCTACACACTATTTGAAATTGAATAATCGTAGATAGTTTTTCAAAGTTTTTTTTAACGGTTTTTAAAAACTTATCATTTACAAAGGATTTTCCTTTATATACATTTTTCGAATCGATTTTGAAAGACTCAATTTGAAGGACGATGTTTGGATTCCATTCAAACTACTGTCGTAAGGAAAAGGAGGGGGTCAGGGTGGCCCAGTGAGCTAAGGCGACAGAGCTTCGTCTAAATGATCGTATGGTGTCCTGGGATTGTGTGAGATCTATCAATAAGGATAGAGAATCAAAATTGTCCATTCACACGGGTTTATTGGTTTAAGAACCATTCTGCTCCCTCTCGTTCTTCCACACTGTGTCTGACAGGGTTGGCAAATTACTTACTAAACATGTCAACGTGGCCTTTCGAACAAATTCGAATTTGGGGCAACAGCTAGTTAGGAACAAGGACCCTATACCCCCAATGGAAAAGAGTGGGATTTACCAACTTGAATGTCCCTGTCATCAAAAACGTTACATTGGCCGAACGTTTAGGTCTTTTTCAGTACTGGCAGGGGAGCACGAGAGGGATTTTAGACTCCAACATGGGAGGTCAGCTTACTCACAGCATCTTATAGAGGAGAGTTCCACCTTCGACTTCAATAACTTGCAAATCCTACATTATAGGGACAGGAGTCTTGCCCTGAACTATTTGGAAAACATTGAAATAAATCGCGCCTTCAATAATCACACTTGCCTAAACATACAAACAGATGTAACACATTCAACCCTTCTCAATCTTTTTAATTAAAATAATCTTTGAATACACCCCCTTCCCCCCCCCAACCACATACACAAATGGTACTGTATCAAATTCACCTCTCATCTCTCTCTCACTGTGTTTTGTCTGCATAATATTATACCTGGCTGAACCCCTTACCAACCTCGTCACAGCCCCCCCCCCCCTCCACCAGACCACCCCCCTTTTGTATGCCAACATTCCTCCAGGTCGATTTTCGGTTCATTCCGTTAGTATTAACTTCTGGTACCACTACTCCTGGTGTGAACGAGCGATTTAGAAGGTGAGGGTTTTTTCCTTTTCTTGGGATTATTGAGTAGTTGTTGAATTTTAACAATAATGATTCTGTTTCTTCCATTATTTCACAATTTTAACAATAATGATTCTGTTTCTTTCATTATTTCACAATTTTAACAATAATGATTCTGTTTCTTCCATTATTTCACAATGTTAATTCTGGCTCTTGTAATTTTTGTGATTATTGTACATTTGTGTCAATTCATACGGTCCAGGATATTTATGATGGGTACGAATTGTGTTTTGCAGAGGCTGATGATGGGCTAAAACCCGAAACCGGTCCCATTTCTTATACCAATAAACCCGTGTGAAGAGCTTCGTCTGTTTACAAATCAGTCGGAGCGCTGATCAGCCTGGTTCGAATCCGGGCCGAACACCAATGTTTGACCGAAAATCAATCAAGTGCTGTAGTAATACCTGGCTTGTCGGCAGACAATTCACCTCTGAACGCAAGTTTATGTGAATCCTTTCTCTGGGGCAAGACTATCTAAGACTCTCTTATCTTATCTGTGATTATCTGGGCGCATTGTGGGGTCGGCTCCTGCCCCACTTGTGAGAACCAAAAATGGTTAAACACAATAAAACCCACTTTTTTTTCGTAAGGAAAAAGAGGGAAATGACACAAAGTGGTTGTTTGCTGATGGTGCAGAGGTCTACTCCAATGAGGTGGTTAGGGAGAGAGAACGACTCCAATGCTGGTTTGAACACTAAATTGTTTATTTCACTAAACAACAATTATTGTAGCGTGGGGACCGGTTTCGAGCAACTAAGCTCATCTTCAGCACAGAGTGACTTGAGGTAGTTGAACCACTGTAGTTGAACCTTCGTTCAGACCTGAACTCCTCCTTTTCTGGGCTGTAGATGAGCTTAGTTGCTCAAAACTGGTCCCCAAGCTACAATAATTGTTGTTTAGTGAAATAAACAATTTAGTATTCAAACCAGCAGAGGAGGCGTTCTCACTCCCTAACCACCTCACAGGGAAATGAACATATGAACAACAATGTTGAAGCTACCTCCAACTGTCCATCAGCTGAAGCTACCTCCAGCTGATCGGCCCATCAGCTGATCCTGTGTTTTTGATTTACGTGGCGTATTCGCGTTCTATCTGTGCTGTAACCTTTCTAAGGGCCACTTTCACCAACTCACTTACCGGACGTTTAAGGATAGAGGCAGAGTTACCGAGAGTTTAGAGCGATTTGCCTTTCACGACGCTGGACTTACCCGTCCGGTATCAAACCCTCGGTATCTCACGCGTTAAGGTTACCTAACTGGTCGAGGTCCCACCGATTAACGAGCTAACGGGACGGTAAGTCCTATTTTTTAATGGCCGCCGCGGATGCAGATTGGCAAAAGACGTGATGTTTGTGGTCACAGACGTAAGTTGAGACGGCTGCGAGGCATTAGAGGAAAATTTCTCACAATTTGGGTGAACAATGAAATTGACGAGGGATTTGTAGCCGACTTGGGAAATAATTGCCAAATGCAGTGAAAGCATGAGAAGAAAGACAACTTACCGCCGTATTTTGGTTTATTATTCTTGGAATAATACACCTATGTTTTCGCGACACGGGTCGACGACTCCGATCGGCCTCAAAATTTGACATTATCCGTTTCAAGAGGTCTACATTCAAAATCCGAAATGTCCGTCCGCCGTCCGCCGTCCGGGCCGTTTTGGGCAGTAGGAATTTTTTTAAAAATCTGAAATTTTGGCAAAATACTTGGTTTACCATCTAGTTGTGCCCGCAAGGTTTTCAGTCCGATCGCCCAAACCCGTGGGGCGCTATGGGGCTAAAATGGGGCTACAGGAGGGGTGTTTTGAAGGCTTTTAGCTATGGGATCGAGTTAGGTGTCGTTTTCGAAGTATTTTTGGACGTAGAATCCATTTTTGGGGGTCCCGGAACGATCCGATTTCACTGTGGCGTTCTATAGGGCTTTCATGGGGCTAAAAATGGGATTTTTGAAGGATCCCAAGAAGTTAATTATTTTTCGAGTAAAAATTAAAGAATTTTTGAAAAAACACATTTTTGAAAAAAAAATCCCCCCCAAAAATTTTTTTTTGAAATATAAAAATCCAAAAAAATTTTTTTTTTAATTTTTTTTTATTAACAGAATTAAATGTCTGAACAAGTAACCTATATCACAGAATAATAAACCCTTGTGTAAAATTTGCAGCGTTTTTTTGTTTGGTTCACCAGTAATTTTTGTTGGAAAATTCCATAAAATTGGCCAAAATTCTGGGTGGCACCTGATCAGCAAACTCATCCCACTTTTGCCGACACTTTATGAGGGCTTGTACCCCTGATGAGGTAAACTATACTCATCATCCAGGTGTTTGAAATGATGACGGCAACGAAATTCGTAGTATAATATACTACTATAATATATTATATTATATCGTGATTTAATCATACTTTCAGTAAGTAATAGGAATTTAGACAAAATATTGTATTTCCCCTTGCTTGTCGGCGAACGAACGGCAAAGTTAGATCCAAAACACCGAAGATAATGTCATATGTAAACAAATCAATTCAAGGGAGATTCAAGTCAATTTCAAGGTTACCGTTGTTGCTGTCCCCTGCGTTTCTCTTCTCCGGGGACCAAAATGTGGACACAAATGGCTCTTTTGGGCAACACTGCACGTTAAGTTATCGAAACGGTAACCGACAGCCTCTGCGTTAAAGTTAACGTCGGAAATGAAGTGGTGAAACGTAATTTTCTAACGTCTCGGTAAGTTGGCAGGTTAAGGTTAAGATTTCGGTAAGTTAAACCCACGGTACCTACGGCTTTTTGGTGAAAGTGGCCCTAAGGTTAAGATTTCGGTACGTTAAACCCACGGTACGGCTTTTTGGTGAAAGTGGCCCTAACTGTTCTATTTTTGTGAATAAAGTTCGTGTCACAAACATTTTGGTGCCGAAACCCGGGAAACCTCTTTGATTTGCGCCCAATTCCAAATCAAATGCTGGGAGATACTGGGGATGAATTCAAGTACGTGTGAAAGGCGGAAAGACGTAGTCGCTCACTGGTCCGGAATGGACACCGGTTCCTTGGGGCTCCACTTTCAGAACTTTTGGAATAGAGAACATCCCAAGGCCGAGGGTTACAACGTTGGCCTCCCCTCACAGCAACGCAGACGAAGCTCCTACTTCCCCACGTACATCAACAGAAGGCCTGCATCGTCACTGCCGTCCCCAAGCAGTAGATTAAAATCAATCAGGGATTGACTGAGGGTTATTTGATTTGATTTGAGGGGAGAGCGACTACGTCTTTCCACCTTTCACACGTACTTGAATTCATCCCCAGTATCTCCCAGAGATTTATCACTGCTTTGAGGGGTGAACAGGTAAAATAACCCTCAGTCAATCCCTGATTGATTTCAAATCAAATTGGACTAATCGCTGCCGCAGTCTTCGCTCATGTGAGTTCGTTTCAGTTGTAACCCAGAATTCCTGTAGTTCAAGATGCACGAAAGGTATAATGAATTTATAGACGCTGTTGGGGGGGGGGGGGGGGGGGGCTTGCCTAAAACTCCCGTCACTGCTAGGGAAAACCGCGACCGCTCGGACGAGGACGAAACCTCCGATTTTGATGCAAAGGCTAGGTTTGATTCTCTCTTGAGGGGGCTGGATGACATTCAAGATTATTGCCATCGGATCTCTAACTTGAACCCTTTCAAGTTGAAAGGGTTCAAGTTTCAACACTCCGCGCCCTCTACGACTAGCGCTTGCACGCGAATACGAACCTAGTTAAAGCCAAATTTGATGCCCTGTTCAACGCGCAGAACGGTCCGCCGAGGGATCAAATGAGTTATTGGCATACCAAGGTCCGTCGAATTATCGTACTCGCTGTCCAGACCTACACCAATTTTGAACGCCAATTTTCAGTCCACCCAGAGAATCCCCCCACTCCCCTTCCTCGAAGGCTCTCAAGCCCTCAAGCCCCTGCTCACACCGCCCGGGAACTCCTGGACGAGATGCAAGTCCATAGCACCTTGCTCCCTACCGTGCCAATATTCCATGGGGACTTCACTAAATTTCAGGAATTCTACGGCGCCTTTAAACTCGCGGTTCATGACAGGAAAATTTCGAGTCATCAAAAGATGCTAGCCCTACGTCAGAAACTGGCAGGTCGCGCCTTAGATCTAGTCAACAACTTTGGAACATCCCCAGACGATTACTCCCCCGTCTTCAGGGCCTTGTGCAAACGATTCGAAAATAAATACTTTGTCGCTGCCACCTTATTCGACGTCTCGCCCAGCGACCCAAGCTGGCTTCTTTTGATGACATTTCCTTAGAAAGGTTCATAGCTGACAGCAGAAACTTGCACACTGCTATAGATAATAATATTATCTAATAATATTATGCACTTGCACAATTCCCTCAAGATTCAAGATTCAAATTTTTATTTGCCGCAAACATGTGTATAAGCAATAGTTAAAAAAGAAAAAAAAAACTATAAACTACAACAATACATGTAAAAATCGTTAAAAATAAAGGAAGAGATACAACGAACATAATTTAGGAAGCCACTCTACAGGAAATTCGCATTGACAATATCCCCCAGGAACTCCTCAAAGTCATAGGGCGCTGACTTAATGAGAAACCGATTGACCCGGGCCCTAAAGATACCAACTGGATCACCGCGCAGGCTGCTGGGAAGTGCATTAAAAAATTTAATTCCCCACCATGTGGTGCCAGTGCATGTAGTGGCAAGTCGATGGAACGGTATACCTATAGGCAGAGATTATTCTTGCTACGAGTGGGATAGGCGTGCTCGGGAGTGTGGAAAAGGCCGATATTCTTCCTTACATAGCAAAGGCAGCAGGGATGGCCAGAATTCCTAGCTCTTTATAGGCAGGTCTACAATCCTCCCGGTAAGGCAAACCAGCTACGACGCGCTGTCGGAGTTTCTTCCTGTGCTGTGCTCCCTACCAAGAAGTGACGTATCATCCGCAAACAGGATGGGGGAAGATTTTAGACTGTGGGGCAAGTCATTTATAAAGATAAACAAAATTGGCCCCAATACCGATCCATGTGGAACACCATGCAAAATAGGAAGAAACTCAGAAAGTGTGCCATTATGACGGACTGCTTAGGTTCTGCCGGAAAGCTAACTATGGATCATTGAAATCGCAGACTGGGGGAAATAGTACTTGGAGAGTTTGAGGACGAGGAGCTGATGGGAGATGCAATCAAAGCATTTGGCCACGTCCATAAAAGTTCCAGAAGAGTACTCCCCAGACTCAAAAGATGATGCCACAAAATCAGAGAAGGGGGTGTTGAGGGAGAAAGCCGAGAAAGTCAACACCCCCTGCAAGTTAAACATGAAAGCCGCCCAAAATAAGCACAATGAAAATCAGAGAATTTCTGAACTGCATCCTTAGTGGATCTACCCCGCCGAAAACCGAATTGGAAGTCAGTAAATAGGTTGTTACTTTCGAAAAAGTTATCCAGATCAAACTTTAGTTTTTTCAAAAATTTTGGAGAGGGCAGGGAGTTTTGATATCGGCCTATGATTTGAAACAAGGTTTCGGTTACCTTTTTTTAAAAATTTGGGGAAGGGAGGAGTTATTAAACTAAATTCATACTGAAATTAAATTCTAATTATGAATTTATTTAAGTTATTTCAAGAAATCAGAAGGGGAAGGCCGAAAAATTTATCGGGCCTCAGGTGGGACTCGAACCCACAATATCTGCATTACTAGTGCAACGCCCTACCAATTCGACCACTGAAGACCAGTAGCCATGATAGAGCATTGGAGAATAAAGGTTCAACTGTCCTCTGCCCCCAACGCTTGATTCGGCCTTCTCATAATATGAGATAAAAAAAGCAACAATATTATTGTTGCTTTTTTTCCCCTTCTGAACCCTGATCTGATATGAAGCCAGTAGACATCCTACTTTTGTCCCTCTTCCTAGGGGTCCCTTAATTCCCCAGGAGGAGTAGTTTCATTACTGGAATGACTTGAGGGAATTTTGAACTGCTTCCCTCGTACAGTGTTTTATTTGGGGAAGGGAGTAGTTATTAAACTAAATTCATACTGAAATTAAATTCTAATTATGAATTTATTTAAGTTATTTCAAGAAGTTTTTTTTGAAGTTTTTTTAAGCTTGTAATACTTTTAAATACAGCTTCTGGTTGAATGGGGGGAAAACTAAACTCTGAAGTCGAAGGCAATAGAACATTGAAAGAGAGAGGATCACCATCAGCATCAGGAAGGTTACTAATAATGTTATTGGCAACATTTACAAAAAAAGCATTAAAAGAATCCACAGAGATTTCTCCCGAAGCAGAGGTTTTTCCATTTCCGATCTTTCTATTTTCATTAATTTCATTCCACATTGCTTTTGTGGGATTCGAGGAGGAGAAAATATTCCTTTCAGAGGCAAACTCCCAAGCACTTTTTATGGCCGTTTTGTACGTTGAGCGTAGTTTCAAAAAAGCTCCTCTCAAATTTGGGTTTTGCTCACTGGCAGAATCTAACTTTTGGAGTTCATGACATGAACTATGAAACTTCATGATATGAGACATTGTCTCATATCATGAAGTTTCTTGTCGTACCATTTCTTGGAATTGGATTTCCGATTTCCAGGTTTGACTCTTAAAACTGGAAAAGCATTTTTAGCAAAGTATGAGATAATATTCACAAAATTAGACCATCAATCATCCAAATTTATACTGGAATCGTACAAAAAACCCCAATCGGCCAAAAACAATTGATATTCAAAATATTTCAATTTCTTTTCTGTAACTGGCCTTACAAGAATTTCATTATAACCGGAGGGTGACATGGTAGAGGGCTTAATGTTAAAAGAACCTATTAGTGCCCTATGATCTGAAAAACATACATCTTCAACAAAAAGAGAGGAAGAGTGCGCTGGTAGAAAATTTACAAATATATTATCAATTGCTCTCCTTTTCCGAGTGGGGTATTTATTTAGTGGCGAGAAGCGGAAGGAGGCAAAATTACTAGTGAGAGATTTGTATCGGGCTGTATCCTCGATAGCGCAAACATTAAAATCACCAAGGACCAGTAGTACTGGTCCAGTACATACTTAAATTTGAAAACAATGGCTAATGCAGAATGTAAAATGGATAAGAATGAGTCAAAATCACTAACAGGGCTACGGTAAACCGAAATTATAACTAATGAAGGTTTCTATTTTCAAGGCCGATATCTCACAAACACTAGAAATCGATAGAGAATTTACTTGTTCGAATGGTAGGAATTCATGCTGATTTTTAATGAATAATATTGAACCACCATGCAAATCCATTCTACAGAAAGCGGGACCCGTTGTAAAATTTTCGATATAGACGTATCCGATTTCATTTGTATTTAACCAGTGCTCGTTTAAACTAATTATATCTATGTCAGTATTTTGCGATTTAATTAAACATTCAAGATAGTTCACCTTATTTCGCAAAGAACAGAATCTGCACCATTCAGTAAACCGAGTGCACGGGATGGCGATTCAGCGGGAGGGGCTAAACATCAGATGTTTAGATGCATGAAATTGAAAGAAACAGTGTCAGCCCCTCCCGCTGAAACGCCATCCCGTGCACTCGGTTTACTGAATGGTGCACATTGTTGGCGGTCAAACCTTTTAACCCCGGACGAGGGAGCACGGTGTCAAGATGCGGAGTCAGGATGCCATGGAAGGCTTTGTACGACATTAGGTTCAGCAGGCCTCAAATAAATATCGCGCATAGAATTACAGAGACTTTGGCGAGCTTTTACCGTGTAATAGGGATTTAGCGACTTGGAGGCAATTTGATTACGGCTAATATGATTAACATTAATTAAGCGAACTGACCTGTATTTATTTGTCAAAGTGTTCAGGAATTTATTGAGCCGATGAATTTCCAGGTTTACGCACGAGAATGGAGACAGCAAAAAATCAAATGGCACGGCATACCTGTAGTTGAAGTTGTTGCAGTTTTTGTTCTAGTTGTTCCAGTTTTTGTTCTACTTGTTGCAGTGGTTGTTCTTGTTGTTGCAGCTGCTGTTGAGGTTGTTGTTGTTGCTGCTGCTGCTGCTGCTCCTGGTGCTGGTGCTCCTGGTATAACGTAACATGCGTATTAAGGTCACTTTGCAAGAAATGGCAACTTTGACATGGGAAAAAAATGAAATTTACTTCCATGAGTAGTAAGAGAATGTATGTTCTGGCACAGATTTGACCTTGACATGACCTTGACCCCCTCCATGTGACCTTCACGTGACCTCCACGTGACTTCAGTCACTGCTACCCACCACTACTGCCACCCACCCCTACTGTTCCCCCCCCCCCCCCCCCCCCCCCCAACACCAACGCCACCCACCCCTACCAACCACCCCTACTGCCACCCACCCCTACTGCTACCCCCACCACCGCCAACTACCCCTACCACCACCCACCCCTACCAACACCCCTACTGCCACCCACCCCTGCTGCTACCCCAACCACCGCCACCTAACCCTACCGACACCCACCGCTACTGCTACCCCCACCACCGCAACCTGCAACTACTCCCCCCCTACCGCCTCCCACCCACTACCACCTCCCTCCCCCTCTCGCCCCCTGCGCCACCGCCACCTCCTTCCCCCCCCCCCCCCCCCCCCAACAACTGCTTGTGCATGTACAAACCTGTCCTCCTCTTTCATGTCCATACACGTCTTGCATGTATATGCCTGTTCAACCCTGTGTGCACGTCTCAACAGGTTCTCCCACCCACTCCACCCATCCAATGGGACGAACGTCAGTGAGTACCTTACCAGGGACTCAAACCAAGTATTATTGTGAGAATAATCATCCGAGACAAGGATTCAAAAATCTTGTATCATCAGTTTGATATCAAATTGATATCAAACTGTGATTAGTTATTAGTTTCAACACGTTTTGGACAGTAGGAATTTTTTTAAAAAAATTTGAAATCTTGGCAAATTTGACTCTCCATTTACTAGTAGGACCTACTAGGTACCTACCTACTAAGTAGGTACCTACCATACGAGGTTGCCAGTAAACTCGCTCAAACCCGGGAGGCACTATGATGTTGATCAAAGGGGCTTTTTAAAATATTTGGACCCACAATAATTAGCTGTTGGTCTCAATGTAGGTCGGTAGGACGTAGTAGACCTACTTTCGGATGTAGTATGCATTTTTAGCGCAAACTTTCCCTTAAAAAATGGAAAGGTGCGCTCATCTCTTCGACATGTTTGTTTTTTGTGTGTATACATAACAGTTTCACGCCCGAACGGCTGAACAGATTTTCATGAGGGTGGTCTCATTGTGATCAGCGAGTTCTGAGGGTGGTTAAAGGCTATCAAAATCACCTCCGTCGTCGACGATTCGTACGATCCCGACGGCATAGTTGATCGTTAGATATCTAGTGTGTCAAGTTACGAATTCTTAGTTACGGTTTTTGGTTTCATAGTAGGTAACAGAAAGGTTCCGCTCTTCAATTCAATTGATGGCTTGTTTTATACTATATCTTGTTGAAATTTACAGAACTGTTTGGGTTCCTAGGTAAATAATATTTCACACACACATCGGTGGGTTTCAACATTAATGTGTAAGTTGACTCATTTGACACAATCGTCATCGAGTCGATCAACAATGGTTTCATTCTTATTCTACCTTAGTCCATGAATTTACACACAGTGAGCGTCAATGAAAGACTCTTTATCATAATGAAAGCTACGGGGGATGGAGTTTTAGCAGACGTATCCACCATATCCGCATATTATGATGTATGTGTACTACAGTTTTGTCAAACGCATTACGGCTTTTGGCTCGCCAATTAACCAACGAGGATCAACATTCACGACCTTAACAATTTATCATCATTGATGTTTAGAATTTATCGTTTGTCACGCCCAAACGGCTCTGTGTGCATATTAAAACCTGGCTTTGCCAACCCCCTGCCCAGGGCTGCATGTTCATCTCCGATTATTTTTTTACCACTTTATTAATTTACGCAATTGGTACCGTCGTTATTTCATATTTTCCTCCATCAAATAATTTTATTATTACCTAAGATAAGTATTTGCTAGGAATAGGGTTTGAGTCAAAGACGACACAATTTTTCAATTAACACAATTACTTCTTTATTTCATGAAATGCATAAATGTTTAACATTATAAATATGTTTCAAATGAAAATGATCTCGTGTCTTCCACGATGATATCCTTGATAAATGATGCCGACTCGATTGGCGACGGGATTTTGATTATATTGTTCAATTTCTTGACTCGTGAGTGCGGCGACGAATCTTCGGGGTAGGTAAATTGTCGGTGGATAGGGCGTTGAGCGAGAATTTCCGGCGAGACGGTTGGTGATGTGTGCGACGAGGATCGGTGTTTTTTTGCTGACGATAATTTCAAATTTGTCGATATCGTAGGCGATGCCGATTTGTAGGTCTGATAATAGGCCGATGCCTTTCCAGGCATTGTTGAATGTATTTAATTGATGAGCCAGATTCATCTGAAACCAACGAGGAGGGTAACGAGTGATTAATTCGCGATCCAAATTTCATTTTACGTAACACGGAGAGGTAAGGGGGTAGGTACTTACATATTGTAAATGAGCTCCTTTAATGATTTTTTAAAACGTTTTTCCTGCAAAGGTCGTCCTTCAAAAGTTACGATAACGGGTCCATATTGCAGAAAACCCGTTTCAATTATTTATAGGGCCTTAGGAAAAATATGATATTTGAATTCCGAGGCCTGGAGGGGGTACATGACGTGGGCCGCTTCGTCGTCTTTTGATTGGCCGGGAGATCCCTCTCTCTCTCATCTACGCAAGTCAGCCAACTTTGCTACGCGAAAAGTCGACCCCAAAAATCGAAAATCGGGTTAATCATTATAGAAGGTCATTCGAAAATTGAGCATCGAGGTTATTATCAAAGAATGTTATTCAAAAGTCGACCCGGGCCGAGTGTTTTTATTCCGATTCTGTTCAGATTTGTTATTTAGCGCTCTGGCGGCTCAGTGCCCAACTACTCGACGCCCAGCCTGGCGAGGTGTGACGTCAAATTTGCCCGGCGTTCATTTCAAAATCTCTAACATTTCGAAAACGGCTCAGCGCGTACCTATACGGATTTTCGAACTAAAAATTGGGGTTTATGGGTTTTAAAGGGTGCTGAATCCGAATATGTTGTCAGAAATGCTGAATTCTGACCTTTTCAAGAAGCCCATTGTAGGTATTAGGAGAAATCGATCTCGTGTCTTCCGCCCAACAAACCTCGATAGACGAGGTTGACTGACCACTTCTGCTGGCCATTATATTCTTCAATTTGATCGTCACTTATTGCGAAATTGAAACGTGACGGAAGAAAAACTTGGATGAAATCTTCTCCCGAAATTGTGACTCTTGCGACGATAGTTGCTCCGAATTTAGTATGGATTCTTTTCAATTCCAAAACCTCGTAAATTTCGCCCACTTTTAACGTCGAAATTCGATGAATTGCCGCCGCCTGTCGATTGGCACGGTTCAATGAGCTCCTTGAATGATTTTTGAAAATGTTTTTCCTGCAAAGGTCGTCCTTCAAAAGTTACGAAAACGGGTCCATATTGTAGAAACCCCGTTTCAATTATTTATAGGGCCTCAGGAAAAATATGATATTTGAATTCCGAGGTCTGGAGAGGGTACATGACGTGGGCCGCTTCGTCGTCTTTTGATTGGCCGGGAGATCCCTCTCTCTCTCATCTACGCAAGTCAGCCAACTTTGCTACGCGAAAAGTCGACCCCAAAAATCGAAAATCGGGTAAATCATTATAGAAGGTCATCGAAAATTGAGCATCGAGGTTATTATCAAAGAAGGTTATTCAAAAATCGACCTGGGCCGAGTGTTTTTATTCCGATTCTGTTCAGATTTGTTATTTAGCGCTCTGGCGGCTCAGTGCCCAACTACTCGACGCCCAGCCTGGCGAGGTGTGACGTCAAATTTGCCCGGCGTTCATTTCAAAATCTATAACATTTCGAAAACAGCTCAGCACGTACCTAAACGGATTTTCGAACTAAAAATTGGGGTGTATGGGTTTTCAAGGGTGCTGAATCCGAATATGTTGTCAGAAATGCTGAATTCAGACCTTTTCAAGAAGCCCATTGTTGTGCGAAAAGGTAATGACTCATCTACGAACAACAACAAAACGGGGGTTAGTTAGTTTTCACGAAATTTAAATTGGGACTACTAGTTGTAGGTATTAGTTTGGAAAATAATTACTTACTGTGTAAATGTTTATTATTAGCGTAGCAACTTTGGGAGATGTTCACTGCTCGAGTGACTAGAGGGGACTGAGCTCTCCTGTCTATGCAGGCTGCCTGCAAATTCCTGTTCTATCCTGCTCACGGCCCTAGACTTCAATGACGTCACAAGCGCCTGTCTCGTCAGGCGCCTCAGCCCCCACCACCAAACAACTGTTCGATCATGTTCAACCCTGCTCACGATCAAAGACTTCAGTGACGTCACAAGCGCCTGTCTCAACAAGCGCCTCCACCTCCCCTCCCTTTTTGCCTGTGACGAGCATGTTCAAACATGAACACACCATGCTGTGACGTCACAGATCAGGTTTCAACAGGCTCCTCTCATGTGGAGAGTTCTGATTGGTCCATTGACAGGTCACGTGACTTAGGCCACACCCCTCTCACGTAATGGTGAGTTCTGATTGGTCCATTGACAGGTCACGTGACTTTGCCCCCCCCCCCCCCAACCGGTCCAAGGGCAGGTCCAGGGGGAGTCAACAAGGTTCATATCGCGATGGCCAAGTTTGGAGGGTCTTTTGTAGCGGTCCTAGCGGAGAGCACCGAAATTAGAGAGCGAACTGTCCACCCAGTGGGTGTACAGTCTTTTGTAGTATTTACTCTGTGGTGGCACCCACCCCCCACCCCTGTCTCGTCCAGCCCACTGGCCGGGGTGCTCTTCTCCCCACTTCTACACTTCTAGAAAAATACGTTACATGAATATTATTCGACCATTCTCAGTCACTGTGTTTGACCGCCATGTGGTCGATTGTTTACGTTTGTTTCGCTATTACTAGCGTTTCACCACTTTTTCAAAAGCCGTTTTCATTGCTATATTTCATAAGTCAGTTTCATTGCTAGTCAGTGTTTTCTGAGCTCTTTTTTCAAAGCAATTGTTATAGATCTACAGTTTTCTCCTCTGCTAGTGTTAACCTCGCCGTTCTTTTGGTGTACCATTTATTCTCAAAATAATCATGTCAAATTGTTGTCAATAGTTGTTGTATTACGAAATTATTAGGTAGGTACTTATTATTGTCAATAAAGTTGTCGATAATCAAAAGGTATTTTTCTTATGCCGTGTGATATCATGTGGATCGAATTTGTCAATGGTATCAAAATTCGATCCCTTTCCGCTCCCCACCATGAGCTCCAGCCTCCAGCATAGAGTTGAGGCCTCAAGAGAATGACAAACAATTGATTTTCAAACAATTCTGGGTTTTCCGATTTTTATAACCAAGTGTTGGAAAAATCGGAATTGTTTGAAATTCAATTGTTTGGCATCCACTTGAGGCCTCAACTCTCTGCTGGAGGCTGGAGCTCATCGCGGGGAGGGGAAAGGGGTCTTGACGGGGGCAAGGGGGAGAAACACCTAGTGGAACGTGGAGCGAGGAGGGGGGTTTCACGTTGGATGTTGACGGAGCTCTCCGCTAGAGGGTGCAACTCCCCAAGACCAAACTTTGCCATCGCCTTAACGTAGGAGTTTCTCCTCTGTCTTTACTACCTTACTCTGTGGGCAGGTCCCAGCATGCCTGCTCTGCCTCGGCCTCAGTCTGCGTTGAATCTTCACACCGACAACATTGTAGCCAGTTCGTACCTCTTAATTTATTCATCTAATTTTCCTCTCCATATTATTCTCTTCAGCCGTGTTCATCATTCTGCCATTTTCCATCATTCCATCCCTTTTTGGATTATTATTCTTGGAATAATACACCTATGTTTTCGCGACGCGGGTCGACGACTCCGATCGGCCTCAAAATTTGACATTATCCGTTTCAAGAGGTCTACATTCAAAATCCGAAATGTCCGTCCGCCGTCCGCCGTACGCCGTCCAGGCCGTTTTGGGCAGTAGGAATTTTTTAAAAAATCTGAAATTTCGACAAAATACTTGGTTTACCATCAAGTTGTGCCCGCAAGGTTTTCAGTCCGATCGCCCAAACCCGTGGGGCGCTATGGGGCTACGGGAGGGGTTTTTTGAAGGCTTTTAGCTATGGGATCGAGTTAGGTATCGTTTTCGAAGTATTTTTGAACGTAGAATCCATTTTTTGGGGTCCCGGAACGATCCGATTTCACTGGGGCGATCTTTAGGGCTTTCATGGGGCTAAAAATGGGATTTTTGAAGGATCCCAGGATGTTAAATATTTTTTTGAGTTAAAAATAAAGAATTTTTGAAAAAACACATTTTTGAACAAAAAAATCCAAAAAAAAAAATTTTTTTTGAAATAAAAATCCAAAAAAAAATTTTTTTAATTTTTTTATTGACGGAATTTAATTTCTGCACAAGTAACCTATATCAAAGAATAATAAACCCTTGTGTAAAATTTGCAGCGTTTTTCATTTCAGTTTTGGTTTATTATTCTTGGAATAATACACCTATGTTTTCGCGACGCGGGTCGACGACTCCGATCGGCCTCAAAATTTGACATTATCCGTTTCAAGAGGTCTACATTCAAAATCCGAAATGTCCGTCCGCCGTACGCCGTCCGCCGTCCGGGCCGTTTTGGGCAGTAGGAATTTTTTTAAAAATCTGAAATTTTGGCAAAATACTTGGTTTACCATCAAGTTGTGCCCGCAAGGTTTTCAGTCCGATCGCCCAAACCCGTGGGGCGCTATGGGGCTAAAATGGGGCTACAGGAGGGGTGTTTTGAAGGCTTTTAGCTATGGGATCGAGTTAGGTGTCGTTTTCGAAGTATTTTTGGACGTAGAATCCATTTTTGGGGGTCCCGGAACGATCCGATTTCACTGTGGCGTTCTATAGGGCTTTCATGGGGCTAAAAATGGGATTTTTGAAGGATCCCAAGAAGTTAAATATTTTTCGAGTAAAAATTAAAGAATTTTTGAAAAAACACATTTTTGAAAAAAAAAAAAAATCGCCCCAAAAAATTCTTTTGAAATATAAAAATCAAAAAAAAAATTTTTAATTTTTTTTATTGACAGAATTAAATGTCTGTACAAGTAACCTATATCACAGAATAATAAACCCTTGTGTAAAATTTGCAGCGTTTTTCTATTCAATTTCGTGTATTTATTTATTTTTTCATATTTTCCCATTTTCTTGTTTTTCATTTAGGTTTTCATTAGGTTAATTTAGGTTAGGTTTTCATTAGGTTAGCTTAGATTAGGTTTCCTTTAGAATTAGGTAGATTAGATTAGGTTTTCTGTAGATTTTTGCAGGTTAGTTTAGGTTTTCGTTAGAATTAGTTAGGTTAGTTTAGGGTTTCATTAGATTTAGGTAGGTTAGGTCGTTCATTTAGGTTAGGATTGTTTCAGAAGTTAATAATTTTTCATTTTCTTTCTCTTCTTTTTTTCTTTTTTTTTTTCATAGCGAAGAAGTGATTCATTTATTTTCAGTTCAAAAATTTTTTTTTTTCTTTTTTTTTCTCAAAGCGAAGAAGTAGTTCATTTATTTTTCTGTTCAGAAAAGTTTTTTTTTCTTTCTTTTTTCTCGAAGCGAAGAAGTTCATTTATTTTCTGTTTTTCCTTTTTATTCTTTTTTTTTCCTTACTTCGAAGGAGTTAGTTTTTCTTTTCTGTTTTTCATTTATTTATTTTTGGTTTATTATTCTTGGAATAATACACCTATGTTTTCGCGACGCGGGTCGACGACTCCGATCGGCCTCAAAATTTGACATTATCCGTTTCAAGAGGTCTACATTCAAAATCCGAAATGTCCGTCCGCCGTACGCCGTCCGCCGTCCGGGCCGTTTTGGGCAGTAGGAATTTTTTAAAAAATCTGAAATTTTGGCAAAATACTTGGTTTACCATCTAGTTGTGCCCGCAAGGTTTTCAGTCCGATCGCCCAAACCCGTGGGGCGCTATGGGGCTAAAATGGGGCTACAGGAGGGGTGTTTTGAAGGCTTTTAGCTATGGGATCGAGTTAGGTGTCGTTTTCGAAGTATTTTTGGACGTAGAATCCATTTTTGGGGGTCCCGGAACGATCCGATTTCACTGTGGCGTTCTTTAGGGCTTTCATGGGGCTAAAAATGGGATTTTTGAAGGATCCCAAGAAGTTAAATATTTTTCGAGTAAAAATTAAAGAATTTTTGAAAAAACACATTTTTGAAAAAAAAAATCCCCCCCAAAAAATTTTTTTTGAAATAGGTATAAAAATCCAAAAAAAAATTTTTTTTAATTTTTTTTTTATTGACAGAATTAAATGTCTGTACAAGTAACCTATATCACAGAATAATAAACCCTTGTGTAAAATTTGCAGCGTTTTTTCTTTAATTTATTTTTTTCATTTATTTTTTTCTTTAATTTATTTATTTATTTTTTCCCTATTTGAAAATGGCCTCCAACGCCAACGTGTGCAGTTTCTGCAGGAAGCAATTTGGATGCCTAAATTCATTGATTCGACATGAGGAGAGGTGTCCTTACCTTAATGATTCCAACGACGAATACTTTAACAATATTGAAATACCTAGTCAATCGCCGAAAAGACGACGCCTCTCCTCTCCGCCACCAGCACGACCTCCCCAACAATGGGTTGACGGTCAATTTAATGATGTAGCCGATCATGTCTGCTCCTATTGTGGCCGAAATTTCAACTCCCCACAGCTTAGAGCTCGCCACGAAATGATTCATAAAATTAATACGTGCGCAAAATGCGCTCAAGTTTTTAATAATGAAATTGATAAAAATCTTCACGAAACTAACTGTAAGAACGAATTTTTATGCCCAAGCTGTGGGGGGTTGTATAGGACGGCGACGTTATACTCTGCTCACATTAAATATTGTCAAAATGTTCCCAACAATAATATAGCTGAACCTAACGTTGGGCAACTTTTAGCTCTCCCTCCCAACGAGGAACAAATTTTACCTTACTTAACCGCTTTTTCTAATCGCATCGCCTCCTATTTTATTCAATCCGATTTTGCTTGCGATTTACCAACGTTTTTAGATAGCATTAGACAAAAACTAATTAATTTATTAAATAACTCCCTTAGACTTCATGGCCCCATTAAATTCAGCCTGTTTTTAGATTGTATGTTAGAAAATATAGTTGGTGACCAGATGGAAGGGAATTTAAAAACTACTTTCGAAATTTTATTTACTTCTGACTCTTTAGAAATTCAACTCGACAACATGTTTACAAAATTGAATAACGAATTAAATGAGTTAGAAACCAAAGGTAGTGGGTGGTCAGTTTCGACAATTTTAGGCCTTCTTTCTTTAGACTCTTTTAGATTTTTACCGTCCAGTTTGGATAGTTTAGTTTCAAACTTGACGGAATTCCCGATTTTATCCAATTATTTTACTGATCCCGGGCAGTTGGATCTAGCGAAACAAAAAGGTGTCTACCCTTACGAATACATGGATTCTCTTGCGCGTTTTAATGAAAACCAGTTACCTCCTAGAGAGGCTTTTTACAGCCGTCTTCGCCACGATGGAATTTCCGATCTTGAATACCAGAGAGCCCAAAATGTCTGGCGCACCTTCAACTTTGAAACTCTAGGGCGGTACCACGATTTTTATAATAAAATAGACACCCTCCTCCTAGCAGAAGTAGTTGAAAGTTTTAGAAATACAACCTTAAATTCCCATAAATTAGATCCCGCCCAATTTTATACAACTCCTCAAATGACCTGGTGTGCTATGCTTCGCGTGACAAAAGTTGAAATAAATTTATTAATCAATTATGATATGCTTTTAATGTTCGAAAATGGGATCAGGGGTGGACTTTGTCAAGTTTCAAAACGTTATGCAGAAGCTAATAACCCCCTGATCCCTGGCTATGACCCCGCGAAACCCACCAGTTTTTTAACCTACCAGGATTGTAACGCGCTATATGCCACCGTCATGACCAAGCCCCTTCCAATCGGTGAGTTCGAATGGGTTGACCCAAAAGATGTGCCACCACTCGCAAGCCTAAAAGAAGACGACCCATACGGATATTTATTAGACATTTCCATGGAGTACCCACATAGTCTCCATGATGAACATAACGATTTACCATTCTTTCCTGAAAAATTGCCAGAAGTTAATAACAAGCTGGTGGCACATCTGGGTCCCCGAAATAACTACATTTCCCATTATATGGCTCTAAAGCAAGCGGAGACATACGGTTTGATATCTCCAACTAATCCAATTAAAATCAATCGCGCCATAAAATTTAAACAAACTAATTTTCTAAAATCTTTAATCCACACGTAATGGCGTTTTTCTCCCTCCTCTAGCAGAAGTAGGTCCCTATGATCATGCAACTCTACTCGAACCGGTTTCAAGGGGTAAACTACTGCATCTTCATTGAGTGCAAATACCGCTATGGAAATGTTATTTTTCTTTTCAAATTGTTTAATATCATGCAGGGATGTTGGGAAATTTATACCGGTAAAGTTGTAGTTATGTCGTACATTAGCGTAATTACGAAGTCTACTTTGGTTATGAGGAACTAATATGGCTAAAATCGCGTATTTAAAACACATTTCACCGTCACTAGGTACATTGACGCAAGCTTTTATATTTTTAATTTTGTCGGGCAATGCAATATTACATCCTCCGCGTAGTGGGGAATATTTGCAAATTTTGAGACGAAGGCCTAAAATTGTCGAAACTGACCACCCACTACCTTTGGTTTCTAACTCATTTAATTCGTTATTCAATTTTGTAAACATGTTGTCGAGTTGAATTTCTAAAGAGTCAGAAGTAAATAAAATTTCGAAAGTAGTTTTTAAATTCCCTTCCATCTGGTCACCAACTATATTTTCTAACATACAATCTAAAAACAGGCTGAATTTAATGGGGCCATGAAGTCTAAGGGAGTTATTTAATAAATTAA
Source organism: Pilophorus perplexus (assembly GCA_955831195.1). Classification (NCBI taxonomy): domain Eukaryota; kingdom Metazoa; phylum Arthropoda; class Insecta; order Hemiptera; family Miridae; genus Pilophorus; species Pilophorus perplexus. The sequence goes on along the minus strand of OY037007.1, from coordinate 11,334,898 downwards.
TTAGTTTTTGTCTAATGCTATCTAAAAACGTTGGTAAATCGCAAGCAAAATCGGATTGAATAAAATAGGAGGCGATGCGATTAGAAAAAGCGGTTAAGTAAGGTAAAATTTGTTCCTCGTTGGGAGGGAGAGCTAAAAGTTGCCCAACGTTAGGTTCAGCTCTATTATTGTTGGGAACATTTTGACAATATTTAATGTGAGCAGAGTATAACGTCGCCGTCCTATACAACCCCCCACAGCTTGGGCATAAAAATTCGTTCTTACAGTTAGTTTCGTGAAGATTTTTATCAATTTCATTATTAAAAACTTGAGCGCATTTTGCGCACGTATTAATTTTATGAATCATTTCGTGGCGAGCTCTAAGCTGTGGGGAGTTGAAATTTCGGCCACAATAGGAGCAGACATGATCGGCTACATCATTAAATTGACCGTCAACCCATTGTTGGGGAGGTCGTGCTGGTGGGGGAGAGGAGAGGCGTCGTCTTTTCGGCGATTGACTAGGTATTTCAATATTGTTAAAGTATTCGTCGTTGGAATCATTAAGGTAAGGACACCTCTCCTCATGTCGAATCAATGAATTTAGGCATCCAAATTGCTTCCTGCAGAAACTGCACACGTTGGCGTTGGAGGCCATTTTCAAATAGGGAAAAAATAAATAAATAAATTAAAGAAAAAAAATAAATGAAAAAAATAAATTAAAGAAAAAAAAAAAATAAATGAAAAACAGAAAAGAAAAACTAACTCCTTCGAAGTAAGGAAAAAAAAAGAAAAAAAAGGAAAAACAGAAAATAAATGAACTTCTTCGCTTCGAGAAAAAAGAAAGAAAAAAAAACTTTTCTGAACAGAAAAATAAATGAACTACTTCTTCGCTTTGAGAAAAAAAAAGAAAAAAAAAATTTTTGAACTGAAAATAAATGAATCACTTCTTCGCTATGAAAAAAAAAGAAAAAAAGAAGAGAAAGAAAATGAAAAATTATTAACTTCTGAAACAATCCTAACCTAAATGAACGACCTAACCTACCTAAATCTAATGAAACCCTAAACTAACCTAACTAATTCTAACGAAAACCTAAACTAACCTGCAAAAATCTACAGAAAACCTAATCTAATCTACCTAATTCTAAAGGAAACCTAATCTAAGCTAACCTAATGAAAACCTAACCTAAATTAACCTAATGAAAACCTAAATGAAAAACAAGAAAATGGGAAAATATGAAAAAATAAATAAATACACGAAATTGAATAGAAAAACGCTGCAAATTTTACACAAGGGTTTATTATTCTGTGATATAGGTTACTTGTACAGACATTTAATTCTGTCAATAAAAAAAATTAAAAATTTTTTTTTTGATTTTTATATTTCAAAAGAATTTTTTGGGGCGATTTTTTTTTTTTTTCAAAAATGTGTTTTTTCAAAAATTCTTTAATTTTTACTCGAAAAATATTTAACTTCTTGGGATCCTTCAAAAATCCCATTTTTAGCCCCATGAAAGCCCTATAGAACGCCACAGTGAAATCGGATCGTTCCGGGACCCCCAAAAATGGATTCTACGTCCAAAAATACTTCGAAAACGACACCTAACTCGATCCCATAGCTAAAAGCCTTCAAAACACCCCTCCTGTAGCCCCATTTTAGCCCCATAGCGCCCCACGGGTTTGGGCGATCGGACTGAAAACCTTGCGGGCACAACTTGATGGTAAACCAAGTATTTTGCCAAAATTTCAGATTTTTAAAAAAATTCCTACTGCCCAAAACGGCCCGGACGGCGGACGGCGTACGGCGGACGGACATTTCGGATTTTGAATGTAGACCTCTTGAAACGGATAATGTCAAATTTTGAGGCCGATCGGAGTCGTCGACCCGCGTCGCGAAAACATAGGTGTATTATTCCAAGAATAATAAACCAAAACTGAAATGAAAAACGCTGCAAATTTTACACAAGGGTTTATTATTCTTTGATATAGGTTACTTGTGCAGAAATTAAATTCCGTCAATAAAAAAATTAAAAAAATTTTTTTTTGGATTTTTATTTCAAAAAAAATTTTTTTTTTTGGATTTTTTTGTTCAAAAATGTGTTTTTTCAAAAATTCTTTATTTTTAACTCAAAAAAATATTTAACATCCTGGGATCCTTCAAAAATCCCATTTTTAGCCCCATGAAAGCCCTAAAGATCGCCCCAGTGAAATCGGATCGTTCCGGGACCCCAAAAAATGGATTCTACGTTCAAAAATACTTCGAAAACGATACCTAACTCGATCCCATAGCTAAAAGCCTTCAAAAAACCCCTCCCGTAGCCCCATAGCGCCCCACGGGTTTGGGCGATCGGACTGAAAACCTTGCGGGCACAACTAGATGGTAAACCAAGTATTTTGTCGAAATTTCAGATTTTTAAAAAAATTCCTACTGCCCAAAACGGCCTGGACGGCGTACGGCGGACGGCGGACGGACATTTCGGATTTTGAATGTAGACCTCTTGAAACGGATAATGTCAAATTTTGAGGCCGATCGGAGTCGTCGACCCGCGTCGCGAAAACATAGGTGTATTATTCCAAGAATAATAATCCAAAAAGGGATGGAATGATGGAAAACGGCAGAATGATGAACACGGCTGAAGAGAATAATATGGAGAGGAAAATTAGATGAATAAATTAAGAGGTACGAACTGGCTACAATGTTGTCGGTGTGAAGATTCAACGCAGACTGAGGCCGAGGCAGAGCGGGCATGCTGGGACCTGCCCACAGAGTAAGGTCCCTGGGACGGACCTGTCACCTGCGAAACAAAGTCATTGTTTCATAACGTTTGTAAATGAAGTGAAATTTACAAGCTTTGAAAAAACGATGCGATAACGCATGGGTTTATTTTCCTTAAGTACAGAAAACTTGGGTGAAGTTGCAATGAGCCAATTGATTACTAAACTGTGCTCATAGCGACCAGTAGGTAGGTACCTACTTGAAATACGAAGTTGGTCACCGTCGGTTCTCGAGGAATGGCTCTCATCGATAGTGCCAAAACTGTCTTCCTCCTCGCTGTACAGCATAATTTCTTGGACAACTGCAATATAGCCAAACAACGTTTTATAAATTCAACAGAAGAATACCTTATTTTGGTTTTTTCAAAGATATTTTGTTGATTTATTCGAAAAATATTTGACCACCTGAGGTCCATAAAAAATCCCATTTGTAAACGGAGTATTTTGTCAAAATTTCAGATTTTCAAAAAAATGCCTACTGCCCAAAACGGCCCGGACGGCGGACGGACACTTCGGTTTTGGTTTATTATTCTTGGAATAATACACCTATGTTTTCGCGACGGAGGTCGACGACACGGATCTGCCTCAAAATTAGACATATCCGTTTCAAGAGGCCTACATTCTCCGAAATGTCTCTCCGCCGTACGCTGTACCCCGTCCGCCGTCCGGGCCGTTTTGGGCAATAGGAATTTTCTAAAAAATCTGAAATTTTGACAAAATACTTGGTTTACCATCTAGTTGTGCCCGCAAGGTTTTCAGTCCGATCGCCCAAACCCGTGGGGCGCTATGGGGCTATGGGAGGGTTTTTTTTAAGGCTTTTAGCTATGGGATAGAGTTAGGTGTCGTTTTCAAAGTATTTCTGGACGTAGAATCCATTTTTGGGTGTCCCGGAACGATCCGATAGCACTGTGGCAATCTACAGGGCTTTCATGGGGCTACGAATGAGATTTTTTATGAATCCCAGGAGGTCAAATACTTTTCACGTAAATAAAAAACGAAAAATTAATAACGAAACTCACTTTCCCGTTCGTTCATTTCTGCCAAGTCAGTGACGTCATTTGAAAAATTACTAACAGTTCTGTGAACATATAGGCCAGTAGGTCACAGAAAAATATAATCAAGAATTTTCAAAAAGTATCAATAGAAAATAATCGCAGAGAGAATACTCACGGTCTTGGGGTGATGGTGGGCTTCAGGAACATTAATTGTTCGAGAAGAGGCCACGGAGTATTCTTCTTTGCGCCTTGCCCAGTAACTTTTATATTTCCCTTTATTTCCTTCATGAAGCGGTCCCTCAATGATCGCCAACGCTTCTTCGCCGTCTCAGCTGCGTAATAAAACATAAATGAATGATAATCATCATATAGGACACAACATCCTGGTAACATCATGTAGTCTAGCATAACCAGTGTTTTAAGTATGCAAAACGCATTAATACACTTCGATACACTTCATTGGCTTCATGAGCTGAGCTAAATCCCACCCCATACGCGAACATAATATTATAATATTATTATTTATTTTGATAACGATGATAGCATCGAAACGTTTCCGAGGTACACAATTTTCATCCTTTTTCTATGTAAATCTTAATTTATTCAAATTTTCATGAAATATTATTATTTAGGAATACAAAGAAGGAATACTCACCATCTATCGATAAAATGACGGCAATATCCTCCCAATTTTTTGCTGATACCTCCGCATTTCTATAGCCCTTTTCGGACGTTTTCCACAGTTGGGTTTTCGCCCGAACCAACTCTATGAGAAGTTCCGAGTCCGACGGGTTCATGTTGAATGTCGAATGTTGGAATAAAGTTCCAAATGTGGAAATAAAAACGGGTAAAAACCAGAGAGACGCCTAGAAACTTTGCCGTAATCAGCTGTTCATTCCCGCGTTTATTGGTGTTTTGTTGACGTTGCTATGGCGACCACAATAATGGATGCCGTTATCGCCGTTATCAGTCCGTCAGTCCGTGAAATATCTGATTTTTCGGATGTGTACAGTCAGCTTCGAAAGTGCTTCTCCGTCAAAAGTAACTTCTTCCCGCCCGCTGGCATCGGCCAATTAGGGATGGGAAATCGGTAAGAAGTATCGATTTTTTGAATCAATTCAGAATCGGATGCTCTAAATCGATTTCCCAAAAAAATCGCCGTAAAAGTATCGATTTTTTGGAAAATCGATTCAAAAATCGGTTTACAAAAAAAAATTTTAAATGAGTGATAACGGTAGATATATTTAATGTAGGTAGGATTCAAGAAAAAATCGTTAACAAAATTTATTGAAAATTAAAATTGCATTAGTTTTCAAAAATTTTGATAATAAACATTTAATCAGACGAGTAATCAGTTTCGCTGTCTGAAAAACGCTGCAAACTTTACACAAGGGTTTATTATTCTTTGATATAGGTTAGTTGTGCAAAAATTATTTCTGTCAATAAAAAATTTTGGAAAAAAATGTTTTTTGGATTTTTCTCAAAAAAAATTTTTTTTTGGATTTTTTTGTTCAAAAATGTGTTTTTTCAAAAATTCTGTATTTTTTACTCGAAAAATATTTAACATCCTGGGATCCTTCAAAAATCCCATTTTTAGCCCCACGAATGCCCTAAAGATCGCCCCAGTGAAATCGGATCGTTCCGGAACCACCGAAAATGGTTTCTACGTCCAAAAATACTTCGAAAACGACACCTATCTCGATCCCACAGCTAAAAGCCTTCGAAAATCCCCTCCCGTAGCCCCATTTTAGCTCCATAGCGCCCCATGGGTTTGGGCGATCGGACTGAAAACCTTGCGGGCACAACTAGATGGTAAACCAAGTATTTTGTCAAAATTTCAGATTTAAAAAAAAATTCCTACTGCCCAAAACGGCCTGGACGGCGGACGGACATTTCGGATTTTGAATGTAGACCTCTTGAAACGGATAATGTCAAATTTTGAGGCCGATCGGAGTCGTCGACCCCCCGTTGCGAAAACATAGGTGTATTATTCCAAGAACAATAAACCAAAAGCCATGGCGGACGTCGCTGGTAACTAGTGAGTTTTGTTGTTATTAGCTATTATCATAATTTTTAATCGACCTAAGACTCGAAATTAAATTTCGAAAGCAAATTTTGCTTGAATCACTTGAAATAATAAACTAATTTTTTTAAATGACGAAAATCGATTCAAGATTTTTTTTTAAATCAGTAGTAAAAAATCGATTCACGATTTTTACAAAAATCGGAAGTAAAAAATCGATTCACCTAAAAAATCGGAACCTGAAGATCGATTCAAAAAAATCGAAAAATCGGAACAAAAAATCGGAAATCGATTCCCATCCCTACGGCCAATCAGGAGACCGAACGTACAGACGGATGAACGGATGAACGGACTTCCGGACGACTCGACGTTCGGTACACAACCGGACCCTCGACGTTGGCGCACTCTGTCGAGCCGAGAAGCGCGCCTTTATTATTATCCTTATCACCTGCCTATCACCTTGTTTACCTTCTGTGCAATTTCTATCTATACATTCGTGCAATTTAATTCAAGTTGATGACATCACGGATGGAGAGGACATTGTGGCAGTGTGAAATCTGCAACAAACAATTCGCCAACCGTCGACACCTGCAAAGACTTTTAAAAATGTGCACGGTCAGCTATTACCGGCGTCTGCTTTATCGGGTCGGTTTCGATGTGGTTCGTGCTCCGGGGTTTTTGCAACCAACGACTTATTTCAGGAACATTAAATGTACTATATTTTACTGTCACACCATGACTTGCCCAAGAAGACAGAACAACTGACCTTCCAATCAAAAGCCGACTTCATCAAGTGGAAGCGAGATGTTGAAGATGGGACCTGAGCGAAATTTGTAGTGCGTACTTCGAAGAAAGGTACTGAATCTCGTATAGTTTCATAGGCAATCTACACATTGTGTAGATTCCGAAAACGAAATGTCCGAGCAAATTTGGACAGTAGGAATTTTCTATAAAATCTGAAAGTTTGTCAAAATACTCGGTCTACCATCAAGTTGTGCTCGCAAGGTTTTCAGCCGGATCGCCCATCGCCGTCGGGCTCTGTGGGGCTACGGGAGGGGTTTTTTTTTAAGGGTTTCGGCTTTAGTGAGGTGTCGTTTTCGAAGTATTTTTGGACGTAGAATCCATTTTGGGTGTCCCAGAACGATCCGATTTCACCAAGGGGATCTGTAGGACAAACGGCATTCTGGGAGAAGCTCAGGAGGACAAAATTTGTCCTCCTGAGCTTCCTTATTTAATAAGCTGTCGTTTTTCGAGTACATAATTTTGAACACATCATCCATTTTTTGAGGTCTCTCAACCGAAGAAATCTATTCTTTTTTTTTTATTGTTCAAAAATATTTTTCTATTGACACAGAATTAACTTTTGCACAATTATCCTATATCAAATTTTCAGCGTTTTTGAAATCGGTAGAAACTGGAAAAAGCATGAGAAAAAAGTAAGTGCGCACACAATCACTCAAATAGTCCCATAAAATTGGTAGTATTTTTGGAATTGAGGCATACATACCAGGAAACTGTTTTGTATCGTACCCACTGGCTGAACATTTAATGGCAAAGTTATTAGAAATAATTACCTACGTTATGTCGCGACACCGAATGTACCCGTTTTGCGAGAGCAGAATATGCAGCGGCTGCGGTGGTTCTGTAATGGCTCAATAGAGCGCGCTGTTGTCGCTGTTATCAAGGGTCCAGTTGTGTACTGAACGTCGAGTCTTCCAGACGCATGTGAACCCTGCTTAAGTCACGTGACCTGTCAATGGACCAATCAGAACTCTCCACATGAGAGGAGCCTGTTGAAACCTGATCTGTGACGTCACAGCATGGTGTGTTCATGTTTGAACATGCTCGTCACAGGCAAAAAGGGAGGGGAGGTGGAGGCGCCTGTTGAGACAGGCGCTTGTGACGTCACTGAAGTCTTTGATCGTGAGCAGGATTGAACATGAACGAACAGTTGTTTGGTGGTGGGAAATGAAAATGGGAAAAAATGAAAAAATAAATAAATAAACGAAATTGAATAGAAAAACTGAAATGAAAAAAGGGATGGAATGATGGAAAATGGCAGAATGATGAACACGGCGGAAGAGAATAATATGGAGAGGAAAATTAGATGAATAAATTAAGAGGTACGAACTGGCTACAATGTTGTCGGTGTGAAGATTCAACGCAGACTGAGGCCGAGGCAGAGCAGGCATACTGGGACCTGCCCTTGGACGGGTTTGGGGGGGGGGGGGGGGGCAAAGTCACGTGACCTGTCAATGGACCAATCAGAACTCACCATTACGTGAGAGGGGTGTGGCCTAAGTCACGTGACCTGTCAATGGACCAATCAGAACTCTCCACATGAGAGGAGCCTGTTGAAACCTGATCTGTGACGTCACAGCATGCTGTGTTCATGTTTGAACATGCTCGTCACAAGCAAAAAGGGAGGGGAGGTGGAGGCGCCTGTGACGTCACTGAAGTCTTTGATCGTGAGCAGGATTGAACATGAACGAACAGTTGTTTGGTGGTGGGGGCTGAGGCGCCTGACGAGACAGGCGCTTGTGACGTCATTGAAGTCTAGGGCCGTGAGCAGGATTGAACAGGAATTTGCAGGCAGCCTGCATAGACAGGAGAGCTCAGTCCCCTCTAGTCACTCGAGCAGTGAACATCTCCCAAAGTTGCTACGCTAATAATAAACATTTACACAGTAAGTAATTATTTTCCAAACTAATACCTACAACTAGTTGTCCCAATTTAAATTTCGTGAAAACTAACTAACCCCCGTTTTGATGTTGTTCGTAGATGAGTCATTACCTTTTCGCACAACAATTGAACTGTGCCAATCGACAGGCGGCGGCAATTCATCGAATTTCGACGTTAAAAGTGGGCGAAATTTACGAGGTTTTGGAATTGAAAAGAATCCATACTAAATTCGGAGCAACTATCGTCGCAAGAGTCACAATTTCGGGAGAAGATTTCATCCAAGTTTTTCTTCCGTCACGTTTCAATTTCGCAATAAGTGACGATCAAATTGAAGAATATAATGGCCAGCAGAAGTGGTCAGTCAACCTCGTCTATCGAGGTTTGTTGGGCGGAAGACACGAGATCGATTTCTCCTAATACCTACAATGGGCTTCTTGAAAAGGTCAGAATTCAGCATTTCTGACAACATATTCGGATTCAGCACCCTTTAAAACCCATAAACCCCAATTTTTAGTTCGAAAATCCGTATAGGTACGCGCTGAGCCGTTTTCGAAATGTTAGAGATTTTGAAATGAACGCCGGGCAAATTTGACGTCACACCTCGCCAGGCTGGGCGTCGAGTAGTTGGGCACTGAGCCGCCAGAGCGCTAAATAACAAATCTGAACAGAATCGGATTTGAATAACATTCTTTGATAATAACCTCGATGCTCAATTTTCGAATGACCTTCTATAATGATTAACCCGATTTTCGATTTTTGGGGTCGACTTTTCGCGTAGCAAAGTTGGCTGACTTGCGTAGATGAGAGAGAGAGGGATCTCCCGGCCAATCAAAAGACGACGAAGCAGCCCACGTCATGTACCCCCTCCAGGCCTCGGAATTCAAATATCATATTTTTCCTAAGGCCCTATAAATAATTGAAACGGGTTTTCTGCAATATGGACCCGTTATCGTAACTTTTGAAGGACGACCTTTGCAGGAAAAACGTTTTAAAAAATCATTAAAGGAGCTCATTTACAATATGTAAGTACCTACCCCCTTACCTCTCCGTGTTACGTAAAATGAAATTTGGATCGCGAATTAATCACTCGTTACCCTCCTCGTTGGTTTCAGATGAATCTGGCTCATCAATTAAATACATTCAACAATGCCTGGAAAGGCATCGGCCTATTATCAGACCTACAAATCGGCATCGCCTACGATATCGACAAATTTGAAATTATCGTCAGCAAAAAAACACCGATCCTCGTCGCACACATCACCAACCGTCTCGCCGGAAATTCTCGCTCAACGCCCTATCCACCGACAATTTACCTACCCCGAAGATTCGTCGCCGCACTCACGAGTCAAGAAATTGAACAATATAATCAAAATCCCGTCGCCAATCGAGTCGGCATCATTTATCAAGGATATCATCGTGGAAGACACGAGATCATTTTCATTTGAAACATATTTATAATGTTAAACATTTATGCATTTCATGAAATAAAGAAGTAATTGTGTTAATTGAAAAATTGTGTCGTCTTTGACTCAAACCCTATTCCTAGCAAATACTTATCTTAGGTAATAATAAAATTATTTGATGGAGGAAAATATGAAATAACGACGGTACCAATTGCGTAAATTAATAAAGTGGTAAAAAAATAATCGGAGATGAACATGCAGCCCTGGGCAGGGGGTTGGCAAAGCCAGGTTTTAATATGCACACTGAGCCGTTTGGGCGTGACAAACGATAAATTCTAAACATCAATGATGATAAATTGTTAAGGTCGTGAATGTTGATCCTCGTTGGTTAATTGGCGAGCCAAAAGCCGTAATGCGTTTGACAAAACTGTAGTACACATACATCATAATATGCGGATATGGTGGATACGTCTGCTAAAACTCCATCCCCCGTAGCTTTCATTATGATAAAGAGTCTTTCATTGACGCTCACTGTGTGTAAATTCATGGACTAAGGTAGAATAAGAATGAAACCATTGTTGATCGACTCGATGACGATTGTGTCAAATGAGTCAACTTACACATTAATGTTGAAACCCACCGATGTGTGTGTGAAATATTATTTACCTAGGAACCCAAACAGTTCTGTAAATTTCAACAAGATATAGTATAAAACAAGCCATCAATTGAATTGAAGAGCGGAACCTTTCTGTTACCTACTATGAAACCAAAAACCGTAACTAAGAATTCGTAACTTGACACACTAGATATCTAACGATCAACTATGCCGTCGGGATCGTACGAATCGTCGACGACGGAGGTGATTTTGATAGCCTTTAACCACCCTCAGAACTCGCTGATCACAATGAGACCACCCTCATGAAAATCTGTTCAGCCGTTCGGGCGTGAAACTGTTATGTATACACACAAAAAACAAACATGTCGAAGAGATGAGCGCACCTTTCCATTTTTTAAGGGAAAGTTTGCGCTAAAAATGCATACTACATCCAAAAGTAGGTCTACTACGTCCTACCGACCTACATTGAGACCAACAGCTAATTATTGTGGGTCCAAATATTTTAAAAAGCCCCTTTGATCAACATCATAGTGCCTCCCGGGTTTGAGCGAGTTTACTGGCAACCTCGTAGGGTAGGTACCTACTTAGTAGGTAGGTACCTAGTAGGTCCGACTAGTAAATGGAGAGTCAATTTTGTCAAGATTTCAAATTTAAAAAAAAAAAAATCCTACTGTCCAAAACGTGTTGAAACTAATAACTAATCACAGTTTGATATCAAATTGATATCAAACTGTGATGATACAAGATTTTTGAATCCTCATCTCGGATGATTATTCTCACAATAATACTTGGTTTGAGTCCCTGGTAAGGTACTCACTGACGTTCGTCCCATTGGATGGGTGGCAGTAGGGGTGGGAGGTAGGGGTGGGTGGTGGTGGGGGTAGGTGGCAGTGGTGGGGGTAGCAGTAGGGGTGGGTGGTAGGGGTGGGTGGCGGTGGTGGGGGTAGCAGTAGGGGTGGGCGGCGTTGGTGGGGGGGTGGGGACGGTAGGGGTGGGTAGCAGTAGGGGTGGGTGGCAGTAGGGGTGGGTGGCGGTAGGGTGGGTGGGGGGGGGGGTACGTGACTGAAGTCACGTGGAGGTCACATGGAGGGGGTCAAGGTCATGTAAAGGTCAAATCTGTGCCAGAACATACATTCTCTTACTACTGCAAAAAATCAAATGGCACGGCATACCTGTAAGTGTAGTTGTTGCAGTTCTTGTTCTAGTTGTTGCACTGGTTGTTCTAGTTGTTGAGGCTGCTGTTGAGGTTGTTGTTGCTGCTGCTGCTGCTCCTGGTGCTGGTGCTCCTGGTATAACGTAACATGCGTATTAAGGTCACTTTGCAAGAAATGGCAACTTTGACATGGGGAAAAAATGAAATTTACTTCCATGAAAAGTAAGAGAATGGATGCATAACATAAAAAAATGCATACTACATCCAAAAGTAGGTCTACGTCCTACCGACCTACATTGAGACCAACAGCTAATTATTGTAGGTCCAAATCTTTTAAAAAGCCCCTTTGATCAACATCATAGTGCCCCCCGGGTTTGAGCGAGTTAACTGGGTACTTAGTAGGTAGGTACCTAGTAGGTCCTACTAGTAAATGGAGAGTCAATTTTGTCAAGATTTCATATTTAAAAAAAAAAAAAAATCCTACTGTCCAAAACGTGTTGAAACTAATAACTAATCACAGTTTGATATCAAATTGATATCAAACTGTGATGATACAAGATTTTTGAATCCTCATCTCGGATGATTATTCTCACAATAATACTTGGTTTGAGTCCCTGGTAAGGTACTCACTGACGTTCGTCCCATTGGATGGGTGGAGTGGGTGGGAGAACCTGTTGAGACCTGCACACAGGGTTGAGCAGGAAATATACATACAAGACACGTATGAACATGAAAGAGGAGGACAGGTTTGTACATGCACAGGCAGCTGTTGGGGGGGGGGGGGGGGGGGGGGAAGGAGGTGATGGTGGTAGCAGTAGGGGTGGGTGGCAGTAGGGGTAGGTGGCGGTGGTGGGGGTAGCAGTAGGGGTGGGTGACAGTAGGGGTGGGTGGCAGTAGGGGGGGGGGTGTAGGGGGGAGGCATGGGGGTGGTGGGGGTGGCGGTAGGGGTGGGTGGTAGGGTGGGTTGGTGGGGGTACTTGACTGAAGTCACGTGGAGGTCACGTAATAGTCACGTGAAGGTCACATGGAGGGGGTCAAGGTCATGTAAAGGTCAAATCTGTGCCAGAACATACATTCTCTTACTACTGCAAAAAATCAAATGGCACGGCATACCTGTAAGTGTAGTTGTTGCAGTTCTTGTTCTAGTTGTTGCACTGGTTGTTCTAGTTGTTGAGGCTGCTGTTGAGGTTGTTGTTGCTGCTGCTGCTGCTCCTGGTGCTGGTGCTCCTGGTATAACGTAACATGCGTATTAAGGTCACTTTGCAAGAAATGGCAACTTTGACATGGGAAAAAAATGAAATTTACTTCCATGAAAAGTAAGAGAATGGATGCATAACATAAAAAAATGCATACTACATCCAAAAGTAGGTCTACGTCCTACCGACCTACATTGAGACCAACAGCTAATTATTGTAGGTCCAAATCTTTTAAAAAGCCCCTTTGATCAACATCATAGTGCCTCCTGGGTTTGATCGAGTTTACTGGCAACCTCGTAGGGTAGGTACCTACTTAGTAGGTAGGTACCTAGTAGGTCCTACTAGTAAATGGAGAGTCAATTTTGTCAAGATTTCAAATTTTTCTAAAAACATTCCTACTGTCCAAAACGTGTTGAAACTAATAACTAATCACAGTTTGATATCAAATTGATATCAAACTGTGATGATACAAGATTTTTGAATCCTCGTCTCAGATGATTATTCTCACAATAATACTTGGGAGTGGAAGAACCTGTTGAGACCTGCACACAGGGTTGAACAGGCATATACATGCAAGACGTGTATGGACATGAAAGAGGAGGACAGGTTTGTACATGCACAAGCAGCTGTTGGGGGGGGGGGGGGGGGGAGGAGGTGGTGTTGGTGGTAGGGGGAGGGAGGTGGCAGGGGGTGAGTAGTGGCAGGTGGCGGTAGGGGTAGGTGGCGGTGGGGGAGTAGCAGTAAGGGTGGGTGGCAGTAGGGGTGGGTGGCGGTAGTGTTAGGTGGCGGTGGTGGGGGTAGCAGTAGGGGTGGGTGTAAGTAGGGGTGGGTGGCAGTAGGGGTGGGTGGCGGTAGTGGTAGGTGGCGGTGGTGGGGGTAGCAGTAGGGGTGGGTGGCAGTAGGAGTGGTTGGTACGGGTGGGTGGCGTTGGTGGGGGGTGGGGTCGGTAGGGGTGGGTGGCAGTAAGGGTTGGGTAGCAGTAGGGGTGAGTGGAGGGGGGAGGCATGGGGGTGACGGTAGGGGTGGGTGGTAGGGTGGGGGGGGTACCGCTCAAAATTAAAAATCGAAAGGCCTGCGTAGATGTCCCTAGTGACGGTGAAAGGTGTTTTAAATACGTGATTTTAGCTAAATTAGTTCCCCATCATCAAAACAGAATAGGAAATTACGATAACCTGCAACACAATTACGATTTTACCGGCATCAATTTTCCAACCTCCCTGCATGATATTAAACAATTTGAAAAGAAAAATAATATTTCAATCGCCGTGTTTGCACTCAATGATGAGGCAATAGTTTACCCCTTGAAACCCGTCCGAGTAGAGTTGCAGGATCATAGGGACCTACTTCTGCTAGAGGAGGGAGAAAAACGCCATTACGTGTGGATTAAAGATTTTAATAAATTAGTTCATTCCCAAATAACTAAAAATTGTCGCAGAATAGAAAACATTTGCAAATGGTGTTTATGGTATAAAAGAACCGATCCGCTTACCGGGGAACTAAAAACTCACGAAAATATTTGCAATAAAAACGCTCCGGTAGCGGTTAAAATGCCCACCGAAGAAAATAACATTATTAAATTTAACGAAGTACAAAAAGTGTTGAAGGTGCCTTATGTGGTATATGCCGATTTTGAGGCTCTCCTTCCCAAAATTGATTCATGCTCCCCAAATCCCCAAAAATCATATCTAGAACCTTACAATAAACATATTCCAATTTCCGCTTGCGCTTACCTTCAAATAGATCCCGCTTATTCCGAAATATCTCAACATTTTAACGACAAAATTTTATTTGAATATCGTGGCGAAGACGTCGTAGAAAAATTACTTTTACATTTAAATTCACTCGCTTGGGAAATCTCCAAAATTTACAAAAGAAATTTACCTATGAATCCATTGTCCCAGGAACAAATCCAAAATTTTAATAATTCAACTCATTGTTATTTATGCGATAGGGTATTCACCTCTGCAGATCCAAAAGTCCGGGATCATTGCCATATTTTAGGTGAGTACCGCGGTGCGGCTCACCAATCATGTAATTTAAATTTTTAAAAACCCAACTTTTTACCCGTATTTTTCCACAACCTGTCATCTTACGATGCACAGTTTTTAATCCCCAAACTTAATTTTAACGATCAATCCATTGAAGTTTTAGCATCAAATTCGGAAAAATACATTAGTTTTAGTAAATATATTAATAAACGTTTTAGAATCAGATTTTTAGACTCTTTTAGATTTTTACCGTCCAGTTTGGATAGTTTAGTTTCAAACTTGACGGAATTCCCGATTTTATCCAATTATTTTACCGATCCCGGGCAGTTGGATCTAGCGAAACAAAAAGGTGTCTACCCTTACGAATACATGGATTCTCTTGCGCGTTTTAATGAAAACCAGTTACCTCCTAGAGAGGCTTTTTACAGCCGTCTTCGCCACGATGGAATTTCCGATCTTGAATATCAAAGAGCCCAAAATGTCTGGCGCACCTTCAACTTTGAAACCTTAGGGCAGTATCACGACTTTTATAATAAAATAGACACTCTCCTCCTAGCAGAAGTATTTGAAAGTTTTAGATTAACAACGTTAAATTCCCATAAACTAGATCCCGCTCAATTTTACACAACTCCTCAAATGACCTGGTGCGCTATGCTTCGCGTGACAAAAGTAGAGATTCAGCTCCTAACAAATTATGATATGCTTTTAATGTTCGAAAATGGGATCAGGGGTGGACTTTGTCAAGTTTCAAAACGTTATGCAGAAGCTAATAACCCCCTGATCCCTGGCTATGACCCCGCGAAACCCACCAGTTTTTTAACCTACCAGGATTGTAACGCGCTATATGCCACCGTCATGACCAAGCCCCTTCCAATCGGTGAGTTCGAATGGGTTGACCCAAAAGATGTGCCACCACTCGCAAGCCTAAAAGAAGACGACCCATACGGATATTTATTAGACATTTCCATGGAGTACCCACATAGTCTCCATGATGAACATAACGATTTACCATTCTTTCCTGAAAAATTGCCAGAAGTTAATAACAAGCTGGTGGCACATCTGGGTCCCCGAAATAACTACATTTCCCATTATATGGCTCTAAAGCAAGCGGAGACATACGGTTTGATATCTCCAACTAATCCAATTAAAATCAATCGCGCCATAAAATTTAAACAAACTAATTTTCTAAAATCTTTAATCCACACGTAATGGCGTTTTTCTCCCTCCTCTAGCAGAAGTAGGTCCCTATGATCATGCAACTCTACTCGAACCGGTTTCAAGGGGTAAACTACTGCATCTTCATTGAGTGCAAATACCGCTATGGAAATGTTATTTTTCTTTTCAAATTGTTTAATATCATGCAGGGATGTTGGGAAATTTATACCGGTAAAGTTGTAGTTATGTCGTACATTAGCGTAATTACGAAGTCTACTTTGGTTATGAGGAACTAATATGGCTAAAATCGCGTATTTAAAACACATTTCACCGTCACTAGGTACATTGACGCAAGCTTTTATATTTTTAATTTTGTCGGGCAATGCAATATTACATCCTCCGCGTAGTGGGGAATATTTGCAAATTTTGAGACGAAGGCCTAAAATTGTCGAAACTGACCACCCACTACCTTTGGTTTCTAACTCATTTAATTCGTTATTCAATTTTGTAAACATGTTGTCGAGTTGAATTTCTAAAGAGTCAGAAGTAAATAAAATTTCGAAAGTAGTTTTTAAATTCCCTTCCATCTGGTCACCAACTATATTTTCTAACATACAATCTAAAAACAGGCTGAATTTAATGGGGCCATGAAGTCTAAGGGAGTTATTTAATAAATTAATTAGTTTTTGTCTAATGCTATCTAAAAACGTTGGTAAATCGCAAGCAAAATCGGATTGAATAAAATAGGAGGCGATGCGATTAGAAAAAGCGGTTAAGTAAGGTAAAATTTGTTCCTCGTTGGGAGGGAGAGCTAAAAGTTGCCCAACGTTAGGTTCAGCTCTATTATTGTTGGGAACATTTTGACAATATTTAATGTGAGCAGAGTATAACGTCGCCGTCCTATACAACCCCCCACAGCTTGGGCATAAAAATTCGTTCTTACAGTTAGTTTCGTGAAGATTTTTATCAATTTCATTATTAAAAACTTGAGCGCATTTTGCGCACGTATTAATTTTATGAATCATTTCGTGGCGAGCTCTAAGCTGTGGGGAGTTGAAATTTCGGCCACAATAGGAGCAGACATGATCGGCTACATCATTAAATTGACCGTCAACCCATTGTTGGGGAGGTCGTGCTGGTGGGGGAGAGGAGAGGCGTCGTCTTTTCGGCGATTGACTAGGTATTTCAATATTGTTAAAGTATTCGTCGTTGGAATCATTAAGGTAAGGACACCTCTCCTCATGTCGAATCAATGAATTTAGGCATCCAAATTGCTTCCTGCAGAAACTGCACACGTTGGCGTTGGAGGCCATTTTCAAATAGGGAAAAAATAAATAAATAAATTAAAGAAAAAAAATAAATGAAAAAAATAAATTAAAGAAAAAAAAAATAAATGAAAAACAGAAAAGAAAAACTAACTCCTTCGAAGTAAGGAAAAAAAAAAAGAAAAAAAAGGAAAAACAGAAAATAAATGAACTTCTTCGCTTCGAGAAAAAAGAAAGAAAAAAAAACTTTTCTGAACAGAAAAATAAATGAACTACTTCTTCGCTTTGAGAAAAAAAAAGAAAAAAAAAATTTTTTGAACTGAAAATAAATGAATCACTTCTTCGCTTTGAAAAAAAAGAAAAAAAAGAAAAGAAAGAAAATGAAAAATTATTAACTTCTGAAACAATCCTAACCTAAATGAACGACCTAACCTACCTAAATCTAATGAAACCCTAAACTAACCTAACTAATTCTAACGAAAACCTAAACTAACCTGCAAAAATCTACAGAAAACCTAATCTAATCTACCTAATTCTAAAGGAAACCTAATCTAAGCTAACCTAATGAAAACCTAACCTAAATTAACCTAATGAAAACCTAAATGAAAAACAAGAAAATGGGAAAATATGAAAAAATAAATAAATACACGAAATTGAATAGAAAAACGCTGCAAATTTTACACAAGGGTTTATTATTCTGTGATATAGGTTACTTGTACAGACATTTAATTCTGTCAATAAAAAAAATTAAAATTTTTTTTTTTTTGATTTTTATATTTCAAAAGAATTTTTTGGGGCGATTTTTTTTTTTTCAAAAATGTGTTTTTTCAAAAATTCTTTAATTTTTACTCGAAAAATATTCAACTTCTTGGGATCCTTCCAAAATCCCATTTTTAGCCCCATGAAAGCCCTATAGAACGCCACAGTGAAATCGGATCGTTCCGGGACCCCCAAAAATGGATTCTACGTCCAAAAATACTTCGAAAACGACACCTAACTCGATCCCATAGCTAAAAGCCTTCAAAACACCCCTCCTGTAGCCCCATTTTAGCCCCATAGCGCCCCACGGGTTTGGGCGATCGGACTGAAAACCTTGCGAGCACAACTAGATGGTAAACCAAGTATTTTGCCGAAATTTCAGATTTTTAAAAAAATTCCTACTGCCTAAAACGGCCTAGACGGCGGACGGCGGACGGCGTATGGTGGACGGCGTATGGTGGACGGCGGACGGCGTATGGTGGACGGCGGACGGACATTTCGGATTTAGAATGTAGACCTCTTGAAACGGATAATGTCAAATTTTGAGCCCGATCGGAGTCGTCGACCCGCGTCGCGAAAACATAGGTGTATTATTCCAAGAATAATAAACCAAAATGGGTCTAAAACTATCCTAATAATGGTCAAACTGCGCTGTGGGCGTTAGATGTCTTCAGCAAGGCTCCAATGAATCATCCTTGCTCAGAAATGGGAGGAATAGTGGCTTAGGAGTCACAGAAACAATAATGATTCGAACCTGCGGGAACTTACCCCACCCTACCTTATGTCAAAATGCCAAAAAAAAGAAAATCACCTCATTGTGAAAGCTTCACTTTGAGCAGCCTCTCCAAACTGAGCGTTCTGAGTAGTCACATGATTGCCCTTTCCTGCCCCGTGGCGGACAACGAGGAAAGTTTTTGTGGGAGAGAGTTTCTGCTTTGCAATATTAAGAACTTACAATATTAAGAACTCACTCCTGAGATTGGTCTGGGAATTTACCACCCATTTAAGAGAAATTCTCTCTAGGCCCTGATCCAATCAGAAGGCTTATTACAGAATTTAATATGAGCTGTGGGCCTCCTACTCAACGAATTTGGGGCTCCTAAGGTGGAAAACAAATTACCAGGGCACTGTCGAAAATTTCAACTTTGAATCTGGAGGGAAAAGTGGCGCTACTCTCTCATTGGCTGCTACACGGCAGCCATTTCCGCCTTCTAGTCGGCAGATTCCCATCGGTCCCTTCTTATGCTAGCGCACTCTGGCGGATTAGTAAAAGTGCGAAGGCGGGAAAATTCAAAACGCCAAATATTCACTAGTGATTTCCTCTGCTCAGACACCTAATTTCTCAGTGCTAACTGTACTGAGTACTTTGTTCATTACTAGTTCAACTATGTTCGGCCGAATTTTCCCATTTCTCTGACCTAGTTCCTTGGCCCATTAGCAGCATTCTGGGTAATCTGTTATTTACAAGAGTTTGTTCAGCTGGTAGGACGATGGCCGGACGATCTGGAACACGGTAGTAAACCCATCCCCTTCCCCCTACCCGACATTTTAGGACAACAGAGATCACAGTGGAAAAAAATATTAATTGCAGTGATCAAGTTGGGACGGCTTGAAACAGATTTCTATCTCCACTTTTTATTGAACGCGCGTCATCACTAGATTCAACTGATCACGATAAAAAAAGCTGCATCTCTCTATCTCTAATGGTTGAGGATACATGGGGCACTTATTACGATCTGGGACACTGTTGAGTACGAATGATACACAGTTAGGCAAGCTCCAAACAGATAAATCTCGGCAGCCGAGGCCACCATTTGGATTTATTATACAAACATCTCATGATAGGCCACTCACCTGATGCGGCTGTGGTTGAGGTTGAGGTGGTTGGTGCTGCTGCTGCTGTTGTTGTTGTTGTTGCTGCTGCTGCTGGTGTTGTTGTTGTTGT
This sequence comes from Pilophorus perplexus, assembly GCA_955831195.1. Classification (NCBI taxonomy): domain Eukaryota; kingdom Metazoa; phylum Arthropoda; class Insecta; order Hemiptera; family Miridae; genus Pilophorus; species Pilophorus perplexus. The sequence continues at coordinate 11,314,967 of OY037007.1, read as the reverse complement.
TGCTGCTGCTGCTGCTGCTGCTGCTGTTGTTGTTGCTGCTGCTTCTGCTGTTGCTGTATTGATTGCAGCTGTTGGTGACAGATAGAAAGATAAGGTAACATGCGTGTTAAGGTCACTTTGCAAGAAATGGCAACTTTGCCCTGGGAAAAAAATGAAGTAATTCGGCTAATGGGCCGGGGAACTGACAGTCGACTAATACTTTTTTCTGAAAGAACTTCATAATTTGAAGGCATAGCAGTGAGTTTTGGGCCCCTACAGTGTAATACGAATCTCCAGGGAACTGTCGAAAATTTCAACTTTGAATCTGGAGGGAAAAGTGGCGCTACTCTCTCATTGGTTGCTACACGGCCGCCATTTCCGCCCTCTAGTCGGCAGATTCCCGTCGGTCCCTTCTTATGCTAGCGCACTCTGGCGGATTAGTAAAAGTGCGACCGCGGGAAAATTCAAAACGCCAAATATTCACTAGTGATTTCCTCTGCTCAGACACCTAATTTCTCAGTGCTAACTGTACTGAGTACTTTGTTCATTACTAGTTCAACTATGTTCGGCCGAATTTTCCCATTTCTCTGACCTAGTTCCTTGGCCCATTAGCAGCATTCTAGGTAATCTGTTCACTGAGAAAACGACTCTGTTAAAGTTTGACGAAAAATACTGTTAACGAGTAAATACTGTTAAACATCGTCGATTCCCGGTATTGCAATAACAGAATAAGACTGTTATTGAGTAAAATGCCGCCCCTTGCCATGATTTCCCCAACTTTAACAGTGTTTTGGTAACAATAACAGAGTTAGATAGTTGCAGTAACCGTGTAATACTGTTGATGAGCTTTGGAAAAAAGCGTTAACACTATAGGACAGGCGAAGACGGTTAATGAGGGTTTGAGCAATATGGCAATTGTTGTAAGGAGACTCGGTTAAAGCATGGCTTGGCAGTATTAGTCGGTTAAAACATCACTGATACTGTTAAAGAACCCTCAACTCGGTTATTGCAAGCACCCAATACGGTTATTGCTATAGTATCTGTAGGTAGATCCTCCATACCGGGTGTGGAAGGTGTACCTACATGAGCAATTTGTGTAACTAAATTGGTTATATTGTCCCTATTGGTTGTTTTGTGTGTTTGGGAGAAGGCCTCTGGCGTGACCAGGATTTCGCTCCCTGTTTTTGGAGGAAGAGGAGGGAAGTGCGCAAACACATCTATCTGGGGCTTGACACAATTTGTTGTGATCAGCTTGTCCAGTAAATTGTGTCGGGGCAATTTGGGGAATACCGCAGTCCCCAATTTGACCAAACGGATTTGGCCTAATTGGGTCGCGTTCGTTCCCGGAAAGGAGTCTGGTCGCAGGATCATCTAAAAACAATAAATTGTCTTTATCAGAAACGCGTCCCAGATCCACACCTGAGACAATCAGCTTCTGAGCTACACCGAGCGAAGTGTCGGTAGGAGTGGCATCAGAATCAGATTGCTCCTGACGAGGGGTAAATTTCCCGGCTGATCCGAGCGAATTGTCGGTAGGATCGGCCTGGGCAAGTACCCCGCGTGAATTTAATTTTGAGTCCGCTGAGCCGGCTTCCTCAACTGAAATGTCTTCAGAGGAGGATTCCTGGCAAGCGGTCTCGTCAAAAATTGTGCGATTGATATCCATATCTACGATAGGCAGAATGGGGATCACAAGCATAAGGATAAAGAAGGCGCCGACGTACGAGAGGCCCGAGTGAACCATGGGGAGCTCGCGGTATCGGGAACGTAATCCCGCCGGCCTCCCGCACGTGGGCGCCGGGAGCTGCTGCGAATGAATGCAGCGGCTGCCGACCAATTTTAAGGAAAATACCGTGGGGTCTATACTGAATCCCCACAGTATCTGAATTCAGTTATAACATGCATCAGCAGTATCGAAACGTGTAATACTGTTATTACAGCCCGACTCTGTAAATGCCACCCCACAATACGGTTATTGCAGGAGATTTGAAAGTCTGTTGATATATACATTAACTGCTCTAAAAAGTTGTGACACCCAAACGGGTAATTGTGTCTTCTTGACATGGTTACCTCAGAAAATTATCAACTCTGTAAACGTGTATATTAAACGTTTGAAATTTTATAATTCTGTTAATACACTCCAACTCTGTTATTGCAAATCATGAACTCTGTTAAGGGGAGACACGCACGCCAAATTGACCAAAAATCGATTTTCGGGAAATGTTTTTTTTTTAAAACTACATCTTATACTGAACATTTTGATATAATATAATCATATGTACAAAAATTTTGAACTTGTGTTCTGAGCGCTTGAACTTAGGCGATTGAATTGAAAACATAAACAACGAATGTTATCAGATGTTGTTCAATACAATTTTTCGTCCCGAAAATTTCAAGATATTTTGTTCGCCACTGATAAAGTAGGACATAGAAAGAATAAAGAAAACGAATAATTGGCCAGAACAACGTGAGGAAATAGCAAAACACTGAGTAGGTAAAAGGGGAGTTGCGCTCGCGGGATCAGACGAGTCTTCCAGCGGGGGGAAACTAAAACGGCGATTTCTCGTTTTCATGCTTCCGCGTCAGTTCGAACACATAACTTTATCATTTTTCAATATTTTCGAATGATTTTTTTTTCTACGTGTTCAGTAACTAAGTGAGAAGATATGTACAACAAATCAAGCCAGAAAACCAAATAGAACCGTCGTCAGGAACAGAAACGAACGGAAAAACGTAGTAAGATTTTTAGCAACTTTTCAGAGGCGAGCATAAATTTTTCTTGTGCCGGGATATTTATGGTTTATTCTTTATTTAAGGGGGCGCGGGAGTACCCTGAAATCGTTTTCCTGGAATGATTTCCGTAAAACTGAACCGATTTTGATGATTCAGGGCTCATTCCATTCAGATCGAGGTCCTTGAGAAGCTATACCACCAAAATTGGGCAATATCGCCCATTTTGCACTGGTTTTCCCGGAAAACCCCGTTTTTTGCCCGTTTTCCTGGATTTACTGGCGCTATAGTGCTCCGATTTTTTTTAAATAAAATTTTTTGGGTCTGTATTTTCATGCTCAAGAAGCTATACCTCAAAAATTTTGGAAATTTTGACTTTCAAAAATCCACCCGTCAATGAGCAAACCTGGTGGTAGAACTCGGCAACGTGACTTTTGTGAGGAGGCTGAAATTCTTCCCGCAAGCTTGACTTGCGACCCCCTCCTACCCACCCGGGGGGGGGGGGGGGGGGGAGCTACCGGCCAACCCCCCTCACCGCCCCCCCTCGCTGGGAGGTCGCTAGGCTCTTTGCTCTCTGTTACTCTGTGCTCTTTGCCCTCTAATGTTTACATCTCAACATCCATACTTTTTTCACCCGTTTGTGGGATTGAAAAGTTCTCCTCTTTCCTCCTTGTGTGGCCGGAGTCGGGCCGCCCGATCCACCAATCACTTTCGACCCGCTGACCAGGCTCTACTTTTGTTCTAGCTCAGTAATTGAGTGTAATAATTATTATTACGTTCATGTGATACATTTTATAAGCTCTATGGGACATTTACCTATGAGAAAATAGCCTTTACGGCCCATGAACGCCGTACCTATCTACTTCAAAACGTAGGTAGGTATTAGTGGATGGTGTCCTGGGTTTCATTTTTCACGTAACCGTTTTAGGTAGACTGGTAATAAGTTATATAGATATAACTTATTTTTGTAGTGATTTCATTTGACCACTAATTGATCAATGAATTATTCATGCTGATGGCTGCCGTTTACGCCCATTCACCAGTACAGGTACCTACTCCACTAGGGGCAGGCAACGACTTCCATTTTTCGCCATTCAGGAAAGCAGATTTTTCTACGTTATTTTTATTTTTTTAAACTTATTTGTTCCAAATGATTAGAGATTGATCTCTCCGGATTTCGAAAAAGTCGCTCGAAATTAATACAGGAGAATCTGAGTATCTGAGGCTGAAAAGGTTGACCTCTCTTCTTAAAATCGAACCACGTCTCAATGAAATATTCCCGATAAAATAATGAGAGCAAAATTTGAGGTACCTACCTAAGATAAAAAGTTCAGACTCAAGGGGTCGGTAGAAAGAGAGTAGGTAGTACCTAGCAATTTCTGCGGGAAGAAGGCATTTCTATTTTTCCTATTCGTACCTACCTACTGGGTAACGCTTTGAAAATGATCCGAAAACTTTGGTTTTTAAAAAGGAGGCACATGGTCAAGGGACTAGCACTATCTGAAATTTTGACAAAATCGGTAGGTACTTGGTTTACCATCAAGTTGTGCCCGCAAGGTTTCAGCCCGATCGCCCAAATCCGTGGGGCTCTATGGGGCTAAAATGGGGCTACGGGAGGGTTTTTTTAAGGCTTTTGGCTATGGGATCGAGTCAGGTGTCGTTTTCGAAGTATTTTTGGGCGTAGATTCCATTTTTTGGGGTACCATAACAATCCGATTTCTTTTTTGCGATATGTAGGGCTTTCTTTGGGCTACAAATTAGATTTTTGATGGATCCCAAGAGATCAAACATTTTTCAAGTAAAAAAACAAAAAAAGTTGGAAAAAAATCCCATTTTTTTTTAATATAAAAATAAAAATTTAAAACAATTTTAAATTCTCTTCATTGACAGAAATAAATTTCTGCGCAAGTATCCCATATCAAAGAATAATAAACCCTTGTGTAAAATTTGCAGCGTTTTTAAATGGTAAAATTTTGTCGTCGGTACATAGGTAGCTCAAATATTGACCTTTCTTCTTAAAATCGAACCACGTCTCTTTGAAATATTCCAGATAAAATAATGAGAGCAAAATTTGAGGTACCTAAGATAAAAATTTCAGACTAAAGGGATCGGTAGGAAGACAGTACCTTGTAGCGATTTCAGCGGGAAAAGGGAATTTCTATTTTTGGTTCATTATTCTTGGAATAATACACTTATGCTTTCGCGACGGAGGTCGACGACTCCGATCGGCCTCAAAATTTGACATTATCCGTTTCAAGATTCATTATCCGTTACATTCTAAATCCGAAATGTCCTTCCGTCGTCCGGGCCGTTTTGGGCGGTAGGAATTTTTTTTAAATCTGAAATTTTGACAAAATACTTGGTTTACCATCTAGTTGTGCCCACAAGGTTTTCAGCCTGATCGCCCAAACCTGTGGGGCGCTATGGTGCTAAAACGGGGCTATGTGAAGGGTTTTTTGAAGGCTTTTAGCTATGGGATCGAGTTAGGTGTCGTTTTCGAAGTATTTTCGGACGTAGAATCCATTTTCGGGGGCCCCGGATTGGTCCGATTTCACTGTGGCGATCTATAGGGCTTTCATGGGGCTAAAGATGGGATTTTTGAAGGATCCCTGGAGCTTAAATATTTTTCTAGCGAAAAATAGAATTTTTGAAAAAATTTGTTGAAAAAAATAATGATAAAAAAATAATAGGTAGGTAATAATAAAAAAACTGGTTGTGTGTTTTTATGAAACCTCGGTAAAAGTGAAACTCTTCTTCACATTATGGACATTTTACTAAAAATTGTCGGATTATTATTCCATTAAGGGTAGGTATAAAAATCGCTTCATCAATTTTAATGTTATATAATAATATTATATTATATTATATTATATACCTATTATATAACATTAAGAATTTTAATATTAACATAATATTATTATGCTTCGGTGTGGGGTATTGTTGACCGTCAAATAGATAGTTATAAGGGTTGTTGAGGGTCGGTCAATGAAGTGGATGTAACTGATTCGCCAACGTTTCCGACAATTTATTTGTCCATCATCAGGGCACTATGGGTACAAAGAAAAACCAACCACAAATCAGACTTAGGGCCCACGTAACTTAATAACTTCCTTATAACCTGCAGAAAGGTATAGTGTACGATGTCAAATGTGAACCCCCTTGTACCCAACGATACATAGGACAGACAAAAAATTTTCTAAAAGACAGATTACAACAGCATATGGATGATGTTTCAAAACCACTAACTCCTAACTCCACATCTTTGTCGATCCATAGTAGAGAACACAATCATACCTTTAACTTTAACGAAGCTAAAATCATTGGGAAAGAACCGATAAAATTTAAACGTGAAGTGCTAGAAATGATACATATTGAAAGGAACAAAAATCAAACAGTGAATTTTCGCACAGATATTCAACATCTTAGTAAAACTTATTCCGGTATAATCCATAAAATGAAACCGCTCACCTGGGGGACTGACATACTGCACCCAGCGGTCGAAATTTGAGAGGCGAAAGTGAAAGGAGTATTGCATAGTGCACCCCAGCGGTCAGTTTCTGTCAACAGACCCTTGCACTGTGCACCCGACGAAATATAAACACATATTTCACTTCCCTATCATTCCAATGAATGAAATCGGCCATATACGCTGTTTGGCCAAACGCTTCATTGGTTGGATGTCGTTTTCATCTACGGCAAGCTTGGTAAGGCAAGGTACATTAATTATGTAAAATTATGTAAAGTAAAAAGAGCAAGATAAAATATGACAACTACAAACATTTTAAAATTAAATAAAATTTGAAAAATTAAATAAATTGAATACGAATTAAATAAATAAAAATTAAATAAATTGAATATGAATTAAAAAATTGAAAAATTAAATAAATTGAACATGAATTAAATAAATAAAAATTAAATAAAAATTCGTACCTACAGGTTCAGGAAAATTCAAGAACTTGGGCTGGTCACCGATTACAAAGAACAAAGGAACACAGTAGGCAAATGGCTTCATTGGGCATTTGGTCTGGCCTTTTTGGAACCGGAGGACGTTTCGGACGTTTTCTGCGAGTGGATCCTTGACCGACCAGATGTACCACGCACGTATGAATTCAGTAAGTACCTACATGATACTAAGTATCATACGACATAAGTCTTATGTAGCAGACAACGCGAAGTATCCCCCTACATTGTGGGCTCGCCAATCGGCCGACTTAACCAGCACTACGAACGCGTGCGAATCGTTCCATTCTCGGTTCATTAAAGACGTAGGGACACCACACCCGAACATTTACCTTTTCGTCGAACAGCTCCTGGAGGTACAAACGGAGGTCTACACCAAGATCACCTCCCTACAACAGGGAGACACGAGGCAGCCTAAGCCAGGCAGACGTAAGGGACGAGTGTGGGTTAGAAAAACAATTGAAAGTAAGATGAATGGAGAAATTACTGCATACGATTTTGCTAAAAAAGTATCCTTTAAACTTCGCCCTCATTTCGACCCGCCAGAGTTTGACCCACAGTAATTTCCCATTTCTCCGATTCCCGATTTTTATATCCGTAGGTTAGGTTTGACAATGCCTCATTGTGAAATCTCCTGGGTGCACTGTGAAATCGGGTGCAGTGTGCCAAAGACGCGGCTGGGTGCACTGTGAAATCGGGTGCAGTGTGCCAAAGACGCGGCTGGGTGCACTGTGCAATACTTTTTGGGGTCCGGGTGCACTATGCAAGAACCCGCATAAAATGAAACCGCTCACCTAACGGTGCCAGGCTATTCTTACAATAAGGCTCCATTTTTATTGTTATTTTGCTGCTTTTCTGTTCAGACCCTTAGCGGTCCTTTCTTACCTGGTCACATCCGATTTTCTCTCTCCACTCTACTAAGGAATGTTCCCTTTCCCCTGTGTATACCATAGCATATTTCCTCCTTAGCTTAGTTTGGGTTTTGACACCCTAACGTTCACATCTCAAAACAATTTGGTTCCATTTGTCGGCATACAGCCTTCTGGACCTCAATTTGCTCCAGCCAATATGTAAGTCTTTACAATTATTATTATTAATTATCTTCTAGCAATAATTAAAAATTGCACACTCCATATTAAGTTACGTGGGCCCTAAGTCTGATTTGTGGTTGGTTTTTCTTTGTACCCATAGTGCCCTGATGATGGACAAATAAATTGTCGGAAACGTTGGCGAATCAGTTACATCCACTTCATTGACCGACCCTCAACAACCCTTATAACTAACTAAATATTATTATGTTTGAGTCTCAATAAATAGCTCACTGACGTTCGGCAGCCAAGCCCGAAGTTGGTACCTACTAACACTGAGGCGAGCCTAGCGAGAGTAGTTTCAGAAAATGACGCCTACATTTTTCAATCTGTTTGAGTCTCAATAAATAGCTCACTGACGTTCGGCAGCCACGCCCGAAGTTGGTACCTACTACCACTGAGGCGAGCCTAGTGAGAAAGTTTCAGGAAATGCTGCCGACATTTTTCAATCTGTTAGAGCCTCAATAAATAGCTCACTGACGTTCGGCGTCACGCGTCATGCAACAGACAGACGAAAATGTTCGAGACGATGTAATAAGTTTCATTTTAAAAAATTTTTCTCCAACATACTACCTACCCCTCCTAAATGAGGAGTGAGGTAGGTATCTCCCGTTCTAGCTGTGAGCCTATAATATTATGCGGCGAAAGGTAAACAGTAAAGTCCACTTTGGCTTACACATAGACCTTATGTAGGTACATAGTACACCCGATATGTTTATTAAGTGGTGGGGAATGTACCACAGAGCTGATCATTTCGGGGAAATAACACGACACTCCGCCGAGGAAACCATCCAGTGGTTCATTTAGTTATTATTTCCGCCACCAGTCGGTCGACTTGTAAATCCCCGCAACCGTCAGCGCCATATCTCTTGGCTCAGGATTTGTTACAGCTTTGCTCCCGCGCCCCCTTAATCTGCATTATAAGAGGAACACACACAAAAAATTTGAAAGTGATACGATGAGAGGGGACTTCTGTAGAGGTTCCGAGCGGAGGCCCGTTTTTGAGTCAAATACAAAGGGACCCATTGGCGCGCGAGTCTCCCCTTAAGGGGTCTGGTCACGTTTTTCAGCCGCAGTCAGCGGTGCTGTCACTAAAACATTTCTAGCTCAGCCTCTGTTCAACATAGCTCTCTGTTAAATTTTTTGTTTCAAAAAAATTTTTTTTCAAAAATTCTTTATTTTTTACTCGAAAAATATTTAACCTCCTTGGATCCTTCAAAAATCCCATTTTTAACCCCATGAAAGCCCTATAGATCGCCACAGTGACATCGCATCGTTCCGGGACCCCCAAAAATGGATTCTACGTTCAAAAGTACTTCGAAAACGACACCTAACTCGATCCCATAGCTAAAAGCCGTCAAAAAACCCTCCCGTAGCCCCATTTTAGCCCCATAGCGCCCCACGGGTTTGGGCGATCGGACTGAAAACCTTGCGGGCACAACTAGATGGTAAACCAAGTATTTTGTCAAAATTTCAGATTTTTAAAAAAATTCCTACTGCCCAAAACGGCCTGGACGGCGGACGGCGGACGGACATTTTGGATTTAGAATGTAGGCCTCTTGAAAGGGATAATGTCAAATTTTGAGCCCGATCGGAGTCGTCGACCCGCGTCGCGAAAACATAGGTGTATTATTCCAAGAATGATAAACCAAAAGTGTGCTTGACCACATCCAATAAATCCCAAAAAATCCCCCGCACAAGAGAAGGAATAATGATTTTTCATGGTGGAAAATTCAAGATTCCACGACTTGAAGTGCAGGAGGACATTTAGCGTTAGCGCACGTAAAATTCGAGAAATTGCACGTTTTCGTAACGCAAAAAAAAAAAAAAAAAAAAAAAAAGCTAAAAATTTCCATTCATTTGTTAACATTTTTCAACATTTTTTGATATTTTTTTTTAGAATTTTTCGTCAAGCTATTTCCAACTACCTACCTACCTGTGGTTAGACCTAGGTAGGTAGTTGGTGGACAATTTGATGGAATCAGTTAAATTGGAATCAAATTGTGGCGTTCTCCCTACACTTGGACTCAACTCTTCAAATGAAACATAAAATTTAATTAGTTTGAGTGATTCAATCAAGAAAATCACTGATTGAGGGTGAAAAATGGATCCAAATCTCATAGTTCAATCTAGCTTTTTGAATTTATAATTTTTACTAACATTGGACTCTTCTGTAATCCAATATGACAATGTCATGATCAGTTACCGCATACTGCCCTTCGCCTTTTGTATGGAAATCAGTCAAATGCATGATCGATCGATCATACATAAATGTCAGTTAAATTTAACTGTCATCACAGAACAGCAACTTGATTAACATGTTGAAACCCATGTTGACATTTGAAAATTACGTCTTTCTCTTTACGATGCATTCATTGCGTCACCATGCCTTCAAATTTGTCTAAACGTCAATTTGCAAAAGAAATCAGGCACTTCTTAGTTTGAAGAACAGGGTTACAACATATGATTTCTTTGGCTCAAAACAGACGCAGGAATTTGAAACATTCTGATGAAATGGGTTCATTTCGCTAAATGAACATCCATATTCCGCAATGCAATTGTTTGGGAAGCCTCAATTGACTCACCTGGCGAATGAAAAAAATAGTGCATGTTCCTTTATTTCGTCCTTTTGTTAAACTGCGTCTTTGTTTTTTTAACAGTATTCAAAACGTATGTAATCAGTAGGTAACCGACTTTGACCAGTGACGTCACTGAGTGTAAGGTCAACATATGTTCGGTCAAGTGTAAAGTAGCCATTTTGTTTTGGATGCAACAATCGAATTTGATATTGTTATCGTGTTCTTTATGGGCAGTTGGTACTGTTAAAGCATCTCCTCCACGAGAAATTTGAGCACTGCGCATGCGCTTCCCCTCTCCGGCCACCAACTTGACTGACGCAGAGAGCTCACTTCGACTTGTTTGGCTCTACTGAGCTTGTGTACGATAAGTGCGTGTACCTACTTCACAACCTGGCGATTTTTATTGACTTCTTTCGGATTTCTCAACACCTTGTGGATATTTGCTTTTACAAAGTAAGTGTAGGTTTTTTATTATTAGCGATAGGTTCACGTTTTGGTTAGGATACTAAAAAATAGGAATTCTGCGTAGTTGGATCGGCTTCCATATTGTTACATCAAGGTATTGGTTGAGGGAGTAAGCCATAAAAAATAAATGCCATAAAAACGAAAAACCAACGGCTTACTCCCTCAACCAATACCCTAAAAAATAGGGGTAATCAGAAAAAAATCCTGCAGGGCGGAAAAAAATCCCCCAATGCAAAAAATGGAAAACGGGGGGGGGGGGGGATCCGTAACTATAAAAATATTTTATTTCATAATAATGATAACAATAGATGAAATCCAAATATGGTTTTTCGTCAGGAGGTATAATATATTATGTAAGCCCGGTTTCAGAATCATAAAGTGTGAAAAAACGCAAACGAATTCTGCCATCATTCGTCCCGGAACCTTTGAAAACGTTTTTAAATAGGTAAAACCCGTACCTAGTCACCGCGGGAGCGGCGTAAAAATAATTGAAAAAACAACGAAAAATAACTGTAAATCGATTCACCCTTGAAGGTAAAAAGTAGGTAGATAAAAAGCGGAAATAATTTTTTTACCCACCAAAACTTAAAGTAGACGTCAAACCAAACTTTTGCGCCCCGAAAATTTTCAAACACATAATATTATCATCAGGAGATTCTCCTGTCATTTCCAACAAGGCTATTTCTTCTCCGGGACCGGAAAATACTGGGGATTTTTTTTCGGGCCCTTTTGGTTTATTATTCTTGGAATAATACACCTATGTTTTCGCGACGGGGGTCGAAGACTCCGATCGGCCTCAAAATTTGACATTATCCGTTTCAAGAGGTCTACATTCAAAATCCGAATGTCCGTCCGCCGTCCGAGCAGTTTTGGGCAGTAGGAATTTTTTTTTAATCTGAAATTTTGACAAAATTCTTGGTTTACCATCTAGTTGTGCCCGCAAGGTTTTCAGTCCGATCGCCCAAACCCGTGGGGCGCTACGGGGCTAAAATGGGGCTACGGGAGGGTTTTTTTGAAGGCTTTTGGCTATGGGATCGAGTTAGGTGTCGTTTTCGAGGTATTTTTGGACTTGGAATCCATTTTTTGGGGTCCCGGAATGATCCGATTTCACTGTTGCGATCTATATTGCTTTCACGGGGCTAAAAATGGGATTTTTGAAGGATCCCAGGAGGTTAAATATTTTTCGAGTAAAGAATGTTTGAAAAAAAAATCCAAAACATTTTTTTTCCAAATTATTTTCTTTTGACACAGAAATAATGTTTGCACATGTAACCTATATCAATATCAAAGAATAATAAACCCTTGTGTAAAATTTGCAGCGTTTTATTTCTGTACTTTTTTCAGTGAATCAAAATAGGTTTAGCTTTTGAGTAGGTTAGAAAGAAATAGGTTTATTTATTGAGTAGGTTGATAGAGCAGATAGGTTTAGGTAGTATTTATTTAGTGAGAGGCCTATAAGCCTCTAAATAAATACTACAAAAGCCTAATAAACAAAAACTCCTAAAAACCCCCTGACCTGATAGTGTCAGGGGTAGTTAGGAGTTTTTTTAGTCTTGAGTAGTGTTTTTTGTTTTACAATTTTTTGCTATTTATTCATTTTTTTACCTATTTTATTTTTTCTTCTAATTTCTTATAATATAATAATTATAATAATAATATATTTATTTTTATAATTTTTGAATTATTTATTTATTTTATTTTTTGTATTTGTATTTGATGTACTTGTCACGGTCCAATTCGTGTACAGTAGAAACTCCATTAATCGGGGTCCGATTATCTGTGAGTTCCATCAACCATTTTTGGGGGTCCCGGAACGATCCGACATCTTAGTGGCTTTCATGGGGCTACAAATGGGGTTTTTGAAGGATCCCAGGAGGTCAAATATTTTCCAAGTAAAAAAAAAAAAAGTAATTGATTTCAACTTATATTAATTTTGTTAATTGCATTTAATTTTAATTTTAAAACGAGGTTTTTTTGTTGGTTTTTTTTTTTTTTTTTTTTAATTTTTGGTTTATTATTCTTGGAATAATACATCTATGTTTTCGCGATGGAGGTTGACGACTCCGATCGGCTTCAAAATTTGACATTATCCGTTTCAAGAGGTCTTGATTCCAAAACCGAAATGTCCGTACGCCGTCCGGGCCGTATTGGGCAGTAGGATTTTTTTTTTAAATCAGGAATTCCTTAAAAAATCTGAAATATTGGCATAATACTCAGTTTACCATCTAGTTGTGCCCGCAAGGTTTTCAGCCCGATCGCTCAAACCCGTGGGGGCGCTAAGGGGCTATGGGAGGGTTTTTTAAAAAGGCTTTTGGCTATGGGGACGAGTTAGGTGTCGTTTTCGAAGTATAAAGTAATTTTTTGGGGTGCCGGAACGATCCGATTTCACTGTTGCGATCTATAGGGCTTTCAAAAAGAAATTTGTTTTTCTAATTTTTTTCCGTTGAATTTCTGCACAAGTAACCTATATCAAAGAATAATAACACCTGTTTGGGTTCCTAGGTAAATAATATTTCACACACACATCGGTGGGTTTCAACATTAATGTGTAAGTTGACTCATTTGGCTCAATCGTCATCGAGTCGATCAACAATGGTTTCATTCTTATTCTACCTTAGTCCATGAATTTACACACAGTGAGCGTCAATGAAAGACTCTTTATCATAATGAAAGCTACGGGGGATGGAGTTTAAGCAGACGTATCCACCATATCCGCATATTATGATGTATGTGTACTACAGTTTTGTCAAACGCATTACGGCTTTTGGCTCGCCAATTAACCAACGAGGATCAACATTCACGACCTTAACAATTTATCATCATTGATGTTTAGAATTTATCGTTTGTCACGCCCAAACGGCTCAGTGTGCATATTAAAACCTGGCTTTGCCAACCCCCTGCCCAGGGCTGCATGTTCATCTCCGATTATTTTTTTACCACTTTATTAATTTACGCAATTGGTACCGTCGTTATTTCATATTTTCCTCCATCAAATAATTTTATTATTACCTAAGATAAGTATTTGCTAGGAATAGGGTTTGAGTCAAAGACGACACAATTTTTCAATTAACACAATTACTTCTTTATTTCATGAAATGCATAAATGTTTAACATTATAAATATGTTTCAAATGAAAATGATCTCGTGTCTTCCACGATGATATCCTTGATAAATGATGCCGACTCGATTGGCGACGGGATTTTGATTATATTGTTCAATTTCTTGACTCGTGAGTGCGGCGACGAATCTTCGGGGTAGGTAAATTGTCGAAATCCAAATTGCTTCCTGCAGAAACTGCACACGTTGGCGTTGGAGGCCATTTTCAAATAGGGAAAAAATAAATAAATAAATTAAAGAAAAAAAATAAATGAAAAAAATGAATTAAAGAAAAAAATTAATAAATGAAAAACAGAAAAGAAAAACTAACTCCTTCGAAGTAAGGAAAAAAAAAGAAAAAAAAGGAAAAACAGAAAATAAATGAACTTCTTCGCTTCGAGAAAAAAGAAAGAAAAAAAACTTTTTTGAACAGAAAAATAAATGAACTACTTCTTCGCTTTGAGAAAAAAAAGAAAAAAAAAATTTTTGAACTGAAAATAAATTAATCACTTCTTCGCTTTGAAAAAAAATAAAAAAAAAATAAAAGAAAGAAAATGAAAAATTATTAACTTCTGAAACAATCCTAACCTAAATGAACGACCTAACCTACCTAAATCTAATGAAACCCTAAACTAACCTAACTAATTCTAACGAAAACCTAAACTAACCTGCAAAAATCTACAGAAAACCTAATCTAATCTACCTAATTCTAAAGGAAACCTAATCTAAGCTAACCTAATGAAAACCTAACCTAAATTAACCTAATGAAAACCTAAATGAAAAACAAGAAAATGGGAAAAAATGAAAAAATAAATAAATAAACGAAATTGAATAGAAAAACTGAAATGAAAAAAGGGATGGAATGATGGAAAATGGCAGAATGATGAACACGGCGGAAGAGAATAATATGGAGAGGAAAATTAGATGAATAAATTAAGAGGTACGAACTGGCTACAATGTTGTCGGTGTGAAGATTCAACGCAGACTGAGGCCGAGGCAGAGCAGGCATACTGGGACCTGCCCTTGGACGGGTTTGGGGGGGGGGGGGGCAAAGTCACGTGACCTGTCAATGGACCAATCAGAACTCACCATTACGTGAGAGGGGTGTGGCCTAAGTCACGTGACCTGTCAATGGACCAATCAGAACTCTCCACATGAGAGGAGCCTGTTGAAACCTGATCTGTGACGTCACAGCATGGTGTGTTCATGTTTGAACATGCTCGTCACAGGCAAAAAGGGAGGGGAGGTGGAGGCGCCTGTTGAGACAGGCACTTGTGACGTCACTGAAGTCTTTGATCGTGAGCAGGATTGAACATGAACGAACAGTTGTTTTGTGGTGGGGGCTGAGGCGCCTGACGAGACAGGCGCTTGTGACGTCATTGAAGTCTAGGGCCGTGAGCAGGATTGAACAGGAATTTGCAGGCAGCCTGCATAGACAGGAGAGCTCAGTCCCCTCTAGTCACTCGAGCAGTGAACATCTCCCAAAGTTGCTACGCTAATAATAAACATTTACACAGTAAGTAATTTTTTTCCAAACTAATACCTACAAACTACTAATACCTGCGGCGGCAATTCATCGAATTTCGACGTTAAAAGTGGGCGAAATTTACGAGGTTTTGGAATTGAAAAGAATCCATACTAAATTCGGAGCAACTATCGTCGCAAGAGTCACAATTTCGGGAGAAGATTTCATCCAAGTTTTTCTTCCATCACGTTTCAATTTCGCAATAAGTGACGATCAAATTGAAGAATATAATGGCCAGCAGAAGTGGTCAGTCAACCTCGTCTATCGAGGTTTGTTGGGCGGAAGACACGAGATCGATTTCTCCTAATACCTACAATTTACAATATGTAAGTACCTACCCCCTTACCTCTCCGTGTTACGTAAAATGAAATTTGGATCGCGAATTAATCACTCGTTACCCTCCTCGTTGGTTTCAGATGAATCTGGCTCATCAATTAAATACATTCAACAATGCCTGGAAAGGCATCGGCCTATTATCAGACCTACAAATCGGCATCGCCTACGATATCGACAAATTTGAAATTATCGTCAGCAAAAAAACACCGATCCTCGTCGCACACATCACCAACCGTCTCGCCGGAAATTCTCGCTCAACGCCCTATCCACCGACAATTTACCTACCCCGAAGATTCGTCGCCGCACTCACGAGTCAAGAAATTGAACAATATAATCAAAATCCCGTCGCCAATCGAGTCGGCATCATTTATCAAGGATATCATCGTGGAAGACACGAGATCATTTTCATTTGAAACATATTTATAATGTTAAACATTTATGCATTTCATGAAATAAAGAAGTAATTGTGTTAATTGAAAAATTGTGTCGTCTTTGACTCAAACCCTATTCCTAGCAAATACTTATCTTAGGTAATAATAAAATTATTTGATGGAGGAAAATATGAAATAACGACGGTACCAATTGCGTAAATTAATAAAGTGGTAAAAAAATAATCGGAGATGAACATGCAGCCCTGGGCAGGGGGTTGGCAAAGCCAGGTTTTAATATGCACACTGAGCCGTTTGGGCGTGACAAACGATAAATTCTAAACATCAATGATGATAAATTGTTAAGGTCGTGAATGTTGATCCTCGATGGTTAATTGGCGAGCCAAAAGCCGTAATGCGTTTGACAAAACTGTAGTACACATACATCATAATATGCGGATATGGTGGATACGTCTGCTAAAACTCCATCCCCCGTAGCTTTCATTATGATAAAGAGTCTTTCATTGACGCTCACTGTGTGTAAATTCATGGACTAAGGTAGAATAAGAATGAAACCATTGTTGATCGACTCGATGACGATTGTGTCAAATGAGTCAACTTACACATTAATGTTGAAACCCACCGATGTGTGTGTGAAATATTATTTACCTAGGAACCCAAACAGTTCTGTAAATTTCAACAAGATATAGTTTAAAACAAGCCATCAATTGAATTGAAGAGCGGAACCTTTCTGTTACCTACTATGAAACCAAAAACCGTAACTAAGAATTCGTAACTTGACACACTAGATATCTAACGATCAACTATGCCGTCGGGATCGTACGAATCGTCGACGACGGAGGTGATTTTGATAGCCTTTAACCACCCTCAGAACTCGCTGAAGTTTCAAGATTCATTATCCGTTACATTCTAAATCCGAAATGTCCTTCCGTCGTCCGGGCCGTTTTGGGCGGTAGGATTTTTTTTTAAATCTGAAATTTTGACAAAATACTTGGTTTACCATCTAGTTGTGCCCACAAGGCGCTATGGGGCTAAAACGGGGCTATGGGAAGGGTTTTTTGAAGGCTTTTAGCTATGGGATCGAGTTAGGTGTCGTTTTCGAAGTGTTTGTAGACGTAGAATCCGATTTCACTAGGGCGATGTTTAGGAAATTCGTGGGGCTAAAAATGGGATTTTTGAAGGATCCCAGGATGTTAAATGTTTTCCGAGTAAAAAATACAGAGTTTTTGAAAAAACACATTTTTGAACAAAAAAATCCAAAAAAAAAATTTTTTTTAATTTTTTCATTGACAGAATTAAATTTCTGCACAAGTAACGTATATCAAAGAATAATAAACCCTTGTGTAAAATTTGCAGCGTTTACTTGAAAAATGTTTGACCTCTTGGGATCCATCAAAAATCTAATTTGTAGCCTCATGAAAGCCCTACATATCGCAACAGTGAAATCGGATTGTTATGGTACCCCAAAAAATGGAGTCTACGCCCAAAAATACTTCGAAAACGACACCTGACTCGATCTCATAGCCAAAAGCCTTTAAAAAAAAAACCCTCCCGTAGCCCCATTTTAGCCCCATAGAGCCCCATGGGTTTGGGCGATCAGGCTGAAACCTTGCGGGCACAACTAGATGGTAAACCAAGTATCTACCTATTTTGTCAAAATTTCAGATAGTGCGAGTCCCTTGACCATGTGCCTCCTTTTTAAAAACCAAAGTTTTCGGATCATTTTCAAAGCGTTACCCAGTAGGTACGAATAGGAAAACGCTGCAAATTTTACACAAGGGTTTATTATTCTTTTATATACGTTACTTGTGCAGAAATTTAAATCTGTCGATAAAAAATTTTTAAAAAACAATTTTTTTTTGGATTTTCATCTCAAAAAAAATTTTTTTTTGGATTTTTTTGTTCAAAAATGTGTTTTTTCAAAAACTCTGTATTTTTTACTTGAAAAATATTTAACATCCTGGGATCCTTCAAAAATCCCATTTTTAGCCCCACGAATGCCCTAAACATCGCCCCAGTGAAATCGGATCGTTCCGGGACCCCAAAAAATGGATTCTACGTCCAAAAATACTTCGAAAACGACACCTAACTCGATCCCATAGCTAAAAGCCTTCAATAAACCCCTCCCGTAGCCCCATTATAGCCCCATAGCGCCCCACGGGTTTGGGCGATCGGACTGAAAACCTTGCGGGCACAACTAGATGGTAAACCAAGTATTTTGCCGAAATTTCAGATTTTTAAAAAAATTCCTACTGCCCAAAACGGCCTGGACGGCGGACGGCGGACGGACATTTCGGATTTAGAATGTAGACCTCTTGAAACGGATAATGTCAAATTTTGAGCCCGATCGGAGTCGTCGACCCCCGTCGCGAAAACATAGGTGTATTATTCCAAGAATAATAAACCAAAATAGAAATGCCTTCTTTCCGCAGATATTTCTAGGTACCTACCACCTACTCTCTTTCTACCGATCCCTTGAGTCTGAATTTTGGTTTATTATTCTTGGAATAATACACCTATGTTTTCGCGACGCGGGCCGACGACTCCGATCGGCCTCAAAATTTGACATTATCCGTTTCAAGAGGTCTAAATTCAAAATCCGAAATGTCCGTCCGCCGTACGCCGTCCGGGCCGTTTTGGGCAGTAGGCATTTTTTTAAAAATCTGAAATTTTGGCAAAATACTTGGTTTACCATCTAGTTGTGCCCGCAAGGTTTTCAGTCCGATCGCCCAAACCCGTGGGGCGCTATGGGGCTAAAATGGGGCTACAGGAGGGGTGTTTTGAAGGCTTTTAGCTATGGGATCGAGTTAGGTGTCGTTTTCGAAGTATTTTTGGACGTAGAATCCATTTTCGGGGGTCCCGGAACGATCCGATTTCACTGTGGCGTTCTATAGGGCTTTCATGGGGCTAAAAATGGGATTTTTGAAGGATCCCAAGAAGTTAAATATTTTTCGAGTAAAAATTAAAGAATTTTTGAAAAAACACATTTTTGAAAAAAAAATCCCCCCAAAAAAATTTTTTTTTTTGAAATATAAAAATCCAAAAAAAATTTTTTCAATTTTTTTTATTGACAGAATTAAATGTCTGTACAAGTAACCTATATCACAGAATAATAAACCCTTGTGTAAAATTTGCAGCATTTTTGAACACTTTTGGTTTATTATTCTTGGAATAATACACCTATGTTTTCGCGACGGGGGTCGACGACTCCGATCGGGCTCAAAATTTGACATTATCCGTTTCAAGAGGTCTACATTCTAAATCCGAAATGTCCGTCCGCCGTCCGCCGTACGCCGTCCGCCGTACGCCGTAATCAGAAATTAATAGCAGGTAAATCTGAAATTTCGGCAAAATACTTGGTTTACCATCTAGTTGTGCCCGCAAGGTTTTCAGTCCGATCGCCCAAACCCGTGGGGCGCTATGGGGCTATAATGGGGCTACGGGAGGGGTTTATTGAAGGCTTTTAGCTATGGGATCGAGTTAGGTGTCGTTTTCGAAGTATTTTTGGACGTAGAATCCACTTTTTGGGGTCCCGGAACGATCCGATTTCACTGGGGCGATGTTTAGGGCATTCGTGGGGCTAAAAATGGAATTTTTGAAGGATCCCAGGATGTTAAATATTTTTCGAGTAAAAAATACAGAGTTTTTGAAAAAACACATTTTTGAAAAAAAAATCCAAAAAAAAAATTTTTTTTGAAATAAAAATCCAAAAAAAATTTTTTTTTTTAAATTTTTTTATTGACAGATTTAAATTTCTGCACAAGTAACGTATATCAAAGAATAATAAACCCTTGTGTAAAATTTGCAGCGTTTTTATCTTAGGTACCTCAAATTTTGCTCTCATTATTTTATCGGGAATATTTCATTGAGTCGTGGTTCGATTTTAAGAAGAGAGGTCAACCTTTTCAGCCTCAGATAGGTGCCTTTTCAGCCTGAGATACCTACTCAGATTCTCCTGTATTAATTTCGAGCGACTTTTTCGAAATCCGGAGAGATCAATCTCTAATCATTTGGAACAAATAAGTTTAAAAAAATAAAAATAACGTAGAAAAATCTGCTTTCCTGAATGGCGAAAAATGGAAGTCCTAGTGGAGTAGGTCAGCATGAATAATTCATTGATCAATTATTGGTCAAATGAAATCACTACAAAAATAAGTTATAGCTATATAACTTATTACCAGTCTACCTAAAACGGTTACGTGAAAAATGAAACCCAGGACACCTACCTACGTTTTGAAGTAGATAGGTACGGCGTTCATGGGCCGTAAAGGCTATTTTCGCATAGGTAAATGTCCCATTGAGCGTATAAAATGTATAACATGAACGTAATAATAATTATTACACTCAATTACTGAGCTAGAACAAAAGTAGAGACTGGTCAGCGGGTCGAAAAGTGATTGGTGGATCGGGCGGCCCGACTCCGTCCACACAAGGAGGAAGAGGAGAACTTTTCAATCCCACAAACGGGTGAAAAAAGTATGGATGTTGAAATGTAAACATTAGAGGGCAAAGAGCACAGAGTAACAGAGAGCAAAGAGACCTCCCGGGGAGGGGGTGGTGAGGGGTGTTGGCCAGTAGCTCCCCCCGGGTGGGTAGGAGGGGGTCGCAAGTCACGCTTGCGGGAAGAATTTCAGGCTGAAATTTTCAGCCTCCTCACAAAAGTCACGTTGCCGAGTTCTACCACCAGGTTTGCTCATTGACGGGTGGATTTTTGAAAGTCAAAATTTCCAAAATTTTTGAGGCATAGCTTCTTGAGCATGAAAATACAGACCCAAAAAATTTTATTTAAAAAAAATCTAAAAATCCCCAAAAAAAAATCGCTATGGGGCTATTTTTGAAGGCTTTGGGGTATGGGATCGAGTGAGGTGTCGTTTTCGAAGTATTTTTGGACGTAGAATCCATTTTTTGGGAAAAAACATTTTTTGGAATTTTTTGAAATTTTTGGAAAAAACATTTTTGAAAAAAAATCCCCTCAAAAAAAAATTTTAGTTTGAAATATAAAAATCCAAAAAAAAATTTTTAATTTTTTTTTCATTGACAGAATTAAATTTTTGTACAAGTAACCTATATCAAAGAATAATAAACCCTTGTGTAAAATTTGCAGCGTTTTTTGAAGGCTTTTAGGTATGGGATCGAGTTAGGTGTCGTTTTCGAAATATTTTTGGACGTAGAATCCACTTTTTGGGGTCCCGGAAAGATCCGATTTCACTGGGGCGATGTTTAGGGCATTCGTGGGGCTAAAAATGGAATTTTTGAAGGATCCCAGGATGTTAAATATTTTTCGAGTAAAAAATACAGAGTTTTTGAAAAAACACATTTTTGAAACAAAAATCCCCCCCCCCCCAAAAAATTTTTTTTTGATATATAAAAATCCAAAATAAAAATATTCTTTTCAAATTTTTTCATTGACAGAATTAAATTTCTGCACAATTAACGTATATCAAAGAATAATAAACCCTTGTGTAAAATTTGCAGCGTTTTGAATGTTGGTTTATTATTCTTGGAATAATACACCTATGTTTTCGCGACAGGGGTCGACGACTCCGATCGGCCTCAAAATTTGACATTATCCGTTTCAAGAGGTCTACATTCAAAATCCGAAATTTCCGTCCGCCGTCCGCCGTACGCCGTCCGGGCCGTTTTGGGCAGTAGGAATTTTTTAAAAAATCTGAAATTTTGGCAAAATACTTGGTTTACCATCTAGTTGTGCCCGCAAGGTTTTCAGTCCGATCGCCCAAACCCGTGGGGCGCTATGGGGCTATAATGGGGCTACGGGAGGGGTGTTTTGAAGGCTTTTAGCTATGGGATCGAGTTAGGTGTCGTTTTCGAAGTATTTTTGGACGTAGAATCCATTTTTGTGGGTCCCGGAACGATCCGATTTCACTGTGGCGTTCTATAGGGCTTTCATGGGGCTAAAAATGGGATTTTTGAAGGATAAATATTTTTCGAGTAAAAAATAAAGAATTTTAGAAAAAAAAAATCCCCCCAAATAATTTTTTTTGATATATAAAAATCAAAAAAAAAAATTTTTAATTTTTTTTATTGACAGAATTAAATGTCTGTACAAGTAACCTATATCACAGAATAATAAACCCTTGTGTAAAATTTGCAGCGTTTTGGATGCAGCTCGCGGACCCCCACACCAACGTTTGCGGACCAACTTTTTGGAACCCCTGCTCTAGTGTATAATTTGCAGCGTTTATAAATCAAACTATGTGGATAAAGTACCTTTTGAGACAAAAACGTCTTGAAACAAAACACTACCTACTACAAACTCAAGGAACTGGAGGGTGCCTTCCTGTCATAATAATAGGGAAAGCCAGCCTTATGAAATAACCACATGGAAGACAGTTGCCGCGTTCAACTGCATCCACTTTGCTTTCTTCGGGAAGAAAACTGTTTATTGGTCGCTTTTCAATAACTTTTGATGAACTGCATACTTGGAAATTAGTTAAATTAACGTAAAATTTACGTTACGCCAAGTAACGGTAATATTAAATATGAAAAACTGAAACCTGGCAATGATCAACACTAAATTGAGGAGTTTTTTTTCAAAAGGGAACATATCCTCTTTTCTGCAAAACCGGGTTTTTTGCATTTTCTGGGTCTGTTGTATGAGCCTCATCGAACCCTCCAGGCTGTAGCATTCCAAACGGAACATATCCCTATTAATTTTGAAGGAAAAGTGAGGGGTTTCAACCAAAAGGTAACAAATCCATTCCCTTCAATTTTTTCAGATCGTGTCAATCAAAAAGGAACATATCCTTAGTCTAACACATTGAATTGAAACTCAGTTTTTGGTTTATTATTCTTGGAATAATACACCTATGTTTTCGCGACGCGGGTCGACGACTCCGATCGGGCTCAAAATTTGACATTATCCGTTTCAAGTGGTCTACATTCAAAATCCGAAATGTCCGTCCGCCGTACGCCGTACGCCGTCCGCCGTCCAGGCCGTTTTGGGCAGTAGGAATTTTTTAAAAAATCTGAAATTTTGACAAAATACTCGGTTTACCATCTAGTTGTGCCCGCAAGGTTTTCAGCCCGATCGCCCAAACCCGTGGGGCGCTCTGGGGCTAAAATGGGGCTACAGAAGGTGGTTTTTGAAGGCTTTTGGCTATGGGATCGAGTCAGGTGTCGTTTTCGAAGTATTTTTGGACGTAGAATCCATTTTTTGGGGTCCCGGAACGATCCGATTTCACTGTGGCGATCTATAGGGCTTTCATGGAGCTAAAAATGGGATTTTTGATGGATCCCAAGAAGTTGAATATCTTTCGAGTAAAAATTAAAGAATTTTTGAAAAAACACATTTTTGAAAAAAAATCGCCTCAAAAAATTTTTTTTGAAATATAAAAATCCAAAAAAAAAAATTTTTTTAATTTTTTTTATTGACAGAATTAAATTTCTGTACAAGTAACCTATATCAAAGAATAATAAACCCTTGTGTAAAATTTGCAGCGTTTTTCAAAAGGGCATGTATCCACCACATCAAGACTGCAACCTACTGGTAGAACTAGTAATTGATAGATTGACACTCGAGCCAATAGATGACGCGTGAGGTACCTTATGTTTCATAGACAAGGTTAGCATAGCTATCCACAGAGAGCGCTAGCTCTGCCCTTCGGCAACAGGTTTATCAGATAAACTCGCGTGGTGTGATTCCCGAACCCGATTTTATATTTCGCGTTTTTTCCGCTCGTAATTCTCTTTCGTGAATCGAGTGTTGCTGTGTGTTCCTTCGTGAATTCGAGTGTTAAATAGTGGCATGGAAGGTACAGTGGTTGAACTTAGCAGTGGAAGTCGCGGGAAGAAACAAGTAGGTACACAGGCTTCTCATGGAGGAATTCCTCCTCTATTCCTCCATGCAGGCTTCTGAACAAGGCAGCAAGAGAGGGGAAGTACAGCGATTTAGACCCGACTTTGACGCGTCTCAAACAAATTAAACGGAGGACTGTGATATGCACATTTAATTCAATTAAAATTAAAACTCGTTCTTCACAACGATAAAATAAATAAAAAATTAAAAAAAAAAACACACAAAAAACTATTTCTAAGTAAAAACGCTGCAAATTTTACACAAGGGTATATTATTCTTTGATATACGTTACTTGTGCAGAAATTTAATTCTGACAATGGAAAAATTAAAAAAAAAAAATTTTTTTTTGGATTCTTTGTTCTAAAATGTGTTTTTTCAAAAACTCTGTATTTTTTACTCGAAAAATATTTAACATCCTGGGATCCTTCAAATATCCCATTTTTAGCCCCACGAATGCCCTAAACATCGCCCCAGTGAAGTCGGATCGTTCCGGGACCCCAAAAAATGAATTCTACGTCCAAAAATACTTCGAAAACGACACCTAACTCGATCACATAGCTAAAAGCCTTCAAAACACCCCTCCTGTAGCCCCATTTTAGCCCCAGAGCGCCCCACGGGTTTGGGCGATCGGACTGAATATTGCGGGCACAACTAGATGGTAAACCAAGTATTTTGCCGAAATTTCAGATTTTTCAACAAATTCCTACTGCCCAAAACGGCCTGGACGGCGTACGGCGGACGGCGGACGGACATTTCGGATTAAGAATGTAGACCTCTTGAAACGGATAATGTCAAATTTTGAGCCCGATCGGAGTCGTCGACCCCCGTCGCGAAAACATAGGTGTATTATTCCAAGAATAATAAACCAAAAGTGTTCAAAAACGCTGCAAATTTTACACAAGGGTTAATTATTCTTTGATATAGGTTACTTGTACGGACATTTAATTCTGTCAATAAAAAAAATTTAAAAAAAATTTTTTTGGGGATTTTTATATTTCAAAAAAAAATTTTTTGGGGGGATTTTTTTTTCAAAAATGTGTTTTTTCAAAAATTCTTTAATTTTTACTCGAAAAATATTTAACTTCTTGGGATCCTCAAGGGAGGACTGTGATATGCACATTTAATTCAATTAAAATTAAAACTCATTCTTCACAACGATAAAATAAATAAAAAACGCTGCAAATTTTACACAAGGGTTTATTATTCTTTGATATACGTTAATTGTGAAGAAATTTAATTCTGTCAATGAAAAAATTTAAAAAAAAATTTTTTTGGGTTTTAATCTAAAAAAAAAATTTTTTTTATTAATTTTTTTTTCAAAAATGTTTCTTTTTCAAAAATCCTTTATTATTTACTCGAAAAATATTTAACATCCTGGGATCCTCCAAAAATCCCATTTTTAGCCCCATGAAGGCCCTAAAGATCGTCCCAGTGAAATCGGATCGTTCCGGGACCCCAAACAATGGATTCTACGTCCAAAAATACTTCGAAAACGACACCTAACTCGATCCCATAGCTCAAAGCCTTCAAAACACCCCTCCCGTAGCCCCATTATAGCCCCATAGCGCCCCACGGGTTTGGGCGATCGGACTGAAAACCTTGCGGGCACAACTAGATGGTAAACCAAGTATTTTGTCAAAATTTCAGATTTTTAAAAAAATTCCTACTGCCCAAAACGGCCTGGACGGCGGACGGCGGACGGACAT
The DNA here is from genome assembly GCA_955831195.1 of Pilophorus perplexus. NCBI lineage: Eukaryota > Metazoa > Arthropoda > Insecta > Hemiptera > Miridae > Pilophorus > Pilophorus perplexus. Next base: position 11,289,298 of record OY037007.1, on the reverse strand, counting down.
TTCGGATTTAGAATGTAGGCCTCTTGAAACGGATAATGTCAAATTTTGAGCCCGATCGGAGTCGTCGACCCGCGTCGCGAAAACATAGGTGTATTATTCCAAGAATAATAAACCAAAATTAAAAAAAAAAAAAAAAAAAAAAAAAACAGATAATTCCCTATTTCTAAGTAAAAACGCTGCAAATTTTACAGAAGGGTATATTATTCTTTGATATACGTTACTTGTGCAGAAATTTAATTCTGTCAATGGAAAAATTAAAAAAAAAAAATTTTATTTTGGATTCTTTGTTCTAAAATGTGTTTTTTCAAAAACTCTGTATTTTTTACACGAAAAATATTTAACATCCTGGGATCCTTCAAAAATCCCATTTTTAGCCCCACGAATGCCCTAAACATCGCCCCAGTGAAGTCGGATCGTTCCGGGACCCCAAAAAATGAATTCTACGTCCAAAAATACTTCGAAAACGACACCTAACTCGATCCCATAGCTAAAAGCCTTCAATAAACCCCTCCCGTAGCCCCATTTTAGCCCCATAGCGCCCCACGGGTTTGGGCGATCGGACTGAAAACCTTGCGGGCACAACTAGATGGTAAACCAAGTATTTTGCCAAAATTTCAGATTTTTAAAAAAATTCCTACTGCCCAAAACGGCCTGGACGGCGGACATTTCGGATTTAGAATGTAGACCCAGGGGTTGAAATTGAGTGATTTTTATTTTTGGGAATCGCTCAAAATCAAAATTTGAGTTTTATTTTTCACTCAGAAAATAATGATTATTTTTTGAGTTTTATTTTTCTGCTCAGAAATTAATGATTATTTTTTGAGCGATATTTTTTCGCTCAAAAATAAAACTCAAAACGCTCTAGTCCCTAGGCTATTGCACCTACAGATCTGCGGTTGGTCTCATTCGATTCAGCGTTCAAAATACTATAAGAAACCACCTTGATCACCTCAAAAACAATATTATGGTGGCTTTGCTCTCTCCAAATATGCGAAATATATGTCGAATCCGAGGATTTCTGTAAAAAATAAAACTCAAAACGCTCTAGCTCCTAGGCTATTGCACCTACAGATCTGCGGTTGGTCTCATTCGATTCAGCGTTCAAAATACTATAAGAAACCACCTTGATCACTTCAAAAACATTATTATGGTGGCTTTGCTCTCTCCAAATGTGCAAAATATGGGTTGAATTCGACAATTTTTATAAAAAATAAAACTCAAAACGCTCTAGCTCCTAGGCTATTGCACCTACAGATCTGCGGTTGGTCTCATTCGATTCAGCGTTCAAAATAGTATAAGAAACCACCTTGAGCACTTCAAAAAAAAAAAAAAAAAAAAAAAAAAACATTACTTATTGGAGGCTTTGCTCTCTCCAAATAAGTATGCAGAATATGGGTTGAATTCGAGGATTTTGATAAAAAATAAAACTCAAAACGCTCTAGCTCCTCGGCTATTGCACCTACAAATCTGCCGTTTGTCCCGTTCGATTCAGCGTTCAAAACACTACAATGATTTTTCCAAGACTAATTTTTGTAACGTGCCCTATACATGGTGGCTCTTAAAATGGTGAGTCACCACTTTTACTAATGGTTTAGTGGGTTTAGCTGTTATACTTTTGGTTTATTATTCCTGTAATAATACACCCATGTAATCGCGACGGAGTTCGACGACTCCGATTGGGCTCAACATTATCCGTTTCGAGAGGTCTACATTCAAAAACCGAAATGTCCGTCCGCCGTCCGAGCCGTTTTGGGCAGTAGGATTTTTTTTAAATCTGAAATTTTGACAAAATACTTGGTTTACCATCTTGTTGTGCCCGCAAGGGTTTCAGTACAATCGCCGCAACCGTGGGGCGCTGTGGGGCTAAAGATGGAGCTACGCGACGGATTTTTGAAGGATCCCAGGAGGTCAAATATTTTCCGAGTAATTTTGGACGCATAATCCATTTTTTCGAGGTCCCACATTTTTTCCAAAAATATCTTTTATTGACACAGAATTAATTTTTGCACATGTAACCTATATCAAAGAATAATAAACCCTTGTGTAAAATTTGCAGATTTTCATTTTTCATCAAAATCCTCGAATTCAACCCATATTCTGCATACTTATTTGGAGAGAGCAAAGCCTCCAATAATGTTTTTTTTTTTTTTTTTTTTTTTAAGTGCTCAAGGTGGTTTCTTATACTATTTTGAACGCTGAATCGAATGAGACCAACCGCAGATCTGTAGGTGCAATAGCCTAGGAGCTAGAGCGTTTTGAGTTTTATTTTTTATAAAAATCGTCGAATTCAACCCATATTTTGCACATTTGGAGAGAGCAAAGCCACCATAATAATGTTTTTGAAGTGATCAAGGTGGTTTCTTATAGTATTTTGAACGCTGAATCGAATGAGACCAACCGCAGATCTGTAGGTGCAATAGCCTAGGAGCTAGAGCGTTTTGAGTTTTATTTTTTACAGAAATCCTGGGATTCGACATATATTTCGCATATTTGGAGAGAGCAAAGCCACCATAATATTGTTTTTGAGGTGATCAAGGTGGTTTCTTATAGTATTTTGAACGCTGAATCGAATGAGACCAACCGCAGATCTTTAGGTGCAATAGCCTGGGGACTAGAGCGTTTTGAGTTTTATTTTGGAGCGAAAAAATATCGCTCAAAAAATAATCATTATTTTCTGAGCAGAAAAATAAAACTCAAAAAATAATCATTATTTTCTGAGTGAAAAATAAAACTCAAATTTTGATTTTGAGCGATTCCCAAAAATAAAAATCACTCAATTTCAACCCCTGTACAGTAGACCTCTTGAAACGGATAATGTCAAATTTTGAGCCCGATCGGAGTCGTCGACCCCTGTCGCGAAAACATAGGTGTATTATTCCAAGAATAATAAACCAAAAACGCTGCAAATTTTACACAAGGGTTTATTATTCTCTGATATAGGTTAGTTGCGCAAAAATTATTTCTGTGTCAAAAAAAAGTTGGAAAAAAAATTTTTTGGATTTTTTTTTTCAAAAAAAGTTTTTTTGGATTTTTTTTTTTTTGAAAAAATTGTTTTTTCAAAAATTCTTTATTCTTTACTCGAAAAATATTTAACCTCCTGGGATCCTTCAAAAATCCCATTTTTAGCACCATGAAAGCCCTATAGATCGCAACAGTGAAATCGGATCGCTGCGGGATCCCAAAAAATGGATTCTACGTCCAAAAATACTTCGAAAACGACACCTGACTCGATCCCATAGCCAAGAGCCTTCAAAAACCACCTTCTGTAGCCCCATTTAAGCCCCATAGCGCCCCACGGGTTTGGGCGATCGGACTGAAAACCTTGCGGGCACAACTAGATGGTAAACCGAGTATTTTGTCAAAATTTCAGATTTTTTTAAAAATTCCTACTGCCCAAAACGGCCTGGACGGCGTACGGCGTACGGCGTACGGCGGACGGACATTTCGGATTTAGAATGTAGACCTCTTGAAACGGATAATGTCAAATTTTGAGCCCGATCGGAGTCGTCGACCTGCGTCGCGAAAACATAGGTGTATTATTCCAAGAATAATAAACCAAAAGGGGGGGTTCAAGGGGTTCAGGGTTTAAATTTTAAAAATGTTCAAAAAAGTGAAAAAGTTTCGCGAATTTTCTAAATAAAATAATTTTATTCGTTGTTCTGTATTCTTGTTATAATAATAATACTAGATGCTCCGGCTCGCTTTGCTCGCCTACGCACCCAGCTGGGGGGCTCCGCCCCCCAGACCCCCGGTCGGGCCTCGCTTCGCTCGGCCGACAGCTTACGCAGACATAAGGCCTCGCTCCGCTCGGCCGAGCGCTTATTCGGACAGGGGGGCCTCGCTTCGCTCGGCCGGGGGGTGGGTTCAATCCCCTACTCAGACATAAGGCCTCGCTTCGCTCGGCCGATCGCTTAAGCAGACATAAGGCCTCGCTCCGCTCGGCCGAGCGCTTATTCTGACAGGGGGGCCGGCGACCCCCCCTAGAGACACTTAAACGGTCGCCCGAGACGATAGGAAAAATCGGCGTATTTTTAGGGCTTACCGTTTAGTCAGAGTAGGTGATTGACATACAGACAGACTGAGAATTAGTGGTATAGATTATTATTATCCCCCATTGCTCCAACATAATATGTTGGAGCAATGGGGGATAATATTATTATAACAAGAATACAGAACAATAATAATAATATTATTATTAAGTCGAAGGCGACTAATAATGCCTCCAAACAGGTTTTAATATGTATATTGGTGTACCAACCTAGTTCAAATTAAACGCTGTTTGTTTGTATACATAATATTTTTTCTTATTTTTAAAGTAACCCCCCGCCCCCCTCCCATAGGTAAAAAGTCATTAGGTTCTAGTTGTCAACTCTATACGCCCACTACTCAAATTAATTGATTTAACAAGAATTTTTGTGTCTTTGGGGAATCTTATCTTTCCTCAAAATTCAGGGTTTCAATCAAAAGGGCACATCATGACATTTTTCCTTCAAAAGGGCACATATCAAAAATTAAAATGGCGATTTCTCCTCCATTTTTGAATGCAAGCAGTTAATATTTTGGGATAATGTACGTTATGCTTGTTTGTACAATAATACGCCCAAAAACCCTGAAAAAACGCTGCAAATTTTACACAAGGGTTTATTATTCTTTGATATAGGTTATTACTTGTGCAGAAATTGAATTCTGTCAATGAAAAAATTTAAAAAAAAAATTTTTTTTTGATTTTTATTTCAAAAAATTTTTTTGGGGATTTTTATATTTCAAAAAAAAAATTTTGGGGGATTTTTTTCTAAAATGTGTTTTTTCAAAATTTCTTTCATTTTTACTCGAAAAATATATAACTTCTTGGGATCCTCAAGGGAGGACTGTGATATGCACATTTAATTCAATTAAAATTAAAACTCGTTCTTCACAACGATAAAATAAATAAAAAACGCTGCAAATTTTACACAAGGGTTTATTATTCTGTGATATAGGTTACTTGTACAGACATTTAATTCTGTTAATAAAAAAAAATTTAAAAAAATTTTTTTTTGGATTTTTATATTTCAAAAAAATATTTTTGGGGGGAATTTTTTTTTCAAAAATGGGTTTTTTCAAAAATTCTTTAATTTTTACTCGAAAAATATTTAACTTCTTGGGATCCTTCAAAAATCCCATTTTTAGCCCCATGAAAGCCCTATAGAACGCCACAGTGAAATCGGATCGTTCCGGGACCCACAAAAATGGATTCTACGTCCAAAAATACTTCGAAAACGACACCTAACTCGATCCCATAGCTAAAAGCCTTCAAAACACCCCTCCTGTAGCCCTATTTTAGCCCCATAGCGCCCCACGGGTTTGGGCGATCGGACTGAAAACCTTGCGGGCAAAACTAGATGGTAAACCAAGTATTTTGTCAAAATTTCAGATTTTTTAAAAAATTCCTACTGCCCAAAACGGCTCGGACGGCGGACTGCGGACGGACGACGGCGGACGGACATTTCGGATTTTGAATGTAGACCTCTTGAAACGGATAATGTCAAATTTTGAGGCCGATCGGAGTCGTCGACCCGTGTCGCGAAAACATAGGTGTATTATTCCAAGAATAATAAACCAAAATTTAAAAAAAAACAAAAAAAAAAACAGATAATTCCCTATTTCTAAGTAAAAACGCTGCAAATTTTACACAAGGGTATATTATTCTTTGATATATGTTACTTGTGCAGAAATTTAATTCTGACAATGGAAAAATTAAAAAAAAAATTTTTTTTTTGGATTCTTTGTTCTAAAATGTGTTTTTTCAAAAACTCTGTATTTTTTACTCGAAAAATATTTAACATCCTGGGATCCTTCAAATATCCCATTTTTAGCCCCACGAATGCCCTAAACATCGCCCCAGTGAAGTCGGATCGTTCCGCGACCCCAAAAAATGAATTCTACGTCCAAAAATACTTCGAAAACGACACCTAACTCGATCCCATAGCTAAAAGCCTTCAATAAACCCCTCCCGTAGCCCCATTATAGCCCCATAGCGCCCCACGGGTTTGGGCGATCGGACTGAAACCCTTGCGGGCACAACTAGATGGTAAACCAAGTATTTTGTCAAAATTTCAGATTTTTAAAAAAATTCCTACTGCCCAAAATGGCCCGGACGGCGGACATTTCGGATTTTGAATGTAGACCTCTTGAAAGGGATAATGTCAAATTTTGAGGCCGATCGGAGTCGTCGACCCGCGTCGCGAAAACATAGGTGTATTATTCCAAGAATAATAAACCAAAAACGCTGCAAATTTTACACAAGGGTTTATTATTCTGTGATATAGGTTACTTGTACAGACATTTAATTCTGTCAATAAAAAAACGCTGCAAATTTTACACAAGGGTTTATTATTCTGTGATATAGGTTACTTGTACAGACATTTAATTCTGTCAATAAAAAAAAAATTTAAAAAATTTTTTTTTGGATTTTTATATTTCAAAAAAAAATTTTTTGGGGGGATTTTTTTTTTCAAAAATGTTTTTTTTCAAAAATTCTTTAATTTTTACTCGAAAAATATTTAACTTCTTGGGATCCTTCAAAAATCCCATTTTTAGCCCCATGAAAGCCCTATAGAACGCCACAGTGAAATCGGATCGTTCCGGGACCCCCAAAAATGGATTCTACGTCCAAAAATACTTCGAAAACGACACCTAACTCGATCCCATAGCTAAAAGCCTTCAAAACACCCCTCCTGTAGCCCCATTTTAGCCCCATAGCGCCCCACGGGTTTGGGCGATCGGACTGAAAACCTTGCGGGCACAACTAGATGGTAAACCAAGTATTTTGCCAAAATTTCAGATTTTTTAAAAAATTCCTACTGCCCAAAACGGCCTGGACGGCGGACGGCGGACGGACATTTCGGATTTAGAATGTAGACCTCTTGAAACGGATAATGTCAAATTTTGAGGCCGATCGGAGTCGTCGACCTGCGTCGCGAAAACATAGGTGTATTATTCCAAGAATAATAAACCAAAATTTAAAAATTTTATTTTTTTGGATTTTTATACCTATTTCAAAAAAATTTTTTGGGGGGATTTTTTTTTTCAAAAATGTGTTTTTTCAAAAATTCTTTAATTTTTACTCGAAAAATATTTAACTTCTTGGGATCCTTTAAAAATCCCATTTTTAGCCCCATGAAAGCCCTATAGAACGCCACAGTGAAATCGGATCGTTCCGGGAACCCCAAAAATGGATTCTACGTCCAAAAATACTTCGAAAACGACACCTAACTCGATCCCATAGCTAAAAGCCTTCAAAACACCCCTCCTGTAGCCCCATTTTAGCCCCATAGCGCCCATAGCCGCTCGTATTTTTTCGTAATTTTTTCGACCCCCTAAACGGCCAGCGAGCGTAAAGTGAAAAAACTCACTCGGGAACGCGTTATCCCGTACCAACAAACCACACGGCCGTCGGCCAACACGATTTTATATTATTGTATGATGATATATATTGGCGCGCATTTGGTTCGCGGATACCATACCCAAAAAATGGCTCTTACTGGGTATTTTTGAACCCGAAAAAACGTGGGACAAACGCGAGAAAGACGATTTTTCGACGAATTTCCCGGGCGAATTTCGGATTTTCGATTTGACCGACGTCTACCTCCAGGTCTGATCTATACGGCTCGTATTTTGGTTTATTATTCTTGGAATAATACACCTATGTTTTCGCGACGCGGGTCGACGACTCCGATCGGCCTCAAAATTTGACATTATCCGTTTCAAGAGGTCTACATTCAAAATCCGAAATGTCCGTCCGCCGTCCGCCGTACGCCGTCCAGGCCGTTTTGGGCAGTAGGAATTTTTTTTAAAATCTGAAATTTTGGCAAAATACTTGGTTTACCATCTAGTTGTGCCCGCAAGGTTTTCAGTCCGATCGCCCAAACCCGTGGGGCGCTATGGGGCTAAAATGGGGCTACAGGAGGGGTGTTTTGAAGGCTTTTAGCTATGGGATCGAGTTAGGTGTCGTTTTCGAAGTATTTTTGGACGTAGAATCCATTTTTGGGGGTCCCGGAACGATCCGATTTCACTGTGGCGTTCTATAGGGCTTTCATGGGGCTAAAAATGGGATTTTTGAAGGATCCCAAGAAGTTAAATATTTTTCGTGTAAAAATTAAAGAATTTTTGAAAAAACACATTTTTGAAAAAAAAATCCCCCCAAAAAATTTTTTTTGAAATATTAAAATCCAAAAAATTTTTTTTAAATTTTTTTTATTGACAGAATTAAATGTCTTTAAATGTCTTACAAGTAACCTATATCACAGAATAATAAACCCTTGTGTAAAATTTGCAGCGTTTTTTCGTAATTTTTTCGACCCCTTAAACGGGCTTTGGCGCGAGTTGAAAGTGGAAAACGTAGGACAAAAGGGAGAAAGACGATTTTTCGACGAATTTCCCGGGCGAATTTCGGATTTTCGATTTGACCGACGTCTACCTCTAGGTCTGATCTATACGGCTCGTATTTTTTCGTAATTTTTTCGACCCCCTAAACGGCCAGCGAGCGGAAAGTGAAAAAACTCACTCGGGAACGCGTTATCCCGTACCAACAAACCACACGGCCGTCGGCCAACACGATTTTATATTATTGTATGATGATATGATATGATTTCTGGTACCTACGTAAAAATATAAAACATCAGTCCTACCTGAGCTTGACGGTGTGCATCATCTGTTGGAACAACCATATCGTGGTTATGCTCACCGAACGCAGCATACACCCTCCCTTCTGGCGTACTATGCAGATACGCATTGCACCTCAGCCTCGAGTGCAGTGCACACAACCACCGTAAATTATTTGCACCCAGTTCTTTGTGGTAGTTGAAACGGTGCCCTCGATGGAAGATGATGTCCCTGCCACTCGAGGACCCGCCAACTACCAAAATTCCTTCTTCGACCATCACTGTAGGTAATAATATTACGTAGGGAGGTAATAATATTATGTAAATGAGGCACGCGACACAAGACAGAGTAAGTAGGTTCACGAAAGAAAGCAAAGAGCGAACTGAACGAAACGACTTGACGTTCACCCCACACTAGTGCTGTCTTAATATCGATAGACTATCGATAGTATCGATAGACTATCGATAGTATCGATTGTCCGAGGCTGTCGATATACCATCGATAGTTTTTTCAAACTATCGATAGTTTTGCTTTTTGGAGGGAAAAAAATTAAATTAAACCCTCCAAAAATTGGGTTTTACGGCCCGCCATCTCTTGATTACCTACACTAAAAAAGTATAAATTATTATCTCATTATGATCACCGATTTGTTGATCCTCTGTTCTGCTCATCCTCACAAAACTAGGTAGGTACCTAGTCAAATTGATGGACCTTTCAAGAGTTTCAACAGGTGGTCACACAGTGTGATGATACACCACCTTTGGACTCCCGAAGTCCCGTTCGACGTTTGACTGTGAGTTACCTACCTACTGAGTTTTGTTTTTCTCCCATTTCGCCTGCCGTTTTGGTTTTGGTCTTCTTTTTTGTGTTTTGTTGTGGAGCTAAACGAGAGATGCCTCAAAATAAATCCGAGCATGCAAATATTTTTGAATCGAAATAAAGCCACCCTAAAAGAACTTTTGAAAATTGATAAAGTTTAAATCATGACTCCAAGCTCCAACAGTAATGTTTTCTGTATTTTTTCAATCATGCTTCCATTAATATTCCATTCATTCTTCTATATTTCATAATAATAAATCCTTTTAAAAATGACAACTGATAATAAAGTTTAAATCTACCTTAGTACCTCATTTTCCCTGACACCTGAACTATTAGTTGACCGGAAAAAATGTTGGAATTATCATTGTCAAACCCAATTTTCCCTTATGAAATCGAAAAATAGCCATCGCCACGGGACAGTTTTGGGAAAAAGATGAAAAAATATCGTGTTTTGGAAGAAAAAATATAGAAAACTATCGATAGTTTTAGGGAAAATCCAAACTCTGAAACTATCGATAACTATCGATATTTTTCCCAATAGTATCGAAACTATCGATAGTCGTGACTATCGATATTAAGACAGCACTACCCCACACCTGTAGCCCCCACCCCGTCAGCCAATCAAACCCGCAAACTCAGGGATGCCAACTCAAGAAACCACTTTTCCGTAGATTGTTCACACAAATTAAGTAGATTACGCAAAAAGTCGGTAGCTAGACTAGCGATCAAAAATCACTAACAAACGCTGCAAATTTTACCCAAGCTTTTATTATTCTTTGATCCAGGTTCAAAGGGAACTTTGCTAGCAACCTGAGGTGCGACTTTTTTTTTTTTTTTTAAGCATCGACGTGTTTGAAACACATCTCCAATAGAAACATGACTTCGAGTCTTGAAGGTCTTGGGTTCTACTCTTAACTGTTAAGAGTAGAACGCAAGACCTTCAAGACAGAAGCGGAATTTCAATGCTTGGAAACGGTCGATAGAGGAATCCAGTCCCCTTGAAGTTTGTTGTACTAAACACGCAACGTTCGTCTGAAAAACGTTGCATACAATAATTATTAATTAGGTAATGAAATAACTTATTGTATAATTAATATAATAATGTAATTATAATATAATTATCGTTGCATATAATTATCGCTACAATAGAGCAGGTAAGGCTCGGACACGAGTTTGAAATGACGATCGCAAACGTGAACTTAATTTCAAGGCTCACGGTAAATTAATAATTAATGCCTTGAGTAAATTTTAATAGAAAGAATAATGAACAATTTTTCCGAAGTTTTCCCCTTTCTTTCCCTTTTTGTTTTTCAAAGCTTCCCCTTTCTTTCCTTTTTTTTCTTCAAACCTTCCCCTTTCTTACCCCGTAATTCGGATCTTCCACCTTCTATCCCAGTATTTTCAAATCTAGCACAGGCTATATCTCACAGATCCTCCCCTTTTTTTCCGGTTTTCAAGGCATACAATGAAACAAGACCCTCCGGAGAATTTGTTGGCATCCTTAACTCATTTTCAAAAAAAAAAGTGACATTCCCCATTCTTTCCCAGTGGTCTTCATATAGATTGGTAAGTAACTAAAACGCCGGTAAAAACGCTGCAAATTTTACACAAGGGTTTATTATTCTGTGATATAGGTTACTTGTATAGACATTTAATTCTGTCAATAAAAAAAATTAAAAAAATTTTTTTTTTGGATTTTTATATTTCAAAAAAATTATTTGGGGGGATTTTTTTTTTCAAAAATGTGTTTTTTCAAAAATTCTTTAATTTTTACTCGAAAAATATTGAACTTCTTGGGATCCTTCAAAAATCCCATTTTTAGCCCCATGAAAGCCCTATAGAACGCCACAGTGAAATCGGATCGTTACGGGACCCCCAAAAATGGATTCTACGTCCAAAAATACTTCGAAAACGACACCTAACTCGATCCCATAGCTAAAAGCGTTCAAAACACCCCTCCTGTAGCCCCATTTTAGCCCCATAGCGCCCCACGGGTTTGGGCGATCGGACTGAAAACCTTGCGGGCACAACTAGATGGTAAACCAAGTATTTTGCCGAAATTTCAGATTTTTTAAAAAATTCCTACTGCCCAAAACGGCCCGGACGGCGGACGGCGTACGGCGTACGGCGGACATTTCGGATTTTGAATGTAGATCTCTTGAAACGGATAATGTCAAATTTTGAGGCCGATCGGAGTCGTCGACCCGCGTCGCGAAAACATAGGTGTATTATTCCAAGAATAATAAACCAAAAACGCTGCAAATTTTACACAAGGGTTTATTATTCTTTGATATACGTTACTTGTGCAGAAATTTAATTCTGTAAATGAAAAAACGCTGCAAATTTTACACAAGGGTTTATTATTCTGTGATATAGGTTACTTGTACAGACATTTAATTCTGTCAATAAAAAAAAATTTAAAAAAATTTTTTTTTGGATTTTTATATTTCAAAAAAATTTTTTGGGGGGATTTTTTTTTTTCAAAAATGTGTTTTTTCAAAAATTCTTTAATTTTTACTCGAAAAATATTTAACTTCTTGGGATCCTTCAAAAATCCCATTTTTAGCCCCATGAAAGCCCTATAGAACGCCACAGTGAAATCGGATCGTTCCGGGACCCCCAAAAATGGATTCTACGTCCAAAAATACTTCGAAAACGACACCTAACTCGATCCCATAGCTAAAAGCCTTCAAAACACCCCTCCTGTAGCCCCATTTTAGCCCCATAGCGCCCCACGGGTTTGGGCGATCGGACTGAAAACCTTGCGGGCACAACTAGATGGTAAACCAAGTATTTTGCCAAAATTTTAGATTTTTTAAAAAATTCCTACTGCCCAAAACGGCCCGGACGGCGGACGGCGTACGGCGGACGGCGGACGGCGGACGGCGTACGGCGGACGGCGGACGGCGGACGGACATTTCGGATTTTGAATGTAGACCTCTTGAAACGGATAATGTCAAATTTTGAGGCCGATCGGAGTCGTCGACCCGTGTCGCGAAAACATAGGTGTATTATTCCAAGAATAATAAACCAAAATTTAAAAAAAAAAATTTTTTTTGGATTTTTATCTCAAAAAAAATTTTTTTTTGGATTTTTTTGTTCAAAAATGTGTTTTTTCAAAAACTCTGTATTTTTTACTCGAAAAATATTTAACATCCTGGGATCCTTCAAAAATCCCATTTTTAGCCCCACGAATGCCCTAAACATCGCCCCAGTGAAATCGGATCGTTCCGGGACCCCAAAAAATGGATTCTACGTCCAAAAATGCTTCGAAAACGACACCTAACTCGATCCCATTGCTAAAAGCCTTCAAAAAACCCCTCCGGTAGCCCCATTATAGCCCCATAGCGCCCCACGGGTTTGGGCGATCGGACTGAAAACCTTGCGGGCACAACTAGATGGTAAACCGAGTATTTTGTCGAAATTTCAGATTTAAAAAAAAATTCCTACTGCCCAATACGGCCTGGACGGCGTACGGGGTACGGCGTACGGCGGACGGACATTTCAGATTTAGAATGTAGACCTCTTGAAACGGATAATGTCAAATTTTGAGCCCGATCGGAGTCGTCGACCCCCGTCGCGAAACATAGGTGTATTATTCCAAGAATAATAAACCAAAAGTTGGAAGTTCCACTACGAAGGCACATACAGCGCTGGCAACCCTGAGTTTGTGTGGTTGATTGGATGACGGGGTGAGGGGCTACTGTAACAAGTCTTGTCGATAGGGTTGAACATCGACGTTCCATGTTATCGAAACATCGATGTTTTGGCTCCGATGTTCGATGTTTTTACCATCGATGTTTAGCTAGTCGATATTATCGGACATCGATGTTTTGGAGCCAACATCGAAGTTTTAATTCGTGGTTCAGATTCAGATTTCAAAATGATTTTACAGCGTATAATATCACAGGTAAGTACATATTATAGGTAGGTGTTTGAAAAATAAGTAGTAGGTATGTATAGATGATCCTATCGTGAGGAAATACTTTTCCACCGTTTTTATCCATGCTTGGCTGGATTGTGTTGTGGTGGAAATTAAATATAGTTATGAGATAATATAACAGGGTTAAATAATATAATTGAGTAAAATGAGATTGGGTTGAGAGGTTGGGTTTTCTGTCTTCTAATCGAATCATAAAGTTTTTTTTTTTTTTTAAGGGAACTTGAGGCGCTGAATCGATTGTAATAGGAGTGCACACTGATGGTATTTCGAAAATCTGAGGCGAGAACGACCTAGCTACCCATGATCAGAAAATCAAGGGCAGATTTTTCAAGGCAAAAATAATGAAAAAACGCTGCAAATTTTACACACGGGTTTATTATTCTTTGATATAGGTTAGTTGCGCAAAAATTATTTCTATGTCAAAAGAAAACATGTTGGAAAAAGAAATCTTTGGATTTTTTTTTTCAACAAAATTTTTTTTTTTTTTGATTTTTTTTTCTCGAAAAAATTCAAAAATTCTTTATTCTTTACTCGAAAAATATTTAACCTCCTGGGATCCTTTAAAAATCCCATTTTTAGCCCCATGAAAGCCGTATAGATCGCCACAGTGAAATCGGATCGTTCCGGGACCCCCAAAAATGGATTCTACGTCCAAAAATACTTCGAAAACGACACCTAACTCGATCCCATAGCTAAAAGCCTTCAAAACACCCCTCCTGTAGCCCCATTTTAGCCCCATAGCGCCCCACGTAGTGCTGTCTTAATATCGATAGTCACGACTATCGATAGCTTCGATACTATCGGGAAAAATATCGATATTTATCGATAGTTTCAGAGTTTGGATTTTCCCTAAAACTATCGATAGTTTTCTATATTTTTTCTTCCAAAACTCGATATTTTTCATCTTTTTCCCAAAACTGTCCCGTGGCTATGGCTATTTTTCGATTTCATAAGGGAAAATTGGGTTTGACAATGATAATTCCAACATTTTTCCCGGTCAACTAATAATTCAGGTGTCAGGGAAAACAGATTGCACGTCGCCGATTTCCCTGTTGAATTTTTCACGAACCTTGGATTTATTTCGAGGCATCTCTCGTTTAGCTCCACAACAAAACACAAACAGAAGACCAAAACCAAAACGGCAAGCGAAATGGGAGAAAAACAAAACTCAGTAGGTAACTCACAGTCGAACGGGACTTCGGGAGACTCCATGGAGTCCATTGTGAAACCTTGACACGGAAATTGGAGCGGTGAGAAATTTGATGTTCGTTAGTGGCTGCGCTGTAAACGTGTGCTCTCATGTTCTTTTTCCGGAGGAGGGAAATCAAGTCACTTTTGAGGGAAGAAATTATCGTAAATTATCGTACGCAGGGGAATCTGCTTGATGATAAGCGATGATAAGAGATAACTAGTTCTATTTTCTCCAGAAGAATGCGCCAAAGGGACGCAAACTTTCTGTGGTAGACCTATAGGTACCTAGTCAAATTGATCGACCTTTCAAGAGTTTCAACTGGTGGTCACACTGCGAGATGTGAACGTAGTGTATCATCACATCACCTTTGGTCGGGAGTCCAACTTGGACTTTCATTAAAACAATTTTTTTTACTCGGAAAATATTTGACCTCCTGGGATTTTTCCAAAATCCCATTTGTAGCCCCATAAAAGCCCTATAGATCCCGTTAGTGAAATCGGATCGTTCCTGGACCCCAAAAAAATGGATTCTACTTCAGAAAATGCTTCGAAAACGACACCTAACTCGGTCCCATTGCCAAAAGCCATAAAAAAAACCCTCCCGTAACCCCATTTTAGCCCCATAGCGCCCCACGGGGTTGGGCGATCGGGCTGAAAACCTTGCGGGCACAACTAGACGGTAAACCAAGTATTTTGTCGAAATTTCAGATTTTGGTTTATTATTCTTGGAATAATACACCTATGTTTTCGCGACACGGGTCGACGACTCCGATCGGCCTCAAAATTTGACATTATCCGTTTCAAGAGGTCTACATTCAAAATCCGAAATGTACGTCCGCCGTCCGAGCCGTTTTGGGCAGTAGGAATTTTTTTAAAAATCTGAAATTTTGGCAAAATACTTGGTTTACCATCTAGTTGTGCCCGCAAGGTTTTCAGTCCGATCGCCCAAACCCGTGGGGCGCTATGGGGCTAAAATGGGGCTACAGGAGGGGTGTTTTGAAGGCTTTTAGCTATGGGATCGAGTTAGGTGTCGTTTTCGAAGTATTTTTGGACGTAGAATCCATTTTTGTGGGTCCCGGAACGATCCGATTTCACTGTGGCGTTCTATAGTGCTTTCATGGGGCTAAAAATGGGATTTTTGAAGGATCCCAAGAAGTTAAATATTTTTCGAGTAAAAATTAAAGAATTTTTGAAAAAAAAAAATTTTTGAAAAAAAAATCCCCTAAAAAATTTTTTTTGAAATATAAAAATCAAAAAAAATTTTTTTTAATTTTTTTTATTGACAGAATTAAATGTCTGTACAAGTAACCTATATCACAGAATAATAAACCCTTGTGTAAAATTTGCAGCGTTTTTAAAAAGGAATACACCGAATACACAAAACGTCGCAATAACAACACTGCCATAAGGTTCAATGTGTTGGAGGGGGGAACGGCTACCGTCGGAGTGCGGCGACAGTCGCCTGTCGCGCCAGCATGCCGTGACAAAAAATTTGTGTCGCGCGACACGACGTCTGTCGCCGAACGCTACCGTCGCAGTATAAACGGCTGCATTTCGTGGGGTGAGGGTGCCTATGCAATAGGTAACTTATATTTATATAATAGCGCTTAGTGGGTTGGCCCCCCTTGGCTAAATCCTGCCTACGCCCATGAGTATTACCTACTTACATAATCGAGAGGCAGGTTTGAACGCGTTCTCAAACGCGTTCGTTTTGTTATTGTGACCGGCAGAAGATTCGGGCCTGGACAGGGGACCAGTGTTTTCAGGTCTGCTAGATTGAGTTACCGTACGAGCCTCTCAAAATTACCTTTTTTCCCCCAAAATTACCGTACGCATTACCTTTTTTCTCCAAAAATTACCTTACGCATTATGTCATTGTAAAAACGCTGCAATATTTAAGCAAGGGTTTATTATTCTTGTTACTTGTGCAGACATTTAATTCTGTCAATGAAAAAAAAAAAAAATAATAATAAAAAAAATCTTTTAAAAAATTTAAATTTTTTTTTTTTTTTTAATTTTCAAGATTTTTAAAATTTAATTTTGTTTTGATTTTTACTTGAAAAATATTTGAACTCCTGGGATCCATCAAAAATCTCATTTGTAGCCCCATGAAAGCCCTATTATATTGGGATCTATAATAGATCGCAACAGTGAAATCGGATCGTTGCGGGACTCCAAAAAATGGATTCTACGTCCAAAAATACTTCGAAAACGACACCTGACTCGATCCCATAGCCAAAAGCCTTTAAAAAAAAAAAAATCTTCCGTAACCCCATTTTAGCCCCATAGCGCCCCACGGGTTTGGGCGATCGGGCGATTATTTTACATTTGTTACCAAGACTATGTCAAACTTCTTACTTAATAATTATTACAAACGCACGGTTTTCAATACCAGCAAGTCATACCTATGTAAAATTTCTAGGATTTCATATTAGCCAATACAAATAACATTTAAGTACCAACTACCTACTTGTAAACCGAAGAAATAAGTTTCAATAATACGTAAACATGCTAAAATTAGTTACTTTCATTATCCCCAATAGTCTACTTTAATTTTATCGCTGTCAAATGAGTTTTTCGTGGGCTGATTCCTTCAATAGGAAGGAGAAGTGCAATCACACGACCGCCCCGAGAGGATGACTCATCGGTGGCGTTCTAAGGCCTTGTATCTCGGTGGTGCTGATCCCAACACGAGAGACAGGACAGGGGACCCCATTCATCTCATCCACGGAATCCGCTGCCCTCAGCATCCCACAGAGTCAAAGACGGGCGAGTGGAACGAGGGATGGGGTGGTGATTACAAGGTCTGGATGCTTCTCAACTGGGTCCCCTGCAGAGTTGTCAGGTGTACGGTAATTCAGAGCTCTGTACCATGTACGGTATCACCTGTAAGGTATCGCCATTTTGTACGGTAATTTAGGATTGAGCTTTATCCTGGCGTTCTCAAAGATTTTAAGGGGAAAAAAAAATGAAAAAAAAAATTTTTTTTAAATTATTTCCAAAAAAAATTTTTTTTTTTGGATTTTTTTCAAAAATTTTTTCTTCAGAAATTCTTTATTTTTTACTCGAAAAATATTTAACCTCCTGGGATCCTTCAAAAATCCCATTTTTAGCCCCATGAGAGCCCTGTAGATCGCCACAGAAATGGATTCTACGTCCAAAAATACTTCGAAAATGACACCTAACTCGATCCCATAGCCTTCAAAAAACCTCTCCCGTAGCCCCATTATAGCCCCATAGCGCCCCACGGGTTTGGGCGATCGGACTGAAAACCTTGCGGGCACAAGATGGTAAACCAAGTATTTTGTCAAAATTTCAGATTTTTAAAAAAATTCCTACTGCCCAAAACGGCCTGGACGGCGCACAGTGCGTTGTTTGACCAATTTAGGGGAAGGAAAATCGTAGCATCTAAACGATAAGTCATATCGGGCTGAAAATCGGTAGATTCATGTTTTGGGGTGCGTAGAATCCAAAAATGATGTTAAAAATTAGATCAGAGGATGAATTAGTACATTTCTTTCCACGTTATAGGTGCATTTCCTACTCTACAATTTATATTCTTTAGGGTGGACTCTGATCGGTCATCTTACATTCAAAATTCTGCGAGGCTGAATGGTTTTGATCGAGCTCCGTATTACGTGATTTTTAGTGTTCAGTAGAAAAAAAAATTGTTATTGTCTTCCTTCACATTACCTACCTAATATAAGGATGTGGGATTTTAACTAAATAAATCAACATAATATGTCATACATATTATGTATGATATTTTTCATCATCTTGACTTTAAATGATGAATCTTTTTATATCACACTATAATCACACAAATATGAACAAATAATATTAAAACAAAAAGGTTGCGCTCATATTATATATTATGTTAGGAACAAAAAATAAACAGGAACAATAATAAGAACAAAAGGTAACAGAGGGTAACCTACGAAAAAATGTATCGTAATGTATGTAAAATCGTGCAAAAACGTGCAAGATCCAGTGGTTGCCCCTTCATCAGTAGGTATTGGAGAGACGTTCCCCAAAAAACCAGAGAGGTGTTTTGCGTAGATTTTTTTAAAAGCTTATTTTTGTAAAACAAAATAACGCTTTTAAGTCCCATCTGAGAATGAGCATACGGAAAGCGTTTAAAATTTTGAAAAAATGTGTTTCACGTACCTTATAAGGTGTAGAATACAGAGAACCTCACAATTATCTTGTTTGGATGCATCCGAGACGTACTCGTTCATCAGTTGAAGAAGTTAGAAAATCGGACTATCATCAATCTTCAAGTTTGGGCAGGTGCTCCGACCTTCTCGGTCGTCCTTGAAGGATTTGTAATACATTTTCTTTTACTTCAGGTATCCATATACACATACATTGGGTCCGAAAATTTTTATTACAACTTTCATTTTTCGATTTTCCTTCCCCTAAATTGGTCAAACAACGCACTGTGCGGCGTACGGCGGACGGACATTTCGGTTTTAGAATGTTCTCTTGAAACGGATATTGTCAAATTTTGAGCCCGATCGGAGTCATCGACCCCCGTCGCGAAAACATAGGTGTATTATTCCAAGAATAATAAACCAACACGCCATCCGTACAATAAAATAATAAAAAATTTGATTAATGGGGGCATTTGGAATCTTCTTCAAAGAGTTCAGTTCAAAAACGTATAGTAGGTAATAAACCTTTTATTTAAGAAAAAACATTTAAATCTAACCTTATCACAGAAAGGGACCTTCCCCAGGAACTTGCAAGAAAGATTGAGAGCAAAGTTTTCCAATTCAGTGTTTTTATGGGTTTTATAGATTTGGTTTATTATTCTTGGAATGTGTGGTTTATTATGTTTGGCGTTGTTTTCGCGACGGAGGTCGACGACTTCGATCGGCCTCAAAATTTGAAATTATCCGTTTTATTTCAAGAGGTCTACATTCTGAATCCGAAATGTCCGTCCGCCGTACGCCGTCCAGGCCGTTTTGGGCAGTAGGATTTTTTTTTAAATCTGAAATTTTGACAAAATAGGTACTCCGTTTACCATCAAGTTGTGCCCGCAAGGTTTTCAGCCCGATCGCCCAAACCCGTGGGGCGCTATGGGGCTAAAATGGGGTTACGGAAGGTTTTTTTAAGGCTTTTGGCAATGGGATCGAGTCAGGTGTCGTTTTAGAAGTATTTTTGGACGTAGAATCCATTTTTTGAGGATTTGCATTGAGGCAATGCAATCGGGGCAATTATTTCATCTGGTTTAGCCGTGTCATCATGAGAGAATGCATAACGACTCACACTTCGAGCGATTAAATTTTCCTCGCCTTGCATGTGCACTCACTTAAGGGGGCGCGGGAGTACCCTGAAATCGTTTTCCTGGAATGATTTCCGTAAAACTGAACCGATTTTTATGAATCAAGGCTCATTCCATTCAGATCGAGGTCCTTGAAAAGCTATACCACCAAAATTGGGCAATATCGCACATTTTCCACTGGTTTTCCCGGAAAACCCCGTTTTTTGCCCGTTTTCCTGGATTTACTCGCGCTATATTGCTCCGATTTTTTTTAAATAAAATTTTTTGGGTCTGTATTTTCATGCTCTGGAAGCTATACCTCAAAAATTTTGGAAATTTTCACTTTCAAAAATCCACCCGTCAATGAGCAAACCTGGTGGTAGAACTCGGCAACGTGACTTTTGTGAGGCGCCATGAATTCCTCTCGATGACGTTATTTTCACCCCCCTGGTCAGACCCCCTCCCCTACCCACCCGGTGGGGGAGCTACTTGGCACACTTGGGGAGGGGGGGGAGTAGGAAGACGCTACCTATGCTCTTTGCCCTTCTATGTTTACATCTCAACATCCATACACACTTTTTTTGAAGCGAAGCTTTTATACGGACGCCCCCCTCCCCCGCTAGGAACACTCGCCGCTCGGGGAGCCTCCCAGTGAAAATCGTGAGTCAGAGTGAGTGAGTCTCGCGATTTATATATTAAATATATATATCAAATATTGCGCGATATATATATCAAATTTTGATATAGATGGGGCGCGTTTGGTTCTTCCAACCCGGCCACTGTCAAGGAAGTTGGAAAGACGTACTCAGAACGGGTGGAATCCGGGTGGGGCTTCAGGGACCTTACAACGGTGGAGGAGGCGGGGAAATTTTTTTTTTTTTTGCCGACCTTTTAGCTACGATATAAAGCTTCGCTTCCTTTTTCATTCTCCCGAGGAATGAAAATATTTGTCATACAACATATTTTTTATTCGTTCCTCCTTTTGGTTGATGAACCACATTCTGGGTGGTTCAATTGGGTGAGCACAGTTGTTGAGATTCATTTACGGTTTTTTTTTTTAAGTGAAACTTTTATTACATCGTCCCAAATTTTTTGGTCTGTGTGTTGTTTCTTGTACCTTTACGGCCCATGAACGACGTACCTATCTACTTCAAAACGTATACGTTTTACCTATAGGTATTAGTGCCACTAATACGACTCGACTCGTGAGGGAGGCAGTGTCGCAACTGCACCCCCTCGATGCGAAGGGCGTGAGGGGGGGCTACGTATTACCTACCTAATTAGTTACCTACCTATAAATGAATCAAAACTCCTTGGCTCGAATATCTACGTAAGTTCTTGTAGACCTTACATAGTTCGCGGAACGTCTGAAAAGCCTGTGTTGCTAGTACAATGATAACGGGAGCACTGCCCCTCTTGAGACGATTTTTTTGCATGGACCTTATGGAACAACGAACTAAGTGTGAAGCCAGAAATGTCGAAATGTGGGGCAGTTCTGGGCACTGCGCACACCCTTCCTTCTCACCATTCACCAGATGTTAAATCACCTCCACAATCAGTGTTGGCAGTTTTCGTTCATGGGCAGGGAATTTTCGTTTGTAATAGAGGGACTTATTCAGGATCTAATCTGTCCCAAATCATGGGAAAAATAGGGGCTTACTTTTGAAATATTTTGAAAACTTTTTGGTGTTGCTATATTACTTTGTACGGTATGAAATCATAAAATTTCGATCGACCAAGGTTTCTGATTTTTTCAGTTTTCCCACAAAGGTATTTTTTACCAGAAGCTTCAGCAGTTGAGGGGCATCAGGGGTTTTGTGTGCTGCCATGTTTTCTGGGAAGTGTTTTCTGAACTTGGTGATCTGCGTTTGTCTCATTTATAACTAAGTTTTTTATTCGTTCGTTTCATTCGATCGTTTCATTGTTCATTTCATAAAGCGTTTGTTGGATAACTCTATTGATTTCATCTTGAGGGAGTTTTCCCGTTTAGGCGTGAGTGATAAGTGTGACATTCGCGACATGGGACGGCCAACCTCACCTTTACCAGGTTTGCAGCGTGTACCCATGTATTTTGAAATGAAAGGAAACTGGTAATAGGTGAGGTTGGCCGTCCCATGTCGCGAATGTCACACTTATACCAGGTAATAGTTAATTGGAATGTTTAAACAAATAAATAAATAATGAACTATAGCAAATCTTGATAGTAGGTACTTTTTATCTGTGTTGGGTGCAATAATCATCATCATATCATCATACAATAATATAAAATCGTGTTGGCCGCCATGTGGTAGATGGGTGGTAGACGGCCGTGTGGTTTGTTGGTACGGGATAATGCGTTACCGAGTGAGTTTTTTCACTTTCCGCTCGCTGGCCGTTTAGGGGGTCGAAAAAATTACGAAAAAATACGAGCCGTATAGATCAGACCTGGAGGTAGACGTCGGTCAAATCGAAAATCCGAAATTCGCCCGGGAAATTCGTCGAAAATTCTTCGAAAAATCGTCTTTCTCCCGTTTGTCCTACGTTTTCCACTTTCAACTCGCGCCAAAGGCCGTTTAAGGGGGTTGAGCCAGGCGCGCCGCCCGGTCAGACGGTTGCGACTTCCACTTGTTGCAGCAGCTGACCTATTCATCCTATTGATTTCAAATTTTTGTGACACGTTTCTAGGGTTATGAAGACCATACTATAAAAATTTCATACTGATTGCTCCAGTAAAAAACGCTGCAAATTTTACACAAGGGTTTATTATTCTTTGATATACGTTACTTGTGCAGAAATTTAATTCTGTCAATGAAAAAATTAAAAAAAAAATTTTTTTTTGGATTTTTATCTCAAAAAAAATTTTTTTTTTGGATTTTTGGTTTATTATTCTTGGAATAATACACCTATGTTTTCGCGACGCGGGTCGACGACTCCGATCGGCCTCAAAATTTGACATTATCCGTTTCAAGAGGTCTACATTCAAAATCCGAAATGTCCGTCCGCCGTACGCCGTCCGCCGTCCGCCGTACGCCGTCCGCCGTCCGGGCCGTTTTGGGCAGTAGGAATTTTTTTAAAAATCTGAAATTTTGGCAAAATACTTGGTTTACCATCTAGTTGTGCCCGCAAGGTTTTCAGTCCGATCGCCCAAACCCGTGGGGCGCTATGGGGCTAAAATGGGGCTACAGGAGGGGTGTTTTGAAGGCTTTTAGCTATGGGATCGAGTTAGGTGTCGTTTTCGAAGTATTTTTGGACGTAGAATCCATTTTTGGGGGTCCCGGAACGATCCGATTCCACTGTGGCGTTCTATAGGGCTTTCATGGGGCTAAAAATGGGATTTTTGAAGGATCCCAAGAAGTTAAATATTTTTCGAGTAAAAATTAAAGAATTTTTGAAAAAACACTTTTTTGAAAAAAAATCCCCCCAAAAAAGTTTTTTTGAAATATAAAAATCCAAAAAAAAAATTTTTTAATTTTTTTTATTGACAGAATTAGGTACTTAAATGTCTGTACAAGTAACCTATATCACAGAATAATAAACCCTTGTGTAAAATTTGCAGCGTTTTTTGTTCTAAAATGTGTTTTTTCAAAAACTGTATTTTTTACTCGAAAAATATTTAACATCCTGGGATCCTTCAAAAATCCCATTTTTAGCCCCACGAATGTCCTAAACATCGCCCCAGTGAAATCGGATCGTTCCGGGACCCCAAAAAATGGATTCTACGTCCAAAAATACTTCGAAAACGACCTCTGGTGCAAGTGAATTTGGAGCACCCAGGCCCCCGGGTGCCCGAAACCCCCTTATTTGTAACACGTACATCCGCTCGAAGCCCCCTTATTTGTATCACCTATATAAATTCCTTTTCTTTCGAACTTCGTTATTTTTATTTTCAAGGTGCATACAATTCAAATCTGCAATGTACAATGTCCAATGTTCACGCCATATTTATAATGCCTTCAACTTGATGAGAAAAAAATCCGTTCTCGCACAGGACTCCACTAGGAGATTGGTTGGGCGCGGGCGGGCTTCGTTTGGCCATCCGTTTTAATACCCAGGGGGCCTTGCTTCGCTCAGCCATCCGTTTTATCACCCACGGGGCTTTGCTTGGCTGGGCCGTCTGTTTTAACGCCCAGGGGTCCTCGCTTCACTTGGCCACCGCTTCCACAGACCAGGGGGCCTTGCTTCGCTTGGCCAACCATTTTATCACCCATGGTTGCGGGGGTATTTTATAATTGAGAGTTGAATTATTAGTGGTGACAATAGATTTCACAGAGCGAAAGATATTTGGCATAAGTAGGGGCTTTTAATGACCCTAGGTAGCGATGGGTACCTACCTAGGAAGGTAACTTTTCATGAGGTAGGTACTTGATCCAGAAATTCAAAAACTGGCTCAGTGGTCTCTGTGAGTTGCATACATACCTAACTATCCAGGCGCATTTGAATTTTTTCAACAGATCTGCTACTTGCAATAGATCGGTAGGTAGGTATTTTTTTAAATTAATTTTTTTGTTATTTATTTTTTTCAAGTATGTAGGGACTTGATCAAACAATTTAAAAAACTGACTCAGTGGTCTGTGAGTTGGTATGAAGAATGGATTCTACGTCCAAAATACCTCAAAAACGACACCTGACTCGATTCCATAGCCAAAAGCCTTTAAAAAAAACCCTCCCGTAGACCCATTTTAGCTCCATAGTGACTCTAGCGCCCCACGGGTTTGGGCGATCGGGCTGAAAACCTTGCGGGCACAAGGTACATCTGCATATAGATGGTAGACCGAATATTTTGTCAAAATTTCAGACTTTTAAAAACATTCCTACTGCCCACAACGGCCCGGAATGATAGCATGCCATGATAATGATAGCATAATATTCTACGTAAAATCCTCTAAAATAGCCATCAGCCTAGGAAACTTTTGAGAGAATTTTCAACACTTCCAGAACATGCTTTCAAAACGCTAGGTACCAAGTGGATTTTATGTAGAATTGAAAAGCAGGGAAATTTCACCGTTTTGATTCTACCTGTGCTCTAGGTAGACTAAGCGTAGCGAGGCCCCCCCCCCCCTTATCCGGGGAAGGGGTCAACAGAGCAAAGCGAGACCCCCTGGGTGAGAAATGGATGGCAGAGCGAAGCGAGGCACCCCTGCCGAGGAAGTGGCCAACAGAGCGAAGCGAGATCCCCCCTGGGTGATAAAATAGGCGGCAGAGAGAAGGGAGGCCCAATAAATGAGATTTTTGATAGATCCCAGGAGGTCAAATATTTTTAAAAACGAAAAAGTTTGAAAACTTTTTTGAAATAAAATCCAAACAATTTTTTTTTAATTATTCTTATTGAAAGTATTACATTTCTGGAAAAGTAACCTTTATCAAACAATAATAAACCATTGTGTGAAATTTGCAGCGTTTTTCTACTACCTACTTGAGATAGGTAGGTAGGTAATTTTTCTGAGGTAGATAGGTACCTACTTGATTAAAAATTCAAAAAACTGACTAAGTGGTCTCTTGGAGTTGATTTCGTAACTATCCAAGTGCAGTTGCAATTTTTCTACTACCTACCTACTTGCAATAGGTAATTTTTCGTGAGATACCTAGCTAGGTTCAATCCGATAATTAAAAAAACTGGCTCAGTGGTCTCTGGGAGTTGCATACCTAACTATCCAGGAGCATTTGGATTTTTCCAACACATCTACTACTTGAGACAGGTAGGTAGGTAATTTTTCTGAGATAGATAGGTACCTACTTGATTAAAAATTCAAAAAACTGACTAAGTGGTCTCTTGGAGTTGATTTCGTAACCATCCAAGTGCAGTTGCAATTTTTCTACTACCTACCTACTTGCAATAGGCAATTTTTCGTGAGATACCTAGTTAGGTTCAATCCGATAATTAAAAAAACTGGCTCAGTGGTCTCTGGGAGTTGCATACCTAACTATCCAGGAGCATTTGGATTTTTCCAACACATCTACTACTTGAGAGAGGTAGGTAGGTAATTTTTCTGAGATAGATAGGTACCTACTTGATTAAAAATTCAAAAAACTGACTAAGTGGTCTCTTGGAGTTGATTTCGTAACCATCCAAGTGCAGTTGCAATTTTTCTACTACCTACCTACTTGCGATAGGCAATTATTCGTGAGATACCTAGCTAGGTTCAATCCGAAAATTCAAAAAACTGGCTCAGTATTCTCAGAGAGTTGCATACCTACCTAACTATCCAGGAGCATTTGGATTTTTCAAACACATCTACTACTTGAGATAGGTAGGTAGGTAATTTTTCTGAGGTAGATAGGTACCTACTTGATTAAAAATTCAAAAAACTGACTAAGTGGTCTCTTGGAGTTGATTTCGTAACTATCCAAGTGCAGTTGCAATTTTTCTACTACCTACCTACTTGCAATAGGTAATTTTTCGTGAGATACCTAACTAGGTTCAATCCGAAAATTCAGAAAACTGGCTCAGTATTCTCAGGGAGTTGCATACCTAAATATCCAGGATCATTTGGATTTTTCCAACACATCTACTACTTAAGATAGGTAGGTAGGATTTTTTTTTTTTTTTTTTTTTTTTTCATGAGGTATCTAATTACTTAAATCACAAAATTTAAAAACTGGTCAGTGGTCTCTGTGATTGGAATATGCCATGATAATGATAACATAATATTCGACGTAAAATCCTAAATCTCTATCAGCCTAGGAAAAATTTGATAGATTTTTCATTATTTTCAGAGCATGCTTTCAGAACGCTAGGTACCTAGGTAGGTAGGTACCAAGTGGGTTTTCTGAGAAATTGAAAAGCAGGGAAATTTCACCTATTTCACCGTTTTTATTCTACCCGTGCCCTAGGTCGACTGAGCGAAGCGAGGCCCTCCTTATCCGAGGAAGTGGCCAACAGAGCAAATCGAGGCCTCGCTGGGTGATAAAATGGACGGCAGAGCGAAGCGTGGCTCCAGGGTTCGAGGAAATGGTCAACAAAGCAAAGCGAGGCCCCCCCTGGGTGAAAAACGTACGGCAGAGAGACGCGAGGCCCCCTGGATGATAAAATGCATTCCCCCCCACCCCCAACCAGTCGGTCGCTACAACGCCCCTTAATTTTGTTTATTTCTATAAACCTAGCAGTTTAGAGCACCCACTTGGAGCATCCGGTCGGTCGCTACAGTTCCCTACGCCGTTAGCGGCGGACCGCGTCCATCCACGTACGCGAATGGGTTTGTAAAATTGTAATACATTTTATAAATTATTTACGTATACTTTTAACTAGAAATTGTTTTGTACTCTTTCTTATTTACCTATGAAGATCAATTATAACTTGAGTAAATTTAATTCCTATGTGTTTGAAAATGCTTATTTTTTGGAAAATTTCGGGGGGGGGTTCCAACCCCTCTGACCCCCCCCCCCCCCCCCTGGGTACGGCCCTGACCTATACCTATATTAAGGTGGTAAGGTGGTAAGGTGGTATGGTACACCACCTTACCACCAAAACCGTGACACATTTCGTGAAACATCCGCGTCTCCCTCCCCGACTAGCAGTTTGGTCGCGACGCAGCAAAAGAATATTCTACGCTAAAAATGCATTATCGAAAATAGAGTAGGAGGGGTCTGAGGCCCGGTGGGAGGAGTCAGGGGTTGGCTGGCTTTAGCCAGCAGGAGGTGGCCCCCTAGTAAACAGATATTGAAGGGGCAAGTCTGCTTCATTGCTAAAACCACCCTATGTTGACTAATGTGGCTGACTGACTGTGTTTGGTACGCGAAAATACTTCGGTATTGCATGAAATATGATAAGCAAACAGAATTACTGTATTACAAACATATTAGCGAATTCATTGTTTCATCTCAACTACTTATTCATTCTTGCATTGTACCGCATTATTGGTGTTTCAATATAAACATTTCTTATAAGAAATACCTATAGGGCAATATTAAGGTGTTAATTTACATCGTTGTTTAAGCGTATTGACACTTGTGACGCCTCGACTCAACCATTATGCTGGGTCATTCATGTCACGAAATAAATAATGACGTATTTTTAACGCAATTGTTCTTTTCAACTTCGTGATTTCTGCTAATTCAACTTCGTGAGATCTGCTAATTTGTTAGGCGTGAGAACCCCAGTATTTCCTCTTCCTAATATTCTTTGTACTTTTTTCCAGTCTGAATCATATTTTTCTCAGGAGGACCGCCCAAAATTTCTCAGACACAAAAACGCAAAAATCCCATTCAAAAAACGAGCCAGTTTGTATAGTTTTATTTTTACCCACGTATTCGGTTTCGAAGCGGTCATCACTAGATAGGTCACTAGGTCTTCATCACGTAACACCTCAAGAAGCGAGATGGGCCTGATTTAGCCGGCAACGCTAACTGTTCGTGTGAGGTGTCGATGAAACCGTATCGTAAACCATCATGGAATAAAAACGCTGCAAATTTTACACAAGGGTTTATTATTCTTTGATATAGGTTACTTGTACAGAAATTTAATTCTGTCAATAAAAAAAATTAAAAAATTTTTTTTTTGGATTTTTATATTTCAAAAAAAATTTTTTGAGGCGATTTTTTTTCAAAAATGTGTTTTTTCAAAAATTTTTTAATTTTTACTCGAAAGATATTTAACTTCTTGGGATCCTTCAAAAATCCCATTTTTAGCCCCATGAAAGCCCTATAGATCGCCACAGTGAAATCGGATCGTTCCGGGACCCCAAAAACTGGATTCTACGTCCAAAAGTACTTCGAAAACGACACCTGACTCGATCCCATAGCCAAAAGCCTTCAAAAACCACCTTCTGTAGCCCCATTTTAGCCCCAGAGCGCCCCATGGGTTTGGGCGATCGGGCTGAAAACCTTGCGGGCACAACTAGATGGTAAACCGAGTATTTTGTCAAAATTTCAGATTTTTTGAAAAATTCCTACTGCCCAAAACGGCCTGGACGGCGGACGGCGGACGGCGTACGGCGTACGGCGGACGGACATTTCGGATTTAGAATGTAGACCACTTGAAACGGATAATGTCAAATTTTGAGCCCGATCGGAGTCATCGACCCGCGTCGCGAAAACATAGGTGTATTATTCCAAGAATAATAAACCAAAATCTATCAAATTTTTCCTACGCTGATAGAGATTTAGGATTTTACGTCGAATATTATGTTATCATTATCATGGCATATTCCAATCACAGAGACCACTGCACCAGTTTTTAAATTTTGTGATTTAAGTAGTTAGGTAGGTACCTCATGAAAAAAAAAAAAAAATCCTACCTACCTACCGCATCAGTAGCTTCAAAAACCATAGCAAATCTGCCCTCAGTAACCCAAAACCCCCTTGATTTTGAGATCAATCCTGCGCCTGAGCTTCGTTTTTCATCACTGGAACCCGAACAAGTATTCAAAATTATATTATCTTTGAAAAATTCGAATGGTTGCGACTTTTATGGCTTATCTTCCAAAATGATTAAACATGTAGCACTGGCCATTGTTTACCCCCTGACTCATCTGATAAACGAGGCCATTTGTTCAAATTTCTTTCCTTCAGTTTTGAAAGTCGCAGAAGTGATTCCTTTGCACAAGAAGGGGGATACAGATGATATGTCCAACTACCGGCCTATTTCTAAACTCCCTTTGTTCTCGAAGGTATTTGAAAAAGCTATTAATAGGCAGATAAAAGATCACTTCGAGGATAACAATCTATTTGTCTCGGATCAGTACGGATTCAGAACAGGACGGACGACTGAGCAAGCAGTTTTGTGTATTTCAAGTCAAATTTGTGAACATTTTGAAAGAGGTCACTATGTTTCAGCAACAATGGTTGATGTTTCAAAGTGTTTTGATTGTGTGCCTCATAAAACTGTTGCTGGCAAAATTACGATCGTACAAATTCTCCGCTGAAGCCGCAACCTTGATTAAGTCTTACTTGCATAATAGAGTCCAAGCTGTCCGCCTAAATGGTACTGTCTCCGAATTGTCACAAATCGGAGACTTATCCGTAGTTCAAGGTAGCGTTCTAGGACCCACTCTCTTCCTGATATTTTCAAATGATCTTCCTCAACATTCAAATAAAAGGACTGTTATGTTTGCGGATGACTCAACGGTTCTTTCATCAGATTCTTCGTTGGCTGCCCTGGTAGAAAATGCAGATAGTACTGTCGGCGCTATTCGACATTGGTTCCATAAAAACCGTCTCGCTGTTAATGATTCAAAAACGGAGGTGATGTATTTTGGATTAAGGGACTTATCGCTGGCAGTGAGTGTTGGTAACCCTCAGTCCGTTAAAATGTTGGGTGTTGTACTGGATCCGAAACTGAGTTGGAGGCCTCACTGTGAACAGTTGGCCGCGTCCTTAAATAGCGTTTCCTTCCTTTTGCGAAGACTTTCCGACAAGCTTCCCAAGACTGCCGTTCTTGCTGCCTACTATTCAGTTTTTCAAAGTAGGGCTGGATATTGCATCCTTTGCTGGGGCCACTGGCCACACAGCGCCCTTGTATTCAGCAGTCAAAGGAGAGCTGTCAGAGCTATCATGGGCCTAAACTATCGGAAGGACTGCAGAGATGCTTTTCAGGAGCTGGGAACAGCAGTACCAGCCCTGTACATCCTCGCTTGCCTTACCTATGTGCGGAAAAATATCACCTCATTCCCCTCAGCCTCACACACTCACAATACACGAAGTGCCAGTCAGCTTTCGTTGCCCCACTCTCGTTTGGACGTCAGTAGAACTTCTACATCGTGGTGGGGAATAAAATTTTTTAATGCTCTTCCAAAATCTGTCCGAGAAGAGCCTGTGCCAAAATTTAGAATCTCATGTAAATCCCGACTGTCACAAATGGTGCCTTACTCATTTGAAGACTTTTTTCTCAACATCAATCCAGTGAAACGTCTTTAACGTGTACATGCCCTTAATTCATCAATTTACGATTTAATGTTACCATCTTACTTTGTATTTTCAGGCCTAACTTTAATTAACCGTGACCATTGTCAAAAGCACTCTGTGTAATATGGCAAATAAAACGCTTTCTGATTCTGATTCTGATTCTGATATCTTAAGTAGTAGATGTGTTGGAAAAATCCAAATGATCCTGGATATTTAGGTATGCAACTCCCTGAGAATACTGAGCCAGTTTTCTGAATTTTCGGATTGAACCTAGCTCGGTATCTCACGAAAAATTACCTATTGCAAAGGGGTAGGTAGTAGAAAAATTGCAACTGCACTTGGATGGTTACGAAATCAACTCCAAGAGACCACTTAGTCAGTTTTTTGATTTTTTAATCAAGTAGGTACCTATCTATCTCAGAAAAATTACCTACCTACCTATCTCAAGTAGTAGATGTGTTGGAAAAATCCAAATGCTTCTGGATAGTTAGGTATGCAACTCCCAGAGACCACTGAGCCAGTTTTGGTTTATTATTCTTGGAATAATACACCTGTCGACTGCTGGGACATGTTGAGTAATTAACAATGAATCCAGAAAGCACAAATCGCAAATTTACTTCCGAATTTTTGTCACAATTTTTCACCCATCAATAAACAACTCTTTTTCTGAGAAACACCGTCCTTCATTTTTTCGCGCTCGTCGTTTTCACTTCCGCTTCCATTTTCGAACGCCATGGAGGATGTATCAGGGGCCATGACGTCACGTTAGTTCTTCCTTTCCGTCACACCTATGTTTTCGCGACGCGGGTCGACGACTCCGATCGGCCTCAAAATTTGACATTATCCGTTTCAAGAGGTCTACATTCAAAATCCGTTAAATATTTTCTGAGTTAAAAATATAGAATTTTTGAAAAAACACATTTTTGAACAAAAAAATCCAAAAAAAAATTTTTTTTGAAATAAAAATCCAAAAAAATTTTTTTTAAAATTTTTTCATTGACAGAATTTAATTTCTGCAAAAGTAACCTATATATCAAAGAATAATAAACCCTTGTGTAAAATTTGCAGCGTTTTTTTAATTATCGGATTGAACCTAGCTAGGTATCTCACGAAAAATTACCTATTGCAAGTAGGTAGGTAGTAGAAAAATTGCAACTGCACTTGGATGGTTACGAAATCAAATCCAAAAGACCACTTAGTCAGTTTTTTGAATTTTTAATCAAGTAGGTACCGATCTACCTCAGAAAAATTACCTACCTACCTATCTCAAGTAGGTAGTAGAAAAACGCTGCAAATTTCACACAATGGTTTATTATTGTTTGATAAAGGTTACTTTTCCAGAAATGTAATACTTTCAATAAGAATAATTTAAAAAAAAAATTGTTTGGATTTTATTTCAAAAAAGTTTTCAAGCTTTTTTCGTTTTAAAAAATATTTGACCTCCTGGGATCTATCAAAAATCTCATTTATTGGGCCTCCCTTCTCTCTGCCGCCTATTTTATCACCCAGGGGGGATCTCGCTTCGCTCTGTTGGCCACTTCCTCGGCAGGGGTGCCTCGCTTCGCTCTGCCATCCATTTCTCACCCAGGGGGTCTCGCTTTGCTCTGTTGACCCCTTCCCCGGATAAGGGGGGGGGGGGGGGCTCGCTACGCTTAGTCTACCTAGAGCACAGGTAGAATCAAAACGGTGAAATTTCCCTGCTTTTCAATTCTACATAAAATCCACTTGGTACCTAGCGTTTTGAAAGCATGTTCTGGAAGTGTTGAAAATTCTCTCAAAAGTTTCCTAGGCTGATGGCTATTTTAGAGGATTTTACGTAGAATATTATGCTATCATTATCATGGCATGCTATCATTCCGGGCCGTTGTGGGCAGTAGGAATGTTTTTAAAAGTCTGAAATTTTGACAAAATATTCGGTCTACCATCTATATGCAGATGTACCTTGTGCCCGCAAGGTTTTCAGCCTGATCGCCCAAACCCGTGGGGCGCTAGGGTCCCTATGGAGCTAAAATGGGTCTACGGGAGGGTTTTTTTTAAAGGCTTTTGGCTATGGAATCGAGTCAGGTGTCGTTTTTGAGGTATTTTGGACGTAGAATCCATTCGCACTGCACTGCACATTTTTTCACTGTCACCTTTTGTCCCTGTAAAATTATAAAATCCTACTTTTACAGGTAAAATTAATTACGCTGTGAACGCATTTGGCCTTAACAAAACTCCGGGGTATATTTTTGGGTTATTCCCGAAAATATAAGAGCATAATCATAGAATAATAACATACAATAATAACGTACATAACACATGGTTACATAATTTATGCCCTTAGGCTGCAAAGCAAAACGACATGTTGAGTAAGTTTAAACATTTCAGAACAACCTTTAGAATCCCCTAGTGGGGTGAATCCAAACGAGCTGGCTTCAGCAGTCGTGGATAAAATAATAAACAATCCCATCTCTGTGGGTGTCAAAATTAGACGGGGACTCAGGCGTCCCCTTGTCGATTGGACGTTGTGCTTTGCAATCAGAATTGCCGGAGGACAGCTAGTGTGAATAGCCCCTTAGAGAGTTTGAAGATAAAATTTATCTTCAATATTTAATATGACCTGCTCAGACAGGATGTGCTTAAGCTTGCACTCTGCCGCTGCATGAGAACGTAGGAATCGACAAAGTCCTACGTGGCTCGACTCGCTTAGCTGACATTGCTGAACGCAAGCCTGGGAACAGGATGCTGAACATATTGGCGAGTCGGCCTTTTGCTGAGCAGAAAGAAGTCCTCTGGCCTTTATATTGTATGTTGACAAGTTTTATAATAAAACAATGACCCCTTTTTGATGCCTAAAAACAATGGCTGGATTGTAATTGAAGGCGAAAAGAAACCCAATTTTTTCGATCAACTGATGTGAATCAAGCATCAAAGTTGAAGAACAATTTAGTGTGAACCTAGTGAACGGGGGGAGGAAGGTTACTTCCTTGAATTAACTCCCTTGTCTCTACTTTGGGGAAAAGTGGACAATGGTGGGACAATTTCCGAACAGGTTCCGGTTATTTTCCACGAGGTATCATCCTTGGTGGAGTTGAATTGCTGTGGGTCTTTGCGAGTCGTCAGTTAATATTGACACGACTTGAATGCACTTTATGACCTGCCGAGTGTGGAGGTTTTCATGAGGGTGAGGGGGTGTCGGGTTTTTTGCCGACCCCCGAGGATGACCCACAGTCTGTGAAACGGGAAATTTAAATCGGTTTCCCGTTGGGTTTCTTAGTTGCATATGAACTATGCCATCATGTCACTCCGGGGATTCCCCGAAGTGGGTGAGGATGTTAATTAGCTCCTCAATGACGAGGGATCGCGGCATGAGACGGCTGATAACCGTCAAGAGGCGTGCTCACCGCCTTTTAATTTTTCCTCGTAAGGAAACCGAGGAGTGTAATAGAACCCGAGAGCAATGACATGGTAGTGGGAGGTCAATAATTTCGGAGTGACTCTCCGGGGGTACCCAGTGAAATCGGGTATTGTTAATTTTCTCCGCAACATCCCTGAAATTTGAAGGGGGGAGATAATTTTTGCTCCGGGGAATGAAATTTTGATAAGCCGAGGAACGTTAGGCAATTGATTCTTCACGAATCTTGAATCTCGAATTTATGTACTTAATTCTGCCGTCGATTTTGCCTAACGAGAGGAGTTGTTTTACTCCTCGTAATTTTGGTTTATTATTCTTGGAATAATACACCTATGTTTTCGCGACGCGGGTCGACGACTCCGATCGGCCTCAAAATTTGACATTATCCGTTTCAAGAGGTCTACATTCAAAATCCGAAATGTCCGTCCGCCGTCCGCCGTACGCCGTACGCCGTCCGCCGTCCGCCGTCCGGGCCGTTTTGGGCAGTAGGAATTTTTTAAAAAATCTGAAATTTTGGCAAAATACTTGGTTTACCATCTAGTTGTGCCCGCAAGGTTTTCAGTCCGATCGCCCAAACCCGTGGGGCGCTATGGGGCTAAAATGGGGCTACAGGATGGGTGTTTTGAAGGCTTTTAGCTATGGGATCGAGTTAGGTGTCGTTTTCGAAGTATTTTTGGACGTAGAATCCATTTTTGGGGGTCCCGGAACGATCCGATTTCACTGTGGCGTTCTATAGGGCTTTCATGGGGCTAAAAATGGGATTTTTGAAGGATCCCAAGAAGTTCAATATTTTTCGAGTAAAAATTAAAAAATTTTTGAAAAAAAAAATCCCCCCAAAAAATTTTTTTTGAAATATAAAAATCCAAAAAAAAAAATTTTTTTAATTTTTTTTATTGACAGAATTAAATGTCTATACAAGTAACCTATATCACAGAATAATAAACCCTTGTGTAAAATTTGCAGCGTTTTTTTTTCTCCGTCGGGATGAATACTATCCTTTGAAATGGAAGGAAGTTTTGAATGTGAATAAACCGGCCTGGGGTGCGTCGCATTTGGACGGCCGGATGGCTTATCTTTTCGCTGAGACGGCGTCTTTCAGCGAGCGGGCCCCCGACGTCGTAGAAATCGACGGCAGGAGCCGGCGAAGAATAAATTTCCACTTGAGATTCTTAATTAAATTTGCCGAAGGGTTTTTTCCTTCGATGAAACAACGGGACTTAACTGGATGACGTGGTGTCGTCCACCCTTTGGGCCCGTTTAGGGTCACCTAGGTTTAAGCAGTGTGTAATAAGTAATTACTTTCAGATCATCTGAAATTGTGGAAATTTATCTGAGTCCCGTTGTCCCTCAGAACGTACTAATGATGTTCGTGAGGGTTTTTATTAGGTTGGCTAACTAAGGTTTCGTCCAGAGATCTGTGAACATCTGGCGATCGGATGGGGTTAGAGTGAGTATTTCACTTCCCTTTTAAAAGCTGTCGTCTTGACGTGACGAGCTGGTGGCCGCGTAGGACCGTAAATAGGTCAAAAGGTTTTCTGTCGACGGCAGAGAACCCCCTCCCGCTTTTGAAGGGGTGACAGTTTTTTAGTTTGACCTGAATGGCGATGGGATATCATTGCCCGGAACTTCGTTCCTTAATTTTGGAGTCGTAAGTTTAGGTATTTACGCTCCGGGGATCCCGGCTGGGTGTAACCTGGGAAAAGGACTGTATTGAATGTCCTAATAAAGTTTTAAATACCCTCGAATGCTAGTTAGCCTTAGCATGGGGTTTGATGATGGATCTACACTGAGAGAAAAATGGTGCACCACGTACCCGTTAAAACGGCCAAATTACGAGATCCCGCTAGTTTTTTTATCGGGCAGTGATAATTTTTCTCGAGAATGCTTAAAAAACTAGAGGGTTGTCATAAAAACTTCACGAGCATCGCTAATGCTTCACGGGAATGGATAATATTCTCAAGAGAGTTTGTAAGACTTTCACGAGTCAGAATAGGGACTTCACGGGTTTTGATAAGAGGCAATCCTCACGGGTAAGCTTAAATCCGTTTTCTAACGAATCTTCATAAAACCTGAAGGGTGGCGTTAATTATTCACGGGGATTCTCAATTATTTCACGGGCCCTGTAAAATTCTCCACGGGTTTGACGAAGAAAACTCAGGAGACGTCATAAGGAGCGCATGGGTCGTTAAAAAAACTTAAGGGTGGTGGCATTTTTTCACGGGTATTGGCAATTCTCCTAACATACCCGTTAAAACACCATTCGGGCTGTCCTAAGCTTAGGTACCAACACCCGTTAACATGCTTCACCGGCACTAATAACTTTTCACAAGTGCAAGTGTTGACCATGAACTACCGGTGAAAAGATACTCGAGTTGTCCTATGCGGGGAAAACCTCCGTGAAAATTACCGGAGGGTACTGAAAACTTATCTAATGGCCCAGGAACACCCGTGAAAAAAGTATTCGGGTTTTCGTAAGTGTAAAAAACCCCGTAAAAATAGCAGTAGGGAACCAAAAACTTGTCTAATAGTTATGAAATACCCGTGAAAATTTTATTCGGGCTTTCGCAAGAGTAAAAAGGCCCGTGAAGATATCTGGAGGATAGGAAAAACTTTTCTAATAGCTCTGAAATGCCGTGTACACATCTATCGGGTTTTCCTAAGTATAAAAATGAGCCGTGAAGATTACTGGAGGATACCAGCCAAGTTCCCAATAGCCCTGACGTACCCGAGAAAACATTATTCGAGTTTCCTACGAGGATTAAGACCCGCGAAGAAAGTATCCGGGTTTCCCTGAAATACATAGGCCAGAACATTACTTACCCGTTGAAAGTAGTTTCAGTAATGGAAGGGAGTAATGGAAACCCGAGAAAATACTACTGGGCTTCATATTATGAAGATCAACAACAACAACACTGGTTTTTTTGTGCGACGCTAGAAAATTTTCTTTCTTCCATTCCTAACTAAATATAATGCCTTCTAACCAAATTTTTACCAAGCAGGTGGTTGAAACAAGTGTTTTCTTCCCTCAGTTTTGAATGTCTATCCTCAAGTTCTTTAATCCTGTTTTGTGAAAGCAACAAACTACTCTCGCACTCCACGTGGGCAGGTTCATCTTATTCATCGACTCACATTGCAGCAAGCGGTAAGTGATTGTTGTATACTACCTTTATAAAGATAAATAAGATAAATCTGTTCACAATGATGAGCCTATTTAATTTACTTGAGCCTCAAGATACGAAAAAGTGGTTTCATTTTACAAGAATTGCCCGTGGACATGTTCAAGGGTGGAAATAGGCTTTAACGCCCGAAATAGCTTCAAGTCCCGAGAAAATGTTATGGAAACCCGTAAAAATTACAACAACCCGAGAAAAACCAACCCTTACGGAAACCCGTGTGGCACCAGTCACAGGCTTTTGCCAGCCGCACCCGTGAGGCAATTAGAACAAGCCATCAATTGAATTGAATAGATGAGCGCAACCTTTTTGTTATTACGATATATTTAATGAGCGAGAGAAACTAAGAAACAGTAGGTATCTAGCGACCAAACTATGCCACACTACACATCATCCACGTGATGCTCATTACGTAAACAACTGCACCCTAACGACCGATGCGTAATAAAACCTTATGCCGATCAGAGGTAACGAACGGCTCAGGCTGCAAAAATCGTTTTGGAGTCGTTGGAATCAGCCTGAAAAGCTCATTCCATAGACCCTTGTACCAACGAAATCGGACAAAAACTTCCGTCCCCCTTTTGAGGCCTCCTTAGTTACACATCAGAGATAAACAACTTTCGTCGTGAAGGACCTCCCGAAAACCGATGAAGGGGATGAGGGAGGGAAAATCAAGGTAGCCTATAACCACCCCCGGAACTCGCTGATGACAATGAGACCACCCTCATGAAAATCTGTTGAGCCGCTCGGGCGTGATGCTCTGTACACAAACAAACAAACAAAAAAAAAAAAACAAAACAAAAAAAAAACATACATGTCGAAGAGGTGAGCGCACCTTTCCATTTTTTGGAAAAAGGTTGCGCTAAAAACTCGTGAGATTGCTGAGAGGACCCGAGAGGCTTACAAAAACCCATGAAATAGGCGTCAGGGGTGGGGGGACAGGCTGTATAAGCAGAGCATGTCCGTGAGGATTCATCAGTTTTCTGTGAACGTTCCGAGTGTTCAATTGAGTGCGTGTGTGCCATTGCTCAACTCAAAATTAACATCTTTTCGCTGGACTAAGTAGTTGGTGCGTTTGCTAATAACAGTATTCGTTGGCTAAGCAAATACCTACCTATCAGCTTTGGGCATTCGGCTCGTACGTTTCTTGGGTCATGGGGGACACCCAAACCCAATCGATACATCACACTCACATCATGGGGCTTATCGGAGCCTCTCATCGACGCTTTCCAAGGTCAGCTATCACACTAATATTCCTGCTCATTTTCAGTACTTTCCTTGAGTCAAATTTACAATGCAATCTGCTCAACTATTTGAAATACAATTGAATACTTACATAATGGATCCATAATCAATGGCTCCATAGTCAAAATGCTGCAAATGTTATACAAGGGTTTATTATTCTATGATATAGGTCACTTGTGCATTAATTCTGTCAATAAAAAAATTTGGGGAATTTTTTTTTTAATTTTATTTTTTCAAAAATGTTTTGTTAGTTATTACTCGAAAAATATCTGACTGCTGGGATCCTTAAAAAAATCCCAGTTGTAGCCCCATGAAAGCCCCATAGATCGCCACAGTGAAATCGGATCGTTCCGGGTCCCCCAAAAATGGATTCTACGTCCAAAAATACTTAGAAAACGACACCTAACTCGATCGCATAGCCAAAAGCCTTCAAAAAAGCCTTCCCATATCCCCATTTTGCCCCATAGCGCCACACGGGCTTGGGCGATCGGGCTGAAAACCTTGCGGGCACAACTAGATGGTAAGCAAACTAGATGGTAGGTGGTGGTAGATGGTATTTTGTCAAACTTTTTAAAAGATTTAAAAAAAATCCTATTGCCCAAAACGGCGTACGGCGTACTCCGTACGGCGGACGGACATTTCGGTTTTGGAATCTAGACCTGTTGAAACTGGTAATGTCCAATTTTCAGGCCGATCGGAGTCGTCGACCTCCATCGCGATTGCATCGGATTAAGTACATTGGAATCAAAGGGAGACGCTACGACCTCAGTACAGGTGATACATTGTTCCATAACTACCTGTAATACAAGTAACGTTGACCCCCCCCCCCCATGTTTCTCCCAGTCAGAAGCCACATGATTGGGTACCTAATGACTTTTTTTCAGTCCTGGAAGTCCTTTGGTTTATATGAGCCTAACGTGAGCAATAATGTTTCAGACATAGACGACAAAGCCACAGCCGCGTTGGTTGCTCTACCCTTCGCCCTCCAGACGCAGAAAGTGAAAAACACCAATTAGGGACACCAGGACGCCGTTTCAACTATCGAAGAACCCTTCCTCAAATTACTTAGCCATCGCTATTTCCCCATGCTGATATGCAAATTTACCAATTTGATATGTAAATTAGCAGTATTTATAGTGCTGTGGATACCACAAATTTGATATTTTATTTTTACGAGTTCCTTATACTCTTATTTGAATTATTGAACTATATTGTATTTATATTATCATTATTATTATTATTATTATTATTATTATTATTATTATTATTATTATTAATGAGCTATAGGTACTCATCCCTGCGTGTTACTACAATTTTTTTTTTTTTTTTTATAAAACTTATTGTTTTCCAGAATCTCAAGTTCTATTACCTATGCTTTCAGAGTGATGATTGAAATCTGAAACCGAGCTATACTATCAATCTTTAAATTTATTTTATGTTGTAGGTACCTACGTTTTCAGAATATAATGAGCAATAATTGTTGTTCCTAGGATTTTCTTAGCAATATAACTATCATAATCTTCTTCAATTTGTTTTTTTTTTCTCATTTTTCTCATCATTTAAGAACTTATCATTATTTCAAATAATTGTCAACTTATAGCATCCTTATCCAGCCTGCTCCTCCTTATCCGTGACATCGTCTCATGGGTCTAC
The DNA here is from genome assembly GCA_955831195.1 of Pilophorus perplexus. Taxonomy (NCBI): domain Eukaryota; kingdom Metazoa; phylum Arthropoda; class Insecta; order Hemiptera; family Miridae; genus Pilophorus; species Pilophorus perplexus. The sequence continues at coordinate 11,249,153 of OY037007.1, read as the reverse complement.
TTCCTACTATTCCGATAGAATTCTAATTGGGTTCTTCTATTGAGAATACATGAGAGGACACCCTCTCTGGTATTCTTAATAGGAGAACCCGATTGCAATTCTTTCGAGAAAGTAGGGAGTAGACCCGTGAGAAAATTTCACTGGTAGGGGTGAGCGCGCCCGATGGAAATACTCACGGGTACCAGGAGGATTCTAGTGTGGGATTCTCACGGGTACTGGTACTGCAGTTTTAACGGGTGCAGCGAAATGGTCAGGAGTATCCTCATGGGTAAATGATTGCAAGCCCGATGGAATATTCACGGGTCAAATGGATACATCCGACGATATTTTATAGGGCAATTGTAGCATCCTCACAGGTGAAATAGACTTGCCCGATAAAATCTTCATGGGTACTCAGGCAAAGCCCGTTGACATTTTATAGGGCAATTGTAGCATCCTCACAGGTGAAATGGATTAACCCAATAACATCTTCATGGGCCGACTTAAGCACCCGAGAAGATGTGGTAAAATACCTGTGAAAATGGCTTGAATTCACCCAACAACCGGTTCACGGACTAAGGGTACTTAGGGCACCCTGTACAGACACAAGGGGTATTGTAGCGACCGACCGGATGCTCCAAACGGGTGCTCCAAACCTCGGTTTTAAACCAAGTTAAGGGGTATTGGGGCGACCGCGGGTGCTCCAAGCGGGTGCTCCAAACTTAGGTTTTCAAACAAAATTATTTTTGATTTGGTGCCAGAATGGCACTGCGGAAAAACTCCCCATCCAAAGCTTTTTGAACAGAAAAACGGACTCCGCTCCGAGGTCCAAGGTTTTTGGAAATATAAAAATGATTTCATATTTGCGCTGTAGCCCTAGCGGTCGAAAGTTCTAAAGGTCGAGCACATTTGGGCTAGCCTCCATTCTCGTAGTTTTTCGGGTCCAAGAACTCCTTGGAACCAGTGGCGGATCCAGAGGGGGGGCGCCCCCCCCCCTTCAACGAGAAAATATATGAATTTAAAATTTTATAATCGCCTAAATTTGAAGAGAAGTAGGTACTCAACATAAAATTGATTAGGTATTTGTCTGTGTGTTGTGTGGTGGCTGCAATGCGTTCAACACTGTGCCGAAAAGGTGTCAGGACGACAAGCGACTGGCGTATAGTGAATTTATGGACTATAGAATATTGGGTGGTCAGAGGGGGGATGGCAGTTGGCCAAGAAAAAAAACGCTGCAAATTTTACACAAGGGTTTATTATTCTTTGATATAGGTTACTTGTACAAAAATTTAATTCTGTCAATAAAAAAAATTAAAAAAAAAATTTTTTTGATTTTTATATTTCAAAAAAAATTTTTTGAGGCGATTTTTTTTTCAAAAATGTGTTTTTTCAAAAATTCTTTAATTTTTACTCGAAAGATATTTAACTTCTTGGGATCCTTCAAAAATCCCATTTTTAGCCCCATGAAAGCCCTATAGATCGCCACAGTAAAATCGGATCGTTCCGGGACCCCAAAAACTGGATTCTACGTCCAAAAATACTTCGAAAACGACACCTGACTCGATCCCATAGCCAAAAGCCTTCAAAAACCACCTTCTGTAGCCCCATTTTAGCCCCAGAGCGCCCCACGGGTTTGGGCGATCGGGCTGAAAACCTTGCGGGCACAACTAGATGGTAAACCGAGTATTTTGTCAAAATTTCAGATTTTTAAAAAAATTCCTACTGCCCAAAACGGCCTGGACGGCGGACGGCGTACGGCGTACGGCGGACGGACATTTCGGATTTAGAATGTAGACCACTTGAAACGGATAATGTCAAATTTTGAGCCCGATCGGAGTCATCGACCCGCGTCGCGAAAACATAGGTGTATTATTCCAAGAATAATAAACCAAAAACGCTGCAAATTTTACACAAGGGTTTATTATTCTTTGATATACGTTACTTGTACAGAAATTTAATTCTGTCGATGAAAAAATTGAAAAAAAAAATTTTTTTTTGGATTTTTATCTCAAAAAAAATTTTTTTTTTTGGTTTTTTTTTGTTCAAAAATGTGTTTTTTCAAAAACTCTGTATTTTTTACTCGAAAAATATTTAACATCCTGGGATCCTTCAAAAATCCCATTTTTAGCCCCACGAATGCTCTAAACATCGCCCCAGTGAAATCGGATCGTTCCGGGACCCCCAAAAAATGGATTCTACGTCCAAAAATACTTCGAAAACGACACCTAACTCGATCCCATAGCTAAAAGCCTTCAATAAACCCCTCCCGTAGCCCCATTATAGCCCCATAGCGCCCCACGGGTTTGGGCGATCGGACTGAAAACCTTGCGGGCACAACTAGATGGTAAACCAAGTATTTTGCCGAAATTTCAGATTTTTTAAAAAATTCCTACTGCCCAAAACGGCCTGGACGGCGTACGGCGTACGGCGTACGGCGGACGGCGGACGGACATTTCGGATTTAGAATGTAGACCTCTTGAAACGGATAATGTCAAATTTTGAGCCCGATCGGAGTCGTCGACCCCCGTCGCGAAAACATAGGTGTATTATTCCAAGAATAATAAACCAAAAACGAAAAACGCTGCAAATTTTACACAAGGGTTTATTATTCTTTGATATACGTTACTTGTGCAGGAATTTAATTCTCTCAATGAAAAAATTTAAAAAAAATTTTTTTTTTGGATTTTTATCTCAAAAAAATTTTTTTTTTGAATTTTTTTGTTCAAAAATGTGTTTTTTTCAAAAACTCGGTATTTTTTACTAGAAAAATATTTAACATCCTGGGATCCTTCAAAAATCCCATTTTTAGCCTCGCGAATGCCCTAAACATCGCCCCAGTGAAATCGGATCGTTCCGGGACCCCAAAAAATGGATTCTACGTCCAAAAATACTTCGAAAACGACACCTAACTCGATCCCATAGCTAAAAGCCTTCAAAAAACCCCTCCCGTAGCCCCATTATAGCCCCATAGCGCCCCACGGGTTTGGGCGATCGGACTGAAAACCTTGCGGGCACAACTAGATGGTAAACCAAGTATTTTGTCGAAATTTCAGATTTTTTAAAAAATTCCTACTGCCCAAAACGGCCTGGACGGCGGACGGCGTACGGCGTACGGCGTACGGCGGACGGACATTTCGGATTTAGAATGTAGACCACTTGAAACGGATAATGTCAAATTTTGAGCCCGATCGGAGTCGTCGACCCTTGTCGCGAAAACATAGGTGTATTATTCCAAGAATAATAAACCAAAATGGTCCGTCCGCCGTCCAGGCCGTTTTGGGCAGTAGGAATTTTTTTAAAAATCTGAAATTTTGACAAAATACTCGGTTTACCATCTTGTTGTGCCCGCAAGGTTTTCAGTCCGATCGCCCAAACCCGTGGGGCGCTCTGGGGCTAAAATGGGGCTACAGAAGGGGTTTTTTGAAGGCTTTTGGCTATGGGATCGAGTCAGGTGTCGTTTTCGAAGTATTTTTGGACGTAGAATCCATTTTTTGGGGTCCCGCAGCGATCCGATTTCACTGTTGCTATCTATAGGGCTTTCATGGGGCTAAAAATGGGTTTTTGAAGGATCCCAGGAGGTTAAATATTTTTCCAGTAAAGAATAAAGAATTTTTGAAAAAACGAATTTTTTTTGAGAAAAAAAAAATCAAAAAAAAATGTTTCAACATTTTTCTTTTGACACAGAAATAATTTTTGCGCAACTAACCTATATCAAAGAATAATAAACCCTTGTGTAAAATTTGCAGCGTTTTTTTTTTTTTAAAGGTTTTGAGCTATCGGATCGAGTTAGGTGTTGTTTTCGACGTATTTTTGGACGTAGAATCCATTTTTTGAGGTCCCGCAACGATCCGATTTCACTGTTGCGATCTATATGGCTTTCATGGGGCTAAAAATGGGATTTTTGAAGGATCCCAGGGGATTAAATATTTTTCGAGTAAAAAATAAAGAATTTTTGAAAAAAAAAAAAAATTGTTTCGAAAGAAGAAAACTCAAAAAAATTTGTTAAAAATTTTTAAAAGTTTTTTTGACAAATAATTTTTTCACAAGTAACCTATATCAAAGAATTATAAACCCTTGTGTAAAATTTGCTGCGTTTTTTGGTTTGGGGGTACTTATCTTTCATTCAATAATTTTCCGCCCCCCCCCCCCCCTCAGAAAAATCCTGGATCCGCCCTTTTGTTCCAAGTTGGAACAAAACAAAATTTTATGCCGTCATGACGCTGACTCGTCTCTTTCATTCCCGATCGCCAGCCAAGAGCCGTGAGAAAGGAGAATGCGATAAGCCGGGCCTTTTTTTTTTTTTTTTTTTTTTTTTTTTTTCACCAGGCTATCGTTCAAAGTGCATGTGCAGCGGTTGTTCATCGTTGATAAATCGGTATCATCACATCTCAGAAAATGTAGGCTATATAAAATTCCCCATGTTTGAAGTTGGCTAAAACAGATTCTTGTAAAAATAAAAAGATTTCCAGTTTAGCCTGTTCCTTTCTCACCAAACATTCACAGCCCGTTTGCCGAAATTTTCAGAAAGAGGAGAAAAAAAGGAATATAGGAAAAAGTGCGAGTCCAATCGTAATCATAGAGAAAATTGCGATTACAGTCTTAAACATAGGGGAAAACGCTGCAAATTTTACACAACGGTTTATTATTATTATTATTTCATATAGGTTACTTGTGGGAAAATAAATTCTATTCCAATTAGAAAAATTTTCTATTAAATAAACATAAAAAAAAAAAAAAAAAAAAAAAAATTGAAAAAAAAGAAAAAAAAAGAAATGTGTAAAGAAATGGTACGATGTTTGGACAGATGTGGAACCTATAAAAAAATTAAAAAAATTAGGCGCATAAGTAATTTTAAATAACTCGGATTATGCATCTGAAATTACTTGGAAAATATTTGACCTCCTGGAATCCTTCAAAAATCCATTTGTAGCTGCATGAGAGCCCAATAGATCCCCACAGTGAAATTGAATTGTTCTGAGACCCCCCCCCCCCCCCCTCATAATGGATTCTATGTCCAAAAATAATTCGAAAACGACACCTAACACGACCCCACAACCGAAACCCTTCAAAAAAGCCCTCCCGTAGTCCTTTGTTAGCCACCCTTTTTTAGGGTGATCGGGCTGAAAACCTTGTGAGCACAAGAAAATGGTAAACCGAGTATTTTGCCAAAATTTCAGATTAAAAAAAAATCCAACTGCCCAAAACGGCTCGGACGGCGGAAGAACATTTCGTTTTTGGATTCTAGACATCCTGAAATGGATAATGTCAAATTTTGAGGTTGATCAGAATTTTCGACCTCCGTCAAGATTACAAAGGTGTATTATTCCAAGAATAACTAGCACTCGGACAGAAGGCCTCACTTCGCTCGTCCGACCACTTATTCTGACAGGGGGAATCGGATCCCCTCTCGATCTCAAAAGCTACAGACGACCAGTCTGGAATAACTCAATTGAAGACGAATCTAGAGAGAGAGAAAAGCGAGTCCGATCATGGACTTCGTTTGTTCTAAATTTAGCATTATAATAATTATAATAATCTTCGAATTATTCGAACCCCGAGAAAGTTGCGAGTCCAAGCGCCATCGAGATTGGACTTTTTAAGCAAAAAAGGTACGAATATTTGCGCCCGGCGCTAATTACGCTTGATGGGCATGTCGTATAATTTGGCCTGGAATACAAATCCACCAAAAAGAGTTGAGGTTACTTTTTAGTAAGAGGGCTGCGCCTCATCTCAATCTGCCGAGGGGGAGGCAGCAGGAGCTCCTGGAGCAAGAAAAGCCTGCATTATGCATACCTACCCTGCCTCAGAGCCTGTATGAATTAGTTGTATAAATTACTGTATTTTTGAGATCCGCTCTGTCATTGTGCTTCTTGCATTTTTACAGGTAAATGGAATTTTCTTCAGTTCAGTTGGTCGCCCTTCACCAGCTACTCACAAGTCAGTGATCGAGTGAGTTGTTTTATTGATGAACACGCCCTGAATGAATCAGGCATATGGTCCCAGATACAGGCTGCTGTATCTCCCATAAATTGATATATTATATCAATTCTGCGTCAAAAATGTCTCCGAAAACGAAACCATCACACCCCCACGTCTAGCCTATTGGAAACCCCACCGATCCCCACGCGGTCATAGCAATGTGGTGTCCTTTCCGATGTTTGAACGTTGGGATTGGTTTATGGATTTCCCGGATCTGTTCGACCGCGTGGGGCTCGGTGGGGTTTCCAATAGGCTAGACGTTGGGTTTTTCGAGAGACGAGGTCGTTTTCGGAGACATTTTTGACGCAGAATTGATATATGGGAGTCCTAGACCTGACCAACAGCTCAACAACTATTTTCGTTGAGTTGAATGGTAAACCCATTCGCAATCCTACTGGCTCCTGATGCTTTCATTTTGTTCACAGACTGTCGTTCAATACCCTCGTAACGTTGGCGGTCATGGCGCAGAATGAAGAGCAGAACGATTCGTGTGGGTTTGTCGTGACGATACGCGAAAATGGTTTTCGAAAGGTAGAGGCGAATGTGGCAGTTTCGGATTTGGTGGGATGGAAGAAGACCTGGCGAGCAGTGGAAGTGGTTGATGGATCTGATGACCCGTTGAAATTCAGTTGTTCGTCGGACGTCAATCGGCAGTCATCAGCAGCAACAGACACTCGTTTGGATGGTGTTATTGAACCGTCAAGTGTTTCCCAGCGTATCTCTCCCATCAGCGAAGTCTTACCGTGTGAATCTGACTCTGCATTGACTTGTAACGTTGCCGTACAGGCCAGCTCTGAAAAGACCCCAACGAGTTGCCGACTTCCCTACAACGGCCACCATGAAGACAAAAACCACTACAGCGTCTGCCCAATTGTCCTGAGCAGCGTCATTTTGAAAAGGGAACACGCCAAATGGCTCAAGTCCATCCCGGATCAAACGGCGATCCCTCAGTTTATGAATTACGTCATCGGCTCTTCGTGCACTCGAATTCTACTGAGCAGCAAATGCACCGACGATTGCTCCCGGAACCATAGAATCGCTCTCAACTTCAAATTCCCTCCCAAATCCGCCAATATGGTCTTCAACGTGTTTACCAAGTGGTTCGTCGAAAACGCCACTTCGCCGGATTTCCGTTCCATCCTGCTCGTCTTGTCCCAACTCCCTGAAGACCCCAACGCGCTCATGATCGCCGTCTCTTACGTCACGATGGCGCCCAAACTGCCCGACCAATTACGCCCTGCTTTGTGGATCAAACTGGTTGAAATTCTGGTGAACACAGTGGGACTCCTTCCCGAGGAGGCTGTCAGGACTTTGCTGCTTTTTGCTGTAACGCCCAACACGGAACAAAGTGATATTTCGAGTCTGTTGTGTTTGGAGAAATCTAACGTGTATCAGGCGGTGAGTTGTTTGTGGCACATCAACGAAAAATTTGTTTGCCCTATGGATCTCATCTTCCCACTTCTGAAATACTGCCTGGCGGAAATGCCAGAAGATTTGAAGCTTACGAAAGACAGAATTGTCGTTGACTTGCTAAAACTGCCTCGATGCTTGTTGCTTAAAAAATTCCACATCATCGACAAATTTCTCAGCAGATTCTACCCCCTCAATTCAAAAAAGGTTTTGGCGTTTCGATCTAGCGTGTTATACGGGGCTGTCCCCACACTGTGCAATGCGTACGAGTCAGGTCGCGTCAAAAGCACCGGCCCAGTGAACCCAAAATGGTCCCATTGGTACATTCACAAGACTCGAGTGGAAAGTCTTGGATTGGTACTGAAGAACAATCAGAAGACTAGACAACAGGAAGTGACATCTTTCAGACGGTTGACGAACCTTCCATACGGAAACGACTTGGGAACCACCTTGTCGTGCCAAGACGCGTTCAAATTGATAGCAAATAGAAATATATTGGACCATGGAAAATCATCGATGTTTGACCTCACCCCTAAACCTCCTGTGGACTCGTTACTGACTTGTCTGCAATCAGCAAAGTACGACGAACTGGTGGAAATTATATCGTCCTACGATCAACTGCACAAAGCAAACTCGCTGGATTTATGCATGGAAACGTTGCAGCAGGCGTTTTTGAGCTGCAACAATGTTGATATCCACCGAGCAGTTCTCGCCCTCCTCAAATACCTTCCGGGCTCGCTGGCTGTTCGCCGCTCCATCAAATGTGCCTTTGCTCGCATGCTGAACGGTGTTGTCAGGAAATTCTATGTAGACGCTGACTACGACGCCGCCATCAAACTTTTGAAGACGATGAGAATCGCTGGGGTCAACCATTTGGAACACATACCCGATGGGGTTGACCAGAACAACTTCATCATCATGTGCAGTGACGTACATTTCCAGCTGAGACTGTACCATGAGGCCATTCGTACGCTCCGCTACAACAATTGTATTTTCGCGCAAGATTTCGCATTCACGGAGCATTTATACGCTTTTGAATACGTCGTGAAAAACATGCTCCGACGGTTTATTAAAGAGCGACGTGCGGATCTCGCTCTACACGTGTTTCAGTTGGTGTTGAGTCTTCAGAAAGATATGCACTACCCAGTGGAAATTGGAAAGTACTACGAAGCGGTTATATTATTGTGCTTTGCTGAAAAAACCGCCATTGCCAGAGGGGACGGTGCCAATTTGTACGTTTTAGTCGACCAGGTGTGCGGCAACGGGGTGAAATTCCGGCCAATAACTTATCGAAGTCTGTTGGTAGAACTGTATAGAGCCCATGCCCCCAAACACATCGTTCGTCGCGTCTTGTTGACCTGCTTGCATCGCAATATCTACCCGGATTTCTCCCTAGGCCCCAAATCCCAACTTCTTTTGGGCAGTCACCTCTCCAAAGACGAAATGACCATTTACTTGACGAACCTCTTCGCGTATTTCACCGGCAACGGCCAAAATGTCACCGGCCCTTTCGTCGTGAGGTTCGCCGAAAGCCTGCCGCCTGACAACAAGCCCTTCCCAGTCACCAATCATATTATGAAAACACCACGATCCATAGAGAGCGCGCTGGCTAGGTTAGAATCCGCCCTAGATGACATACTTGATGATCATTGTTCAGTAATTTCCGACGATGCACTCACAATACCAGCGCAAGGAGTAGAAAAACTAATCGAAGCGTTAAAACGTACAAACATATAATTAAATTTTCTGGTCTTTGTATTGTACAGAGTTGTATTGTTCGTAATGTTTCAATTGTATTACATTTTGGCCTTGAATACTTTGGAGCACTCAGTAGATTGACGGTTTCCAATTGTACATTTTCATTGTAAATAACAATGTAATAAATAAACAGCACGAGATTAATCAATTATTACACACCCCCTTTTGTGAAGGTCTTTGATGAGTATGGGTTTGCTAATTTTACTGGCTTACTGTGAAGTTTAGAAATACAAGATTCAAGATTCAAGATTCAAGATTCAAATTTTTTATTTGCCGCAAACAACATGTGTATCAGCAATAGTCAAACAAAAACTATAAACTACAACAATACATGAAAAAATCGTAAAAAATGAAGGAAGAGATACAACGAACAAGGGCATACCATATAAGTGAACACTTGAGAGCACAGGAAATGAACATAATTTAGGAAGCCACTCTACAGGGAATTCGCATTGACAATATCCCCCAGGAACTCCTCAAAGTCATAGGGCGCTGACTTAATGAGATACCGCTTGACCCGGGCCCTAAAGATACCAACTGGATCACCGCGCAGGCTGGTGATATCAAAGAATAATAAACCCTTGTGTAAAATTTGCAGCTTTTTTTTTTTTTAACGTAATCCCTGTATTTTATACCTTATTTTTTCAACGGTGAAATCGAAATTTCGAAATTCGATCCGGAAGGGGTTAAATTTGTAGGGGGTGAAACCAAAACGCTGCAAATTTTACACAAGGGTTTATTATTCTTTGATATACGTTACTTGTGCAGAAATTTAATTCTGTCAATGAAAAAATTAAAAAAAAATTTTTTTGGATTTTTATCTCAAAAAATTTTTTTTTGATTTTTTTGTTCAAAAAAGCGTTTTTTTTTAAATTCTGTATTTTTTACTCGAAAAATATTTAACATCCTGGGATCCTTCAAAAATCCCATTTTTAGCCCCACGAATGCCCTAAAGATCGCCCTAGTGAAATCGGATCGTTCCGGGACCCCAAAAAATGGATTCTACGACGTAGAATTGGACGTCGTCCAAAAATACTTAGAAAACGACACCTAACTCGATCTCATAGCTAAAAGCCTTCAAAAAACCCCTCCCGTAGCCCCATTATAGCCCCAGAGCGCCCCACGGGTTTGGGCGATCGGACTGAAAACCTTGCGGGCACAACTAGATGGTAAACCAAGTATTTTGCCGAAATTTCAGAGTTTAAAAAAAATTCCTACTGCCCAAAACGGCCTGGACGGCGGACGGCGGACGGACATTTCGGATTCAGAATGTTCTTGAAACGGATAATGTCAAATTTTGAGGCCGATCGGAGTCGTCGACCCCCGTCGCGAAAACATAGGTGTATTATTCCAAGAATAATAAACCAAAAACGCTGCAAATTTTACACAAGGGTTTATTATTCTTTGATGTACGTTACTTGTGCAGAAATTTAATTCTGCCAATGAAAAAATAAAAAAATAAAAAATATTTTTTTTTGGATTTTTACTCATCTCAAAAAAAAAATTTTTTTTTGGGGATTTTTTTGTTCAAAAATGTGTTTTTTCAAAAACTCTGTATTTTTTACTCGAAAAATATTTAACATCCTGGGGTCCTTCAAAAATCCCATTTTTAGCCCCACGAATGCCCTAAAAATCGCCCCAGTGAAATCGGATCGTTCCGGGACCCCAAAAAATGGATTCTACGTCCAAAAATACTTCGAAAACGACACCTAACTCGATCCCATAGCTAAAAGCCTTCAAAAAACCCCTCCCGTATCCCCATTATAGCCCCAGAGCGCCCCACGGGTTTGGGCGATCGGACTGAAAACCTTGCGAGCACAACTAGATGGTAAACCAAGTATTTTGTCGAAATTTCAGATTTAAAAAAAAATTCCTACTGTCCAAAACGGCCTGGACGGCGGACGGCGTACGGCGGACGGACATTTCGGATTTAGAATGTAGACCTCTTGAAACGGATAATGTCAAATTTTGAGCCCGATCGGAGTCGTCGACCCCCGTCGCGAAAACATAGGTGTATTATTCCAAGAATAATAAACCAAAATAGAATCGGACGAACCATTCCCGAGTTATGGGCTAAAATGTGCGAAAACACGTTTTTGCCAAAATTTGTCTTTTGTTTGCCATGCCTGCCCCTCCCTTATCATCAAAGTAGCTCAAATCAAAATCTCATGAAATAGCTGCGATGGGACATTTGAACAGCTTTCACGAGAAAAAAAAAATAATAATAATAAAAAAATAGGAATCAGGCCAATAGTTTCTGAGCTACAGCCGATAACGTTCTGAACGTGGGTTTCCGCTTACCAATCGTAAGCGGTTTTGGTTAAAATGTTTTCTCGGTTCCTATAGAGCTCGAATTCTAGGAGATTCAATGTAATTTTGATTACCTATAATATAGGTATTATACACGGGTGTCAGGAATGGAAAATAGGTAGGTTTGACTACGGTGCCGACCAATTTGCGATAATATGACATATTATGTCAGCATTTGGAGAAACACTTGAACAAAAAAAGCCTGTCATCGCCGAAATCCTAAAACTTCATGAGCATGATAGCCCTCGAAATTGGCCATTTTCAGCAAAGGGGAAATCTATAGATTTCTTTTTCTATATTCTGTATATGTTTGAAAATTAAAGTATATTCTAGCTAAAATGCACCTTGAACCATTTAAAAATTTCTCAGTTACATGATGCTGCTTTACAGAATGAAATTTTACTCCCCAAGCTCCAGAACGTATACTAACATCTATACATGCATGTGGGCCAAGTATACTAAGTATCCGTGTGTATATGTGTCGGTAAGGGTGTATGGGAAAGAGAGAGGGGTTCTCTGGAGAATGAAAATCGCAGTGATACGCGCGGATACAAAAATTAAACTTTTATCTGAAACTTTTATCTGAATTTTTCTGAATTTTTATCTGAATTGTTTATTGTTGTCATTTTTAAAGCAGCATCATGTAGGTAACTGAGAAATATTTAAATGGTTCAAGGTGCATTTTAGTTAGAATATACTTTAATTTTCAAACATGTAGAGAATATAGAAAGAAGAAATCTATAGATTTAGACGTGAGTATTTTCCACTTTGCTGAAAATGGCCAATTTCGAGGGGGCAATCACGCTCATGAAGTTTTAGGATTTCGGCGATGACAGGCTTTTTTTGTTCAAGTGTTTCCCCAAATGCTGACATCTCGCAAAATTGTCGGCACCGTAGTCAAACCTATTATCCATTCCAGACACCCGTGTATATTATAATAGTATAATATACTATTATATTATTATTATTACTATTATATTATTATATTATAATAATAAAGGTAATATAATACCTATAATATAGGTATTATAATATAATAGGCACTATTATATTACCTATAATAGTGCCAGTTCCGCTAGGCCGCATCGTTTAGGCGCTGAGCAAAAAAATAAAATAAAATAAAATTGCGAAAAAGCGGGTTTTTGAATTGTTACCTACCCACTTTCAAGCTTGAATTATATCCTCTAAACTATTATTATAATAGTTTAGGTTATTACCTACTAGTTTAAATTATTACTATAATAGGAATGCGAAAAATGAATAGGGACACTTTTGTAGCAAATATGGTGAGCTTCATTAGCTATATAGATGATTTTTCTGTATGGACTACCATTACATATATATATACCTTCTTCAGCCCCCCCCCCCCCCCCCCCCACTCACCCCGCATGAGTCTAAAACCATCGATGAAGAAACCGCTTCAGCTCTCAACATTTCCACCTAGAATCATTAAATGATGCAATAAATTTTATTGCATATACACTCACCTTTGAAATACAATTTATGACGGCCGACGAAGACTGGCAACCCTCGGTAGACCCGGTAGGCCTGGAAGGATAAAACAAAATTAAATTTAATGTCCATTGCAGGTTGACTCCCAGAGATGACCTAAGAAAAGAAGAACGTGGAAGGTAGTCACTGCTGGGAGTTTTCAGGCGGTTCCCAACAGGGCTACTTATTACATGGATCCACCTCCAGCTGTCCGCTAAGGGGGGAGGGGACAATTCCCATCTTGGACAGGACCAAACGCTCAACCCCTATTATGGGGGAGGATGCATGATAGCACGAATATTGGGAGCTGTCGCTCGATCAGTTATCCCAAACTTGGGTAGAAGGAATTTATTTTTAAATCTGAAATTTACTGTACTGGCAGACTTCAATTGAAAAAGTGCCAAATTTTGGAATAAATTTCATCAATTTTGGAAGGTTTGAAATTTTTATGCATTGAAGATCTAGTGGTGTAAGAACGATTGAGCGTAGTCTGCCATCGATATTCGGGGGCTTTCCATTGGCAGACTCGAATTCAAAAAGTGCAAATTTTGGATTTAAAATTCAACTATTTTGGGAAAGCTGCAATTTTGGTAAATTGTAGTGTCTAGTGTGTGTATGTTTTGTAACGCAGTCTGCCATCGATATTCCGGGGCTTTCCATTGGCAGACTTCCTTTAAATAGAAAAAAACTGAAGTTGCAAATTTCAAATGTAAAATTCAACTACTTTGGGAAAGCTGCAATTTTGGTACGTTGTAGTGTCTAGTGTTCCAAGGGGGCCCAGTCGGGACCGTTTAGCAGCGCCAACGCGTCCTCCCTGGTCAAGCGACGCCGACCAAAAGCCGCCTGACGAAAATCCTCCAATTCCGGGCACACGCATAGAAAATGGAAGGTGTCCTCCCGGCTGTGCCCACCGCATACCCTGCACTCTGCAGAGGTTTCTGTGTGTCGCCCTGCTTGGCGGTGGCGCTGCATGAAGCAGCATTCCTTCCTGTGAGCTCCAAAATGAGGAATGAAAAACAAGAGAAACTGGAGAAAACAAAAACCCCATAGAGACAAGAGTAAATAGGTACACATGTTGATTCTGCGTTGCATAATACGTAAGTCATACATAATAATGTAATATATTATATTGTATCTGAACCTCCGGCAGACGGCTTTCAGCCATGCTGTACAGTTTATTAGGTAGGTACTATTCTTTGTACCCCAGAAGTTGTACTTTATTTTAATAAACTATATCTATCTATCTATCTATCTAGTGTCTAGTGTGTATAAGATTTGTAACGCAGTCTGCCATCGATATTCCGGGGCTTTCCCAGTGGCAGACTTACTTTAAATAGTAAAAAACTGAATTTTTCCACTTTTGAGGTAAAATATTACCTTCTTTGGGATGAGTCAAATTTTGATATTTGATTACATTGTAATACTACCAAGGCAGAGGATACTTTCTGACATCGTCTGCCAACGAAATACGGGTGTTCTTCTCGGCAGACTTACACTATGCTCTTATAGGTATTCATCACAATATAGGCTTTTTATTATTATAGTCCAGTCAAATAAAACATCTTACCTTGCAAAATGGGGGATAGTAGATCTTTTTTGATACGTTGTCTGGCTGGATGAATAGGTACATGAACAACCCAAGTTTGCGACCTCGGAAGCCGACTGGAACATTCTCAAAAATACGAAAAACCACAAAATTGCCCGTTTTTTCACCTCGAAGGACCACTTTTTCGATAAAAACTTCGATATCATTTTTTATAGTAAACAAAATTTAGAACAATAATAATTATTGTGGACAATTATTGTTCAAATTATTTGAGACAGATCGGTTTTCCTAGCATTCATAAATCCAGCTACTTACTCAATATTTAGCACGTTTCGCATATTTGGCCAACTTTAGCGATTTTTGGGTTTGTGTCACTCGGGAAAATTGTGCGATCATTTCTATTATCATATAAACCCACCCAGAAGCCTCAGAGAGGTCTGAGAGGGTACTCCCCCGTCCCTCCCCCCATCCACTTTATTTTTCTTTCTTAAATTTTATATGATATATTATATCATAATACCCAATTAATGATCGAGATAAAAAATATAAAAAATACACTACTACCAACCGAGAAAACGAATTTAAACCAAAATATGAAACGCCCAATCTTACACCGCTCGGTAAGCGGAAGCACGTTTTTCAAAACGTTTTTGGCTGTAGCTCGGAAACTATTGGCCCGATTCCAAATTTCTTTTTTTTCTCGTGAAAGCTGAATAAATTCCCCGTCGCAGTTATTTCATGTGAAATTTTGATTTGATCTTTGGTAAGGGAGGGGTGGGCACGGCAAAAAGTGGCACATTTTTAAAGAAAAAAAAAAAAACGTGTTTCCTTGCACATCTCTGCCTATAACTCGGGAACGGTTTGTCTGATATTACTTTTCTTTTTAGTTGGTGAAAGCCGATTAAATTTTAAGTAATGGATGACACATTGCATGTCTATTGAAACGACAACATTGCCATTAGTATTCGTCGCAAAGGGTGGAAACAAGAGATTTGACCATCCATGACCACCTTTTCTGGACATTTTCTTCGCTCCCTCCGAGACTATTTCTCCGATCGAAAATTCATTGCCCCCACGCAATGAGCTGGTCGGCGAGAAAAATGTGCCATGCAATTAAAAGATGAACAGAGTAGTGAATAAGCTAATCTGCTGGCGAGATAAAAACATCCTGTCTTGGATGAGATTACAGGAGCTCCTTTGGAGCACAAGAAATTTGGGCGATTCCTGTCTCGTCTCCAAAATAATCCATTCCTGTCAATGACAACCTGTTTCGTCTCTGTGTTTATTTTATTTCTTTATCGCGAGAGCCTGTCTCGTCTCAACCTTGCCCCTTGTTATGGGTACCAAAGAACAGCCTGACTCGTCTCCGTAGGCTATGTGATCAGTTTGTTCCGATCCGAACCAGCCATGACCTTACGCGAGATGCTCAGCCAGCGGGGCAAAAAAATGCTCTTATTGAATAATTTTAAATATAATCTATATCGGGAGTTGAGTAGTGGCGAGACCCAGTGGCGCTGCAATAACCGCACTTGCCGTGCATTTATTAATACCGTTGGTGAGTACATCACGTGTTTTCGCATTTGTGTTGACGTTTAACCTAAAAAAATGATCCTACCATCAGCTCATGGTTTTCCGTTGTAGGAGAGGATGATGGTGTATGAACAAAAAAGGAAATTTATGTCCACGCTGCCGAAAAATCAGAGTGGGGTTTCTGAATACCTAAACGAGCTGCCTGAAGGCGATCTTTTAACAACTAAGGAAGAAAAATTTTTATTGTTTAATTCACGCGACCTCATCATATTCGGATGTGATTCGAATTTAACTTTTTTGACAAAGGCTGAGAAAATTTTTATGGACGGAACATTCGAATATTGTACCAAGTTTTTCCTGCAACTATTTACCCTGCATGGTTATTTTTCGGGCTACTACGTGCCATTATTGTTTTGTCTACTCCCCGATAAGGAACAAAAAACCTACACTTCCTGCTTCAACAAAATTAATGAAATCGTTCAGGAGAGAAACTTGGTGTTTTGCCCCAAGTCCTTCGTTGTGGATTTTGAAGTGGCCATACATAATGCCATCAACCATGTATGGCCGCTCACTTCAATAGCTGGCTGCCGTTTTCATCTTACCAGTGCTTGGTGGAAAAAAATTCAAAAATTAGGTCTTAGTACAAATTATCGAAACAAAGATGAAGTGGGGATGTGGCTCAAATGGTGTTTCGGTTTGGTCTTTTTGAACCCTTCCGAGGTGGAAGACTGTTTCTTCCATGATGTTTTACCTCTCATGCCAGATGCATGTTTCGAACAATATAGTGCATTTGGTAATAAGCATGTGGTCCGATGATAACCCTGATCTTACCCGAACAACCAATGCATGCGAGTCATTTCACAGTCATCTTGCCAGATCTTTCTACTCCGCCCACCCCTCCATACCACTGTTCGTAAAGGTACTGCTTGAATTCCAAGCAGATAACTACTTGAAATTCAATAGTATCAATCGTAATATCAGAAAACCTGGCAGAGCGTCGAATAAAAAAAAAGAATTAATTATGGAATGCAATGTTGAAAAATATAAAACAGGAGAACTGACTCGCCTCGAATATGTTAAAAAAATGTCAGGGTATTATGTTAAACGTTATAACGTTAAAAGCGAGAACCAGCCAGCAGTAGTTTTCGAAGGAGGCCATTGAATTTTTTGTGAACAACATGGTTGTGGCATATTTTTGTACAATACACGGTTCAAGGCTAAAGGAACAGTTCATTTCTACCGTTCCCTTTCCCAGAGACGAGTCGTGCTGTCGTTTAGACGAGCCGTGCCGTAGGCTTAACTCCCTAATCTGGAGGTAGGATTAACCTGAGACGAGACAGGCGACGCCCAGAAATTTCTCATGATAAAATGCCTGTCACCAATGTGGTAGGCAGAACTGAAATAAAGAGACCCTCTCTGGTTGGGGTTGTAAAACTTAAACAATGTGGCTAGGTTTGCATTGAAAGTTAGTAAAGTTTCTCAAGGAAATGGTTAGGGTGTAATCCCGGAAGGATACTCCGGGTTGGGGATGACCTAGGCTTGAGGTCTAAGATCACCTTTGAAATACATTGCGGGGATAGTCGAGCTCCGGGATAACCGGAGGGGTGGAGGCTTGCAATTGAAGCCTAAAGAAGGCACCTAGTGTGCTCAAATCAATTCTTTGATCTGAGCTGCAAAGTTGAATTAAATTTTCGTGACAACTTGAGAGAGGAAGAAGTTTTCCTCTGTATTATTGGCCCCTATACTTGGGGATTGACGACAGCTGATCAAGTGCAGCTGATTGGGTACAAGGGCGGATCCAGGATTTTTCTGAGGGGGGGCGGAAAATTATTGAATGATAGATACCCACAAACCAAAAAAGTGTTCTGGGCGACCCCCCCCCCCCCCCCGGGGGGGGGGGGGGGGGATTTCAAAGATTGAGCCTTGGGCTTGGAATCCAAGCCTTGGATAGTTGCATTTGGGCTATATTTATTTATTCATTCATAAAACAAAAAACATTTTCACAATAAGGAAGAGAGTCATGATTTGTATACATAGGAACCAATAATTGGTTCCAAAAGAAAAATTATTTTTCTTGATTTGGCCTATAGGTCTCTGACCTGTCCAGGCCTGTCATTCCCTTAATAGCTATTGAATATTACATACCAATTAAAATTACAATTTATAGCGACTTAAAATATAATTTGTATTTTCTAAATTCTTAAAATAAAGTAGGTAGGGCTTCTTTTTTGAAAATTGACGTTGACCTCGCGGTCCTTAACGAGAAAGGCAGGGTTTCAAATAGCGCAGGCGCAAGCCAGGGTAACTGCCGAGTGAAGAAGTCAACTTTTGGATGAGGAATTCGCAAAATGGTTGTCTGACTAGTATATTTCTATTCTGACTTGTATTTTTTACCACCTCATGCTGCCTAAACGTGCCCCGAGATTTGAAAACGTAATTTACTAGTCTACTAGATGCTCCGGCTCGCTTTGCTCGCCTACGCACCCAGCTGGGGGGCTCCGCCCCCCAGACCCCCCGTGGGCCTCGCTTCGCGAGGCCGATCACTTATTCGGACAGGGGGGCCTCGCTTCGCTCGGCCGGGGGGGTGTGTTCAAACCCCTACTCAGACATAAGGCCTCGCTTCGCTCGGCCGACCGCTTATGCAGACATGAGGCCTCGCTCCGCTCGGCCGGGGGGGTCTGCGACCCCCCCTATTCGTTCCCCCACCTACAAAAAAAAAAAAAAAAAAAAAAATTCCCCGCCTCCTCCATCTTTGTAACGTCCCTGAGTACGTCTTTCCAACTTCCTTGACAGCAGCCGGGTTGGAAGACCCAAACGCGCCGGGATCTCAGGAAATCTAAAATTTTAAACTCGCCGTCAGAAATCGCTCGTCGTCGGAAATCGCTCGTTGACAATTTTCTATTAAAATTCGCATCTCTAGGTAGGATACGGTTGAAACCCCGTTTCGATCCGACCATTAATAACTAAGATGGCCATATTTGGGCCAATTTGACCGTGCCAATTTTCGGTCGGCCGGGGGGGGTCTGCGACCCCCCCTAGAGACTCTTAAACGGTCGCCCGAACCAATAGAAAAAATCGGGGTATTTTTACGACTTACCGTTTAGTCAGAGTAGGCCGACGACATACATACTGACTGACACACACACACACCCACAGAGACGGTGAGAATTAGTGATTTAGACTAGATGCTCCGGCTCGCTTTGCTCGCCTACGCACCCAGCTGGGGAGCTCCGCCCCCCAGACCCCCCCGTGGGCCTCGCCTCGCGAGGCCGATCGCTTAAGCAGACATAAGGCCTCGCTCCGCTCGGCCGAGCGCTTATTCGGACAGGGGGGCCTCGCTTCGCTCGGCCGGGGGGGTGTGTTCAAACCCCTACTCAGACATAAGGCCTCGCTTCGCTCGGCCGACCGCTTAAGCAGACATGAGGCCTCGCTCCGCTCGGCCGGGGGGGTCTGCGACCCCCCCCTATTCGTTCCCCCGCCTACAAAAAAAAAAAAAAAAAAAAAAAAAAAAATTCCCCGCCTCCTCCATCTTTGTAACGTCCCTGAGTACGTCTTTCCAACTTCCTTGACAGCAGCCGGGTTGGAAGACCCAAACGGGCCGGGATCTCAGGAAATCTAAAATTTTAAACTCGCCGTCAGAAATCGCTCGTCGTCGGAAATCGCTCGTTGACAATTTTCTATTAAAATTCGCATCTCTAGGTAGGATACGGTCGAAACCCCGTTTCGATCCGACCGTTAATAACGAAGATGGCCATATTTGGGCCAATTTGACCGTGCCAATTTTCGGTCGGCCGAGGGGGTCTGCGACCCCCCCTAGAGACACTTAAACGTTCGCCCGAGAGTATAGAAAAAATCGCCATATTTTTAGCGCTTACCGTTTAGTCAGAGTAGGCCGACGACATACATACTGACACACAGACACACAGAGACGGTGAGAATTAGTGATTTAGACTAGATGCTCCGGCTCGCTTTGCTCGCCTACGCACCCAGCTGGGGGGCTCCGCCCCCCAGACCCCCCGTGGGCCTCGCTTCGCGAGGCCGATCGCTTATTCGGACAGGGGGGCCTCGCTTCGCTCGGCCGGGGGGGTGTGTTCAAACCCCTACTCAGACATAAGGCCTCGCTTCGCTCGGCCGACCACTTAAGCAGACATGAGGCCTCGCTCCGCTCGGCCGAGCGCTTATTCGGACAGGGGGGCCTCGCTTCGCTCGGCCGGGGGGGTCTGCGACCCCCCCTATTCGTTCCCCCACCAAAAAAAAAAAAAAAAAAAAAAAAAAAAAAAATTCCCCGCCTCCTCCATCTTTGTAACGTCCCTGAGTACGTCTTTCCAACTTCCTTGACAGCAGCCGGGTTGGAAGACCCAAACGGGCCGGGATCTCAGGAAATCTAAAATTTTAAACTCGCCGTCAGACATCGCTCGTCGTCGGAAATCGCTCGTTGACAATTTTCTATTAAAATTCGCATCTCTAGGTAGGATACGGTTGAAACCCCGTTTCGATCCGACCATTAATAACGAAGATGGCCATATTTGGGGCAATTTGACCGTGCCAATTTTCGGTCGGCCGGGGGGGTCTGCGACCCCCCCTAGAGACACTTAAACGTTCGCCCGAGAGTATAGAAAAAATCGGGGTATTTTTACGACCTACCGTTTAGTCAGAGTAGGCAGATGACATACAGACACACACACAGAGACGGTGAGAATTAGTGATTTAGACTAGATGCTCCGGCTCGCTTTGCTCGCCTACGCACCCAGCTGGGGGGCTCCGCCCCCCAGACCCCCCGTGGGCCTCGCTACGCGAGGCCGATCGCTTAAGCAGAATTGTGGGTGAATTGCCGCTTGTGGGAGTATTGCCACCTGTGGGTGTATTGCCGCCTGTGAGGGTATATTGCCGCCTGTGGGTGAATTGCCGCCCCCCAGACCCTCCCTAGTGGGTGTATTGCCGCTTGTGGATGTATTGCCCACTGTGGTTGTATATTGCCGCCTGTGATTTGGGTGAATCATGGTATGAAAATGATTAGCCGAGTGAAGTAAGGCCCCCTTGTCAAAGTGCTAGTCTATTAGCTGAGCGAAGTAAGTCAAAGTGCTAGTGAAATCAATTTTCAAAAGTCTACTCTCTACCGCCCGAGCGAGGAACCGCCCCCCCCCCCCCTCCTTGCCATAGTGCTAGTGAAATCAAATCAAATTTGAAAACTCATAGGGAAAAAACCCATGGGGCGATATGGGGCTAAAAAGGCCGAGGGGGTAGAGTTAAGTGTCGTTTTCCAAGTATTTTTGGGGACGACCTATGGAGCTTTCATGGGGCTATACGAAATTAGACCCCCTGTCAACGTGCTAGTGAAATCAAATTTCCACCATCAATAATAATAGAACTACCTATGTGGGTGGCCGAGCAAAGCGAGTCCCCTGGCCGTTAAAATGATCGGCTGAGTGAAGTATCCCCCCCCCCCCCCCCCTCCCAACCTATCATAGTGCTAGTGAAATCAAATCAAAGTTGAAAACTCACAGGAAAAATATGGGGCTAAAATGGCGAGGGGGTAGAGTTAAGTGTCGTTGGAAGGGAGGGGGTTGAAGGAGGGGAAAACGGAAAAAATCCTTGAGGGCGCTCAACCTATCTCAGAACGTAGAGCATTTTTGAATTTCTAGAGATTTTCAAGAATATTATATATATTAGTGATATAGATTATTTATAAGGGTCTTGCGTGATCGCTCGTACATAAGTAAGGACCCCCTGTCAAAGTGCTAGTGAAATCAAATTTGAAAACTCCACCATCAATAATAGGAGAACTACCTATGTCGGTGGCCGAGCAAAGCAAGACCCCTCTGGCTAATAAAATAATCGCCCGAGCGAAGCAAGACCCCCCCTGTCATTTGAAAAGTTTGAAAAAAGCCTCCCCTGGCTGGTAAATTGATCGGCCGAGCGAGAAACACCCCCTGGCAACGTGTCAAATTTGACAACTCACAGGAAAAAAAACCCTGGGGTGCCATCAATAGTTAGTTGCTCGCCTACGCACCCAGCTGAGTAACCCTAGTGGGGTGCATAGCATCGATGGACACGTTCATAACCCTGCATCAAGGTCAACTGCTCCTTCAACATCAACCCCCCTGGCTGATAAAATGATCGGCCGAGTGAAGTATGCCCCCCCTCCCACCCTGTCATAGTGCTAGTGAAATCAAATCATAGTTGAAAACTCACAGGAAAAATATGGGGCTAAAATGGCGAGGGGGTAGAGTTAAGTGTCGTTTTCCAAGTATTTTTGGGGAAAGTAAGGCCCCCTGTCATAGTGCTAGTGAAATCAAATTTGCAAAGCCTTCCCTTGATAATAATAGAACTACCTATGTCGGTGGCCGAGCATTGCGAGTCCCCTGGCCGTTAAAATGATCGGCCGAGTGAAGTATGCCCCACCTCCCACCCTGTCATAGTGCTAGTGAAATCAAATCATAGTTGAAAACTCACAGGAAAAATATGGGGCTAAAATATGTAATTTATTACATATAAATATGTAGGTAGGTAGGACAATTGAATCCCCTGGCCGGTATAATGAAAACAAAGAAAAAATATGGGGCTAAAATGGCGAGGGGGTAGAGTTAGTGTCGTTTTCCAAGTATTTTTGGACGTAGAATCCCCTGGCGGATAAAATGATTCCCTGAAAATTTCATCAAAATCGAATCAATAGTGGCTTAAATCCCCACTCCTTTTCTTTAGTTGAAGGAGGGGAAAACGGAAAAAATCCTTGAGGGCGCTCAACGTATCTCAGAATTAAGATCATTTTTTTTATTTTATTTTTATTTTAATTTTTTATTTTTATTTTTCAAATTAAATTAAATTTTTCGATAATCGATTCAATTTAAATCGATTCATTTAATTTACGTCCGTCCGGGAGATATCACGTAGACCTTGCTCGCGCCCCTTAAAGGCTGATGTCCCACCCGCTCAGAGTGATGAGTGAGGGCGGGGGGATAGAGGGTGTTGAGAGGATGGGAGTGAAGCCGAGCCAGAATTCACCCGACGCGATGGGTCGGTGGCGATGGCCCAGTTTTTTCAAAACTCAACTCGCGCTCAAAATTCACTCGATTTCGAAATGAATTTGGTCGATATCTCCTATTAAAATTCGGATCTCTAGGTAGGCTACGGACGAAACGCGGAAAAAATCCGTCTATTAAAGGAGGAATAAATCGAAAAAATTAATTCAGCGAATTCGCGCGCGCCAAAAAATTCGCGCAATTCGCTTATCTGACGTAAAATTGGTCGAGGAATCCGAATCCGGTGAAAAAAATAGGGGTTCCCATTTGAAATAAGAAAGTTCATGTCAATTGCGCCCATTTGAGCGCATTTTAGAAAAATCTCGACCCCCCTAGAGACACTTAAACGGTCGCCCGAGACGATAGAAAAAATCGCCATATTTTTAGCGCTTACCGTTTAGGAGGAGTAGGCCGACGACATACATACTGACTGACTGACAGACACACACACAGAGACGGTGAGGATTAGTGATATAGACTAGATGCTCCGGCTCGCTTTGCTCGCCTACGCACCCAGCTGGGGGGCTCCGCCCCCCAGACCCCCCGTGGGCCTCGCTTTGCGAGGCCGATCGCTTAAGCAGACATGTGGGTGAATTGCCGCTTGTGGGTGTATTGCCACCTGTGGGTGTATTGCCGCCTGTGAGTGTATATTGCCGCCTGTTGGTGAATTGCCGCCCCCCAGACCCCCCCTAGTGGGTGTATTGCCGCTTGTGGATGTATTGCCCACTGTGGTTGTATATTGCCGCCTGTGATTTGGGTGAATCATGGTACGAAAATGATTAGCCGAGCGAAGTAAGGCCCCCTTGTCAAAGTGCTAGTCTATTAGCTGAGCGAAGTAAGTCAAAGTGCTAGTGAAATCAAATCAAAACTCACAGTAAAAAACCCGGTGGGGCGCTATGGGACTAAAATGCCGAGGGGGTAGAGTTAAGTGTCGTTTTCCAAGTATTTTTGGGGACGACCTATGGAGCTTTCATGGGGCTATACGAAATTAGACCCCCTGTCAACGTGCTAGTGAAATCAAATTTCCACCATCAATAATAATAGAACTACCTATGTGGGTGGCCGAGCAAAGCGAGTCCCCTGGCCGTTAAAATGATCGGCTGAGTGAAGTATGCCCCCCCCCCCTCCCAACCTGTCATAGTGCTAGTGAAATCAAATCAAAGTTGAAAACTCACAGGAAAAATATGGGGCTAAAATGGCGAGGGGGTAGAGTTAAGTGTCGTTTTCCAAGTATTTTTGGGGAAATTAAGGCCCCCCTGTCAAGTGCTAGTGAAATTAAGGCCCCCCTGTCAAGTGCTAGTGAAATCAAATTTGAAAAGCCTTCCCTTGATAATAATGGAACTACATATGTCGGTGGCCGAGCAAAGCGAGTCCCCTGGCCGTTAAAGTGATCGGCCGAGTAAAGTATGCCCCCCCCTCCCACCATGTCATAGTGCTAGTGAAATCAAATCAAAGTTGAAAATTCACAGGAAAAATATGGGGCTAAAATGGCGAGGGGGTAGAGTTAAGTGTCGTTGGAAGGGAGGGGGTTGAAGGAGGGGAAAACGGAAAAAATCATTGAGGGCGCTCAACCTATCTCAGAACGTAGAGCATTTTTGAATTTCTCGAGATTTTCAAGAATATTATATATATTAGTGATATAGATTATTTATAAGGGTCTTGCGTGATCGCTCGTACATATAGATCCTTGTTTTGGGGGGGGGGGGGGGGGGGGGGGGGGGGGGGGGGGGGGGGGGGGGGGGGGGGGGGGGGGGGGGGAAGTAGGACCCCCTGTCAAAGTGCTAGTGAAATCAAATTTGAAAACTCCACCATCAATAATAGGAGAACTACCTATGTCGGTGGCCGAGCAAAGCAAGACCCCTCTGGCTAATAAAATAATCGCCCGAGCGAAGCAAGACCCCCCCTGTCATTTGAAAAGTTTGAAAAAAGCCTCCCCTGGCTGGTAAATTGATCGGCCGAGCGAGAAACCCCCCCCCCCCCCCCCCCCCCTTGGCAACGTGTCAAATTTGACAACTCACAGGAAAAAAACCCTGGGGTGCCATCAATAGTTAGTTGCTCGCCTACGCACCCAGCTGAGTAACCCTAGTGGGGTGCATAGCATCGATGGACACGTTCATAACCCTGCATCAAGGTCAACTGCTCCTTCAACATCAACCCCCCTGGATGATAAAATGATCGGCCGAGTGAAGTATGCCCCCCCCCCCTCCCACCCTGTCATAGTGCTAGTGAAATCAAATCATAGTTGAAAACTCACAGGAAAAATATGGGGCTAAAATGGCGAGGGGGTAGAGTTAGTGTCGTTTTCCAAGTATTTTTGGACGTAGAATCCCCTGGCGGATAAAATGATTACCTGAAAATTTCATCAAAATCGAATCAATAGTGGCTGAAATCCCCACTCCTTTTCTTTAGTTGTAGGAGGGGAAAACGGAAAAAAATCCTTGAGGGCGCTCAACGTATCTCAGAATTTAGATCATTTTTGGATTTTTCGAGATTTTTTAATTTTTTAATTTTTTTTTTTTAATTCAATTTAATTCAATTTTTCGATAATCGATTCAGTTTAAATCGATTCTACTTTTCTCGATAATCGATTCCATTTAAATCGATTCATTTAATTTACGTCTGTCCGGGAGAGATCACGTAGACCTTGCTAGGCTGATGTCCCACCCGCTCAGAGTGATGAGTGTGGGCGGGGGGGGGGGTATCGGCAGTTGGTAACCCGAGCCAGAATTCACCCGTATTGCTGCCTGTGGGGAAATTGGAAAACTCCACCATCAATAATACGACAACGAACCCAGAAAAAAAAATTTAATAAATATGTAGGTAGGTAGTAAATTTGAATGTGTAGGTAGGTGGTAAGCCGAGCCAAATCCACCCGGCGGCCGTCACCGCCCCGCGATTTAACGATGGGTTCAAACCCCTCCACGCTTATTCGGACAGGGGGAACAACCCGCGTGATCCCTGAAAATTTCATCAAAATCGAATCAATAGTGGCTGAAATCCCCACTCCTTCTTTTCTTTAGCTGAAGGAGAGGAAAACGCCAAAAATCCTTGAGGGCGCTCAACCTATCTCAGAATGTACATAATTTTTTAATTTCTCGAGATTTTCAAAAATATATATTAATTTTTTAATTTTTTTTTTTTTATTCAATTTAATTCAATTTTTCGATATTTTTCTCGATAATCAATTCAATTTGAATCGATTCATTTAATTTACATCCATTTCCGTCTGGGAGAGATCTCGTAGACCTTGTAAGCGCCCCTGTAAGGCTGATGTCACACCCGCTCAGAGCCATGTGTGTAGGCGGGGGGGTATCGGCTGGGAGTAAACCGAGCGGGATCCACCCGCCGGTGACGGCCACCCAGTTTTCTGACGTAAATTAAAGGAATCTCCAAAACTGAAATCGCCGTCCTAATTCAATCATTGTCTGAATGAATTTGGTCGATATCTCCTATTAAAATTCGGATCTCTAGGTAGGCGTAGGACGAAACGCGAGAAAAATCCGTCTATTAACGACGGAATAAATCGAAAAAATTAATTCAGCGAATTCGCGCGCGTCATAAAATTCGCGCAATTCGCTTATCGGACGTAAAATTGGTCGAGGAATCCGAATCCGTTGAAAAAAATAGGGGTTCCCATTTGAAATAAGAAAGTTGATGTAGATTGCGCCCATTTGAGCGAATTTTTGAGAATTCTCGACCCCCCTAGAGACACTTAAATGGTCGACCGAGACGATAGAAACAATCGGCGTATTTTTACGACTTAAGGTTTAGTCAGAGTAGGCTGATGACATACTTACAGACACGGTGAGAATTAGTGATTTAGACTAGATGCTCCGGCTCGCTTTGCTCGCCTACGCACCCAGCTGGGGGGCTCCGCCCCCCAGACCCCCCGTGGGCCTCGCTTCGCGAGGCCGGCGCCTCGCTTAGCGAGGCCGATCGCTTAAGCAGAAATGTGGGTGAATTGCAGCTTGTGGGTGTATTGCCACCTGTGGGTGTATTGCCGCCTGTGAGTGTATATTGCCGCCTGTGGGTGAATTGCCGCCCCCCAGACCCCCCCTAGTGGGTGTATTGCCGCTTGTGGATGTATTGCCCACTGTGGTTGTATATTGCAGCCTGTGATTTGGGTGAATCATGGTACGAAAATGATTAGCCGAGCGAAGTAAGGCCCCTTTGTCAAAGTGTTAGTCTATTAGCTGAGCGAAGTAAGTCAAAGTGCTAGTGAAATCAAATCAAAACTCACAGTAAAAAACCCGGTGGGGCGCTATGGGACTAAAATGCCGAGGGGGTAGAGTTAAGTGTCGTTTTCCAAGTATTTTTGGGGACGACCTATGGAGCTTTCATGGGGCTATACGAAATTAGACCCCCTGTCAACGTGCTAGTGAAAACAAATTTCCACCATCAATAATAATAGAACTACCTATGTGGGTGGCCGAGCAAAGCGAGTCCCCTGGCCGTTAAAATGATCGGCTGAGTGAAGTATGCCCCCCCCCCCCTCCCAACCTGTCATAGTGCTAGTGAAATCAAATCAAAGTTGAAAACTCACAGGAAAAATATGGGGCTAAAATGGCGAGGGGGTAGAGTTAAGTGTCGTTTTCCAAGTATTTTTGGGGAAAGGGGAAGTATTTTTGGGGAAATTAAGGCCCCCCTGTCATGTGCTAGTGAAATTAAGGCCCCCCTGTCAAATGCTAGTGAAATCAAATTTGAAAAGCCTTCCCTTGATAATAATAGAACTACATATGTCGGTGGCCGAGCAAAGCGAGTCCCCTGGCCGTTAAAATGATCGGCCGAGTAAAGTATGCCCCCCCCTCCCACCATGTCATAGTGCTAGTGAAATCAAATCAAAGTTGAAAATTCACAGGAAAAATATGGGGCTAAAATGGCGAGGGGGTAGAGTTAAGTGTCGTTGGAAGGGAGGGGAAAACGGAAAAAATCCTTGAGGGCGCTCAACCTATCTCAGAACGTAGAGCATTTTTGAATTTCTCGAGATTTTCAAGAATATTATATATATTAGTGATATAGATTATTTATAAGGGTCTTGCGTGATCGCTCGTACATATAGATCCTTGTTTGGGGGGGGGGGGGGGGGGGAAGTATGGACCCCCTGTCAAAGTGCTAGTGAAATCAAATTTGAAAACTCCACCATCAATAATAGGAGAACTACCTATGTCGGTGGCCGAGCAAAGCAAGACCCCTCTGGCTAATAAAATAATCGCCCGAGCGAAGCAAGACCCCCCCTGTCATTTGAAAAGTTTGAAAAAAGCCTTCCCTGGCTGGTAAATTGATCGGCCGAGCGAGAAACCCCCCCTGGCAACGGGTCAAATTTGACAACTCACAGGAAAAAAACCCTGGGGTGCCATCAATAGTTAGTTGCTCGCCTACGCACCCAGCTGAGTAACCCTAGTGGGGTGCATAGCATCGATGGACACGTTCATAACCCTGCATCAAGGTCAACTGCTCCTTCAACATCAACCCCCCTGGCTGATAAAATGATCGGCCGAGTGAAGTATGCCCCCCCCCCTCCCACCCTGTCATAGTGCTAGTGAAATCAAATCATAGTTGATAACTCACAGGAAAAATATGGGGCTAAAATGGCGAGGGGGTAGAGTTAAGTGTCGTTTTCCAAGTATTTTTGGGGAAAGTAAGGCCCCCTGTCATAGTGCTAGTGAAATCAAATTTGCAAAGCCTTCCCTTGATAATAATAGAACTACCTATGTCGGTGGCCGAGCATTGCGAGTCCCCTGGCCGTTAAAATGATCGGCCGAGTGAAGTATGCCCCCCCCTCCCACCCTGTCATAGTGCTAGTGAAATCAAATCATAGTTGAAAACTCACAGGAAAAATATGGGGCTAAAATGGCGAGGGGGTAAAGTTAAGTGTCGTTTTCCAAGTATTTTCCACCCTTTGTAAAGTCCACCCTAAATATTTATTACATATAAATATGTAGGTAGGTAGGACATTTGAATCCCCTGGCCAGTATAATGAAAACAAAGAAAAAATATGGGGCTAAAATGGCGAGGGGGTAGAGTTAGTGTCGTTTTCCAAGTATTTTTGGACGTAGAATCCCCTGGCGGATAAAATGATTCCCTGAAAATTTCATCAAAATCGAATCAATAGTGGCTGAAATCCCCACTCCTTCTTTTCTTTAGTTGAAGGAGGGGAAAACGCCAAAAATCCTTGAGGGCGCTCAACCTATCTCAGAATGTAGATCATTTTTGAATTTCTCGAGATTTTCAAGAATATATATCAATTTTTTAATTTTTTTTAAAATTCAATTTGGAAAAAGAATCAATTCTAATAATAATAAATGAATAATAATAAAATCGATACTTCTCTAAATAATCGATTTGATTTAAATCGATTCATTTAATTTACATCCATTCAATTTGGAAAAAGAATCAATTCTAATAATAATAAATGAATAATAATAAAATCGATACTTCTCTAAATAATCGATTCAATTTGAATCGATTCATTTAATTTACATCCATTTCCGTCTGGGAGAGATCTCGTAGACCTTCTAAGCGCCCCTGTAAGGCTGATGTCACAC
Organism: Pilophorus perplexus; assembly: GCA_955831195.1. Classification (NCBI taxonomy): domain Eukaryota; kingdom Metazoa; phylum Arthropoda; class Insecta; order Hemiptera; family Miridae; genus Pilophorus; species Pilophorus perplexus. Next base: position 11,219,586 of record OY037007.1, on the reverse strand, counting down.
CCGCTCAGAGCCATGTGTGTTGGCGGGGGGGTATCGGCATTTGGCAAACCGAGCGGGATCCACCCGCCGGTGACGGCCACCCAGTTTTCTGAGGTAAATTAAAGGAATCTCCAAAACTGAAATCGCCGTCCTAATTCAATCATTGTCGGAATGAATTTGGTCGATATCTCCTATTAAAATTCGGATCTCTAGGTAGGCTACGGACGAAACGCGAAAAAAATCCGTCTATTAACGGCGGAATAAGACGCAAAAATTAATTGAGCGAATTCGCGCGCGCCAAAAAATTCGCGCGATCCCCTTATCGGACGTAAAATTGGTCGAGGAATCCGAATCCGGTGAAAAAAATAGGGGTTCCCATTTGAAATAAGAAAGTTGATGTCAATTGCGCGGATTTGAGCGCATTTTTGAAAATTCTCGACCCCCCTAGAGACTCTTAAACGGTCGCCCGAGACGATAGGAAAAATCGGCGTATTTTTACGACTTACCGTTTAGTCAGAGTAGGCAGACGACATACAGAAGACCCGACAGACACACGATGAGAATTAGTGGTATAGATGATCGGCCGAGTGAAGTATGCCCCCCCCTCCCACCCTGTCATAGTGCTAGTGAAATCAAATCATAGTTGAAAACTCACAGGAAAAATATGGGGCTAAAATGGCGAGGGGGTAAAGTTAAGTGTCGTTTTCCAAGTATTTTCCACCCTTTGTAAAGTCCACCCTAAATATTTATTACATATAAATATGTAGGTAGGTAGGACATTTGAATCCCCTGGCCAGTATAATGAAAACAAAGAAAAAATATGGGGCTAAAATGGCGAGGGGGTAGAGTTAGTGTCGTTTTCCAAGTATTTTTGGACGTAGAATCCCCTGGCGGATAAAATGATTCCCTGAAAATTTCATCAAAATCGAATCAATAGTGGCTGAAATCCCCACTCCTTCTTTTCTTTAGTTGAAGGAGGGGAAAACGCCAAAAATCCTTGAGGGCGCTCAACCTATCTCAGAATGTAGATCATTTTTGAATTTCTCGAGATTTTCAAGAATATATATCAATTTTTTAATTTTTTTTAAAATTCAATTTGGAAAAAGAATCAATTCTAATAATAATAAATGAATAATAATAAAATCGATACTTCTCTAAATAATCGATTTGATTTAAATCGATTCATTTAATTTACATCCATTCAATTTGGAAAAAGAATCAATTCTAATAATAATAAATGAATAATAATAAAATCGATACTTCTCTAAATAATCGATTCAATTTGAATCGATTCATTTAATTTACATCCATTTCCGTCTGGGAGAGATCTCGTAGACCTTCTAAGCGCCCCTGTAAGGCTGATGTCACACCCGCTCAGAGCCATGTGTGTAGGCGGGGGGGTATCGGCATTTGGCAAACCGAGCGGGATCCACCCGCCGGTGACGGCCACCCAGTTTTCTGAGGTAAATTAAAGGAATCTCCAAAACTGAAATCGCCGTCCTAATTCAATCATTGTCGGAATGAATTTGGTCGATATCTCCTATTAAAATTCGGATCTCTAGGTAGGCTACGGACGAAACGCGAAAAAAATCCGTCTATTAACGGCGGAATAAGACGCAAAAATTAATTGAGCGAATTCGCGCGCGCCAAAAAATTCGCGCGATCCCCTTATCGGACGTAAAATTGGTCGAGGAATCCGAATCCGGTGAAAAAAATAGGGGTTCCCATTTGAAATAAGAAAGTTGATGTCAATTGCGCGGATTTGAGCGCATTTTTGAAAATTCTCGACCCCCCTAGAGACTCTTAAACGGTCGCCCGAGACGATAGGAAAAATCGGCGTATTTTTACGACTTACCGTTTAGTCAGAGTAGGCAGACGACATACAGAAGACCCGACAGACACACGATGAGAATTAGTGGTATAGATAGATAGACTAGATGCTCCGGCTCGCTTTGCTCGCCTACGCACCCAGCTGGGGGGCTCCGCCCCCCAGACCCCCCGTGGGCCTCGCTTCGCGAGGCCGGTGCCTCGCTCCGCGAGGCCGATCGCTTAAGCAGACATGTGGGTGAATTGCCGCTTGTGGGTGTATTGCCACCTGTGGGTGTATTGCCGCCTGTGAGTGTATATTGCCGCCTGTGGGTGAATTGCCGCCCCCCAGACCCCCCCTAGTGAGTGTATTGCCGCTTGTGGATGTATTGCCCACTGTGGTTGTATATTGCCGCCTGTGATTTGGGTGAATCATGGTACGAAAATGATTAGCCGAGCGAAGTAAGGCCCCCTTGTCAAAGTGCTAGTCTATTAGCTGAGCGAAGTAAGTCAAAGTGCTAGTGAAATCAAATCAAAACTCACAGTAAAAAACCCGGTGGGGCGCTATGGGACTAAAATGCCGAGGGGGTAGAGTTAAGTGTCGTTTTCCAAGTATTTTTGGGGACGACCTATGGAGCTTTCATGGGGCTATACGAAATTATACCCCCTGTCAACGTGCTAGTGAAATCAAATTTCCACCATCAATAATAATAGAACTACCTATGTGGGTGGCCGAGCAAAGCGAGTCCCCTGGCTGATAAAATGATCGGCTGAGTGAAGTATGCCCCCCCCCCCCCTCCCAACCTGTCATAGTTCTAGTGAAATCAAATCAAAGTTGAAAACTCACAGGAAAAATATGGGGCTAAAATGGCGAGGGGGTAGAGTTAAGTGTCATTTTCCAAGTATTTTTGGGGAAAGGGGAAGTATTTTTGGGGAAATTAAGGCCCCCCTGTCAAGTGCTAGTGAAATTAAGGCCCCCCTGTCAAGTGCTAGTGAAATCAAATTTGAAAAGCCTTCCCTTGATAATAATAGAACTACATATGTCGGTGGCCGAGCAAAGCGAGTCCCCTGGCCGTTAAAATGATCGGCCGAGTAAAGTATGCCACCCCTCCCACCATGTCATAGTGCTAGTGAAATCAAATCAAAGTTGAAAATTCACAGGAAAAATATGGGGCTAAAATGGCGAGGGGGTAGAGTTAAGTGTCGTTGGAAGGGAGGGGGTTGAAGGAGGGGAAAACGGAAAAAATCCTTGAGGGCGCTCAACCTATCTCAGAACGTAGAGCATGTTTGAATTTCTCGAGATTTTCAAGAATATTATATATATTAGTGATATAGATTATTAATAGGGTCTTGCGTGATCGCTCGTACATATAGATCCTTGTTTGGGGGGGGGAGTAAGGACCCCCTGTCAAAGTGCTAGTGAAATCAAATTTGAAAACTCCACCATCAATAATAGGAGAACTACCTATGTCGGTGGCCGAGCAAAGCAAGACCCCTCTGGCTAATAAAATAATCGCCCGAGCGAAGCAAGACCCCCCCTGTCATTTGAAAAGTTTGAAAAAAGCCTTCCCTGGCTGGTAAATTGATCGGCCGAGCGAGAAACCCCCCCTGGCAACGGGTCAAATTTGACAACTCACAGGAAAAAAACCCTGGGGTGCCATCAATAGTTAGTTGCTCGCCTACGCACCCAGCTGAGTAACCCTAGTGGGGTGCATAGCATCGATGGACACGTTCATAACCCTGCATCAAGGTCAACTGCTCCTTCAACATCAACCCCCCTGGCTGATAAAATGATCGGCCGAGTGAAGTATGCCCCCCCCCCTCCCACCCTGTCATAGTGCTAGTGAAATCAAATCATAGTTGATAACTCACAGGAAAAATATGGGGCTAAAATGGCGAGGGGGTAGAGTTAAGTGTCGTTTTCCAAGTATTTTTGGGGAAAGTAAGGCCCCCTGTCATAGTGCTAGTGAAATCAAATTTGCAAAGCCTTCCCTTGATAATAATAGAACTACCTATGTCGGTGGCCGAGCATTGCGAGTCCCCTGGCCGTTAAAATGATCGGCCGAGTGAAGTATGCCCCCCCCTCCCACCCTGTCATAGTGCTAGTGAAATCAAATCATAGTTGAAAACTCACAGGAAAAATATGGGGCTAAAATGGCGAGGGGGTAAAGTTAAGTGTCGTTTTCCAAGTATTTTCCACCCTTTGTAAAGTCCACCCTAAATATTTATTACATATAAATATGTAGGTAGGTAGGACATTTGAATCCCCTGGCCAGTATAATGAAAACAAAGAAAAAATATGGGGCTAAAATGGCGAGGGGGTAGAGTTAGTGTCGTTTTCCAAGTATTTTTGGACGTAGAATCCCCTGGCGGATAAAATGATTCCCTGAAAATTTCATCAAAATCGAATCAATAGTGGCTGAAATCCCCACTCCTTCTTTTCTTTAGTTGAAGGAGGGGAAAACGCCAAAAATCCTTGAGGGCGCTCAACCTATCTCAGAATGTAGATCATTTTTGAATTTCTCGAGATTTTCAAGAATATATATCAATTTTTTAATTTTTTTTAAAATTCAATTTGGAAAAAGAATCAATTCTAATAATAATAAATGAATAATAATAAAATCGATACTTCTCTAAATAATCGATTTGATTTAAATCGATTCATTTAATTTACATCCATTCAATTTGGAAAAAGAATCAATTCTAATAATAATAAATGAATAATAATAAAATCGATACTTCTCTAAATAATCGATTCAATTTGAATCGATTCATTTAATTTACATCCATTTCCGTCTGGGAGAGATCTCGTAGACCTTCTAAGCGCCCCTGTAAGGCTGATGTCACACCCGCTCAGAGCCATGTGTGTTGGCGGGGGGGTATCGGCATTTGGCAAACCGAGCGGGATCCACCCGCCGGTGACGGCCACCCAGTTTTCTGAGGTAAATTAAAGGAATCTCCAAAACTGAAATCGCCGTCCTAATTCAATCATTGTCGGAATGAATTTGGTCGATATCTCCTATTAAAATTCGGATCTCTAGGTAGGCTACGGACGAAACGCGAAAAAAATCCGTCTATTAACGGCGGAATAAGACGCAAAAATTAATTGAGCGAATTCGCGCGCGCCAAAAAATTCGCGCGATCCCCTTATCGGACGTAAAATTGGTCGAGGAATCCGAATCCGGTGAAAAAAATAGGGGTTCCCATTTGAAATAAGAAAGTTGATGTCAATTGCGCGGATTTGAGCGCATTTTTGAAAATTCTCGACCCCCCTAGAGACTCTTAAACGGTCGCCCGAGACGATAGGAAAAATCGGCGTATTTTTACGACTTACCGTTTAGTCAGAGTAGGCAGACGACATACAGAAGACCCGACAGACACACGATGAGAATTAGTGGTATAGATAGATAGACTAGATGCTCCGGCTCGCTTTGCTCGCCTACGCACCCAGCTGGGGGGCTCCGCCCCCCAGACCCCCCGTGGGCCTCGCTTCGCGAGGCCGGTGCCTCGCTCCGCGAGGCCGATCGCTTAAGCAGACATGTGGGTGAATTGCCGCTTGTGGGTGTATTGCCACCTGTGGGTGTATTGCCGCCTGTGAGTGTATATTGCCGCCTGTGGGTGAATTGCCGCCCCCCAGACCCCCCCTAGTGAGTGTATTGCCGCTTGTGGATGTATTGCCCACTGTGGTTGTATATTGCCGCCTGTGATTTGGGTGAATCATGGTACGAAAATGATTAGCCGAGCGAAGTAAGGCCCCCTTGTCAAAGTGCTAGTCTATTAGCTGAGCGAAGTAAGTCAAAGTGCTAGTGAAATCAAATCAAAACTCACAGTAAAAAACCCGGTGGGGCGCTATGGGACTAAAATGCCGAGGGGGTAGAGTTAAGTGTCGTTTTCCAAGTATTTTTGGGGACGACCTATGGAGCTTTCATGGGGCTATACGAAATTATACCCCCTGTCAACGTGCTAGTGAAATCAAATTTCCACCATCAATAATAATAGAACTACCTATGTGGGTGGCCGAGCAAAGCGAGTCCCCTGGCTGATAAAATGATCGGCTGAGTGAAGTATGCCCCCCCCCCCTCCCAACCTGTCATAGTTCTAGTGAAATCAAATCAAAGTTGAAAACTCACAGGAAAAATATGGGGCTAAAATGGCGAGGGGGTAGAGTTAAGTGTCATTTTCCAAGTATTTTTGGGGAAAGGGGAAGTATTTTTGGGGAAATTAAGGCCCCCCTGTCAAGTGCTAGTGAAATTAAGGCCCCCCTGTCAAGTGCTAGTGAAATCAAATTTGAAAAGCCTTCCCTTGATAATAATAGAACTACATATGTCGGTGGCCGAGCAAAGCGAGTCCCCTGGCCGTTAAAATGATCGGCCGAGTAAAGTATGCCACCCCTCCCACCATGTCATAGTGCTAGTGAAATCAAATCAAAGTTGAAAATTCACAGGAAAAATATGGGGCTAAAATGGCGAGGGGGTAGAGTTAAGTGTCGTTGGAAGGGAGGGGGTTGAAGGAGGGGAAAACGGAAAAAATCCTTGAGGGCGCTCAACCTATCTCAGAACGTAGAGCATGTTTGAATTTCTCGAGATTTTCAAGAATATTATATATATTAGTGATATAGATTATTAATAGGGTCTTGCGTGATCGCTCGTACATATAGATCCTTGTTTGGGGGGGGGAGTAAGGACCCCCTGTCAAAGTGCTAGTGAAATCAAATTTGAAAACTCCACCATCAATAATAGGAGAACTACCTATGTCGGTGGCCGAGCAAAGCAAGACCCCTCTGGCTAATTAAATAATCGCCCGAGCGAAGCAAGACCCCCCCTGTCATTTGAAAAGTTTGAAAAAAGCCTCCCCTGGCTGGTAAATTGATCGGCCGAGCGAGAAACCCCCCCCCTGGCAACGTGTCAAATTTGACAACTCACAGGAAAAAAACCCTGGGGTGCCATCAATAGTTAGTTGCTCGCCTACGCACCCAGCTGAGTAACCCTAGTGGGGTGCATAGCATCGATGGACACGTCATAACCCTGCATCAAGGTCAACTGCTCCTTCAACATCAACCCCCCTGGCTGATAAAATGATCGGCCGAGTGAAGTATGCCCCCCCTCCCACCCTGTCATAGTGCTAGTGAAATCAAATCATAGTTGATAACTCACAGGAAAAATATGGGGCTAAAATGGCGAGGGGGTAGAGTTAAGTGTCGTTTTCCAAGTATTTTTGGGGAAAGTAAGGCCCCCTGTCATAGTGCTAGTGAAATCAAATTTGCAAAGCCTTCGCTTGATAATAATAGAACTACCTATGTCGGTGGCCGAGCATTGCGAGTCCTCTGGCCGTTAAAATGATCGGCCGAGTGAAGTATGCCCCCCCTCCCACCCTGTCATAGTGCTAGTGAAATCAAATCATAGTTGAAAACTCACAGGAAAAATATGGGGCTAAAATGGCGAGGGGGTAAAGTTAAGTGTCGTTTTCCAAGTATTTTCCACCCTTTGTAAAGTCCACCCTCAATAATAATTATTGAGGGTAGGTCAATAATTATTATTGACCTACCTACATATTTATTACATATAAATATGTAGGTAGGTAGGACATTTGAATCCCCTGGCCGGTATAATGAAAACAAAGAAAAAATATGGGGCTAAAATGGCGAGGGGGTAGAGTTAGTGTCGTTTTCCAAGTATTTTTGGACGTAGAATCCCCTGGCGGATAGAATGATTCCCTGAAAATTTCATCAAAATCGAATCAATAGTGGCTGAAATCCCCACTCCTTTTCTTTAGTTGAAGGAGGGGAAAACGGAAAAAATCCACTACCTATGTCGGTGGCCGAGCATTGCGAGTCCTCTGGCCGTTAAAATGATCGGCCGAGTGAAGTATGCCCCCCCTCCCACCCTGTCATAGTGCTAGTGAAATCAAATCATAGTTGAAAACTCACAGGAAAAATATGGGGCTAAAATGGCGAGGGGGTAGAGTTAGTGTCGTTTTCCAAGTATTTTTGGACGTAGAATCCCCTGGCGGATAGAATGATTCCCTGAAAATTTCATCAAAATCGAATCAATAGTGGCTGAAATCCCCACTCCTTTTCTTTAGTTGAAGGAGGGGAAAACGGAAAAAATCCTTGAGGGCGCTCAACGTATCTCAGAATCAGAATTTAGATCATTTTTGAATTTTTCGAGATTTTTTAATTTTTTAATTTTTTTTTTTTTAATTCAATTTAATTCAATTTTTCGATAATCGATTCAGTTCAAATCGATTCTACTTTTCTCGATAATCGATTCATTTAATTTACATCCGTCCGGGAGAGATCACTTAGACCTTGCTAGCGCCCCTTAAAGGCTGATGTCCCACCCGCTCAGAGTGAAGAGTGAGGGCGGGGGGATAGAGGGTGTTGAGAGGATGGGAGTAAAGCCGAGCCAGAATTCACCCGACGCGATGGGTCGGTGGCGACGGCCCAGTTTTTTCAAAACTCAACTCGCGCTCAAAATTCACTCGATTTCGAAATGAATTTGGTCGATATCAAGTATTAAAATTCGGATCTCTAGGTAGGCGTAGGACGAAACGCGAAAAAAATCCGTCTATTAACGGCGGAATAAGACGCAAAAATTAATTGAGCGAATTCGCGCGCGCCAAAAAATTCGCGCGACCCCCTTATCGGACGTAAAATTGATCGAGGAATCCGAATCCGGTGAGGAAAACGGTGGGAAAACTCACAGGAAAAATATGGGGCTAAAATGGCGAGGGGGTAAAGTTAAGTGTCGTTTTCCAAGTATTTTCCACCCTTTGTAAAGTCCACCCTAAATATTTATTACATATAAATATGTAGGTAGGTAGGACATTTGAATCCCCTGGCCAGTATAATGAAAACAAAGAAAAAATATGGGGCTAAAATGGCGAGGGGGTAGAGTTAGTGTCGTTTTCCAAGTATTTTTGGACGTAGAATCCCCTGGCGGATAAAATGATTCCCTGAAAATTTCATCAAAATCGAATCAATAGTGGCTGAAATCCCCACTCCTTCTTTTCTTTAGTTGAAGGAGGGGAAAACGCCAAAAATCCTTGAGGGCGCTCAACCTATCTCAGAATGTAGATCATTTTTGAATTTCTCGAGATTTTCAAGAATATATATCAATTTTTTAATTTTTTTTAAAATTCAATTTGGAAAAAGAATCAATTCTAATAATAATAAATGAATAATAATAAAATCGATACTTCTCTAAATAATCGATTTGATTTAAATCGATTCATTTAATTTACATCCATTCAATTTGGAAAAAGAATCAATTCTAATAATAATAAATGAATAATAATAAAATCGATACTTCTCTAAATAATCGATTCAATTTGAATCGATTCATTTAATTTACATCCATTTCCGTCTGGGAGAGATCTCGTAGACCTTCTAAGCGCCCCTGTAAGGCTGATGTCACACCCGCTCAGAGCCATGTGTGTAGGCGGGGGGGTATCGGCATTTGGCAAACCGAGCGGGATCCACCCGCCGGTGACGGCCACCCAGTTTTCTGAGGTAAATTAAAGGAATCTCCAAAACTGAAATCGCCGTCCTAATTCAATCATTGTCGGAATGAATTTGGTCGATATCTCCTATTAAAATTCGGATCTCTAGGTAGGCTACGGACGAAACGCGAAAAAAATCCGTCTATTAACGGCGGAATAAGACGCAAAAATTAATTGAGCGAATTCGCGCGCGCCAAAAAATTCGCGCGATCCCCTTATCGGACGTAAAATTGGTCGAGGAATCCGAATCCGGTGAAAAAAATAGGGGTTCCCATTTGAAATAAGAAAGTTGATGTCAATTGCGCGGATTTGAGCGCATTTTTGAAAATTCTCGACCCCCCTAGAGACTCTTAAACGGTCGCCCGAGACGATAGGAAAAATCGGCGTATTTTTACGACTTACCGTTTAGTCAGAGTAGGCAGACGACATACAGAAGACCCGACAGACACACGATGAGAATTAGTGGTATAGATAGATAGACTAGATGCTCCGGCTCGCTTTGCTCGCCTACGCACCCAGCTGGGGGGCTCCGCCCCCCAGACCCCCCGTGGGCCTCGCTTCGCGAGGCCGGTGCCTCGCTCCGCGAGGCCGATCGCTTAAGCAGACATGTGGGTGAATTGCCGCTTGTGGGTGTATTGCCACCTGTGGGTGTATTGCCGCCTGTGAGTGTATATTGCCGCCTGTGGGTGAATTGCCGCCCCCCAGACCCCCCCTAGTGAGTGTATTGCCGCTTGTGGATGTATTGCCCACTGTGGTTGTATATTGCCGCCTGTGATTTGGGTGAATCATGGTACGAAAATGATTAGCCGAGCGAAGTAAGGCCCCCTTGTCAAAGTGCTAGTCTATTAGCTGAGCGAAGTAAGTCAAAGTGCTAGTGAAATCAAATCAAAACTCACAGTAAAAAACCCGGTGGGGCGCTATGGGACTAAAATGCCGAGGGGGTAGAGTTAAGTGTCGTTTTCCAAGTATTTTTGGGGACGACCTATGGAGCTTTCATGGGGCTATACGAAATTATACCCCCTGTCAACGTGCTAGTGAAATCAAATTTCCACCATCAATAATAATAGAACTACCTATGTGGGTGGCCGAGCAAAGCGAGTCCCCTGGCCGTTAAAATGATCGGCTGAGTGAAGTATGCCCCCCCCCCTCCCAACCTGTCATAGTTCTAGTGAAATCAAATCAAAGTTGAAAACTCACAGGAAAAATATGGGGCTAAAATGGCGAGGGGGTAGAGTTAAGTGTCATTTTCCAAGTATTTTTGGGGAAAGGGGAAGTATTTTTGGGGAAATTAAGGCCCCCCTGTCAAGTGCTAGTGAAATTAAGGCCCCCCTGTCAGGTGCTAGTGAAATCAAATTTGAAAAGCCTTCCCTTGATAATAATAGAACTACATATGTCGGTGGCCGAGCAAAGCGAGTCCCCTGGCCGTTAAAATGATCGGCCGAGTAAAGTATGCCACCCCTCCCACCATGTCATAGTGCTAGTGAAATCAAATCAAAGTTGAAAATTCACAGGAAAAATATGGGGCTAAAATGGCGAGGGGGTAGAGTTAAGTGTCGTTGGAAGGGAGGGGGTTGAAGGAGGGGAAAACGGAAAAAATCCTTGAGGGCGCTCAACCTATCTCAGAACGTAGAGCATGTTTGAATTTCTCGAGATTTTCAAGAATATTATATATATTAGTGATATAGATTATTAATAGGGTCTTGCGTGATCGCTCGTACATATAGATCCTTGTTTGGGGGGGGGAGTAAGGACCCCCTGTCAAAGTGCTAGTGAAATCAAATTTGAAAACTCCACCATCAATAATAGGAGAACTACCTATGTCGGTGGCCGAGCAAAGCAAGACCCCTCTGGCTAATTAAATAATCGCCCGAGCGAAGCAAGACCCCCCCTGTCATTTGAAAAGTTTGAAAAAAGCCTCCCCTGGCTGGTAAATTGATCGGCCGAGCGAGAAACCCCCCCCCCTGGCAACGTGTCAAATTTGACAACTCACAGGAAAAAAACCCTGGGGTGCCATCAATAGTTAGTTGCTCGCCTACGCACCCAGCTGAGTAACCCTAGTGGGGTGCATAGCATCGATGGACACGTCATAACCCTGCATCAAGGTCAACTGCTCCTTCAACATCAACCCCCCTGGCTGATAAAATGATCGGCCGAGTGAAGTATGCCCCCCCTCCCATCCTGTCATAGTGCTAGTGAAATCAAATCATAGTTGATAACTCACAGGAAAAATATGGGGCTAAAATGGCGAGGGGGTAGAGTTAAGTGTCGTTTTCCAAGTATTTTTGGGGAAAGTAAGGCCCCCTGTCATAGTGCTAGTGAAATCAAATTTGCAAAGCCTTCGCTTGATAATAATAGAACTACCTATGTCGGTGGCCGAGCATTGCGAGTCCTCTGGCCGTTAAAATGATCGGCCGAGTGAAGTATGCCCCCCCTCCCACCCTGTCATAGTGCTAGTGAAATCAAATCATAGTTGAAAACTCACAGGAAAAATATGGGGCTAAAATGGCGAGGGGGTAAAGTTAAGTGTCGTTTTCCAAGTATTTTCCACCCTTTGTAAAGTCCACCCTCAATAATAATTATTGAGGGTAGGTCAATAATTATTATTGACCTACCTACATATTTATTACATATAAATATGTAGGTAGGTAGGACATTTGAATCCCCTGGCCGGTATAATGAAAACAAAGAAAAAATATGGGGCTAAAATGGCGAGGGGGTAGAGTTAGTGTCGTTTTCCAAGTATTTTTGGACGTAGAATCCCCTGGCGGATAGAATGATTCCCTGAAAATTTCATCAAAATCGAATCAATAGTGGCTGAAATCCCCACTCCTTTTCTTTAGTTGAAGGAGGGGAAAACGGAAAAAATCCACTACCTATGTCGGTGGCCGAGCATTGCGAGTCCTCTGGCCGTTAAAATGATCGGCCGAGTGAAGTATGCCCCCCCTCCCACCCTGTCATAGTGCTAGTGAAATCAAATCATAGTTGAAAACTCACAGGAAAAATATGGGGCTAAAATGGCGAGGGGGTAGAGTTAGTGTCGTTTTCCAAGTATTTTTGGACGTAGAATCCCCTGGCGGATAGAATGATTCCCTGAAAATTTCATCAAAATCGAATCAATAGTGGCTGAAATCCCCACTCCTTTTCTTTAGTTGAAGGAGGGGAAAACGGAAAAAATCCTTGAGGGCGCTCAACGTATCTCAGAATCAGAATTTAGATCATTTTTGAATTTTTCGAGATTTTTTAATTTTTTAATTTTTTTTTTTTTAATTCAATTTAATTCAATTTTTCGATAATCGATTCAGTTCAAATCGATTCTACTTTTCTCGATAATCGATTCATTTAATTTACATCCGTCCGGGAGAGATCACTTAGACCTTGCTAGCGCCCCTTAAAGGCTGATGTCCCACCCGCTCAGAGTGAAGAGTGAGGGCGGGGGGATAGAGGGTGTTGAGAGGATGGGAGTAAAGCCGAGCCAGAATTCACCCGACGCGATGGGTCGGTGGCGACGGCCCAGTTTTTTCAAAACTCAACTCGCGCTCAAAATTCACTCGATTTCGAAATGAATTTGGTCGATATCAAGTATTAAAATTCGGATCTCTAGGTAGGCGTAGGACGAAACGCGAAAAAAATCCGTCTATTAACGGCGGAATAAGACGCAAAAATTAATTGAGCGAATTCGCGCGCGCCAAAAAATTCGCGCGACCCCCTTATCGGACGTAAAATTGATCGAGGAATCCGAATCCGGTGAAAAAAATAGGGGTTCCCATTTGAAATAAGAAAGTTGATGTAGATTGCGCCCATTTGAGCGAATTTTTGAAAATTCTCGACCCCCCTAGAGACTCTTAAACGGTCGCCCGAGACGATAGGAAAAATCGGCGTATTTTTACGACTTACCGTTTAGTCAGAGTAGGCCGACGACATACACACACACAGAGACGGTGAGGATTAGTGATTTAGACTAGATGCTCCGGCTCGCTTTGCTCGCCTACGCACCCAGCTGGGGGGCTCCGCCCCCCAGACCCCCCCGTGGGCCTCGCTTCGCGAGGCCGGCGCCTCGCTCCGCGAGGCCGATCGCTTAAGCAGACATGTGGGTGAATTGCCGCTTGTGGGTGTATTGCCGCCTGTGAGTGTATATTGCCGCCTGTGGGTGAATTGCCGCCTGTGGGTGAATTGCCGCCCCCCAGACCCCCCCTAGTGGGTGTATTGCCGCTTGTGGATGTATTGCCCACTGTGGTTGTATATTGCCGCCTGTGATTTGGGTGAACCATGGTACGAAAATGATTAGCCGAGCGAAGTAAGGCCCCCTTGTCAAAGTGCTAGTCTATTAGCTGAGCGAAGTAAGTCAAAGTGCTAGTGAAATCAATTTTCAAAAGTCTACCCTCTACCCCCCGAGCGAGGAACCCCCCCCCCCCCCCTGCCATAGTGCTAGTGAAATCAAATCAAATTTGAAAACTCATAGGGAAAAAACCCATGGGGCGATATGGGGCTAAAAAGGCCGAGAAGATGATCAGCTGAGCGAAATAAGACGGCCCTCCTGTCAAAGTGCTAGTGAACTCAATTTTGAAAACTCCACCATCATAATAATAGAATAGAACTACCTATGTGGGTGGCTGAGCAAAGCGAGCCCCCTCTGGCCGATAACATGATCGGCAGAGCGAAGTAAGCCCCCCCCCCCTCCCCTGTCAAAGTGCTAGTGAAATCAAATCAAAACTCACAGTAAAAAACCCGGTGGGGCGCTATAGGACTAAAATGCCGAGGGGGTAGAGTTAAGTGTCGTTTTCCAAGTATTTTTGGGGACGACCTATGGAGCTTTCATGGGGCTATACGAAATTAGACCCCCTGTCAACGTGCTAGTGAAATCAAATTTCCACCATCAATAATAATAGAAGTACCTATGTGGGTGGCCGAGCAAAGCGAGTCCCCTGGCCGTTAAAATGATCGGCTGAGTGAAGTATGCCCCCCCCCCCCCTCCCAACCTGTCATAGTGCTAGTGAAATCAAATCAAAGTTGAAAACTCACAGGAAAAATATGGGGCTAAAATGGCGAGGGGGTAGAGTCAAGTGTCGTTTTCCAAGTATTTTTGGGGAAAGGGGAAGTATTTTTGGGGAAATTAAGGCCCCCCTGTCAAGTGCTAGTGAAATTAAGGCCCCCCTGTCAAGTGCTAGTGAAATCAAATTTGAAAAGCCTTCCCTTGATAATAATAGAACTACATATGTCGGTGGCCGAGCAAAGCGAGTCCCCTGGCCGTTAAAATGATCGGCCGAGTGAAGTATGCCCCCCCTCCCACCCTGTCATAGTGCTAGTGAAATCAAATCATAGTTGAAAACTCACAGGAAAAATATGGGGCTAAAATGGCGAGGGGGTAAAGTTAAGTGTCGTTTTCCAAGTATTTTCCACCCTTTGTAAAGTCCACCCTCAATAATCAAATCAAATTTGCAAAGCCTTCCCTTGATAATAAATGAACTACCTATGTCGGTGGCCGACATAGGTAACCCATAGATAACCCTGCATCAAGGTCAACTGCTCCTTCAACATCAACCCCCCTGGCTGATAAAATGATCGGCCGAGTGAAGTATGCCCCCCCTCCCACCCTGTCATAGTGCTAGTGAAATCAAATCATAGTTGAAAACTCACAGGAAAAATGTGGGGCTAAAATGTCGAGGGGGTAAAGTTAAGTTATCAATTAAAAAAGTAAGTTAGTGTCGTTTTCCAAGTATTTTTGGACGTAGAATCCCCTGGCGGATAAAATGATTCCCTGAAAATTTCATCAAAATCGAATCAATAGTGGCTGAAATCCCCACTCCTTTTCTTTAGTTGAAGGAGGGGAAAACGGAAAAAATCCTTGAGGGCGCTCAACGTATCTCAGAATTTAGATCATTTTTGAATTTTTATTTTATTTTAATTTTTATTTTATTTTTATTTTAATTTTTTTATTTTTATTTTTCAAATTCAATTAAATTAAATTTTTCGATAATCGATTCAGTTTAAATCGATTCTACTTTTCTCGATAATCGATTCATTTAATTTACCTCACTTTAGATCCCGTAGACCTTGCTAGCGCCCCTTAAAGGCTGATGTCCCACCCGCTCGGAGTGAAGAGTGAGGGCGGGGGGATAGAGGGTGTTGAGAGGCTGGGTGTGAAGCCGAGCCAGAATTCACCCGTCGCGAAGGGTCGGTGGCGACGGCCCAGTTTTTTCAAATCTCAACTCGTCCTCATAATTCGCTCATCGTCGGAACGAATTTGGTCGATATCAAGTATTAAAATTCGGATCTCTAGGTAGGCTACGGACGAAACGCGAAAAAAATCCGTCTATTAACGGCGGAATAAGACGCAAAAATTAATTGAGCGAATTCGCGCGCGCCAAAAAATTCGCGCGACCCCCTTATCGGACGTAAAATTGGTCGAGGAATCCGAATCCGGTGAAAAAAATAGGGGTTCCCATTTGAAATAAGAAAGTTGATGTCAATTGCGCGGATTTGAGCGCATTTTAGAAAAATCTCGACCCCCCTAGTGACTCTTAAACGGTCGCCCGAGACGATAGGAAAAATCGGCGTATTTTTACGACTTACCGTTTAGTCAGAGTAGGCGTTTGACATACATAGTCAGCCACAGACACGGTGAGAATTAGTGATTTAGACTAGATGCTCCGGCTCGCTTTGCTCGCCTACGCACCCAGCTGGGGGGCTCCGCCCCCCAGACCCCCCGTGGGCCTCGCTTCGCGAGGCCGGTGCCTCGCTTCGCGAGGCCGATCGCTTAAGCAGACATAAGGCCTCGCTCCGCTCGGCCGAGCGCTTATTCGGACAGGGGGGCCTCGCTTCGCTCGGCCGGGGGGGTGGGTTCAAACCCCTACACAGAGCGCTTATTCGGACAGGGGGCACAACCCGCGTGATCCCTGAAAATTTCATCAAATTCGAGTCAATAGTGGCTGAAATCCCCACTCCTTCTTTTCTTTAGTTGAAGGAGGGGAAAACGCCAAAAATCCTTGAGGGCGCTCAACCTATCTCAGAATGTAGATCATTTTTGAATTTCTCGAGATTTTCAAGAATATATATCAATTTTTTAATTTTTTTTTTTAATTCAATTTGGAAAAAGAATCGATTCTAATAATAATAAATAAATAATAATAAAATCGATACTTCTCTAAATAATCGATTTGATTTAAATCGATTCATTTAATTTACATCCATTTCCGTCGGGGAGAGATCGCGTAGACCTTTCGAGCGCCCCTTAAAGGCTGATGTCCCACCCGCTCAGAGTGATGAGTGTAGGCGGGGGGATAGAGGGTGTTGGAGTGAAGCCGAGCCAATATTCACCCGTCGTGACGGGTCGGTGGAGTCCGCCCAGTTTTTTCAAATCTCAACTCGCCCTCAAAATTCGCTCATCGTCGGAATGAATTTGGTCGATATCTCCTATTAAAATTCGGATCTCTAGGTAGGCGTAGGACGAAACGCGGAAAAAATCCGTCTATTAACGACGGAATAAATCGAAAAAATTAATTCAGCGAATTCGCGCGCGCCAAAAAATTCGCGCAACTCGCTTATCGGACGTAAAATTGGTCGAGGAATCCGAATCCGATGAAAAAAATAGGGGTTCCCATTTGAAATAAGAAAGTTGATGTCAATTGCGCGGATTTGCGCGCATTTTTGGGGGTGCTCAACCCCCCTACAAAGACTTAAACGGTCGCCCGAGACGATAGGAAAAATCGGGGTATTTTTAGGACTTACCGTTTAGTCAGAGTAGGCGATTGACATACAGACAGACCCACAGACACACAGACTGAGAATTAGTGGTATAGACTAGATGCTCCGGCTCGCTTTGCTCGCCTACGCACCCAGCTGGGGGGCTCCGCCCCCCAGACCCCCCGTGGGCCTCGCTACGCGAGGCCGATCGCTTATTCGGACAGGGGGGCCTCGCTTCGCTCGGCCGGGGGGGTGTGTTCAAACCCCTACTCGGACATAAGGCCTCGCTTCGCTCGGCCGACCGCTTAAGCAGACATGAGGCCTCGCTCCGCTCGGCCGGGGGGGTCTGCGACCCCCCCTATTCGTTCCCCCACCTACAAAAAAAATTCCCCGCCTCCTCCACCGTTGTAAGGTCCCTGAGTACGTCTTTCCGACTTCCTTGACAGCGGCCGGGTTTGAAGACCCAAACGCGCCGGGATCTCAGGAAATCTAAAATTTTAAACTCGCCGTCAGAAATCGCTCGTCGTCGGAAATCGCTCGTTGACAATTTTCTATTAAAATTCGCATCTCTAGGTAGGATACGGTCGAAACCCCGTTTCGATCCGACCATTAATAACGAAGATGGCCATATTTGGGGCAATTTGACCGTGCCAATTTTCGGTCGGCCGGGGGGGTCTGCGACCCCCCCTAGAGACTCTTAAACGGTCGCCCGAACCAATAGAAAAAATCGGCGTATTTTTACGACTTACCGTTTAGTCAGAGTAGGCCGACGACATACATACTGACACACAGACACACAGAGACGGTGAGAATTAGTGATTTAGATAGATAGTCCAAGAGCCCGTGACAAAAACCATTGGTTATTTGACCCCAAATTCCACGATAGGTTATGAGTAGCACACCTATCGGGGAGTAAAAATCACCCCGTCTGCCAACTCCAACCATTTGGATTAACTTGTGGCGTTAATCCAAAGTTGGGTCAGGAATCCAAAAATCGAGTTACTTGACCCCGATTAGTTCTTGAACCACATCAAACTAGATGTCATGAAGTTCCAAAAAATAATAGTCTGCCACCCATTTCGATTTGGGTTTGCTGCGCAGACGGAACTCAAAAATTCACTTTAAAAAAGTCAAAATTGAGTTACTTGACCCCGATTAGTTCTTGAACCACATCAAACTAGATGTCATGAAGTTCCAAAAAATAATAGTCTGCCACCCATTTCGATTTGGGTTTGCTGCGCAGACGGAACTCAAAAATTCACTTTAAAAAAGTCAAAATTGAGTTACTTGACCCCGATTAGTTCTTGAACCACATCAAACTAGATGTCATGAAGTTTCAAAAAATTATAGTCTGCCACCCATTCCGACTTGGGTTCCCTGCGCAGACGGAATCCAAAAATTCACTTTAAAAAAGTCAAAATCGAGTTACTTGACCCCGATTAGTTCTTGAACCAAATCAAACTAGATGTCATGAAGTTCCAAAAAATTATAGTCTGCCACCCATTCCGATTTGGGTTCGCTGCGCAGACGGAACTCAAAAATTCACTTTAAAAAAGTCAAAATCGAGTTACTTGACCCCGATTAGTTCTTGAACCACATCAAACTAGATGTCATGAAGTTTCAAAAAATTATAGTCTGCCACCCATTCCGACTTGGGTTCGCTGCGCAGACGGAACTCAAAAATTCACTTTAAAAAAGTCAAAATCGAGTTACTTGACCCCGATTAGTTCTTGAACCACATCAAACTAGATGTCATGAAGTTCCAAAAAATCTAAGTCTGCCGTCCCTAGCCCGCTGGGATGGTACTGGCAGACGCCCGTGAAAACATATGTATTAAAATTAAATTTTTTGAATTTAATTTAAATTTTATTATTTAATTATAATTACTAAATTATAGTAATTGGGCTCGTCGTCTGTCATATCTAAATAACTAGGTAAAGGGAAAATTTGTACTATTTCTCCAGCAAAATTCAATTATTTGAGTTCTTATTTCGATCATTCTCTAATAGTACCCTGGATTAGTCATTCCCACATACATTAGTTCAGATAGAAGCGATTTTTTTAACCCAATTTTTGGGATGGGGTGGAGGTACTTTTCTCAAGTTTTTGACTTCGGAGCCCCTCCAGAACTTGGTTTCCCTGGCCAAAACTCGCTATTTTTCGGCGCTTTTTTGGGGGTTTTAGCAATTCTGACTATAGAGGAATGGTTTTTTGACCATGGCCACTATATGACTTTTTATACCAGATGGAATTTTCTAGATTCTAAGACTAACGGCAGCTGTGTAGGTGCATTAGCCTCCAAGATGCAGCGTTTCAAAGTTGGGATATTTTTCCACATTTGCATATTTTTATGCATTGTTTCAGTTTCTGACCATTTTGATCACAATAGAATGGTTTTTCGATTATGAAATACAGTAGGGGTATTACTGATTATGTACTTTGTTAAGTATAACTAACCACAGCTCTTTAGATTAAATAAGCTCCGAGATACAGCGTTTCAAAGTTAGAGTTCTTTTTCTGTATTTGTACACTTTTATCAGTGTCTTATTAGGCCAGTCGCAAGAGGATTGAAGGAAGGGGAGGGGGAAGAATGGTTGTTGAAGCTTCTATTTTTAAATGGTTGTAATGGCCCGGAACAACAAAATATCAAAAATGGTAGCAACATTTTTGCTGGGAGAACTTTTGTTGGTTAAAAAACCGCGATTTTTTTCTGGCATTTTCCAGATTTTTACTTTAGGAAAATGTGAAAATAACCTTGGATAATAAACCTTAGAAACTAAGCAGCGCGGAGAAAACGTTTCAGCATAAAATTCTGTGTCGAATGGCCTCGTTACACATTAGAATAGGTTCAGCCGTTTAACCACAACCGAGCGTCAAAAATAGGAAATTTTTTCCAACTTGGCGGTTAATAGGATTCGCTCATGTTTCAACCTCTGTAACCTATGAACGGCTTATGAAAATGAATTGGCTCAAAATTAATGTTGTAGAGCATCAAATTACGAGGGATCACTTGAAATAAAAAAAAAACAAAACAAAAAAAGGCTACTACCAACCGAGAAAACGAATTTGAACCAAAATAAGAAACGCCCAACCTGACTTCGCTCGGTAACCGGAAAACCACGTTTTTCAGAACATTTTCGGCTGTAGTTCGGAAACCATTTGTCTGATTCCCAATTTATTTTCTTCTCGTGAAAGCTGAATAAATTCCCCATCGTAGCTATTCTATGTGAAATTTCGATTTGAGCTTCAATAAGGGAGGGGCCTGCACTTCAAAAAAGACAAAGTTCGAAATGAAAACGTGTTTTTTTTTGTAAATTGTTGCCCATAACTCGGGACAGGTTTGTCCGATCTTAATTCTCTTTTATCTAGTGAAAACTGATTAAATTTCATATATAGTACGGTATATTGCATTTCTATTGAGACAACAAAAGCGCCACTAGGAAAGGGAAGGGAACCAGATCTTACCAGAATTCACAAATTTGACCACCTACGACCACGGTTTTCAGAACATTTTCTTCTCTCCCTCCGATACTTTTTCTCCGATCGAAATTTCATAGCTCCCACGCGAAAGCTGATTAAATTTCCTTTCAGAACTGATATTTGGATTTTCCCGGGGACCTCAGAAAAAGCCCCCAAATAGTTATTCAGAGGGAAAGTTGCCAATTCCCCGCAACATTTGCAAAGTGCTTTTCCAGCCGACGTAACTTCGAAATGGTCCTATCCAAGAAATGCATACAATGAAAGTTGTGAATAATGAAATTTTACATTAGGTGGTCATCGTAGGTTTCAGATTACCTGCCGCAGTGGTAGACGTAGCAGCCGTTACGGTGAATTGTAATAACTTCGGTGGAGCAAACCGGTGTTTGGGGTCTTTCGATATGTTTTACGACATGCTAATCTGATGACCACCTAATGTAAAATTTCAAGGTTTACTGTTTTCATTGTAGGTATGCATTTTTTGGCTGGGACCAACCATTTCGAAGTTTCCAACTGCTGGAAGTGCACTTTGCGAATGATGCGGGGAATTGGCAACTTTCCCTCTGAATAACTATTTGGGGGCTTTTTCAGAGGTCCCCGGGATAATCCAAATATCAGCTCTGAAAGGAAATTTAATCAGCTTTCGCGTGGGAGCAATGAAATTTCGATCGGAGAAATAGTATTGGAGGGAGAGAAGAAAATGTTCTGAAAACCGCGGTCGTAGGTGGTCAAATTTGTGAATTCTGGTAAGATCTGGTTCCCTTCCCTTTCCTAGTGGCGCTTTTGTTGTCTCAATAGAAATGCAATATACCGTACTATATATGAAATTTAATCAGTTTTCACTAGATAAAAGAGAATTAAGATCGGACAAACCTGTCCCGAGTTATGGGCAACAATTTACAAAAAAAAACACGTTTTCATTTCGAACTTTGTCTTTTTTGAAGTGCAGGCCCCTCCCTTATTGAAGCTCAAATCGAAATTTCACATAGAATAGCTACGATGGGGAATTTATTCAGCTTTCACGAGAAGAAAATAAATTGGGAATCAGACAAATGGTTTCCGAACTACAGCCGAAAATGTTCTGAAAAACGTGGTTTTCCGGTTACCGAGCGAAGTCAGGTTGGGCGTTTCTTATTTTGGTTCAAATTCGTTTTCTCGGTTGGTAGTAGCCTTTTTTTGTTTTGTTTTTTTTTTATTTCAAGTGATCCCTCGTAATTTGATGCTCTACAACATTAATTTTGAGCCAATTCATTTTCATAAGCCGTTCATAGGTTACAGAGGTTGAAACATGAGCGAATCCTATTAACCGCCAAGTTGGAAAAAATTTCCTATTTTTGACGCTCGGTTGTGGTTAAACGGCTGAACCTATTCTAATGTGTAACGAGGCCATTCGACACAGAATTTTATGCTGAAACGTTTTCTCCGCGCTGCTTAGTTTCTAAGGTTTATTATCCAAGGTTATTTTCACATTTTCCTAAAGTAAAAATCTGGAAAATGCCAGAAAAAAATCGCGGTTTTTTAACCAACAAAAGTTCTCCCAGCAAAAATGTTGCTACCATTTTTGATATTTTGTTGTTCCGGGCCATTACAACCATTTAAAAATAGAAGCTTCAACAACCATTCTCCCCCCCCCCCCCCCCTTCCTTCAATCCTCTTGCGACTGGCCTAATAAGACACTGATAAAAGTGTACAAATACAGAAAAAGAACTCTAACTTTGAAACGCTGTATCTCGGAGCTTATTTAATCTAAAGAGCTGTGGTTAGTTATACTTAACAAAGTACATAATCAGTAATACCCCTACTGTATTTCATAATCGAAAAACCATTCTATTGTGATCAAAATGGTCAGAAACTGAAACAATGCATAAAAATATGCAAATGTGGAAAAATATCCCAACTTTGAAACGCTGCATCTTGGAGGCTAATGCACCTACACAGCTGCCGTTAGTCTTAGAATCTAGAAAATTCCATCTGGTATAAAAAGTCATATAGTGGCCATGGTCAAAAAACCATTCCTCTATAGTCAGAATTGCTAAAACCCCAAAAAAAGCGCCGAAAAATAGCGAGTTTTGGCCAGGGAAACCAAGTTCTGGAGGGGCTCCGAAGTCAAAAACTTGAGAAAAGTACCTCCACCCCATCCCAAAAATTGGGTTAAAAAAATCGCTTCTATCTGAACTAATGTATGTGGGAATGACTAATCCAGGGTACTATTAGAGAATGATCGAAATAAGAACTCAAATAATTGAATTTTGCTGGAGAAATAGTACAAATTTTCCCTTTACCTAGTTATTTAGATATGACAGACGACGAGCCCAATTACTATAATTTAGTAATTATAATTGAATAATAAAATTTAAATTAAATTCAAAAAATTTAATTTTAATACATATGTTTTCACGGGCGTCTGCCAGTACCATCCCAGCGGGCTAGGGACGGCAGACTTAGATTTTTTGGAACTTCATGACATCTAGTTTGATGTGGTTCAAGAACTAATCGGGGTCAAGTAACTCGATTTTAACTTTTTTAAAGTGAATTTTTGAGTTCCGTCTGCGCAGCGAACCCAAGTCGGAATGGGTGGCAGACTATAATTTTTTGAAACTTCATGACATCTAGTTTGATTTGGTGCAAGAACTAATCGGGGTCAAGTAACTCGATTTTGACTTTTTTAAAGTGAATTTTTGAGTTCCGTCTGCGCAGCGAACCCAAGTCGGAATGGGTGGCAGACTATAATTTTTTGAAACTTCATGACATCTAGTTTGATGTGGTTCAAGAACTAATCGGGGTCAAGTAACTCGATTTTGACTTTTTTAAAGTGAATTTTTGAGTTCCGTCTGCGCAGCGAACCCAAATCGGAATGGGTGGCAGACTATAATTTTTTGGAACTTCATGACATCTAGTTTGATTTGGTTCAAGAACTAATCGGGGTCAAGTAACTCGATTTTGACTTTTTTAAAGTGAATTTTTGGATTCCGTCTGCGCAGGGAACCCAAGTCGGAATGGGTGGCAGACTATAATTTTTTGAAACTTCATGACATCTAGTTTGATGTGGTTCAAGAACTAATCGGGGTCAAGTAACTCAATTTTGACTTTTTTAAAGTGAATTTTTGAGTTCCGTCTGCGCAGCAAACCCAAATCGAAATGGGTGGCAGACTATTATTTTTTGGAACTTCATGACATCTAGTTTGATGTGGTTCAAGAACTAATCGGGGTCAAGTAACTCGATTTTAACTTTTTTAAAGTGAATTTTTGAGTTCCGTCTGCGCAGCGAACCCAAGTCGGAATGGGTGGCAGACTATAATTTTTTGAAACTTCATGACATCTAGTTTGATTTGGTGCAAGAACTAATCGGGGTCAAGTAACTCGATTTTGACTTTTTTAAAGTGAATTTTTGAGTTCCGTCTGCGCAGCGAACCCAAGTCGGAATGGGTGGCAGACTATAATTTTTTGAAACTTCATGACATCTAGTTTGATGTGGTTCAAGAACTAATCGGGGTCAAGTAACTCGATTTTGACTTTTTTAAAGTGAATTTTTGAGTTCCGTCTGCGCAGCGAACCCAAATCGGAATGGGTGGCAGACTATAATTTTTTGGAACTTCATGACATCTAGTTTGATTTGGTTCAAGAACTAATCGGGGTCAAGTAACTCGATTTTGACTTTTTTAAAGTGAATTTTTGGATTCCGTCTGCGCAGGGAACCCAAGTCGGAATGGGTGGCAGACTATAATTTTTTGAAACTTCATGACATCTAGTTTGATGTGGTTCAAGAACTAATCGGGGTCAAGTAACTCAATTTTGACTTTTTTAAAGTGAATTTTTGAGTTCCGTCTGCGCAGCAAACCCAAATCAAAATGGGTGGCAGACTATTATTTTTTGGAACTTCATGACATCTAGTTTGATGTGGTTCAAGAACTAATCGGGGTCAAGTAACTCGATTTTTGGATTCCTGACCCAACTTTGGATTAACGCCACAAGTTAATCCAAATGGTTGGAGTTGGCAGACGGGGTGATTTTTACTCCCCGATAGGTGTGCTACTCATAACCTATCGTGGAATTTGGGGTCAAATAACCAATGGTTTTTGTCACGGGCTCTTGGACTAATAGATAGACTAGATGCTCCGGCTCGCTTTGCTCGCCTACGCACCCAGCTGGGGGGCTCCGCCCCCCAGACCCCCCGTGGGCCTCGCTTCGCGAGGCCGGTGCCTCGCTCCGCTCGGCCGAGCGCTTATTCGGACAGGGGGGCCTCGCTTCGCTCGGCCGGGGGGGTGTGTTCAAACCCCTACTCAGACATAAGGCCTCGCTTCGCTCGGCCGAGCGCTTAAGCAGACATGAGGCCTCGCTCCGCTCGGCCGGGGGGGTCTGCGACCCCCCCTATTCGTTCCCCCGCCTACTAAAAAAAAAAAAAAAAAAAAAAAATTTCCCCGCCTCCTCCACCGTTGTAAGGTCCCTGAGTACGTCTTTCCGACTTCCTTGACAGCGGCCGGGTTTGAAGACCCAAACGCGCCGGGATCTCAGGAAATCTAAAATTTTAAACTCGCCGTCAGAAATCGCTCGTCGTCGGAAATCGCTCGTTGACAATTTTCTATTAAAATTCGCATCTCTAGGTAGGATACGGTTGAAACCCCGTTTCGATCCGACCATTAATAACTAAGATGGCCATATTTGGGCCAATTTGACCGTGCCAATTTTCGGTCGGCCGGGGGGGTCTGCGACCCCCCCTAGAGACTCTTAAACGGTCGCCCGAACCAATAGAAAAAATCGGGGTATTTTTACGACTTACCGTTTAGTCAGAGTAGGCCGACGACATACAAACTGACACACACACACACACACACCCTCGGTGAGAATTAGTGATTTAGATAAACATAAGTTGCCCTAGGTGGTAGCACATCGAGCTTGAAATACAAAGTTTCTACTGGTGTGCGCTGATCGGATTTGGTTGCTATCCGTAGCACAGTGTTAATTGCCACCTCAATGCAACGAAAATTGCTTGAGTAGGCACCACCCCAGATTATTATGCCATAAATTAGAATACTGTAAACATACGCATTGTACCTACATCATGCGGAGATTATCCCTGGATAAAAAATTTCTTAGGATGATGAAGAAGTGGTAACATTAAATGTAAAAATTTTTTTAATTCTCCCCTCCAAGTTCTGAATGTGTTCATGCCACTTTAGATGTTGATCCAGTGTAAGCCCAAGATATTTTAGGCTTCTAACTTTTTCTAATGTTCCACAGGAGCATGCTGTTTTTTGCGCGCACTGATCTTTGTGAATTACTAATTTCGAAAAGTCTGGCAGTCCAGTCTTACCTATTGATAGAAAACGTGATGTACTTTGTTCACGGTTAGACCATTCATGTGAAACCATTTCAGGAATTTCTCCATAACTCGTTCCGCCTCTGAATGGACTTCTTCCCATGAGTTTCCTTTCAATAAAATGGCTAGGTATGTCATCTGCAAAGCAACGAATTCGCCTGAGACATCCAGAGCAAACAGATCATTGACGAATACAAGAAATAAAATAGGGCCTAGTACTGATCCTTGAGGTACTCCATAACTAATTATTTCTTCAGTGCTTTTAGTCGTCTGAATTTGTACAAACTGTTTTCTGTTCGAGAGGTACGATCCGAACCATCTTAAGGCCACCCCATCCAGCCCAAGTCTTTCCAATTTTAGCATAAGCCTTGATATTTCTATGGAGTCAAATGCCTTGGAGAGATCTATGAAAACTCCCATGGTTTTGAGATTTTTGGTTTATTATTCTTGGAATAATACACCTATGTTTTCGCGACGCGGGTCGACGACTCCGATCGGCCTCAAAATTTGACATTATCCGTTTCAAGAGGTCTACATTCTAAATCCGAAATGTCCGTCCGCCGTACGCCGTCCGCCGTCCAGGCCGTTTTGGGCAGTAGGAATTTTTTAAAAAATCTGAAATTTTGACAAAATACTTGGTTTACCATCTAGTTGTGCCCGCAAGGTTTTCAGTCCGATCGCCCAAACCCGTGGGGCGCTCTGGGGCTATAATGGGGCTACGGGAGGGGTTATTTGAAGGCTATTAGCTATGGGATCGAGTTAGGTGTCGTTTTCGAAGTATTTTTTGACGTAGAATCCATTTTTTGGGGTCCCGGAACGATCCGATTTCACTGGGGCGATCTTTGAGGCTTTCATGGGGCTAAAAATGGGATTTTTGAAGGATCCCAGGTTGTTGAATATTTTTTGAGTTAAAAATAAAGAATTTTTGAAAAAACACATTTTTGAACAAAAAAATTCAAAAAAAATTTTTTTTGAAATAAAAATCCAAAAAAAAAATTTTAACAATTTAGTTTCTGCACAAGTGACCTATATCAAAGAATAATAAACCCTTGTGTAAAATTTGCAGCGTTTTGTTAATTGATTCTGAGATATCTGCTGTTACTTCCACTAGGGCATCTTGTGTACTCCGATTTTTTCGGAATCCGTATTGTGTAGCAGCTAATAGGTTATTTTTTTCCAGGTAGTTAATCAGTTGGGCTTTTACTATTTTCTCGAAAATTTTGGCGAAATTTGACAGTAAAGAAATAGGTCGGTAATTGTTCGCATCAGTTGTTATTCCTTTTTTAAATAGAGGCCGCACTAACGCGATTTTAAGAGCATCTGGGAATTTTCCATTCAGTAGGCTGAGGTTAATTAAATGGGTTAGTGGTGAAGTTATCCCTACGTATTAGTAGATTTTAGTACATTACATTTTAACTTCGATTATCTCACCTCACCTTTACATTTTCCGAGGTAAATGTATGTTTTTTACCACTCTGACTCAAATTAGATTTTAGGCCACCCGGTATGTAGGAAAGTACTAGATTATAAAATTTTAAATCTCTTATGAGATTTATATATTTTTTCTCGTTGAGGGGGGGGGGGGCCCTCTGGATCCGCCAGTGATTGGGTATGCCAGTTTCGTAAGAAACTTGCCAAATTTCAAAGAAAATTTCATTTGGTCTCCACGGAGAAAACCCACGTGGAGTTGAATTAGTGTTGAACAGTTTTAAGTCGTTGGGAAACGTTACGCGACCGGGTTTTATTCTGACCCGGAAGGTCTGATGAGGATGGGGGGGGGGGGCATACGTCAGCTGCTGATCCCCTTTTACTTATCTCTTCACTCGAGGACGGGAAGAGTTGACTTCATTCAAAGCGAAAGGGCGATTTATTTTCTCGAGAGGATGGGGCACTTCGAAACTTGGAAATGCCGGTTAATTAGGAATGCAGATCCACGGCACATGCGGTGGATGGCTCTAATGAATTTGGAAGGGAATCGGAGATTCGAATAGTCTTCCAGTTGGTTTTTAACAATGCCAACAAAATGTTTACTCCGGGATTCACCAGAGACATTGAGAATTTAACAGTTAGGGTTTTAATTCCCTATTAGCCGTTTGAGGCCCACATACAAGAAATTTTGTAGCTGTACAGTGGGTCGAGAAAATGAATTAACGCCTCAACATAGAGGCGGACGGTTGAGAGCCGTCAGAGGCACTGAAGGGCCGACTGAGGCGCTGAATAAGCGCCTTTTAATCTGTCATTGACACATGAGCGGAATAAAAGCTCGTGAACTAAATGGAGAGTTCGTTTGAGGTCCCGTGAGTTATTATACTCAACGGGTAAAGAAATAAGGACTAAGGCATATTATTTTCCTTTACAAAAAAGGAGGTTTGACGATTTTTGAGGTTTAATTACTACCTCGGGGTGAAGTGTCCAGCTTAGTTTTGATCGTGAATGATCAAAATTTGATCATTTAATGATGTAAAATTTCAAGATCTACAACTTTCATTCTATGCATTTTTTGACTAGGACTAACCATTTCAATGTTATAACAGCTGGAAGTGCTCTTTGACAATTTTGACAACAATCAGCAATGTTCCCTCTGAAAACCTATTTGGGGAGGCATTTTACGGGCTTTTCCTGAGGTCTCCGGGAAAATCCTAATATCAGTTTTGAAAGGAAATTCAATCAGCTTTTGCGTGGGGGCAATGAATTTTCGATCGGAGAAATAGTCTCGGAGGGAGCGAAGAAAATGTCCAGAAAAGGTGGTCATGGATGGTCAAATCTCTTGTTTCCACCCTTTGCGACGAATACTAATGGCAATGTTGTCGTTTCAATAGACATGCAATGTGTCATCCATTACTTAAAATTTAATCGGCTTTCGCCAAATAAAAAGAAAAGTAATATCAGACAAACCGTTCCCGAGTTATAGGCAGAGATGTGCAAGGAAACACTTTGTTTTTTCTTTAAAAATGAGCCACTTTTTTGCCGTGCCCACCCCTCCCATATCAAAGATGATATGGCTCACGAATGTGAGCCAGTTACTCCGCAGCATATAGGACCTGCTGAAAGGTTAAATTTGGAAATAGCCGAAAAAATTCGTGTCAACTAATTTCTTCAGGACTTCCCAGTTATTTGTGGGCATTTGCCCTAAGGCATGTATTGCATATACATAATAGATCTCCAAATGCCTCTAACGACTTTAAATCCCCATATGAGGTAGTGTTTAACAGATCTCCGTCTCTCAAGTATATTAGAAGATTTGGTTGCGAATGTTATGTACTGGACAACCATGCTAAACAAAAACCGAAATTCTCTCCAAGGGCGGGATTAGCTTTTCTGCTTGAGTGTGAAGACACCGGGTACACTTTATTTGATGCTGAAAAGAAAAGTATTATCCGTTCAAAGCATGTCAGCTTTATTGAGTCTAGGACGTTTACTGACTTCGTAAAAACCCACTCGGATAAACCAATTTTTTCAAAAACCGAATTGGAAACTGATCTTTCTATAGAAAAATCAGGTAGGAAAATAACTTCTGCGTCCGACTCTCCTGAAATTCCAATCATAACTGATCAATCGAAAACTGACCAGCCGGAAAGTCCCAATTCATCTTCCTTACCAAAATTAAATTAAATGAAACCAAAAGCCTTTTAAAACGACAATTTGAAATCACTGAACTCGGTGAACCGCGAAAATTTCTAGAAATGGAGATAGTTCGAGATAGAAAATCGCGCACCTTGGCCCTTCATCAAACTAAACAAATTGAAGCAATGATCAAGCGTTTCGACGCAAATGGTCGGAAAGTGGCACAAACCCCTATGACACCTGATAAAGTTGTGTCTTGCCCCAAAACCTATTCTGAAGGGACAGATAATATCTATTAGACATATTATGTCTAAATTTCCTTATAGGCAAGCAATCGGTTCGCTCTTATACGTTCAAAATGGAACTAGGCCGGACATTTCTTTTGCGACGAATTACCTGAGTAGGCGCCAATCAAATCCAACTTTGGAAGATTGGAAAATGGCCTTGCGCGTGTTTCAATATTTACGAGGAACTTCTCGACAAGGCCTGAAATACACTGCTATAGCCAGAGCAGTTTTGACTGCTATGTTGATGCAGCCCTCGGCCAGAACGATGACTCTGGCTGTTCGACTTCAGGTTATGTGTCGAACACCTTTCGGGGACCCCGTGCTTTGGAAATCAAAAATTCAAAATCATATTGGCCTATCGGCCCCTGAAAGCGAGTAGGTATGTCGCTATGTCTACTGCCGCCCACGAGCTTATATATAAGCTATAGCTATGTGTCAGAATATTTTGCAGTTGAATTTAACTCCTACTGTATAATATACCTACTTCATATTCTTCATATAATATACTTAATATACTTCATATTATGAAGATTGTAGGCCTGCTATTATTCTTACCAAAGTGGAGGATTCCACAACATTAGACATCTAGTGCGTCTCAGTTACCACTACATTAGGGACCTAGTAAAAAAGGGGGAAATTCTTATACATTGGATCTGTTCAAACGATAAAATTGCTGACGGCTTAACCAAGGCTTTACCAAAGGACAAGTTCATGAAGTTCAAACATGACTTGATTTCTCAGTAAATGTTATTTGTCCTTTGCTAACAGTTTTTCTCTGTTACAGCTGATCTATTTTAATTTGGGCCGCTGGTCAAACTAAGAATGAAGGGATGACCAGGACCTTGCATGAGAAAGAGGAGAAAGACTACATGAGAAAGAGGAGAAAGATTTCATGAGAAAGAGGAGAAAGATGAGAAAGTTCAAGACATCCAGGTGCCGTCAGTTATCGACTCCTTCTTCTGGGATTTCAAGAAGCTGACCCCATCCCTACGGCAGCCTGTCTTCCTGGAGGAAAATCGTGACGTCCAGTGGTGGTGCAGAAGGGAGTGACGAGAAAAGTGCCCCTCCACCTACCTACGATTTCCCCTACCAAAAGGGACTTTTTATTAGTTCGGTTGAGCTTCCGGCTTTGCCCAGAGTGCGCGACTGGCGAGTCTGCCATATTGAGATTATTCGAAGTTATTCCCGTTTTGTATCCACGAATGTGCTTTTGTCTTTTTAATATAAAATCGTTCAAGTCAAAGTTGTTTTATTTCTTAGTGAAGTTTTCCATTCAAAGACCGAAGTAAGTATCTGATTTGATTAATTCAACGCCCTGATAACTCGATAATAGGTAATGACAAAATTTAATTTTGAGGCCGATCAAAATTATCGACCTCTGACAAGAATAATATGCCAAGAAAAATAAACCAAACCCCGAAGAGCTCATTGGAATCTACAGATAGCATAGATGTCACATCTACAGTAGGTGCCAAGCAGTCGGGGTGAGGGGGGGATATCATAATTTTTAATTTCTTCGTGTACTTACCTAGTGATTCGTTAATCATCCATGAATCATCATGGCCATACAAATTCATCCCGATCATGATGTTACAGTGCCCAGCTTACAGGACCTATTACTTAAATAGGTGGACGTCAAAATTAAATTTTTATTTTCGCGTTAGGTAGGTACCACAAATTTTATGGTTACGCAAAAATAAGTGCGAATAAAAAAACGCTGCAAATTTTACACAAGGGTTTATTATTCTTTGATATACGTTACTTGTGCAGAAATTTAATTCTGTCAATGAAAAAATTTAAAAAAAAATTTTTTTTTTGATTTTTGTTTTAAAAAAAATTTTTTTTTGGACTTTTGTTTCAAAACAAAATTTTTTGGGATTTTTATTATTTTCAAAAATGTTTATTTCAAAAATTATTTAGGTTTTACTCGAAAAATATTTAACATCCTGGGATCCTTCAAAAATCCCATTTTTAGCCCCATGAAAGCCCTAAAGATCGCCCCAGTGAGATCGGATCGTTCCGGGACCCCAAAAAATGGATTCTACGTCCAAAAATACTTCGAAAACGACACCTAACTCGATCCCATAGCTAAAAGCCTTCAAAACCCCCTTCTGTATCCCCATTTTAGCCCCATAGCGCCCCACGGGTTTGGGCGATCGGGCTGAAAACCTTGCGGGCACAACGAGATGGTAAACCGAGTATTTTGTCAAAATTTCAGATTTTTAAAAAAATTCCTACTGCCTAAAACGGCCTGGACGGCGGACGGCGGATGGACATTTCGGTTTTGGAATCTAGACCACTTGAAACGGATAATGTTAAATTTTGAGGCCGATCGGAGTCGTCGACCTCCGTCGCGAAAACATAGGTGTATTATTCCAAGAATAATAAACCAAAATCAACACACCAAGAAAATTTCCGAAGAAGGAAAAGAAGAACAGAACTTCCGGCAAGCTGGAAAAGCCACTCCCCAGAGAAATGCAAAAAATCAAAACGTCAGCAGTAGTCACCAGAAGAGGAATGAAAATGTATGTGCTTAGCTACTACCAATATAATATATTGGTCACCTACCTATGTAACGACCGAATGGAAGATGAAAATTGTATGATATAGGTAACATCTATTCAATAATATCCATTCAACAATAAAAAATATTTTGATTCCACTGAAAACGGCTTATAACTTTTTTTTGTGAGTCTATTTTGTCAATAATAATTATTATAGGTATGGATGAATCTGTGGTAACGTTGTGGACCTCAAATGTTGACGTCCACCTATTAAATTTTAATAGGTCCTGTAACCTAGGCACTGTAAGATCATGATTGTCAAGTTACCACCATTCTGGACCGTTTTCATCAGTTATAATTTACGGTACGGCGACAGCATGATTAACGAATCACCTAGGTGACGAAAAAATTAAAAATTATGATATGACCCCACCCGACTGTATGGCAGCTACATCTATGCTATCTGTAGATTCCAATGAGCTCTTCGGGTTTTGGTTTATTTTTCTTGGCAAATTATTATTGACGGAGGTCAATAATTTTGATCAAGATGTCATCTTGAAACCTATAATGACAAATTTTGAGGCCGATCAATTACACATAGTGTAGATTCCTAAAACGAAGCGTCCGTACGCTGTCCAGACCGTTTTGGGCATTCGGCATTTTAACCTGGAAACAGATTTTAGCGAACCCCCCAGTTAAAAGTGAGGCGACAAAAGAATGGCAATACTGCGACATATTTTTGTACATAGAATCCATTTTATTTAAATATCCAGGGCGCCATGTCAGCGGAACCTCACTGAAAAGGCGCTCCTCTGCGGCGGAAGGGGGAACCCGGCGGGTGTACACCCACCGTCGAGTGCTGGCGCTTAGTGCTGTCTTAATATCGATAGTCACGACTATCGATAGTTTCGATACTATCGGGAAATAATATCGATATTTATCGATAGTTTCAGAGTTTGGATTTTCCCTAAAACTATCGATAGTTTTCTATATTTTTTCTTCCAAAACTCGATATTTTTTCATCTTTTTCCCCAAACTGTCCCGTGGCTATGTCTATTTTTCGATTTCATAAGGGAAAATTGGGTTTGACAATGATAATTCCAACATTTTCCCCGGTCAACTAATAGTTCAGGTATCAGGGAAAAGCAGGGTGGCCGCCAAGCTGGGAAAAATTAATTCCCTGACTATTCCCTGACTTTTCCCTGCAAAAATACCTAATTTCCAGACCCGAAATTATTCAAAATCTGAGATTTTAATAATTTAATTATTAATAATATAATTTAATATGAAATGTTATTAATTCTGATAATTTTAATCGCTTGAATTTTTGTTGTTGTTATTGAAAGTTGATTAGAAAATACATAAATTTTTACACCAAACAATCGTGTGAATGGGGATATTATATCTGTAATGGGAATTCCGCCAACTCATTGAACTTGTGCGGGCAACATGGATGAAGATTGAGGGGAAAACAAACCCGGCAAAGTCGCTCCCACCAAAATTCAAAAATTATCATCATTTTCGGGACGGAAGAGAGGGACAAACTTGTCACCAAACAAAATTCGTATTTTAATACAATTTTAGATTTTTTTTTTAATAAAAATTTTTTCCCTGACTTGTGACCGATTTCCCTGACTTTGCCCTGACTTTTCCTGAAATTTTTCATTCCCTGAATTTTCCAGGTTTTCCCTGACTTTTCCAGATGGCGGCCACCCTGAAAAGGAGGTACTAAGGTAGATTTAAACTTTCAGTTGTCATTTTTAAAAGGATTTATTATTATGAAATATAGAAGAATTAATGGAAATGGAAGCATGATTGAAAAAATACAGAAAACATTACTGTTGGAGCTTGGAGTCATGATTTAAACTTCATCAATTTTCAAAAGTTCTTTTAGGGTGGCTTTATTTTGATTTGATTTGAAAACCAAAACGGCAGGCGAAATGGGAGAAAATCAAAACTCAGTAGGTAACTCACAGTCGGACGTCGAACGGGACTTCGGGAGTCCAAAGGTGATGTGATGAATCATCACTGATGATACACCACCACCTTCACATCTCGCAGTGTGCCCAGCCCAACATCTCAACCCAGGCTGGAACTGGGCATGGCCAGTGGCCGGTATGGCCTGGCCAAACCACCTTCCCAACCCAGGCTGCAACGGGGCATAACCTGCAACCGATTTGGCCTAACCAAACCGCCCTCCCGACCCAGATGACTACAACAAGAGCCAGCCAGCAGCAAACCTGGCATACCCAACCCTGGTCGGCACCACCTGCCTCACCAGTCCCTCAAACCACACTCAGCAGGGACTGCGTAAAGGCTGTGTCGGAAGGTATGGCCCGAGTACCCTGGTACAATGGGTCATCCGACCAGGGGGCAGCTGCAGCCTGGATTGCAAGCATAAAACAGCAAGCCGAGTGGCATAATAAGTATAGCACACCCATTGCCGAGCAGGCATGGGTGGAAGCAGCCATGGGGAAGATCAAGGGTGAGGCCCTGCTGTTTGTAAGGAGAGGGCCAGACATCGCTACCCTAGATGGCCTCCAGCGAGCACTGCAGGCAAGATTTGAGGGGGCGCGGTCTGCCCGCTCCTACATGCAGGAGCTGATGAAAACTACCATCGCCACAAGGGAGACAGTGGCCAGGTATGCTGAACGGATTAAGTCCCTGGCGGAGAAGGCCGATCCGTCAAAAGATTCTGACACGAATGCTCTGGCCATACAGGCCTTCATTGGTGGCCTTCCCCCTCATGTCGCCCAAATGCTTTCCATGATGGAGCCTCAGTCCATTTCTGAGGCAATGACAAAGGCGAGGGCTTCATTAGAGGAAACAGGGGCATACATCCCTACAGTAGACCAAACCCTGACAGCTGCAGTGGGTTGGAACCGGCAGGGGGCACAAAACCAACCAAGAAGAAAAACCCCTACACCTAAAAGCAAGAGCCCAAAGCCTGTCCAACACAGTGGAGGGCAAGGGCGGAACAAGTCACCCAGCACAAACGAGAAATGTGCTGTGTGCAACGAAAACACACACCCCACCTCTCGTTGCTGGTATAAACCAGGAGGGAGACTTTATGGCAAACTACCTCCAGGGCTACGGAGGGCAGAAAACCGCGGCCATCAGAGCCCCCCAGACAAGGTGGCGGGGGGGAAACAATTAACCCCCCCCTTCCCCCACTACCAATGGTCCTCACCCTGGAAATGACAACGGCATCCAATCGGATAGGACTGGTGACAAATCATCAGCCCACCAAACTTTCCAAATAACATTAAAACCAAAACATAAATTATTTATGAAATATAAATAATACAATTTACCTATACTAGAATAAGCATAATTTTTATTGCAAAATTTCTTAGGCTTATTTAATTACCAACATAATATAAAATAAAATATTATATTATATAGCAACAATATAAATATAATATAACCATAACCAGAAACGAGATTTGCGAAAACTGAGATTTACAAACCTGTTTTTTTTTTAAATCTACAATTAAGTGAGGGTACTGATTATTTCCGTTGTACTACAACAATAAAAATAAAATTATCATGTACTAATTATCGTTGCTTCGTCACTCAGATCGTATAGCCAAGTGCTCTCTCAGGATGGAGCAACGTACCATCACTACATCGTCATGGGGTGGAAATGCACCTGTGACAGCCGAGCTTCCGCAACAACTGAAGAGGAGTGGACAATGGTCACCCCCCCAGCAAGGAGAATGCTACGGCGAGGAGAAGACCAGTGAAATACATAATGATGATAATAACATTGCTTTTAACTAACAACATAAGATCCTGTGCGTGCGATTCTAAATTACTTTCTTGTTACAGATCGAGAAGAGCCGTGCGCTCAGAGGATACTTAGAAAGCAATATTTAATACCAGCCACCGCTGAAGGAACAACGAGGAATAACCCAGTTCTCCATCGGTCAAACGTCAACGTCGTTAACAGCCATCGGCGCTGCAACAGCAAAACAACAGGTAGGCTGGGTACCTAATCGAAACCCCAGCAACCAGGTACACACTACTTCGTCAGCAATGGCAGAAATTTGTGGTTTGATGATTTAATCATGAAATTAAGGGTAAATTTACCCGTATTTATACACGCCAGGGAGCAAAAGCTACCCCGAGCCCACCGCCAGGGGGCGGTCTTCTACAGGGGGAAGGGGATGTAAATAGAAAAACCCCGTGCATGCTGTACATACTGCCCCCCAGTGTAAATAATCCCGGGAACTCCCCAAAAGCCCGAGCCATTCCTCCCCCATCCGGGATGTAACCAGGTTATCCTGCATACCAACCAACCGCTGCTAGTGGTCTGCTCGTTATTGTACGAAGGACATTGCATGACAGGGGGTATGAACGGGCAACGGCCGAAGTGTACTCACTGATATTATACACCATAAAGACGTCATATAAAAAAAAATAATAATAATAAGAGTAATAATTAATAAATAAAATAAAAATAAATAAAAAATTCTCATGCAAATATCATGAGACCCGGTTGCAACCGGGGGCCTTAACCTATTAAGAATTATGTTTATTATATATTTACATAAGAGAATGCAATGTTAATAATAGTGTCATTATTAAAAGCGTCATGATAATGCCATAAATAATCGTTACTAAATATAATACATAATAACTCTTGTATAATTTTACTAATTCGCATAATAGTGAAAATAATTATTGTACATATTTACTAATTCACATAATGATGAATAATAACAAAATTACGCTATACATAAAGTATAACTATTGTATTCTATATCACTAATTCACATAATAGTGAATAATAACAAAGTAATGGTATAAAATAAAATTACCACTAAAAATACCCAGATAATGTCAGAAATAGTCATTATTAAATGTTATAAATTGTAAGTGTCCTTTGAAGTGGACTATGGTTCAAACTAATAAGCGCAGCCACACCTACCTTAAATAACTGACTTTCGGCGCAATGTAATCAAAATTTAAGTTACATAGGGAACCCCCCCCCCCCCCCCCAACTTGGACCGGAGTCATCGCAACATCAGGATTGCCACGACCCTCGCGCAACCATGAGTGGAACAGCAGCAGTCTGGCCCTACTCAGGCACCGCACCGAGCTGGTGGTACACCGATCATCCAATGGACCCAGCGCGTAGAACGTATACTCCGCGTCAGTGGTGCATCGGATCAACATAACCAATGCCAAGGCTTGTGTTGATGGCGGCTGGATACTTTTGAAATCATACCACAGCCCCAGGGTGTCACCGCATCCCTTGCAGGACGGAGAAAGAGGCCACGAAGTCCAAACCCTCGCTGGCACCCAAAGGACAAGGTTGAAGGATGCCACCCAAGGACGACCACCGGGACGGCTCTAAGGACCAGATGGATGAGGCTCTAAGTTCTGCGCCAAGGAACGACTGGAAGCCCAACACTGATTCCAGGCCTCCCGAACCACCCCAGGGATGGTGACGACTACGAGCGGGACAACCCCGACATACACCGCCTGAGGACAGGCTCTCCCTAAAGGGGGGAGTGATGTGGCGGTAAAATCAAATATACCGCCGAGGAGCCAGAAGGAGGGCCCCACGACGGGACTCCTGCTGCATCAGCACATTCCGCCCGGGAACGTCATCACCAGCTACGTGACCGGCGGAGAGCCCCCTCCCATAACGTAAGGTAGATGCGGCGAAATAGTGGGAATCCATCCTATAAAAAGACGATTTCAGACGAAGTAGTCTATTTCCACGATAAATAAAATAACAACTTGTAGACGCGTTTCGGTTTACTAAACCATCATTGTCCTAAACCATCATTGTCATCAGTATTGTACTGATGATGGTTTAGTAAACCGAAACGCGTCTACAAGTTGTTATTTTATTTATCGTGGAAATAGACTACTTCGTCTGAAATCGTCTTTTTTTAGAGCCCCCTCCCCCCGAGCCACCATTCGGTTGAGTTCCAGTGACGGGTGTGGTTAGCGGTGACGCATATTTTACCAAAGGAATTATTAAACTTATTTGCAGTATTAATTGAGTGCGTGGTTATTCACCTTAACTAACGGGGGAATACGTATTCATTACAATAAGGAGGGGCGGGCGCACGCTGCAGCGTTGGTTGGGGCCATTTAAACTGCAATGACGGGGTTCTTCCATGCACGCGCTGTCGATGGCGGGGTTTTTCCCCAGTACTGCTAATAATCAACCCAATATTTCGCTGAGACGATGTGGTTATTCTCCAAAACCGATGGCTTCGTCGGATTCTACGCCTCAAAATCCTTTAGAAACCACTTCGTACCTGATTCACCCCAAAATGACGATGACGGGGTTTTTCCCCTGGACTCTTCAAATCAGAAATGTCCGTCCGCCGTACGGGCCGTTTTAGGCAGTGGCAATTTTTCAAAAAATCTGAAATTTTGACAAAATAAAAAATTTAGTTGTGCCCGCAAGGTTTTCAGCCCGATTGCCCAAACCCGTGGGGCGCTATGGGGTTAAAATGGGGCTACGAGAGGGGGTTTTTGAAGGCTTTTGGCTATGGGATCGACTTAGGTGTCGTTTTCGAAGTATTTTTGGATGTAGGATGTAGCCTACCTAGAATCCATTTTTTTGGGTAGGAACGATCCGATTTCACTGTTGCGATCTATAGGTCTTTCAAGGGGCTACAAATGGGATTTTTGAAGGATCCCAGGAGGTCAAATATTTTTCTAGTAAAAAACAAAAAATTTTTGAAAAAAAAACATTAAAAAAAATTAAAAATGTTTTTTCTAAAAATCATTTCATTGACCTACATTTCTGCACAAGTAACTTAGGTATATCAAAGAATAATAAACCCTAGAAAAATTTGCAGCGTTATTCTTTAAATGCTCTGAAAAATTATTCTAAATTTCTTTTTAACGATTCTGACTTCTGATTTTAATTCTCAAAGCCCGTCATGAGGTTGTAGAGCAAAAAGCAAGTCGAATCCATTTTTGCGGATGGGACGCAAAATCCCTGATCGATCCGATTTCACCGTGGGAATCTATGGGCTTTTCATTGAGCTACAAAATTTAATGGGATTTTTGAAAGATCCGAGGCGATCAAATAAGTTGTCGTTTTCCGAGTAATTTTGAATGAATAATCTATTTTTGGGGTCACATCTGTCCAAAAATTGTACAGAAAAATGTATCATTTTCCTATAATTTCAAAAATATTTTCTTAATGACACAGAATTAATTTTTGCACCATTACCTATATGAAAGATGTTATTTAAATTTCTGAAATTGGATAACTATCGATTAAACATTGACTATCGAATACGTTCCGAATCGATACTTACCTCGCTTACTATCGATACTTACTATATCGATTTGTTTAAAATACGGGCCATTCTGTTGATTTACATTTAACTCGGATTCTGTAAGTAATGAATTCATAATAATTATATTAATTGCTAATGCTAGTATAATAAGTTCCAGCACGACTTGTTTAGTTGGTTTAGGAATACATACTGTGCAGAAAAAGGACAACACTCCTGTTTCTGGCCATATCGCACATCACTTCTCCATGGTGTTTAGGTTATCATAGAACTTGTAGAGGTTCTAGTGAAGTTTGCATGTCCCGTTATCTCCTATCCGCTGTTATCA
This sequence comes from Pilophorus perplexus, assembly GCA_955831195.1. Classification (NCBI taxonomy): domain Eukaryota; kingdom Metazoa; phylum Arthropoda; class Insecta; order Hemiptera; family Miridae; genus Pilophorus; species Pilophorus perplexus. Next base: position 11,179,867 of record OY037007.1, on the reverse strand, counting down.
AATGCGATTCAAATAGGATGTTCCTGTAACAGGAATTCTGTTCTAGTTGCGTTTGCAGTTAGTTTTGATTAAAATGTAAACACTGTGCTTGTTGAAATGGAACAGTTGCCGCGTTTCAGAAATTTCATTGCCGAGGGTTTCCCCCTGAAGTTAAACCCTAGGAGATTTAATTTATTGTGAAGGTTCTTGATGAAAATATGAGCTTTTTAGTTTGTTGTCATTATGCTTGTTCTACATACAAACGAGACAATCACTCGATGGTGTTGCCGTAATTATTCACATTCCCAGTACAATGTTCAGCAAGAAAATACATGCTGATATCAAGAAGTCCACGCAGAAATTGCAAGACCCTAGAAAGGACTCAGCTACCCGCTTCAAGCACCTAAAGATCATATTGGGTATGTGGATTCAATGACATACCTAGTGTTAATGTTGTTTTTGCCCAATACTGCTGCCAATTTGAGAATTTCATTTGTCTCATAATAAATTAGGCTTACTAGATAAAAATTATTGGCGTATCACTTGGTTGGGGTTTAATGAGACGGAAGTCTATAAGGCAATTATAGTGTTTCATCTCGTGATTAATAAGTACCTACCTACAATTGTGTGTTACGAGCAGACTGTGAGAGGGACTAACTAGTTCAAACGAAGAAATTAGTCATCAATTGGTCAGCCATTGCATGGTGTTATTCTAATGCTTCCAAATGGGACGGTCACATAAAAACTTACCTACGTGAAATAAGTTGGTGGATACTTGTCAACCATGGAGTTTCATAACTATCTGAATTCATTAGAAAAGCGTTGCCACCTGTGGGTGTATTGCTGCTAGTGATTGTTTTAACACGGTACTTGTATTATTATTATTATTTTTTTTTTCTTTTTTCCTGTCAGCGTTATTTGGCAGGTTCGCCATTCGCTTTCTTGCAGCCCAATACAGTTCAGCCCGGTGATTCCGCTGGTTGTCGTCGTAATTTCCGCTACGTATGTCTTCTAGTGCAGGACAAGTCTCGAGGTGTGCCGCGGTTATCTCCTCGCCATTGACACTGAGGGAGCATGATGATTCCGCTACGATTCCGACTCTATGGAGGTGCTTCTGGAGATGATCATGCCCCGTCGCCATTCTGAAGCACGCTACCGATACATGGCGAGGGGCTATCTGGGGAATTCTGTCTTCAGGGAGAACAAGAGAGGCCCATTGACGTCCTTCCGTCTTCTCCTAAAGCGCATTATTGTTCCTACTTGTTCGAGCTTCTAATGATGCGTTTTGAGCTGCTATAGGAAATCGGCAGGTCTGGTTCGCCCATCTGGGCGCCCTGCTTCGCCAGAGCGTCAGCTTACTCATGTCCATCTATACCGACATGTGATGGCACTCACTGAAAAGCAATTTCAAAGGCACTACTCAACAGGTAACGCACTGCGTTACGCAGACATGTGCGGCATTCAGTGACGCTTCCAGAATCTGTTGAACCATTCGAGGTGATAGTCGTAATAGCTGCCTGTGAATTAACCTGGATGGCAACTCTGGTCACTTCTCTCCCAGACAGCTCCCTTAAAGCCAGAAGAATGGCGTGAATTTCCCTGTCAAAGTTGGTCGCCCCGTGGGCAAGGGAGCACGGCACTGATAAGGGGCTCTATTATATCCTGTGACTGGGAGACACCCCTAGACCCCTGGATCAATTTAGTTTATATCGGGAATCAAAATCATGTTTTATGTTTTTACCAACTTCAGAAGATATTTTTGAGTCTGGGTTGATTCCCTATCACAGTAGTAAAATGTGTTGATGAGGTGTGTCAATTTCACTTTCTACCGCTCCTGTCTGGGCTAAACGCCGGATTGGAGAGGGGTTCTCCCTCTTCCAAATTCTAGGCAGGAGCCTGGAAGGATCCAGGAGGTCTTTGAGTAACTTGCTCGGGAATGGTAGGAGTGTCCCCAGCCTGTGCTCACCTAGGAACAAGTGTCTCCACAAATGATATGCACGAATGGCCCTGGGTGGTATCCCGCTACGTTTGGGACAACTGTCCCCGAGTCGTCCTGGCTGGCATCCATGAACATCCCAAGGTATTTCGTTATGGTCCGATTAAGTCGTTCAACCCGGCCACCAGCCTGGGGATGAGGCGTAGTCCTGGTCCGATCCAGAAAACAGCTGTTGGGTTTTTGGGCTTTGGGCCATTATGTCAGACGTTGCTGTCCTACATCCTGTTCGTTTCTTATTATCCAATGAACTCCCTCATCTTGGAGTTAATCATCATGGGGTTCGTAAGGCTAGTCAAATTCACCCGTGGTTGTTCCTTCTCCTTACAAAATGGGCAGTTGTTGAAGCAGAAGCGACGAAACATTCGATCTGCGTGGACATTTCCTGGATGGTGGACAACTGTCAACAAGATTTCGCCAACATTGATAACAGATCACGTTCAAGTTCGATCAGGTGCGCTTATGTTATGTTGTTCAAGTTCAATATGAGCCGCTCGTACTATTCACGCAGTGTGGACTGCTGCTGAGGCGGGGACACCCCTACTATTTCATTAATGACCTCATGTCCCACATTCACTCTTCTGGCGACACTCGTGCCGTATACCCATGTTTTTGCCGGAGGTAAACTGGTTCTAAGACGGACGTCTGTCACGAAGCAACCCCAAACCAGCACAATAAAAGACAAGCTGCAAGCTCCTTGCCTCATACCTCACCCTCACAACAGCCCATCATCTCATCCCCGCGCCCTCCAAAGATGGCTGATTGGGACTAAGATGGGACTAATTTATGACACGATTACCATCGTCATAGTGAAGTAACTGCTGCTGTTGGCACATCATGTGCAGCTGGGATTTAAGCGACCATTGACCATTTACTATCATTTTTTGAAGTTTATGGGACTGGAGATGAATGGGCGTTCGACCTGACGACAGTTTCAGGCACAGACATAAGTTTGTCAGCAGGTTGGATGGAGGTAGATTTTGTAGGAATATAACCCGACCTACGGAGAAACCACATTGTTAAAGTAAGCAACGAGATCTCCTCTTGAACTTTGGCCCTGACAGCGTTCACCGACATGGTACCGATGACTCTGATTGCCTCCTGGTGGTAAAATACAACACTTATCTTGACGACCGCAGGCGCGTCAACAAGCCGTGGTCGGTGGCCCCCAGCTCTCCCCTTTCAGTCGTAGATTGCTTGATGCCTCGATCTTGTGCGTTCAGGGCAGAAGCCGTATTTGCCTTCGCCCATACGATTACTGGAGGTGGGTGTTTGGCTGGCGAGGAGGAGCTGATGTCCGTTTCGACGCTGGCGCGTCTACCAACAGAATGGCAAACTTATGTGGGGCTTTTTGTGGTCGATCCAGGCAGACGTCGATCCAGGGTCAGACTCGTATGGGGCACCTTGGCATGATAGAGTTAGTTATTTGATGTCGTGTACCCCAGTTTTCCTATGATTTTGATATGATATGAGTCATCAGTGTACATGGATTGATCATGCTCTCCAGCAAGTACGCCAGTTCAAATATAATGATATTTGGCCAGCTTGGAAGCCTTTCTATTTTCAAGTTACTCCATTTTCTCAGCTATTTGACGTTTCGAAATATTATCCTCACATCGCAGACAATAATTGTCTATTGTTAATGTAGACTATCCCGTTCGAGAGTCAAATTGTGAAGCATTTTGGCCATGTGGTCACACATCATCTCTGTCTATGCGACACTATGCCATGCAGCGCAACGAGGCGACAATTGTGAAATGGCAAACAAATTTTACGCATCGACAACCAAACGTCTACGTCCCAACAACATCGCCTCAGAACCATCGATGTTTCGATGTTTTCATTATTTGTAGTAAAATGATTTTATTCATTCAGGGTAGAAAGAAAAGAGGGCATTCAAAATTGTTACAAATTATACTTAGAAAAAAAACCATTACAAACATTAAAACTAATACAAACAGTTACCATTACAAAAATATTCAAAAACCACCAATCGCAAAAGTAGTCCTATTGTGAAGTAGGTAGTTAGCCATTATGATGAAAAATAGTCGCCAACACAAACCTCAAGCCCAGTATGCTGGGGTTTTAGGGGGTAGCCATGGAAGAAGGAAAGGATGTTTCACTTCATAGGGGCTGGTGGGCTACGAACCAGAGACTGCCGAGATTACGCAATCTGGGCGCGTATCCTTCGTCACTAGTAAGTTTACCAGGTGCCCGCTAGGTAGTCCGGCATTGGTGGTTCGGAAGTTCTTGGCATTTGCGGTTTGCGAATATTTGGGGAATAAAACCTGCTCCCTCCAGATGGCGTCAGCCGGGCGCCAGAAGCTGCCCCCCCCCCCCCCCCCCCAGAGATGGGTCGTTTGAAATTCATTTACTCTCCGTAAAAAGTGCACAAAAGGCGGGCTGCCCGAAAAATAGAAAAAATAAAAACCAGGTGGGTGTAACCTGGCGGAATGTGAGGGCGCAAGGGCAAACTCCTTGGCCCTTATTAGTATCGAGGATACTCCCAGAGGTGTCGCTAGTGGTCGAATGGGGACCAAATTTGGGGGGGGGGGGGGATTTATTGAAAAGGAGGGGAGCTTTTGGGCACGTCTTGTAACGCAGAATGGAGCTTCCTATCCTTCTTCCATGGGGGGTAGCTTAGGTTACAGTGTTTTTCCTCAGTGAGTTACGAGCTCGATACAATACATCCAAAACCAATGTTTGATTCTGTACGAAACCAGTAAATCCTTCTTAATTCAATTTCTGAAATTTAATGAATTTCTGTGTACTGATGTATTGATACATCGATGTTAACATTTTTTGATGGTCCACAACACCCAAACTTCGAAGGAAAAACATCAATGTATCGTTGCCGTTCCTATAGGAGTATACTTGCATAATATGCCACGGCCAAGGGGCCCAGTAACCACTGTATGATAGTGGCTATGGTAGGTAACTTTAAAATTTAACTTGTTTTCTTTTCTGTTGCAGAACATGTCGATAATGAGGAGGCCAAAAATTTGTTTGACACGAATTACCAAAACATATTTTTCGTTTTCTACGAAAGCTTTATTACGGCTGAAACCAATCTCAGACAGAAAGGTTAGTATATACCAAGGTTTGAAAAAAATGAACAAAATGAATTAATTCTGAGAAGAATATTGCAATCTAAGAATCTAGTTAAGGTAAAGAGGGGGAAGGAAAAAGTGCAAAAATGGGGCAAGTACGTAAGTGGGATGTAAAAACTACTTAGTTCGTGGTGATGATCAAGTTTGAGATTGAAACCTCATGTTAAGGTTGAGTTTTACTTTTTAATGTTTAGAACGGATTTATTAAATTTGTTTGTTTTTTATGCTTTCAATTTTCGCCCCCATTGTCCTAATGATCTGTAAATTTTACAGATAGCTTAAAAGTTATGCACTTTTAAAGTTGACAGTTTTTGCCCGATTTCAAATTTTCGAACTGCTGAAGGATCATTGAGAGATTTCAATTTTTGCACTTGCCCCAGTGAAACCAGAATTGGATGGGGCAAGTGCGTAAGTCAGACTTGAACAGGTATTTCGGCATAATCCTCACAATTGACTAGGCTACGAAAAATCAATCATGCATTAAACAAAACAAGGGATTTAGAGGTACCCAAGGCAAAAATAAAAATTGACGTAACGTCAACAGCCAATTTTTGAGGTTTTGTTGAAGTTGAGCTTAACAAACCATATAACGCACTTCCCCCACCTTACCTTATATTGCTAAAAACATTTTCCCTCACTCCACTCTATATTCTACTCTGGTGTAAGGTTCTATGTTAATGAGAAACATTTTCCGTCCGGTTTCTGAAGGCCGCAGCTTCTTGAAAGGGTTTGGGTTTGGGTAATTAGGTCATACTGTTTTCTTTTCTTTTTTTTTCTCAAAATTTGTTACAAAATAATGTGACTTATGGTGTAAGTTTCTTGAACTCGAAACAGCGCTTTGTGGGAGGTATCGTTCTTTCATCATACTATGATTATATTATTGATATGATCATATTAAAAATATTATATGATTATATTATAAAAATATAAAATCGAACTTTTGTTAGGCATTCTAAAATTATCGATTGAAAATGCGGGGAAATCATACACTTGAAGAAGTCCGCAGGTGAAAAAAAATTGTGACCTGAGCGTTTTTGCTGAACTACCTTCTTCTTTTTACCAAACGTCATTTCCTCCACGGCGCCCTTAGTGCGAGCTTGCTGTTACCTGTTTAGGGTATTTATGTAAAATTATTTTAAGTTGCAATTTGAATAGTTTTACTCATATAAGTATCTGCGCTTGGCCAAACGCATTCTTTCCATCCGTGCAGCGTGATTGAATTTCTTTTTTTTATCATGAACGCAGAGAACTACGTTGGAGTATTGTAGAAAAACATGGATGGCAAGAATGGGTTATTGAGCAATATATTTTATTATTATTACTATTATTATTATTATTATTATTTTTATATATTGCTACGTTCCTAGATGAGCTCAGTCTATCCTTTCTTGTCTTCATTAATGTGGATAACAGAAGCAGTAGAAGTTGACAAGTTGATTTCCTGAGATGCTGTCATGTCCTTGGTATTTTCAGCACTTAGCGCTGACCTGCTTATTATCCATCTAATCATGTATAATTTTTATTGCAGAGTTACCTTTTCACCTAGGTAAGAATTTAATACGACAACCCTTAGAATTTTGTTAGAGGTTTTGTGAATTGTTTTTGGAGACAGCTTGGCCGCTTCATTGAATATTTCACGTGTAGATGTTGATTTGTTCGTGACCAGATTGCAATTGACGTGCATGCATCAAGTTTTTTTTTCTTTTTTCACTTCTTGCTTGTAGACCGGTAGACTGGTCGTAGTCAGATTTTGACAATATAGAGCTATACTCTTGGATGCATGATGGAAGAAGTGCTATTGAAGCTAAAAGAGTTTCAGTTGAGACCAAATTCATCTTCTCAAGTATATGCGATGTTTTAGAAGTGTTTAGTGATTCTGTGAAAGAATATTTGCTTGTTCTCTGCAGTGAGTGAACTAGGAAAGTCCAGCCGTGCCTTAACAAATAGTTCAAATAATGGATAGACTAATAATTAGTTCACATCTTGAGAATCTACAAGGAACTTTAGGCTTGGGTTGTTGATTTTCGACTTTATACTGAAACACCTTGATGCCTCACTTTTTATCTTCATGAAATCATAAATTAGAAAGTTTTTGGATTGCTTGGACGCCCTTGGCAGACCGATATGGAACCTTTTTCCTTTACCTAGTTGTCATTATGGAATCGTGATTGATTTTTGGGGCCAGTAGGTACTTGACGATGTAAATGTTGCACTAGCGCGTCTTGTTCAAATAGTGTTGTTGACTTCGTCCATTCACCTTCATTTTTTCACTCAAGCACTTCAGTATGCACAATGCACAGCTGTTTTGTATATTTTTGTTTCCTACCCAACTTTTTCTTCATACTGCATTTTACCCACGCTGTCTCATAGTCTCAGATTTCCATTTCCTTACGGCACTTCAGCGGGACATTTCATATCCTTTTTTTTCTTCATAAAATCAGATAGGTGAATTTTCAAGGGGATACTTTTTTTCGTGGAAAGGGGGGGGGGATTTTGTTTCTAACGTTTGATCTTAATTTATGTTGATATGTTGTTATGTGCTGCACTCTGTACTCAGTCACCACGAGGGGAACTCGTTTCCATCCTTATGGAGATCAGTGGCGACCGGATTAGCCGGGTGGTTCTGGGCGTTAGCCACTTCGCGCTGCATTCTGTTGAGGCCACGGGTTCGAATCCCGTTGAAGACCATGGAGATTTTGGGAATAAAAGTGCAGCTGAGTTAAAGTGATTCATTAATAAATTAGCGCCCCGTCATGTCAGGCCCAAGAGGTCAAAAATCTTGACGTAAAACTCACTTTTACCTTATGGAGATGAATAAAGGAAAATACGCTGTTTAACTTATAAAAGATAAATTGAAATGATTGATAAAACTACGTATCACAATCACTATTTGTCATAACTGAGGAGCCGATAGTTCTTGCACAATTCTGCATGAAACGTGTTCAAAATTGGTGATGATGCATGCTGCTATTCATAACCAGTATTCCTATCCTTTACGTATTATCACTATTACGCCCATCCGAAATTGCTTTCACGTTATTACGATTTTTTTTTTGTTCACATTTTCCTCCTCAGTCTTTCAAGTGAAATGCCCAAATATGCATGCGAGAAACCAATTGAACCGAAAACGCTGCAAATTTTACACAAGTTGTTTGATATAGGTTAATGGGGAGTTCGCATTGATTTTAGATTTGGAAATCTTCCCTACCATTCAATAATATGGCTAAAAAGTAACGTGCACAGACTCCAATACCAACGAAAAAAAAAATCATTGTAGGAGATATAACGAAAAAACGAAACGCACAGTTTGAATCGGCCGGCGTTTCCCACCAGTCACTGTTTGAGGACATGACGTCACAGTTCCAGTGAATCTCTCACCATGAGCGCTAGTGTCTTCAGCTTATATGATAAATTTATAGCAATTATAACATGATATTACGGAAAACATAATTAACTTTTAATTATAATACATGATACTTGAAGTTTAAAGCCTTATCAGAAGGATTTACTGCTCACTTGAATTTTATTCTGTGATGAGTAGTGGAATAGCAACACTGGGCGGAACAATCCCCTCACCTGTCAAGAACAAAACACTATCGACGACGCTCTTAAGCTGTAATGAGGAAGTGACGTCACGCTCCCTCCATGGCCCCCGTTTTTCAAACGCCGTAATTTTCGTTAAATTATTTAAATTTTCTGGAAAAGATTTCAGGCGGCTGCCTACTGTTTTCCCTACATTCTCAGGGAGTACTTTCAGAAAAAAACAAGAAAAAAAAAACAATGCGAACCCCCCATTGTGCAAAAATTAATTCTGTGTCATTGGGAGAATATTTTTGAAAAAAATTAAAGAAAAAAAAGTCTATACAATGTTTGAACTCTGTGGGACCTAAAAAAAATGACTTTGCGTTCAAAATTATTCGAAGACGACACCTAATTTGACCTCCTGGGATCCTTCAAAAATCGCATTTGTAGCCCCCATAAAAGCCCCATAGATCCCCATGGTGAAATCGAATCGTTCTGGGATTCTGCGCCCCATCTGCAAAGATGGATTCTACGTCTGAAAATACTTGGAAAACGACACCTAACTCGACCCCTTAGCCGAAACCCTTCAAAAAACCCTTCCCGTAGCCCCATTTCAGCCCCATAGCGCCCCATGGGTTTGGGCGATCGGACTGAAAACCTTGCGGGCACAACTAGATGGTAAACCGAGTATTTTGTCCAAATTTCAAATTTTAAAAAAAATTCCTACTGGTCAAAACGGCGGATGAACATTTCGTTTTTGGAACGTATAATATCAAATTTTGAGGCCGATCAGAATTTTCAACCTCCGTCGCGATTACATAGGTGAATTATTCCAAGAATAATAAACCAAAAGTGTGAAATTGTCCAAATATGTTTGTAGCTATAATAATATGGGTGAAATTGTCCAAATATGTTTGGAGCTATGATAATATGGAATATAATGAATATTATGCATGCGAGAAACCAATTGAGCCGAATACGCATGCAAGTAACTAATTTCTGATCTCTAAACACTGTAGAGCTTGAAATAACTGCACAAAATTGAGTCCGGCTGATGGCTAAGAAAATTTATAACGTCCTTTTCATTTGTTACGACGCTGAACATGTGGTTCATTTAAATTGTATCCGAGAACATATCCACAATTCAATATTTGACCCTGAAGTAGGAGAAAATGGGTTTCTAGTTGCCTGCAAAAAATTAAAAACTTGAAGTAGTTGAGTGATTGATGTTTATTGCTTTTTCATTATTCTCAATCATTAACTTGCAAAATACAGCGCAAAACCTTAACGAATTATTGTTTTGTTTTCTACTGCCGAACGCAGTGAGACTCAATTGTTATAGGTTCTGTTATGTACAGGCTAACAATGGGGACTTGAGAGTTCGAGTGTAAAGATATCGTTGTTTATTCAAACGTGTCATATCCGTTCCTCCACAACTCCTGTGCTTTTCGTTATTTATTAAGTACTTGTGTCCTGATTAAACTCTCGTACCTTTTAGTACACAAAACCCATCGAGAGGAGCTCGAGGCAGTCTTAGGAGTTCTTGACAAGATATTAGTGCTCCTTCCAGAGCTGTTATCCCGAAGATGGCAGTGCCACTGTCTGACTAGGTTGATTGCCAAACTCCTGCACCCTGGCAACTCCCACAAATTAAGAAGAGAAGCTGTAAGGTAATGCTGGTCGATGTTAATTTATTCAACATTTATTCTCACACATTTTGTCTGGTGTTGTAAATTAAATTTCACTTGTGCGGCGTCTTGGATTAGGTCTAGTGAATGAATATGTATGAGTCAATGGTAATCATTCCAGTATAGTTATTTTTCAAACTTTTGGCAGGTATTTCATCTTATGGTACCAAATCTTGGGCGAAAATAGTCCCGATGAAGTACACGCTCTCTTTGCTACTCTGGTGCCCGGCTTCCTGAGTCCCTTCCCTGATCACCCTGGCCTTCATAATGCCAGCACGGGGAATTCTTCTTCTTTCTTCCACGACGTTCATCATGGTTCGTATTTACCTTATCGTTTTGTGAGTTGAAATGTTCGAGCCGAAATTATTGAAAGTTTAACAAGCAGCAGTTGGTTGATCAGGTCTTTTATTTTCAGGCCCAATATCCACCGTGGAAATTTTACCTGTTTATCCTCCTCAGAGTGGGGATAAACAACTTGAGGATCCTACGAAATTCTTTATGGATGCACTTTTGGAGTGCATGGTCACTCAGGTATGGAATTTTGCACTTTTTGTAAAACATGAAATCTATATGCTTGGGATTATGTTCATCACAATATTAGTCCTAATAATGAAAATAAATTGTTTCAGGTCTCACGGATTGAGTGGAAAGACAAGCCATACAAACAACACCGATGCTTCTTGTTTTTATTTGAACGCTTCAAAGAGTATTATCTTCCAACTATATTTCCGACTTTCTCTAGTAAAACTAGTCTATTCAAACCACATATTGGTGAGTACTGTAAATTCGTTAACATGTGTGTATTTTGTAACTGTTCTGTTTAGTTCAATCGCCTTCATTGAAAATGTTACTTCTAGAAATGCCCCAGCTCCGACCTAAAGAGAGGAGTAATCACAATGATGCTATGTCGAATTGCAAAGTTGCATTAATCAAATGGGTGGCGAATTTCACGCATCTTACCAAAACACGTCCTCTTCCTCAACTGACTGGACGTTCTGCAAGGTGAGTAAAAAAGAACTTTTGTGGTGGTTCATAACTGCGAAAAAGCGGAAGTAATTTTTCAAAGTAATTTTTCGGGCGCTTTCGGTACCTAGTGCTAAATGCTTGCTTAGACGAGAAGCTCAAGGGGAGTAGTATGGTAGTCGCGAAAGGACGGAAAACTGAGTGACCTTTTTTGTGCACTTCTATGTTATTATATTATGTAACTATATTATTGTCAACTACCCAGGTTGACGGGGATTTTAGGCACAGAGAAGTAAAATAAAATTTTGTCGAAACTTAAAAAAAAAAAAAAAAAACACTTGCTTACCCATTCAAGCGCTCGAACCTGTGACCTAGATTGAATTTCTGAGTCACCTCGCTGCTGGCAAGGTTCAGTTTGAAAACGTATCTGATGACGTTCTATGAAGTTATAACATGTTTTGCAAAACTTCGAACATTTTTGTTCATTTCAAGCTGTAGAATCAATCTTACTCTGCAAATGTTGATTAGCCGTGTACTCTGAACCCTGTGGAAGGTATTTTAGTTGGAATCATCATCTCTTTTTCATCGATGGGGTTAGAGTTCTCTCCCATTAAATCAGTGCTTCCCAAACTTTTATACGCCAGGCCCCCCCTAGCAAGACTCGGAGGACTCCGCCCCCCCTCCTCCGGTTCAGAAATCGGGAAAAATTGCTTATTTTTCTACGCTTGGTTGTAGCTAAACGACTGAACCGATTCTAATGTGTAAGTAATTCGACGCAGAATGTTATGCTCTTTAACAAAGTATTTGGAATGCTTGCTCTGCTATGATTAGTTTTTGAGTTATTGGCGAAAAACTCGAAAACGTCCGAAAAAATCGAGGTTTTTAGGCCGCCAAAAGTTCTCCCAGCAAAATGTTTGCTACCATTTTTGATATTTCCTGTTCAGACCCATTGCAACCATTTACAAAAAATATATATAAGCTTCTACATAAGCTTCTGCACTATTTCTTGCACGTATCACCCCCCTTCGTGGTGCCCCCCCACCCGCTTATCACTGACAGGAATGTAATAAAGAAAACACGAGAGAAAAATCATAGCATTAGCTTATGTCAAATTAAAATATAAAATATGAGTTTTATCGCTTAAGGAGCAGCGTAAAGACTTGGAATGTGATAATATGTAATAGATTCTGCGCTACGAAGAAAAGGATTTTTTAAATCTTTTAAATTGATATATGGAGGCCTACCATCAAAATCCTGATATGACGAAGGGTCACCAACGTCTTGCCATGATGGTGGGCTTGACCCACCTGCTTCGGGTTTGTGATTACTGAGTTGGGATATCGCAGTTTAAAAAAAAAATGGAACAGTAACAATTTATTTCCTTTTTTCGGACCACTTTCCCTCGTCTGACTACTTACTAATTGTTGTTGCATTTTACACCGTGTTTCAGCGTAACGCCGAGTGAAAGCGAGGGCGAGCGGTCACCTGGTTATGAACTTCGTCGAGTCAGTGTCGGGCAGAGTGGGTTTGAGCCTGCTGTCAACGCACCTTTCTCCCCTCCATACGACATGCATCTCTGGTACGCGCTGTTTATGCATATGTTTGTTTCGTGGAGTTGAAACCAGGTTTCTGTGTTATTCAGCCCTCCATGACTTCCTTTGTCGGCTATTTTCGCTATCAAAACCATTAAATAAGCCTCCAAAATATGATGTTTTATTCATGTTTAACGTATCCTTATAGCGAGGATCCTAATCTCACGGCGTTCCAAGTTGTGAGGGACGTGCTGTACTCAAGCAGGGAAAATGTAAATTTTATCCATGAAATATACAGGCAAGCATTTTTGCTTAATTTTACCATGTCAGCTGCTATTCGACGGGCCATATCTGTTTATAAAGATTGGATTCAAATGAACGTAAGTATTTGCTTTGTCGTTATAATTTAGACGATATATTTTTTCATGTTTCTAATAGCATGGTTTTTATCTGGTTCTAGGTAATAGAACTGCCTCCATTTATGTTAGAGCCCTCAGACTCACATCGAAGTTCTGGTCCTTCGTCAGCTGAATACTCGAGTATTGAGGTTAGGTTTTATCTGATTAATTTATTGAAATAGCCTTGGTGTAAATTCATTGCTGATTTATAGTGGAATTTTGTTATACTCATGAGGAGTTGAGTAGCTTCGCAATATTGGCGTTTTTCGACTTCGATTCTAATTTTATTATTTACTTCCTTGTTAGGGTGGTGAAGAAAATCCGATTTCACGGCTACGAAACGATTCCTACATTGGAGCTATAAATCGTGAAAGCATGCTGGTTCGAGCGGGGCTCCAGGTAATTATAGACGTATATTTAAGGCTGTGAGGGAAGGCTCCGAAATTTGAAGAGTGAGGATCTCGTTTTCATTGAAGCAGCCCACCCAGATTATGGATGGCAGATGCTTAAAAAATAATCGATTTAAATCGTATCGATCTTTCTAATTTCAAAGTGAGTCATCGTGGAATGAGAAACTCGTATTGAGTCTTATATAATATGAAGAGTCCAGGGGAAAAACCCCGTCATCGACATTTTGGGGTGAATCAGGTACGAAGTGGTTTCTAAAGGATTTTGAGGCGTAGAATCCGACGAAGCCATCGGTTTTGGAGAATAACCACATCATCTCAGCGAAATATTGGGTTGAATATTAGCAGTACTGGGGAAAAACCCCGTCATCGACAGCGCGTGCAGGGAAGAACCCCGTCATTGCAGTTTAAAAGGCCCCAACCAACGCTGCAGCGTGCGCCCGCCCCTCCTTATCTCATCATCTTGTGTGTTGCCGTTTTGGGCAGTAGGAATTTTTTTTAAATCTGAAATTTTGACAAAATACTCGGTTTACCATCTAGTTGTTCCCGCAAGGTTTTCAGTCCGATCGCCCAAACCCGTGGGGCGCTTTGGGGCTAAAATGGGGCTATGAGAGGGGGTTTTTGAAGGCTTTTAGCTATGGGGTCGAGTTAGGTGTCGTTTTCGAAGTCCCGGAACGATCCGATTTCACTGTGGCGATCTATAGGGCTTTCATGGTAGGAACTACTAAAAATGGGATTTTTTAAGGATCCCAGGAGGTTAAATATTTTTCGAGTAAAAAAAAAAATTTGAAAAATTTTTTTGAAAAAAGAAAATCCAAAAAACTTTTTTTTTCCAAAATTTTTTCCATTGACACAGAAATAATTTTTGCACAAGTAACCTATATCAAAGAATAATAAACCCTTGAGTAAAATTTGCAGCGTTTTTGAATCGTAGTTTTCGTTCGTAAAAACCTTTTTTTTTTTTGTAAATATTTTGTAAAACCTAATACACAGTGTACAAATTGTACAAAGCAATTTTTTTTGGTATTTTGTGGATATTAACATACGTTTTGCATTCTTCAAAATACTTTATTCTCTCCATGGTTAAAATTCGCATTATAAGTTCAGAATTATGTATAAAATATCATTTAATAGTTTGAAAAATGGTTATTCGGGAAACCTATTGTGAATCTGCATAGTTGATGGTTCAAATAAAACATTTTTTGTATTTTTAAAATCGTTTTTGAAGTTTCTGTTAGTTGGTAAACTTTAAAATTCATTTTTCTCAAAATCAGCTTTGTATCAATGACGGGGGTTTTCCCCTGGACTCTTCATATATAATAAAGTATAGATTTTCATATTATGAAAGAATAGATTTTTTTCAAGAATTCGAGATTATTAAATAATTTCGAATTCTTGAAAAAATTAATTTTATCGGTTTAAAAAAATAAATTTTACAATATTCAACAAAATTGTATCGATTTTTTTAATAAATTGACACTTCTTCCAATTTTGAAACGAGTCAGAGTGCATTTATCAAAAACTTCTAGTGACAAATGACTTTACAAAAATGCACCTAATTAACTCGTATAGTTTCTTTCTAATAACTAACTAAGGTTATTTGTTGCCTTGATTGTCAAAAACTTTCCCTTCAAAATGAAAAGAATCGTGCTGATTCTCGAAATTTTGAATCGATTCTCCGATACATCGGCGGAAGAAGAATAATTTAAAAGTATCAATATTTTTTTTACATCCCTAACCCAGATACACCCAGTTTTCTTTGTAGAGTGGGCTTCGTAAACCACAAAGGAGGTGTCACTAGAAGGTGTCACTTCTTGGTGGCATCTTTTTTAACACTTTAAACGTAATTTCATCAAAATCAGTTTTATAATATAAAGCCGATGGATATTACAGGAAATGGCGAAATTTTTCGTTTTTTGAATTTACTTGCTTAATGTTAAATGACTGACATGTTCGTCATTCTTCCACTAGCTGAGCCTCACGAACAAGCCACTAGGTGTCCCCACCCGCGACCCTTCGCATGAAATAATCGTCAGATCCTCACTCTTATTTTAATCAGTGCACTATAGTTATAATGGCTGATGAAATCAGGATTTTTACATGTTTGCTTGGAAACCCAGAATCGCCTCTTCTATCACAGGAACCCATCCATGGTAGCTCGCCTTCGCTCGAGGTAATTCGCCTCAGTTCCCCTCAGTGATTTCACTTCTGAGGACACCAGTGTGATAAAGTATCTAGTCATCTCTAGTGAAGTTATCCTCAAAGCGTCCTCTGCCTCCAACTCCACTGAGTCCGTTGATCCAGGCAGTCACTCAGACGCTTCTGACAGACAACCATGTTATTTCCCCATAAAAATCGTTTACTATGATTCTCTGCCGAACCTCAAACACAAACTCATTTGGAGACTCCTCCTCAACACTCGTCAATTTAGGCACACTAAATTCACTCCTAAGTCAGAATGCCATTGCTCCTTCTTATTTCCTTCACGCTTCCATCTCTTTTCAGAACGTCCTCCAAGTATTCATCAACGACGCAGCCAATGTGTTTCTATTAGAAGTGGGGACAGAGTCTTCAGTCCTATTGGACGAACAAGTAGATATTTGTAAGAGAGTTCTCAACATTTACCGGTACATGGTGATGCACACACACATGGAAGCTAAGACGTGGTAAGCATTATTTATACGTGGCGGTGTACGATCCTGGGAATTTACGGTTTGCCCGAATTGCAGGACGCTTCACCAACTTATTGTAATCAATATGTCATTTGTTTTAGGGAAGAGTTGTTGGGAATTCTTCTTCACCTCACATCCCTTTTGCTTAATCCGATGCCTCCCAAGAGGAAAGAAGAGACTCTTGGAGGACGATTGGCTCCAGCAGTCTTTCAGGTTTGCTGTTATGTCTTAGCGTCATCATATTGTACGACAAGTGGACTCTGCGCATGCGTGAATCCTAAAAACGCTAACCCAGCGACCTAATTGATCTAACTGATCCTATTGTGCTATTAGAAGTTTGTGGAAGTTCAAAGTTGACCTTCTGGCGATTCCCATTTGATCATAATTGATTCGTCAATATACTCCGGGTGATGTATTTATTTAGTTTTTTGTTTTTGTAATCTAATCAAGGATGTATACTTTTGAATTTCAGACACTAATTGTGACGTGGATTAAGGCCAATCTGAATGTCGTGATCTCTCAAGAACTTTGGGACCAGTTTTTCACTGTACTGAGTTCTTTAACCAGATGGGAGGAACTGATAAAGGAGTGGAAGGTGGTCCATTGAACAGATCCATTATTTGGTACAATCTAATTACGTTTACCAGCCTGATTGTAACCTACGTTTTGGTTTCAGAAAACCTTGGAAACTTTAACCAGAGTTTTAGCTCGGCATGTGTACGGATTAGAACTAAACGATCTACCTCTGGATCGATTAAGTGAGCAAAAGGCAAAACGGGTCCGAAAAGGGCTCGTAGTGATGAAGAATGATAAATGTGAACACGAACAACAGCTGGAGCCAAAGTCATCGAACAGTACTATAGGTAGAGTCTTGTTTGATAGCCACTTCACTACCCGTAATCTCTAATATATTTAAGCCCCAGCCCGAGGAGGAGGAGGAGGAGGGTGACACGATTTTGGTCATCTTTATTCTAGGGCACCTCCAGATGTCGGAAAAATCTGAAATTGGTCTTGAAAAATCCAGTTTGGCGAGCATAGTGCGAGAAAAGACTGAAACCACCAAAAAGTAGCTCCATGTGGCGTATCTGAGCTCCTAAAGTGGAAAAACGGGGAATTAAACTTTTTCTAAAAAATAAAAAAAAATTAAAAAAAATCCGTTTTGGCGAGTAGATGAAGAGAAAAATATGAAACCATCAAAAAGTTGCTCCACGTGCCGCATCGAAGCTCCAAAAGTGGACCAAAAATAAATAAAAAAATCTGTAGTTTTAAGAAAAAAAAACTGCACAATAGAGAGTTCCTAAAGAAACATCCGAGTTACGTCGACCGTTAATTTTTATCACCGTAAGGGATTTGTCTAGGGAGAATCAAAGAAAAGCTAACTTCACATAAGACCGTAACAGAGATACGGTCTTATCAAAAGTCACGCTAAATTTAAAGTGCCGCTATTTACGTTCTATTGCTCGAAATTAACGGCGGTACCTATCCTTAAGACCGTAAGTTTATTGCCGTAACTTTACGGCAATAACGTTCGACGTTAGGCATAAGGACGTAAGTTATCACCGTTATTTCCGCGCATGCGCGAAATCTCGAATTACGTCGACCGTAACTCATCACCGTTAGGCAAAAAGTGGCTTTAGGAACTCTCTAATATGGGAAAACGAGTTGTTGGTTCTGAGGCCTGGCGGGATACGGCCGGGGGTTGGCTGGCGTAGCCAGCAGGGAGTGGCGCCCCAGTGTACACTTATTTCTCTCGCCGTTTGTTTCTGCACCTGACGTTTTTCCTATGTCTGTTTCAGATCCTTGCTTGGTGTTGGAGAAAGAAACATTGAGCCCAGTAGTGCTGCGACGAAGTGCGAGTGAAACGAATTTGTTGTATAGCCGGCGAAGGTTAAACATACACTCGTCAATTAATGCTGCAAATGTTTCTGGTATGTTGTTTTGTAGGGTACCTGAAACCTACTGTATTGGGCGTTCCGAATTCGAATTCGGAACGCTATTTTATCTTCTACTTGATGTCAGTTGTTTTGATTTGTACATAGGAATCAGCAATGATTTGGATCTAGAAGACATGTCCTCAGAGAATGCTGCGAACGAAAGCCCTATTCTACTTGGTAGAAGGTGGAGGTCGATGGACTCAATCAAATGTACGGTGATGAGTTTTACTCTACATTTCATGTCCCTTTGTAGTTTATGTTGAACATTATTGTTCCACCATGGATTTAAATCACAATCCACAATGTTCTTGCTCTCAATGTAAGGCAGAAAACGAGGGGCGTGACGCTTGGAAATCAGTTCGTTTATTTAAAGAAAAAACGAGTAACTAGTTGGTTGGTGCTATTTGTTATACGAGGCGAGCTTATTAGGGGTGTGTCAGTGAAAATGGAATCTCGATGTGATGACATTGTTAAAGCTGATGTTATCACAACAATAATGGAATCCCTCAATTTTCGAGAAAACATCGATTTTTTCAAATGAAGTTGGAATTGACTTATTTTTATACTCTTTCAAAGTATTTAAATACCTAGTCGAAGAAATAATTAGTGTAGTCTAGTTTTCTCGTTGTAGTGATCAGTGGCTATGTGGTTTGAGCGTCGGACTGCTGAGTCAAAGGTTGCTGGTTCGATCCCAGCAGCCACTGAACATCTTCCTTATACTGATAATTACCTCTCGGAAGAAAATGGCAAGCCACCGAGAATATCTTGCCCAGGAAAACCTCTCACACATGCGGTTCGGAGCCGGCTTTAAACCGCCGGAGCCGGCTACTGCTTCTGTAATTACTGGTCAACACGCTCAACAGAAGTTAGTAGCGAGAGAGGGTACAGGGGGGGCTTGAAAATAAATTGATCATTTTAGGCCCTAAAATTTAGGATTTCAATAGGACTACCTCCCATGTTTTGAAATGAAAAATCCTACTAACTATCAGTGCAGATGCAAGACATCGATGCCCGATATCGGCCAGCTAACCTTTGATGGTAAGAACATCGAACATTGAGGCGCATCTCTCACACTGATTAAGTTCGCAGTTCGCTACTCCCTCTCGCGGAATGCTTCTTGAGAAATACATCTAAATTAAGTGGGGTTGGCCGTTTTGCGCTGTTTGTGGGAGTTGAACGTCGCACAGTGATGACGCCAAAAGGTGGCGGAAATTCGAAAAATTAAAAACGCCCCTGGCCGATCGGTTTAATGTTGATTCTTCAGCGGATATATGTATGAACAAAGAACCATACTGGTTATGTCGCTTCGAGCTGTCTGGAGGAGAGCAGAAGGGCGGAAAGTGGAGTTGGGCATTTTCACCAGTACAGTTTTTTTCACCGTGGCGAGCCTCACATATTAAGTCTTAAGCCACTTCTGATTTTTATTCCGGCAGTCCATACGAAGCCATTAAAAATGTTCTCCTCATTAAATTATCGCCTTTGTCGAGTTGTCGGATCAAACATGCTGAAAAAATCCGAAAATCGAAAAAAACGTTGCGGTATTCTCGGCAAAGGAGTGGAATTTTTCGTTGACCCTCACCCTGATCCTGTTGACAACATTCTCGTGACTAAACGTGTTTTTGGTTTATTATTCTTGGAATAATACACCTATGTTTTCGCGATGGGGGTCGACGACTCCGATCGGGCTCAAAATTTGACATTATCCGTTTCAAGAGGTCTACATTCTAAATCCGAAATGTCCGTCCGCCGTACGCCGTCCGCCGTCCAGGCCGTTTTGGGCAGTAGGAAATTTTTAAAAAATCTGAAATTTCGACAAAATACTTCGTTCACCATCTAGTTGTGCCCGCAAGGTTTTCAGTCCGATCGCCCAAACCCGTGGGGCGCTATGGGGCTATAATGGGGCTACGGGAGGGGTTTTTTGAAGGCTTTTAGCTATGGGATCGAGTTAGGTGTCGTTTTCGAAGTATTTTTGGACGTAGAATCCATTTTTTTGGGGTCCCGGAACGATCCGATTTCACTGGGGCGATCTTTAGGGCATTCGTGGGGCTAAAAATGGGATTTTTGAAGGATCCCAGGATGTTAAATATTTTTCGAGTAAAAAATACAGAATTTTTGAAAAAACACATTTTTGAACAAAAAAATCCAAAAAAAAAATTTTTTTTAAATTTTTTCATTGACAGAATTAAATTTCTGCACAAGTAACGTATATAAAAGAATAATAAACCCTTGTGTAAAATTTGCAGCGTTTTTTTTTCTCTGTGTGTTCACTGCGGACCCTAGAATGAGATTCTAATGTCAGATCGTGCGAAAGGGTGAATTGAAAAATTAAAAAAGAGGAAACAATTATTTATTTTTTATTCATAAAGATGATAATAAACCGCTAAACATTTAGATATTGCATTTTTAATGCTAAACCCAGCTCTACCCATCATTCTGTCACATGGAATAATTTCCTCCACCTTTTACCTTCATCGGGCCCCTCTGTGCGTCGTTGGAAGTTCGGCCTTTCCACTAGATAGCGGTACGACATCGACCTGGGCCAAGGTTGCCTCATTAACCAAGCCTCAAGTACAGCATCATCAAACAATCTAGTTACCAGCCTCTTCGTGAATATAACCAACGGTTGGAACTCCCTCGTTTTTTTAAATTCTGTATTGAGAGTATTTTAGGCTAGAAATCCATCTTCAATGTAGATCCAATGCCATTAAAGCCACATGCAACACCTAGTTCAACCTACCAATAAAATGGTATGTTTCTAGCTCCCAACATCAGTGCCTACTGTGATTCTGAGTGCGCTACCAGATCTCCCTCTCCAGCTCCTTCCAGCGGCATGGAGAGTAATTCTTTTAAAGAATCCCCCATACAAATTGACGTCCTCAATACGGAAGGTACTTCGTTAGGTAAGTGTTTATACTATTACTGCTGCCTTTCATTTAAATAATCCCGAGGTACTTCAATTTTGTTCAAATCCTTCCTGTGTTTTTGCCCCTGATTGTTGGCGTCATATTGGTTCATTCCCCGCATTTGAATGATATCCCAGAAACATCCACCGATGGCAAGTCTGTGATGAGCGGAGGAAGTGTCCGCGGTTGGCTGCCAGATGTCGCCGCTGTACTGTGGGTCAGAATGCTCGGTGCTTTGGGCGACGTGAATAAAATTCAGGATCCCCAACTCCACGCTGATATCTTCCACTTTTTAATAGACCTCTACGAAATTTTAGTGAAGGTGATTATCAACAATGAGGTACATGTTGTGATAATACCATTTGTGCCCAGGTTTCATTGTCATCACTATTTTCTATATATTTTCAGATTCGACAAAATCAAGGAATTCCCGGCGATTCTCACACTACTCCTCCGCCTCCAGAATTGGTCCCTCCCAGCACAATTTTTTCGCCATGGTGCTTTCAGGTATTTTAAGTTCAGTAGAAATCACTAAAACAAACTTTGGTTAGAACAAACTACCGGCTACAACGAACTAAACCTCCGGTCCTTGGGGTTCTGTGTTGAAATATATTGCTACAAGGAGCTATCGGCTACGGTGTCCCAAAATAAGCCGCGGTTTGTCTGGAATATCGGTTTATGCGAACCATGCACGACATTTCTTGCTTAGAGGTTCTGGAGGAAAATAAACATCGATCTATAAACTAATACACTCAATACAAAATAACATTCAATGTAGAATCATCTCAGTGTATCAGAGAATCAACTGGGTCAGTTTTTGTTCGAGTTTCGTCACCGATACTTCAATTCACAGTCATGTCACGACGACAATTTTCCCTTGAAGAGAAATGTGCTATCATATTCCGTCTCGATCAAGGGGAATCCAATGAAGCCCTGTGTGTTGGACTCGGAACTGTCAAGTCGATCATTTCTACTTTTTGGAAGAATTGGGAGTCAATCAAAGCGAAATTCAGAGTAAGCCACTGAGAGCTCTTCGAATCCGACCTTCACCCAACGAGCTACTCGAGGATGCCCTCCTGATTTGGTTTAAAGAACACCTCATAACTACGTATTTCCGTTAATAAGTATAACGAACGGTTCGTAGTATAGGATATTACGAACTGTTCGTTATAACCAGCTAGTACGAACTCCGGCTACAACGAACCAAATCCCCGGCCCCTTGGAGTTCGTTATGACCGATTTCTACTGTAATTGAAATTGTGGGATAATTTAAAAAAAGTTGTTAATTAATTATGTGATTTGGGTTTCAGGCAATCTCCCTTCCTGATAGCCACCACAAAGGAAAACTATTTGCCCACAAATTGTTGTGTAATATGACAGTCATGGTACACGACGTGCCTTTACACCCTAAACATTTGTCAATGTTTTACTCAACACTTCACCGGGGGCTTCTGTCAAGGGACCAGGTACGGTTTCAATTTCATTTCAACTTTATACACGGAGCATCCATTTTGACAGTATTTAAATTGGACGCCCTTTATTTTATACGATTTCTTGTAGTGGGCGTTTTTAATGGAATTCATTAGTTTATAGTTTGGGATATATTGAACGTCTTGTGTTTCAGAGCATTGTGAATGCCATCATTAAGAACTGCGGGCCGAGGTTCTTCTCTCTCCAACTGCCTGGATTCTCCTTGTTGCTGATGGACTTCATTCAGGCGGTTGATTCCATAGTATCGAGCCCTGAAATCAAAAACGTAATTCAATGAATCATTGTGTACTTTATCTTGACCGAAAATGGAGTTTTTATAAAATCCCTCTTATATTTTCAGACTCCTCGTATGGAAGCCATTGCTATATTGGGCACCATACTCTCATTCCCTCGGCAGCTCCTCGCTTTGCCGGTCCTGGAACCTGAACCAGATGAAATGTTATCTACCTACATTCCGACAATAAGGGTAGGTTCTTTGTCTTCGATTTCGTCCGATTGATTGTTGGTTTTTTCATTAGTTGTTTTTATGTTTGTCAGGATCGGGCTCTGCAAATAATTCTGAAAGCCGGTAAGACTGAAATCGCTGGTATGGCGAGGTGCGTTGCTCTATCGGATCTCGGCTTGTTCCTGTACCAAGAACTGAATCGAGGATCTAAACACCCTAAAATTAAGGAAGCCATCAACACGTTGCTCCTTGCTCTGCGGGTAATAGAAGCTGTTTAATTTCTGTTTATCCTAAGGGTTTTTAATTTTTTTTAATTTTTATTATTTTTTTTTTATGGCCAGGCGGTTTTGGTAGGGCCGACGGGTGGATCGTTAGAGATCTTGCAGCTCTGACTTGCATGTTGAAACCTTTTATGGAAGGAATAACCTTCTACCTTCTACCAGTACCAGGCCACAAATTCAAACAATTGGGAGTGCTCCCATTGGCCAGATATATTTTCTTTTTAATATTCACCCCGAAGATTCCTGGTCCCGGAACGATCCGATTTCACTGTGAGGATCTATAGGGCTTTCATGGGGGGCTACAAATGGGATTTCTTAAGGATCCCAGGTCAAATATTTTCCGATTTTCCGAGTAAAGAACGAAAATTGTTGAAAAACAATAATAATAATTATTAAGAAAAATTTGAAAAAAAAAAAATCCAAAATCTTTTTATTGACAGAATTAATTTTTGCAAAAGTAGCCTACATAAAAAAATAATAAACCCTTGTGTAAAATTTTCAGCGTTTTTTTTTTCTTTCTCTTTCCCTTTTGTGAAAGTGTGATATTCGTTACCTACACGCTGTTTTTAATTGTGGAAAACCTGGTGGCCATCCACTCGGCTCACGTCCTTTGTTTCGAAATTCCCAAACGGCTCCCACAATTTCTGAAACAGGATTCCCACTCGGCTCCCATGCAGAAGCCACGGCGTACCGTAGCTACATGCCATAGCCCTCTCTCGAAAATTTTGAAGAGCTCTCTGAAGGGTGAAAATTTGGTTTTCCTGCATGAAAGAGGCTAATATCGTCATTTAGACTTGATTCAGAAGTTGGGAGAACGCTGAAGCACTTATTCGGATGACACCTTCGCATGTATTTGACTGTTTCACAGATGATCTCATGGCTTTGAAACCGGTTGACGACAAAATCGACAAGGTTTTTGACTACATTTTTACAAATGTGGGCTGAGTGCTCCTCATCCGCTCGTTTGACCACCAAAATTTGGTGCTGTGAAGCTCCCCAAAATTTTCAAGGTGGTCGAAGTAGTCAGTGCATTTCAGTAATTGAAATTTCCTATTATTGGAAACGCACATAGCAGAAGGAATTCTGATAAGATACCTCTAGTGCAGACGAACATTTTTATAACAACACCTGTAATATTAAGGCAGTCTTCAGTCTGCTCAAATTGGGAAGGGATCTGCGTTGTAGGATATGGGAGCCGTTTGGGACTTTCCATCCTGACAAGATGGGAGCTGAGTAGGAAAACGCTGCAAATTTTACGCTAGGGTTTATTATTGTTTGATACAGGTTACTTGTGACGAAATTTAATTCTGTGTCAATGAAAAAATTTTTAGAAAAACAATTTTTTTTAATTTTTCGTTTTTTACCTAAAAAATATTTGACGTTCTGGGATCCTTCATAAATCCCATTTGTAGCCCCATGAAAGCCCATAGATCGCAACAGTGAAATCGGATCGTTCCGGGACCCCCCCAAAAAAAATTGATTCTACGTCCAAAAGTACTTCGAAAACGACACCTAACTCGATCCCATAGCCAAAAGCCTTCAAAAAGCCCTCTCGTAGCCTCATTTTAGCCCCACAGCGCCCCACGGGTTTGAAATCCTGAAATCCTTGCGGGCACAACTAGATGGTAAACCGAGTATTTTTTTTCAAAATAATTATTTCAGATAAAAAAAAAAATCCTACTGCCCAAAACGGCCCGGACGGCGGACGGACATGTCGGTTTTGGAATTTAGACCTCTTGAAACGGATAATGTCAAATTTTGAGGCCGATCGGAGTCGTCGACATCCGTCGCGAATACATAGGTGTATTATTCCTAGAATAATAAACCAAAACGGGAGCCGAGAGGGTAACCACTGAAAATATTGTTTAAAACGTGATGACTCTTTAAAGACATGTTCTAAACGTGGCTAACCCTTCCTGTAAACTGGCCCCCGACCCTAGCTTCTCCCTGGCTGTTAGAGAAGCAAACTGAATTGAGTTACGGATGATACGTTTGTTGTTAACATTGGAAACTTAATCCTCTGAACCCTTCGCTCAATTTCGCCAACAATTAATTACCTGTAAAGTATATATTAATATATATACTTTACAGGTAATTAATTACCACCACCTATAGATATAATAATATTATGATGATGGTGATATTAACATCATGATTCACTCCGTGCTTTAGAAGTTTTACATGGTTTAGGGAACGTTAACCTTTTTTAGAAGTTCCCTCTATCGCCGTAATAATGCCTGTTTCGCCTGTATTGTACTTGTTCCAGTTTAATCACAAAACAGTTGCTCAGTCAGCATCAGATATTCTGTTGCTTTTATGCGATTGCTCAGAAGCGCTTCTCAAAGGCTACCCAGAGATCCCTCCGAGAATAGTTGAGGTTCGTTACCGACAAAGGATTATTAAATGTCATGTCGCACATAATGTTTTTCCTCTAAAATCTTGCATATCCACTTTAGGTACTTGTCGGCACTCTTTCGCACCTCATGCCTGTGGGGGATAGTGATAAACGGCTGCTCACTTCGTTGGTTTTCTGTCTCGGAGAATGGACGATGAACATTCCCATAGCGCGGCTGATTGAACCTCACAATGGCACTTGCTTGTTGAGCAATATCTTCAAGGTTTGTTCTCCACTTCATTTCCCATTTATTTGAATGTTTCTCTTACCAAAACTTATGAATGAGTTGTGTTCCGACAGGTTTTAGAAGATTTAAGTGAAGGAGGGAAAGGTCGTGGCGTCCAAGTGGGGTCGTTCCATCCCGATTTGGTTCAAGAGTTCAATCCTTACATCGTTCTCGATGACTTGAAACAGCAGGATCTTCCACAAGCTCGTCGTCTACAGTTTTCTACCAGCGTCGCAGCGCCAGCGCAAATAACTTCCCCTGCGCACTCCATTCAACTTGCTGCCAGACTTGTAAGATTTGTTTTTCTAATTATGTGAATGTACTACTACATCTTGTATACAAAAATGGACTGTTTACACGATTTGTTGTTTATTCATTTTAGGTGATCACTCATTTGGTCAACAATTTGGGGCATTTCCCGTTAACCAATGGAGGAGCGAATCTTGGCTCACTGGTCGTTGAACAGGATGATGTCACAGGGCTTGCTGCTGATCAACTGTCATCCCAGCTGTTCAGTGCTCCAAACATACAAGTACAATGATTTTCATATTTCATAAGATCACTTGATAGGCGCATCTCAATGCGTCATGAGTTGGACAGTTGTGTCGGTATAACGCCTCTGTTCACTTCGACATTCAATAAACAAGCTCGTTGGCCTCGACAGGTTTTGGTATCCAACCTCCAGCAAGTGTTGTCGATGGTTGAAGTCCCTGCTCTGGACATTCCTGGGAGTGGCGTTGAGAGTAACGAACTCGTGTCTGCCCCTTCCCAAGTTCGATTGATTATACGAGATTTGGCCGGAAAATCATGCTGGGATGCATCTGTGTTACACGGTTCACGAAAACAGTGCTTCGAACAAGGTAACCTTTCAAGTTGGGACACCAGTGTCGATAGTTACTATTATCATACGCAAATACCTGTTGGTCATCACTGGTTTTGGTGTCATCAAATCCATAGATCAAGGACTCAACCTACAGAAATGTAGATAAGACTTCACTTACTGATACACCCCGCAAACCCCTTATACATTAAACTATATCATAATATGATATTATGTTGCCTGGCAGTATGCACAAGTTGGAAGCCTGCTGACAGGGAGCTTTATTTCAAAATCTGCAGCCTCAGAAAAAATGGAACAAGAAACTTGGAAAAAGAAACTCAAGATATCCCCAAAAATGGATTTTACGTCCAAGATTATAGGTATTATAGGGTGGATGGCAAGTGCAATCAATGCGTAATTTGTGCTACAAGGTTTTCAAACCGTACAACCTCATTGTATGCGAGTCTCTTTTTGATTCACGTTAGAGGAGTTTTTCAAAATTCAAAATCACCAAGGCTGAGGCAAACTCCTAGTGACAACAATCTGGAAGATCTCATGTTGATGGCTTGTGAGCTGGAGCGTCAGGCCGGAGCACTGATCCGAGTGGCTTTGATTGTTTCTCGCCCTCCTCGCCATCGCCTTCCACTTGGTCCCTTCTCCCTCATCAGTGAGCGTTGTTAACGCCGGCGTCAGCACTTCGAGCGTCGGCACATTCCTTCCCCACGCCATTTCCTCTCCTACATTTTCCCCTTCTCAACTTGACGCCTCTAGCGTCCAAGACAGTCAACCAGTGAGAGGCAAACAGTCCTCATCTCCCATTTAATGGTTGCTTTACTCTGGTTCCAACACCGGTTACGTCGACGTTCGATTTGTAGCGTTTTAACAAATTTTGGTTTATTATTCTTGGAGTAATACACGCATGTAAACGCGTCGTAGGTCGACGACTCCGAACGGCCTCAAAGTGTGACATTATCCGTTTCAAGAGGTCTAGATTCAAAAACCGAAATGTCCGTCTGCCGTCCGCCGCCCGGGCCGTTTTGGGCAGTAGGAATTTTTTCAAAAATCTGAAATTTTGACACAATACTCTCTTTACCATCTAGTTGTGTCCGCAAGGTTTTCAGCCCGATCGCCCAAACCCGTGGGGCGCTATGGGGCTAAAATGTGGCAACGGGAGGTTTTTTTTAAAAAGGCTTTTGGTTATGGGATCGAGTTAGGTGTCGTTTTCGAAGTATTTTTGGACGTAGAATCAATTTTTTGGGTTCCGAACGATTTTTTCAAAAAATCCCAGGAGATCGAATATTTTCTTAGTGCTCTCTCATTAATAATGGACATAAAACGAAATTTGTCTATTCTATTTTAGAACCTCCTTCAGCTATGATCGAACAAGATGCTGTCATGATGAACTCAATGATGAATTCTTTGTGCGTCAGCTCGTTACCTCAGCATACACTCCGACATAGGGCCCCCAATGTGCTTCCTACTTGCAGCAATTCGGCCGATGACATGGATAACCTTGACGATGTAAGTTTCGCATCTTTGAATCAATATTCCGTGTGTATTCACTACAAACTAGCTCACAACGGTCAACGATTTTTCCAGTTGTTGCAATACATCGGTCACTCCTCGCCAGAGCTGCTGGAAAGCCTGGATATGCAAAGGAATGCCCCGGCATCTTCTCTGAGCGCTGAGTTGGAACAGGAAGCGATGGGATCAATTCTGAGCATGCGGATCATGAACCAAGACTACATTTCTTCTGCGATACCTCCGTCCGTGTAAGTTATCTTGATTCATGAATAGCAACTTTCTGAGAGTTTTAACAGTGTTCAATGTCCTTTTTCTTCCGCAGTGAAATGTTCGAACAAGATGAACAGCCTTTATCCGAAGTGAGAGAAGAATTCGCTCCATTCCAACACTGTCGATTGCTGTTTTCTCAACTGGGAATGCTCGGTTGGAATCTTAGGTCTCGATTCCATCTCGTCAATAAGAACGACATGTTCTTACGGGAGCTTAGGAATCTTGATGCTCAGGTCAGTGATTTCCTTGAATTCCTGTTCAGAGGCAGGAATTCGTTACATTTACAAGGCTACCAAATCAGCTAGTATTCGTTCTTATCGATTGGTGTGTATACCCCGGTTAAATCCATTTCATTTCTATTATTTCATTTTCCTTTTTCCATTGACTTATTTCCTTCTATTACAGAGGTGTCGTCAGACGCATAAGATTGCTGTCATATACGTTGGACAAGGACAAGAAGACAAATCATCCATCTTATCCAATTCTGGAGGAAGTCAAGCGTACGAAGAATTCATTGCTGGGCTTGCTTGGGAGGTTAGCCAATTATTTTATACATTTAGTTCTTCAGACCACAATTTTATGAAAACGTAGAACTTCCATTCAAAGGATTTACATATTTTAGACTAGGGGGCCACCCCCTGCTGCCTGTGCCAGCCAACCCCCGACCGTATCCCACCTGGCAGACCCAACAACTCGTTTTACCATATTGTGTAGTTTTTGCTTATTAGTCTTGGAATAATATACCTATGTAATCGCGAGGAGGTCGAAAATTCTGATCGGCCTCAAAATTGTACATTACTCTTTTCAAGAGGTCTAGATTCCAAAATCGAAGTGTCCATCCGCCGTACGCCTTCCACCGTCCGAGCCGTTTTGGGCAGTAGGAATTTTTTTTGAAAAATCTGAAATTTTCAGCCCAATTGCCCAAACCCGTGGCGTGGGGCGTTATTGGGCTAAAATGGGTCTACAGGAGGGATTTTTTCAAAGGGTTTCGGCCTTGGGGTCGAGTTAGGTGTCGTATTGGTTTATTATTCTTGGAATAATACACCTATGTAATCGCGACGGAGGTCGACGACTCGGATCGGCCACAAAATGTGACATTATCTGTTTCAAGAGATCTAGATTCCAAAACCGAAATGTCCGTCCGCCGTACGCCGTCCGGGCCGTTTTGGGCTGTAGGATTTTTTTTTTTTAATCTGAAATTTTGACAAAATACTCGGTTTACCATCTAGTTGTGCCCGCAGGGTTTACAGCACGATTGGCCAAACCCGTGGTGCGCTATGGGACTACGGGAGGGGTTTTTTGAAAGTTTTTTGAATCGAGTTAGGTTTCGTTTACGAATTATTTTTGGACGTAGAATCCATCTTTGGGGGTCCCGGAACGATCCGATTTCACTGTGGCGATCTATAGGTCTTTCATGGGGCTAAAAATGGGATTTTTGAAAGATCCCAGGATTTTAAATATTTTCCGAGTAAAATGCAAAAAATGTTTGAAAAAAAAAAAAAAAAAAATCAAAAATTTTTCTCGTTGACACAGAATTAAATTTTTGCACAAGTAACCTATATCAAAGAATAATAAACCCTTGTGTAAAATTTGCAGCGTTTTTCCCTTCAGTCGCTGCTGGGTGTTTGATTGCATATTTCATTAACGCTCAGCGGGTTTATAGCGTATGTTAGGGTTGTGGATCTGAATCTTCACAGCATCTTTGGAAGTTGGAAGTATGTAAAGGACCTGCCCCTGAATGAAGTCCGTGACAGTGAGTCTTGTCGAGACATTTCCAAAGCATACTACCGTGCTGGGAGTTTTATCATTTACTCCCGTAGGCTCCAAACCGAGGGAGCAAACCGAAATCTACGTAAATGAGAAGGTGAGGCGAGTCAAAAGGGAGTGTGATCATTTACACCCGTATCAGATACGCCCAGAAAACATCGCGTTGTCGTTTACTCTGAAGGTGCGGTTTATCACCCGTTTATGAACGAACAAACCTCGAGTTGAATCAGGAGGGGGTGGCGAATGGCCAATTGAACCCGTTTTTTTTGAAAGGGGCTATGTGACGTTTTTGGCCATTTTCACTTTTTATCATTTTCTGAGTCTTCATACATGGTTACATCGATTGCCATTGAAAGGAGTCTCGTAACATTGACCCTTCCTAGAGAAAACCCGGGTTGAAATTTCCGATGTCCTTTGAAAGGGGCTATGTGCGCCACATAACCCCTTTCAAATGACAACTTGCTGCCTCTCTATGTCGTCACCGTGGAATTTCAGGGTTGTGGAGACGCTAAAATTTAGTCTGAAATTTATTTAATAATTGAAAGACTCTTAAAAGTGAGTCTGGATGAGGCAACCCAGGAATCAACAGTTGAAGCAACTTCTGTAGTAACTTTGATGGATTCCCCAGGGGGTCGAGTAAGATGTCGTTTTTGCAGCATTTTTTGGGTATAAACGGTTCAGAGGGATTCTAGACCAGTCCGACCACCCTTGGATGCCGGGTAAGGCTTTTATTGAGCTACAACTGGTGCGGGTTTTGACAGGTTTGGGCCAGGAGCTCGAGTGAGGTGTCGTTTTCGGGATTAGATTCGATTTGTGGGGGTCCAGACCTGTCCGATGCTTTTAGAGGGATTCAGGGGTGGAGGGGGTGAGGATTTGAAGGATTTTACCTTGTTGTTAAATTCATTTAACGCTCATGAGCGACTGATGAAGGGCTTGTACAGGAAATCGGTTTATGAAGTTTTTCATATTTCCCGATTTTCCATTACAAAAAGTTCTTATCATTAGGTATACCTTTCATAAGTATCGGAAAAGGAGTTTATTAAACGAAATACTTTCAATCGATAAATAAAGCTGTTTGTGGGAATTATTTCAATCCTGAAAAATTGATTTTTTTTTAAAGGGGCTATGTAACCGATTTTCAAATTGCAATTTGATACTCTTCCCCACTCAAAAAAAATCTGAAAATTTGTGTAAAAATGTGTAATAGCTAGCTGTATAGGAATACAAACTAAAATTGGAGATTTTGACAGTAATGATAGAATTAGACAGTTTTTTGCATTTTCCCGGAGTTTTTGAATCGGCCAAAAACGTCACATAGCCCCTTTAAAAAAAACGGGTTCAATTGAAAATCAGGTCAACTTCAGCTCAAATTTATGCAAAAGACAAACAGGTTTTGTGCCTGTCGATGAGATCCCGTCGCGCAAGATTTGACTGGGATTTGGGCTGGATCTGTCATACATGACGAAAACCTCTTGATTTGACGGAGGCTTTAATTTTTGCCAAACCTTAAAAAAATGCAGTGGTTCTTGGCAAAAACACACTGGGTTGGGGCAGTACACTATTTTTCGCGCACAAATTCAAGGATTTTCGAGAAATTTGGCATAGAGTAGATATCAGCTCAAGTAATGTAAACGTTTCCATCGAGAAGGGATACTAATTTTAAGACTGGTGAAATTAAGCATTGAGAAGTGATGGAAGCTCGAATAGCTTTTCCATGGAGTAGGAATTCAACTGAAATAACTTCTTAGTGCGAAACAATTTAGTTGCACTAATCGAGTAGGGAAACAATTTAAACCTTTTGAAAGAAATTGGGGGTAATTTGGGCGTAAGTAGTGACACAAGCTCAAATAGCGTTGAATTCCATACACCTTTGCAAAGAGTAGGGACATATAATATATTATTTTCATAAATATTATTTTCAAGGAATTGTGATACTGTTTCAAAGAGTAGAGATAATATGTTATATCCTCACGTACAGGCTATTATAGTCTGTACGTATATAATATGTGAGGATAATATCGATAGATATATATTATATCTCTATATGGTATAGCTTAAGTAAGGACACAAATCCGAACGCTTCTGTGAAATTTAGCATTAGGTAATGATAATAGTTCAAAAAGTGCCACTTTTTTTTAAACAGTAAGGACAGAAACGTTCACGTCTCATGGAAAATTTAGCATGCAGTAGTGATAGGTAAGCTAAGCTCAAAGTAAATTTTTCATTGAATAGGAAACACAAATCAAGGATTTTCGAGAAATTTGGCGTAGTAGATATCATCTCAAGTAATGAAAATATTTTCATCGACTCTAATTTAAAGACTTTTGTGAAATTAAGCATTGAGAAGTGGTGCAAGCTCGAATAGCATTACATTTTTCCATGGAGCAGGAACTTGACTGTAAAAACTTCCTAAATAACGGAAACATAAGTTTTAGCCAAAAATATTGTCCACTTTTGCCCTCAGATAGCAAAAATGTATTTCTGGTATGTACGAGACATCCCTCCAAGTTATTATTCTCATATATGCCTGGCAAGGAAATGACACCTGTATGTTTACCTGATGAAACTGTGGGAGTAAACATTTTTTTCTGGCACGGGAGTAAGTTTATGCTTATACGATCAACACCAACATTCCTTCGAGCACTTTCCTTGGTTGGTGCGCTATCGCTGGCCAAGGCAGCCTTAACGGTGTCTTGTTAGTTAAAAATTGAGCGTGTAGTTGGTTCCTTCCTAGTCAGGGGAAGTGTCCAAATACGGGAAACACGCTTGAGCAAGTTTGCTCTTGTTTACTCAGCAATGCCTAAACCTCGCTTCGCATTTGTGTCCTTTGAGTTGTTCATTTATTAACATTGGCATGTCTGTAGGTGGAACTTGAAACCCACGTCGGCTTCATGGGAGGGCTCCAACGGAATAAAATGACCGGCGCGACGGCTCCGTACTATGCCACTTCATTTACCGAAGTTATTTTTCACGTTTCCACGAGAATGCCTTCGTCCACGCCAGAAGCTCTTTTGCAGAAAGTAAATTTAGTTTTTAGTTAAATTGTTACCTCTTTCCCTGTTTCTTCAATCAGGCTTTTTCCTGTAATGTTTCCCTCTCTTTATTTTTTTCAGACCCGGCACCTTGGAAATGATGAGGTTCACATTGTTTGGTCGGAGCACAACAGAGATTATCGGCGTGGAATTATTCCGACAGACTTTTGTGATGTGCTCATTGTTATATACCCTCTGCACCACAAGCTGTATCGGATTCAAGTGTCGAGGAAACCCGATGTAAGTTAGACCCCTTGAATACTATGGAACGATGATGTGTTGGTTGTGGTTGTTAGTTCGAAACCCATGAATCCTAGATGATGGATAGATAGATAATTTCTGTATTTAAACATTTGTTCGAATACAGGATTGGCAGCGTACTTATAAAATAACATAATACCTCTGAAGATCATGCATACATAAATTCATAAATTAATGAAGTGATCATGTGAAGTGAGTAATTCAAAGAACAAATAAAAAATTACACGATCTTTATGGCTGTAAATATATTAAAAATTATCAGCATCTTGTAAATAATA
This sequence comes from Pilophorus perplexus, assembly GCA_955831195.1. Taxonomy (NCBI): domain Eukaryota; kingdom Metazoa; phylum Arthropoda; class Insecta; order Hemiptera; family Miridae; genus Pilophorus; species Pilophorus perplexus. Next base: position 11,145,976 of record OY037007.1, on the reverse strand, counting down.
AAATTTAAAACAATAAACTATGTAATCGTAATAAACGAACAAACGAATAGAACATAAGAATAATGGAGTAACTTAAGATAAAAAGAAGAATTTGCATTCAAATCAGTTGAATTCAACATTCAAGTACCAACCAAGCGAAAGGTGTCCGAGCAAAAACAAAATGTTCTTTTAATCGCCGAATCTTAAGAGTCTGTATTCCGACTCTTGGCGCCGAAAATTCTGGCAGCCAGCCCCGCCGAACTCCCTCAAAGAACGAGCAGCAGAAGAGGAAGTGAGTCAGGTCTAGATTCATTAGCTCATTGCACCACGTACAGACCTCCAATGAAATGAGCTCCAATTTTCCAAACCTCAAACGAATTTGTCGAAGAGCCCAACATTCTGATTTGAGCTAACAGACGCTTCACAATCATTGGGGCCTCTAGTCACAAGTAGTCTTGTCACCCGACTGAAGCGATGTGAATGAACCGCAAATGGTCGTTGAAGGGCGAGTTTATCAGAGATTCTAGGTCCCAGGTGTGGAGGTTAGATCTGCATTCTCAAGGGTCTGCGGGACAAACGAGGCGAGCTCGCGAGAGTCAAGTGGGATCACTGTCTCCTCCCCAACACAGAAGTCACAGAGCAATTGGAGCTGTCTTTTCGATGTCTGGCAGGTTTACTAACTTGAGTAACAACTTTAGGCTGAGTTTAAGAATTCCATGCCTCATGAATATCACCACGCTCAAGCCTAACAAAGTAGGTGTGTGGAGCAGCAATCCCAGGACCCTCTTAAAATACTGAACCTGAACAGACTCCAAATCCTCTTATGTTCGAAGGGCCCAAACAGGTGACGAGGGTAACAAAACACCTGAGACAATGGACTGGTACAGTTTCAGCACTGGGATCTATAATGGACGCTTGACGGCTCCCGAGGTCAGCCTTGCCTTTGAACAGATAACCTTTGCAGCCTCTGTAAAGCTGGCTGGCTGGATGGCGTTGGGAACTATTTCTATAGTCTCTCCCCCTCGTACTCGGGCCACATGCCCCTCGAGAGAAGCACACAATCTTAGTTTTTGTCAAATTCAGTGATAGCTGATTCTCGGCGAAGTATCCCTGTAGCCGTCGGAGCTTATTTCTGAGGTCGGGAGGGGAGTCAGCAAAAACAATCATATCGTCATTGTATTCCATAGAGAGAATGTAGCAGTCTGGACCTGCTCATGCATCCTAAATAAAAACTGGGTATGTTGGTGCATTCACATTCACTGGACTGCATTTTATTTTCAAAAATAACCCCTTCAACTAAACAGATAAATACCTAATAATATGAAGTAATAACATTAAATAAAAATCATTTAATAAAAAATCTTTAAAATTATCTACCTATTACGAAATAACCCCTTAAAAATGAATCTTTAATTTAAAAGCTTAAACCAGTGCTACATTTTGTGTTCAGCAATTCCTAAACAGCTCGAAATTTCATAATTTTAGCAATATTGTAATTTCAGGTGCCCTTTTTTGGACCTTTATACAACGAAGCTGTCGTTGGACATAAAGAACTTCCCGGCCTGGTGAGAGCAACTGCACTGAGTGCTTCTAGAGCCATGCGGAGTATGCTTCCTTTCCATCAACAATAGTAAGTTTATTATTTCGTATTTCCATCAGTACGCATCTGATATTGTTTTTCGTTTTTATATTGCTGAATTTCTGGCGAGGATATTCCCAGACTAGTAATCATGAGAGGTGAATTGGCTGCCTGGGCGCTTTTGCCTGTGGTTCATGAGGTCCGTGGAGGAGGTTGAGTCTTTGGTTCTTGCCGCTTCTATATAGGCTGTTGAATCGTGGGGTGCGTCAATGTGTAATGTTTTGGACAAAATCTAAGTCAGGGCGTATAAGTATGTACTGTTTCCGCTTACTAACTTCGTGGACTGTTTTGTGCGTGTTGAGGTCGTTGTTTCCCATCTGATTATGAAGCTTGCGTCTAACTGGTGGCATATTTCCCATGACCGGGCTTCGAAAATGTTGTCCATTTTGGCCTGTTATGGTAAAGTCCAACCTGGTTGGGTCAAAACTTCACCGATTTCGACCTCACTCGCTTTGTAAAAAAGATTGTTTGTTTTGGAGAAATAATGACTCGTACTTTAATCAAATCTATTCTTATAGATTACGGTTGCCGTTTTATTTAGATTCTGACCTGAGCATTCAGAGAATGAGACTCATCCCTCGAAGAAGGCGGCTGATGGGGAATTTTTTTGCCAAACTGAGTATTCCGGGTTTTGTTGCAAAATGTTATAATGCCAAGGGGTGTCCAATGTGTAACTTTGGAGGCCCAGAACTCAAATTGTCATTTCATCTGTGACTTCCCGAGTTTGTGGTGAAAGGGTTCTTTTTTCTTGAGACTGAATTGTCATTTAGCGACTTGGCCTCCCTCTTCTCTTTCAGTTATTTGTTCATGTAAGAAAATATATTCATTTTTAGTGAATGGGTTAGGAAACAAGGTAAACAATGGTGAAATTCGGCCAAATATATTTAAACTTCCAATTAACAGAGAAATTAAATGAAATGAAAAGAAAAGAAAAGATTTATTTGTAAAAGCCCAACGGCGATACAAGTTAACAAAATACCCGGAAAAATTTGGTGTATGAACAGAGAAAATTACTGGTAAATGTTTGGCATGTCGAATTCAGCCCCCCCCCAACAAAGGTAATTCACCAGAGTGCCACTAGCAGGAGGGACTCTTCCAGTCTATCGTCATAACCTGACAGTTGATCACCGATGATGAATGTTACTAAGAGTTCTTTGATCTAATTGGCCGACTAATGGCCAATGAGAGAGCTCTTACTGGGATACCCATAACCCCGCTCCACTTCAAAATTGAAATTTTTGAAAGTGTCCTGGAAATTAGTTTTACACCATAGGAGCCCAAAACCCTCAAGTTAGGAAGTTCTTTCAGGGGAAAAAAAAAAATTGGCCGAGATCAGTCCCCTAGGCCATTGTACTAGAAGCATGAAGGGTTTCTGAATTGATTAGTTTGTGCTTGTAATATTTACCTTACATGGAAGGATTTTTCGGTGACATTGTTTTCCCTCCCAGAAAGTCATTTAGGCGTTTTAGAAGAATGTTAGATTTCCCTCCCGATGGCCCTTGGTCGGCTTACGAAAATCTTAGGTTTCCCTCCCAGCGATGGTAGTAAGGTTTCTCTCGACAGATAACTCTGCCCAGAGATGTGGAGGGTTACCTGCTTTAACGCCAACGTAAAGTTGGCCTGTAAAAATGTCACGAATTTTGTAGGCCCACTGCTACGTTCAGGCTTGCTTGCATAAATTGCCTTCAAATCTGACTTCTGAAAATTTTTGTAAGGTATGTCTTCCTCGGCCTCTCTTCAATGTTATCAACAGCTTTTCGCTTTGCTTTGGTAGGGAAACCTAACTTTTGACCTACTAGCGACTTCGCCTTCGAGGAGGGTAACCCAACATTTATAAGCCGCTTCTCGAACGTCTCGATTACTAATGACTCATCGGGAGGGAAAACGAATCCGACCGATTTTTCAAATAAATCTTTTCTCTCATTCATTTCCCCGACACTCTGAAGTTTTGTACTAGAAATTTATTATTTCATATCAACTAATGCTTAGCTGATCTTTTAATATGTTCATGTATTTTATTTCTTTTATGTATTTCTTTTTTATTTTTGCAGTTATGAAGAGCGAGGGCGGTGTATAGAGACTGTGATTAAAAATCACAAAAAACCCTGCACGTTTGAGGACTTTGCTTCTAACGTGTTTTCGCCGGTACAGTCATCGCAGTATCAAACCACATCCTACCAGAAGCTTCCAGGTATGCCATCAGTGGGCATTCAACGTCACGGGATACATTTGATTCGCTTTTATCGTCGGAAAGATGAAAATTGTGCTCATGGTTTGCTTACAGGAAGCAGTCAATACGGTAATGTTGATGACGGGTGCGCTTCATCTACGGGAAGCACCAGCAGCAACACGCTAATAACATTCTTGGATTCTGCTGCCCAAAAGCTTCTCAATTCAGGTATCTATTTTCCATCTGTTCTATGTGTGCAGAAGGTCATCCTGTAAAATTACGTATGGTGGGTCTGGTCGCCAGTTGTCAAGCGACTGACCCCCCCCGGGTGATTCCCGTCTCGTCTCCAAAATAATCCATTCCTGTCGTAGACAACCTTTCTCGTCTCCGTATTTATTTTATTGGTTAATAATGGTCGCCCGACTCGTCTCATCTTTGCCCTTATTGTGTCCACAAAAAGTAACAGCCTAACTCGTCTCCGTTCCACGAGCAGTCACCATGTCCCTTCGAGAAATAATAAGCCAACGAGGGCACACGTTGCTAGTTTTGAACAATTTCAAGTTCAACAAGTACCGTGAGTTGAGTTGTGGTGAATCTCAGTGGTAGACTTGGAAGTGGCGATTCACATTGCCCTCAAAAGAGTAAGGCCGTTCAGTTTGATTGTAGGGTGTAGGTTCTATATGTGTGTTTCGGTTTATTGTTTTTAGATCCATCAGATGTTGAAGAATTTTTTTTAGGATCTCATGTCAATCATGCCTGATGACTGTTTTAAGTTAAGCCCTGTGCGCAAATTTGCCGACTATCTGACGGAGAGGTACGTCACACGAGAGTCTCAATTCCCCCCTGGTAACTATGTGGTCTGATGAAAACGCTGATTTGACCCGAAAAACGAACGTACGTATGTGAATCGTTCTACAGTCACCTTACTCGCCTTCAGTATGTGAAAAACATGTCAGGTTATTATAGTCCCATAGAAAAAATAAAGAAAACGTATTTGTATTAGGTGAAGAATAATTTGAGTTCTGGTATCAACATAATATGTTTGTATATTATATAAATAATGCAATTCAGTGTTACTGCTGGAGCTACTTATTAAAACTTGACGGGTTATAGTGAGGGATAAGCCGTTGGTGGTTGGTTGTTCAGGGCGTATATTTGGATACATACATCGCCTCGAGGCGCCTTTCGCCCGTCCCCATGTAAGTATGGGGTTGAGGGCTCATCAGGAGGTTGTTTGTCTTATAAAATTTTATCAGTAATCGCATGTTCAGGCGGCGCATCCATGTCTCCCGTCATGGCCAGAGTTAATTATAGGGTTGAAATCATTATACCGGTGCTCCGTTTTTAATAGTATGTTGTGGATAATTTGGCTTCCGTGGGTTATGGGCGTTATTTTTAATCCGGGGTGATTTATTTTGTGAACGGGGTTTATTGGAGCACGTTGTTGAATTTTACTCACTATAACCCGTCAAGTATAATCTGGAAGCCGACACACTACGCTTATTAAAACTGTTGGAACGTATTGGAACTGTTACTTCTACAGTACTCCTTTCCCTTGAGACGAGTCGTGCTATACCCGTCAGGTCGTTGAGACGAGTCATGCCGTGGTATTAACTCTCTAATTAAGCGTGGCAATTAAGTTGAGACGAGACAGGCGATGTCCGGTTTTCCAACATTCAAAAGTTCGTAGTTTCGATTTCTAACACTGCAGTAGCAAGCGCCACTTCGTCGGCGCGCTCTTAAAGTTCGATCCACACATTTCAGTGATATCAGTGAATCCTTGGCCATTAATGCTCCGTGCCCTTCAATTGCAACAATGATAAATTGTCCACACACCAGCGTTACATGCCGCACGGAGCACTGATGGTCGAGGATTCACTGAAACGTGTGGATCGACCTTTATACTTCTACTCACCACGCAGTTGCTCTTTCTCAATATAAATTTTAATCCGATTCCAATAAATGATTCGCACAGGTGAAGAAAGTGGGAGTTGGACCGGTGAAGACCAACCGTCCTCTCACTCTGGAATATCTCCCCGCCCTGCCAAGAAAACAGCCGTCAAAGGAGGAGGCCGCCAGAAGAACCCTCTGCTCACCCCACCCGAGAGCCCCACGTCCCGCAGGTCTAAGTAGATAGTTTGTTCTTTTGGTCCAGCAGGAGATCGGTCTATCGGGCTGGGGATCATTTCCGTTCCGTCTATAAAATGGCGGCGACATCAGCTTCCTGATAGTAAATCAGAAGAAAGGTTTTGGTAAATCTTCTCGATATCACTGTTTCGTGATTTGCGGGCGGACGCATTTCAGGCATGGTCTTAGTTACTCATTAAATGGTAGAATTCGACCATATTATTGTAAAAGCCAGGCATAATACTGACGTCCAAAGTTAAAACATCCTATCTAGGTTCAAATTCTTTGTACTGTAGGATGTTTTAACTTAGCACGGCAGAATAATTATTATTGTGGAAAACTTAACATTAGCCAAAAGCTGAATCCCAAACACCAAATATTTATTCACACGTTTTTGTAATCCTTATTGTAATGAAAGATGAATTTCCAGCTTTAAGGTGGTTGGGTTATTTGAAGTTGGTAATCCTAATTTTGCATATTCGCATTCAGCACACTTCAAAATACTCACATTAAATTTTTTTCCCCCCTTCAAAACTCGGATTCAGTTCAGACAGCCCAGAAAAGAAAAAAATCCTGCTAATGTGCTGCAATTCATTTCTACAACCTGACAATTTAATGGGGTGGACAACGGTGTGGTTATTTGCCGAAGGTGCAGAGGTCTCATCCAATGAGGTGGTTAGGGTGAGAAATGACTCCTCTGCTGAGCAGAGGGGTGGACAACGTTTCTTGGCGATAAAAGGGATTCGGGAGTCGCCTGTTGTCTTGAACCTACATCGCCAGCCATATCGGTGCACTCTTTTTTCCTTGCAATGAACATTCGGTAATTACAGTGTTGGGCACAAACTAATTCCGAAACTAAAAACTAAAATTGAAACTAAATTACAGTAAAAGCCCCATTAACCAGGGTCGACGGGGGCAAGACTTTCACGGTTAATCGGAAAACCCGGATAATCGGAATATTGAAAAACTAAACGAAATTAACTAATTTTTTGCATAAATCAAGGTTTTGAAGCGCTATATGTTGATGTCCAAGGTCCCTAATCCAGGTTTTATCTCATACACATGTCATCATGAGATAGAGCCGCCGGAATTGCATGTTTTGTCTGTGCTGTCACTTGTTACTCCATCATCATTTATGGTGAATGTCCCCTGTTGAAAGTTTGAACAGTAAAACTCGAGACATTTACGTTGATTTTGCTTAACGTACACGGTTAATGGAGCGAATGGAGCGTGAGGGTACGAATTGGGCCGAGAACCCCGGATATGGGAGCGCCACTTTTCGGGAGAAAAACCCCGGATATGGGAGCTCCCCGGTAAATCGGACCCCGGTTAATGGGGCTTTTACTGTAGTTTGTTTTCACAAAACTAAAGAACTAAAACTATTAGTTTTAGTTTCACTTCTGAAACTAAATTTCAAACTAAATTAGTTTTTAGTTTGAATTGTGAAACTAAAAACTAATTTAATTTCAAGGTTAGTTTCAGAATGAAACTAAAATTAATAGTTTTAGTTCTTAGTTCCAATAAAAACCAAAAACTAATTTTTAGTAAACCAAAACTTTAGGTGTTATTCGTAGTTGTACATATAACAAATAAAAATCACTTTTTGGAAAAACTTGTTGCCACTCCCAACAAGTGTCAACACCCTGTGGCAACCACTAGGTATTACACTGGGTGTTGCCACTTGTTGGGAGTGGCAACAATTTTCTCCAAAAAGTTATTGTTAGTTGTTATATGTACAGCTACGAATAACAACTAAAGTTTTGGTTTACTAAAAAAAAATAATATTTTAGTAAACCAAAACTTAAGTTGTTAAAACTAATTATTAGTTTTTAGTTTTTATTGGAACTAAGAACTAAAACTATTAGTTGTAGTTTCATTCTGAAAACTAATCTTGAAACTAAATTAGTTTTTAGTTTCACAATTCCACCTAAAAACTAATTTAGTTTGAAAGTTAGTTTAAACTAACTGAAACTAAGAACTAATTTAGTTCTAGTGAAACTAAGAACTAATTTAGTTCTAGTTTGAATTGTGAAACTCAAAACTAATTATGTAGTTTGTAGTTTGCGATTTAGTTGAATTACATTTTTAGTAAACTACTCCCAACTCAGATTAATTATAAATCATTGAGGAACCAAACCTTCTTCTGCCTACTTCAGATTAGCAGTGTAGCCTTTGCAAAGACGTTTTCTCATTATCTTGGATCTCATCCCGCCCATCTATAACCGATCTTGCTGCAACTTACGACCACCTAGGGGTAAACATTGATGAAGAATCTTCATTGAAGATACTGTTTTGAATCGATCATCCCAAGAGGAGAAGCGTTATCATAATTTTTTTCTTGTAAAAGGCAAAAACAGATTAATCGTTCGTGCATTGAATTATTTTGCCAAGTTCCGAGGCAGAATCACGATAGCTCAGTCGTTCTCTTCTGTATAATTGTCGCCGTAAGCAGAGCTGTTGTCTTTCAGTGCACAAGGACGACACCAAACATGTAAATCCTTTCATGTAAACCTTTCAGGCCGAAGTTCTTCGAACGAACCGGGTAAAAACCTACATTAAGTGGTTTTTTGCCAGGTCTAATCCAATGAGTTGGTTAGGGAGAGAGAACGACTACTCTACTGAATACTGCAGTATTCAGCAGAGGAGTCGTTCTCTCTCCCTAACCAACTCAAAACCTACATTTATTAGTGTGTGTATAGGTCATCAGACATGTCAACCTTGAGCTCCAAGATGATTTTTGTGTGAACCTTGCGAGGTTCCGGCCTACCAACCTATCCGTGATTATTTTCAATATGGCAGGATTGTCAGCATCGCCAGTTGCGATCGGAAGAATTTCAAAATTGAAAAGCATAACGCAAAAAAACGAGACTTAATTCCGTCATGATTTTATTTGTCCTCCCAGCAATTACGTCAATTTACGAGGAATTGTTGGTTGATAGCATTTTAGGGCTCACGCCAGTGGTTTCAGTGAACTCCTGAATTTCGTTCCTAACTTATCTTCTAAGGATTCGATTTATTATTCGTATTTTCATATAAATTATTCCCACACTGGAAGATATTATCCCTAGATGATTGTGTGTTACTTGGCCTCACTAGTGTGATAACTTGTACTTAATGAACCATGTACTTATTTTTAGGTACATTATTTTTGTTATGGAAGTTTATAGTTTTATATGAAATTATGTACATAACTGTAGTTTTGTACATTTTTTTTGTATTTTATTAGCATTCTTTTAAGTATTCAACTACTAAGTACTTGAACTTTTTTTTGTGTGTGGCGAGTTTCAGCTGTTTTTGTTGTACAGACAAGTTTCCATCTGTGATTACAATGGAGTTCTAGGCCTTAATCTTCATTGAACATTGATGTTTTATCGTTTGTATATAGGTTAGTTGCATTTTCCATTTATATCTTGTGATATTGGATCTTACGATTATTGAAAAAAACCGTCCATAGATAGCAGTATTTTAACATTTTATTGTTCCAGCGTGTAAGCATTTTATGTTGAAGTTCAAATTTACTAAATTGAAGATGTAATAAGCAAAATACGACTATAATTTATGACTAATACAGTATATGTAACGTAACCACATCTGATGTAAGTCTTCTATGCATTATTCGGTTAGGTGTAGTTGATTCGGGTGATCGTGGGTCAAGTTGTGCATTTTCAGGTGAATTTTTCTTTTTCTTTCGGTTTTGTCTTTCTTTGGACCCATTTTTCATTGTAGGGATTTTCATTATGTTGAGTATTATGTTCAACTGTCTACTTATCTGGCACAAAATAACCACATTTGGTTGTCCTCATTGCATCAGGGAGTTTTTAGGCTTTTGTATTTTGTTGATTTTTTATTTTTATTTTGCGCAAGTATAAATTGGTATTGCAAGTATTTGTTAACACTTGAAAGAAATATGGTGCACTGTGACTTATGTACCTCGAGTCATTGAATCTTTTATAGATGACTTGTTGGCTTGTAAATTTATCTTTACAGTCTAGCTTTCATATTTGAAATTGACAAAGAACTTATTTGATTTACGTGTTGAAAAACGATCAGTGTGATGAATGCAATTATTTATTTAATACACAAAGTTCACATTCGGCTCCATGATCTTGAATAATTTGTCGGCATTTATGATTAAATTGTCTAATAATTTATTTTAAATTTAATAAATTATTATTAAATAGGTTCCCTACTTAAAGTGTCCAGTCGAACTGATTCATGATTCACCATTTTCCGTTCGGCATTAAAAATAATTTTAAAATCAAACCACCCAAAACAGAATTATCTTTTCTGACGCTTTGCATTTGCTGTTCTGAAGTGTCTGCTTTCCTCTGGTTGGTAATAGTACTTTTGTTGAACCAAATGAGAACTAAGTGAGCTGTAGGCTAAGCTGCTTCTTCGAAAAAAAAAAATGAATCAAGCTTTTTAATAGGAACACGCATTTGTGAGTAAAACTGATCTCGAGGAGGCCGCTGAAGTTACAAACTAAACATCCCCATCATGATACTCTTCATGATCATGATCTTGCGCACAATAATGTTGGCATAATAATTGTTTTTAAGGTTCTATTGTGATTTTAGAATGACAACGCAGGCCAAACTTTATTTATATCTTTGACTTTCATTGTTTTCATTCCGCAAACATCGTGAAATCCTCCGTTCATTCATCATGCTCACTCATCCAAACGCGGGCACTTTGTATAGTCAGGTGATGACAAATACCTCATTGTAACAAATTATTTATTTAGCTAAGTTTAAATTTATGTGAGGGTCGGATTCCAAAGTATTATGCATTTAGTACTAATAGTTCTCTAGCTAAGACATTTCGTTGAAGTATTAATTTTTATGTACCTAACACTATGTAAAATTTTATGAACCAACTTGTTGGTAGTTCGCAAAAGTTAACGATGGTTGTCAAGGACGAGAATTCCAAATTTGTTATACGTGGCAATTTTGTGAATGTGTTTAACTTGAATAAAATTTCACTTATCTCTTTGTGGTGCAAGCACATTTTTATTCCTGGCGCACCGATTGGAGTTGAATGTTGAATTCAGTAGACTTTTAAAGACACCTTTGAAACATGTAGTTTAAAGTAGACCTTTAAACAAAAAATTGGCACATAGTAGGTTTGAAGTAATTTTAGTTGCCTCAAATGGTTTTTTTGGGGCTGAATTGAATGGGGCTATTTTCTAGTTGCTTAAATGCGTAGTTAGGTACTGAATCGAGATCTCTAAAAGCCATTCGTAGGGTTAAGGGCGTCCAGGAAGTGGGTCCGTTGCGAGTGGGTCCCGCCGAATCAACCTACTATGATACCTACCTAATGAAAACGACGCTCGTCATGTGTATTTCGGTCCACATTTTCGGGCCAATTGCCCGGGACCCACTTCATGAGTCCTCCACAGGACACCGGACCCACTTCACGAACTCCCTGCTTTCCTAAGGGAGGCAGCACCGAGAGTGTCAGAGAAGCGCCAGAACTACACGTAAGGAATGCGCACAAACAAACACTCAAGGCGGATAGATACGTGCAACTGATATTTTGCTTTGTAGAGAGCAAGTACCAATCGTGCTATGAGATGTGTGCGGCAGTCAAATACTGCTGGTGGACTTCGAGTTAGCTGCGTATCATTCAGCAGTGAAAATATATCCGACAATGACCGTCAAGCTACGCACTTTTCACCCAGGCACAGGGGCGGAGAGGCAGGTCGGGAGGGACCGAGGATCCGGAGAGGCCGGTCGAAGCTGAAAAAGAAATTTTATACTACCTAAAATATGTACTTACTCGAGACGGAAAAAGAAAAATCAGACTCAAAAGAAGGCGCTCTGGTTGGTTTTGTCCCTCACAGGGTGGATGGTAAGTGCAATAAATGCGTAATTTGTGCTACAAGGTTTCAAAACAGTACAGACTCATCGTATGCAAGTCTCTTTTTGATTTACCAATTTTTGGTAACGCTTTCTCCCACCCAAGTCGAGTGTTAGAGGAGTTTTTCATAGTTGAAAATTATCAAAACAAGGCTGAGGCAAACTCAGTGTGACAACAATCTGGAGGATCGAGTTAGGTGTCGTTTCGAGGTATTTTTCGACGTAAAATCCAATTTTGGGGGTCCGGGACGATCCGATTTCACACTGTGGCGATGTGTAGGGCTTTCATGGGGCCAAAAATGGGATTTTTGAAGGATCCCAGGAGGTTAAATATTTTTCGAGTAAAAAATAAAGAATTTTTGAAAAAACGATTTAAAACAAAAAAAAATCAAAAAATTTTTTTCTTTGAAAAATAAAAATCAAAAAATTTTTTTATTGACAGAAATAATTTTTGCACAAGTAACCTATATCAAAGAATAATAAACCCTTGTGTAAAATTTGCAGCGTTTTTCGTCTGCCTTTTGGCGACCAGCTGAGGCCCATTTCAGGCCACCTTCCTTCAGGCATCCACTTCACATGATCATACCATTTCAGAGCCCCTCTCTCGATCCTCTCTACGACTGATCCTGGCTGGTCGATAGTATCCCGGATGGTCGCATTCCGGACTCTATCCAGCCGCGATACCGGCATTCTTATTTTTTCTATTTTGAAGCGAAGCTTTTATACGGACGCCCCCCGCTCGCCGCTCGGGGAGTCTCCCCGTGAAAATCGTGAGTCAGTCCTTAACGCGATATATATATTATCTAAATCACTAATTCAGCCTACTTTGACTAAACGGTAAGCCCTAAAAATACGCCGATTTTTTCTATCGTCTCTGCCGACCGTTTAGCTACGAATAGGGGGGTCGCGGACCCCCCCGGCCGAGCGAAGCGAGGCCCCCCTGTCCAAATAAGCGGTTGGCCGAGCGGAGCTAATGGGGTTTCGACCGTATCCTACCTAGAGATGCGAATTTTAATAGAAAATTTTCAACGAGCGATTTCCGACGACGAGCGATTTCTGACGGCCAGTTTAAAATTTTAGATTTCCTGAGATCAGGGCGCGTTTGGCTCTTCCAACCGGGCCGCTGTCAAGGAAGTCGGAAAGACGTACTCAGAACGGGTGGAATCCGAGGGGCTTCAGGGACGTTACAAAGATGGAGGAGGCGGGGAAATTTTTGAAGCGAAGTTTGAAGCGAAGCTTTTGTACGGACCCCCCCCCCCCTTCCCCGCTAGGAACGCTCGCCGCTCGGGGAGTATCCCCGTGAAAATCGTGAGTCAGTCCTTAACGCGATATATATAGGACACTATACTGGCAGCTGATGCGGACTCGGAGCGCCCGCACTCACTCCCGGTGTCGGTATGCAATAAAACTGATTTTGCAAAATGATATAAAGCTTCGCTTCCTTTTTCATTCTCCCGAGGAATGAAAGCTTTTATATTATTGGTGATGGTATTATCACATGAAAATGATGATGATTTCCTATGATGTTATATGATACAATTATTATTTTTAATCTGAAATTTTGACAAAATATGTACTTGGTTTACCTACCATCTGCCCGCAAGGGTTTCAGCCCGATCGCCCAAACCCGTGGGGCGCTATTGGGTTTTGAATCCATCACCAGTCGGAACAACGAAGGTTTTTTTAACCTTTTTCGGGTTTTTGTGAATACCTCGACTCGTAGGGAAATTTTTCCGGTATACCATTAAAAAGTACATTAAATTTCCTTTCGATTGCACTCCCTACATTTTTATTTTGGCCCAATTGGTACCAAGATATGGCATTTTGAAAAATGCCAAATTTTTCAAAATGCGGATTTTAGCGAAAAAAAAAAGGCGTTTCCGCACCCATAAAATACACTTATCATCATTAATCGAGTATTCAACGTATCTACATATACCACACGTAGTACGTAGCCTATACCCTCCAACAACCCCCCCCCCCCCTTCCTCGTGGGGTTGTATGGTGGAATGGAAGGAGAAAACCTGGAGGAGCTGAGGTGCCATCGGTTGTGACAAAACCTAAATGTCAGTTGGCCCGGCTGCCACCAACAAGAGATGCAGCCAAGTAGGTACATATATGTACCTTCCGAACATACCTGCGGGTGCAGACGTGGATGGGGAACCACCCATTGCCCTCAGCTTGGGGATGGCAATTGACCACACGAGGTTAGTAATCAGGTTTCTCAAAATGTAGGTAGTGCAATCGAAAGGAAATTTAATGTACTTTTTAATGGTATACTGGAAAAATTTCCCTACGAGCAATAGTTTTCGAGATATTCACAAAAAACCGAAAAAAGGTTAGAAAAAATCGCGGTTTTTCCCCCCTCCCCAAGTTAGCACAGGGTCTACGAGGTCGAAAACTTAGCATTGACATCCCAGAGGACCCCTGAGTGACCTGTCAAAATTTCAAAAACTTCAAAATACTTTCTACCTCAAACTACCTGGCACCTGGACTAAAAGTTTTGACTGCATATTTAATACCTATACAGTCAAAACTTTTCACCTTTTTTTCCAACTCATCCTGTAATTAAGGTTATGAATAAAATTATTATCAATATTCATTCGAAGGTTCTTATCAAGTACCTAATGATTATAATAGTGTTAGGCGGGCGCCTCCAAAAGAGGATTTGTTGCCAACCACATGGCGGACTCTCATCTGGTATTTGTACGAACTGAAATAACGTTTCAGTATATTATAGGTACCAGAGCAAGTTTGGTTCTTGTCACTCGCGTTCACTCCGTGTTGTCAATACGCCCGAAGCTGGTTGAAATCACAATTATCACAAAAACGATTACAGAATACACCATCTTCGAAACAATTGAGCGACGCGTAGAGGATACCACGTAAGCGGTGGAAGGTTCTTCTGTACCGGATGGCACCATGTACTTGACAACCATGAAGAGGAAGATAGTGTGGGGAGGCCCGGTGAAGGTGAGTACCTCCCTGACTACTTTTTTCTAAATATAGACGCTGAATGAATGAATAAGGTAGGTATTTATTTCGTAACAACAGTAAAATCAGTACCTATATACTACAAAAGAAAGGGACTTCCCACACATTAAAAGAAAGAAATAGCACTGACTTCGTTTAAATTGAAATACCTACTTAAGACTTAGCCGAGGCCATCGTCTGGTTGGCTTTGATGAAAATGTTTGCCCATATTTGTGAAAGACATTGTTGATCTTCAATACCTAATTATTTGATTTACTGTTTACTTGATAATATCAAGTAAACCAATAATTAGCGTTATTCTAAATATTATTTAGAATAACGCTAATTATTAGTTTCGAAATTAGAACTAGTTTGTTATTGTCTTGTTTTACGCAGCTTTTCTCCAGGTCCTGGGTAGGGTTCCTTTTGCAGCCGTGTAACAGTGGACTTCAAGGGACCTCAAGGGGTGGGCTTCTGCATTCCGGGGGAAAATCTTGAGCGGGTCTTCGGTCTTAGTAGTTGAATTCGGCTATTAGTTCCCAGCGGTAGCTCCAAGCAGTGCGGCAGTAAGCGGCAATCCTTCGCGCGTTTGAGGAGCGGATCAGGTCGAGGGTCTCTTCCCGGCTGAAAACGGCTCGCCCAAAAGTGGAGAATCTGGGTTCGGTCAACACAGGGCACACTCCCAAGAAATGGACCGCATCCTCCCACTCCCCCAGGTTGCACATTGAGCATCTCCGGGCCTCTTCACTCCTCCATGGCTTGAAGTTCAGGAACATGAGACCGCCTCGTACCTTGAACAGCCAGGCAGCCTGCGAAGCAGGCAATTTATCGTAGCTTGGTAAGCTTTCTATGTTAAGGACCTCCCTGTAGTGCGCGTGATATTGAGAGATCTCAGTTCGGTGGATGAGATAGTTCTTTTCCTCGACCTCCTGGCCAGGGCCTCCTGCAGAGCCTGTACCTGAGGTCTCAACTGACGAAGAGGCAGAGAGAGAGATCCAGGGACAGGTGGAGTCGCCGGGCCATCTCCCGCCAGTCTTTTGCCCAGAAAATGTTTTTTTCGGTCGCTAGCTTGGCGGCCTGATGGATGAAGCGTCTCGGAGGTTGAGCTAAAGCGCGCAGAACGTATTTGGTGTGGGTCGGGAAGAACTGGAGGAAAAGCGAAGGTCTCGCTGTCTCAAGGTGTAGTGTGTACTTCGGGGAGTCGTAGGCGCTGTTATTTTTATCTTTCACCTAAGTATTAAGTTCAACGAGGTAATAAAGTGTTTCTCGCTCCTATTCATTTGCTCGTTTTTCGAAAATACGAAGAACCCCTCCTTTGTTGGTCTTTGGATAGGTATCTGTTTGGGGGAAGGGCCGATCAAATTGAAACGCCCGGGCTTATAAGCGACATTTCCACCGGAACGTTGGGCACCAAGAACTACCAATGGTCCCGAAAGTCCAACAAAATATAAAGCGTCCATACCTACACCTAATTAAATTTTTCGGACGGTAAAAAAATATAAAAAATAAATAAAAATAAAAATTACAAACGGAGTTATTATAATATAATATTTATAACGGAGTTATAATAAATATTATTTCAAAGAGAGCTATGCTGAGTATTGATATTTCTTCATTCATAAGTTCGGGAAGGTGTTTCCTAAATTCTGACTGAACACTCGCCTTAGTGGGACATGCTTATGGGAGAAACCCATACTAAGTGGCCCGATGAACAGGCGTCACAAATATCCCCACTTGAAAACCACTCATCCCTCGCATAACTTCACTGGGCTTGTTGAGGGCGAACAAAATTGAAAGGGAAGCTAAGCGAACAAAATGACAAATAATTAGAGGAAATGAGGATGCTAACGGCTCGAAACTGCTGGAAATGTCAGCATATACCTCTGGTTTAGTAACGGCCGGTCAAAAGGCCAGTTACAGTTGACATTTTCCGTGGCATTTGCGGTCCGACCTACCAAAGATCGCCTCTTTTTAATTACCTTTTGTTATTCAAATGTCTGAAACCTAAGACGTTGAAAAGGGAAGGTTAATAATTTCAAAGACGCGCACGCTGGTGAAGGCCTTTGTCCGCATTAGTAATTCAAGTCCCCGATCAAATTAACAGCCCTCTTTAGAGGCCCATTTGCCAACTAAACCCTAGCCAGTGTGCTTCAACTAACAAGGATCACCCCCATCCCTTCTCGTCGGTTTATTTTTGAGACCCAAACTGACTACCAGGGCAATTTGAGTAAGGAACTACTGAAATTTACCAACTACTCAGAGCTGAATCCTGTTTAAGAAACAGAAAAAGGAGATGCATTCTTGTTCTACGATTAGGATTTGTCCTTACTAGACGCATTAATCTTTTGCTGTTTTATGTTTGTGCATGTGTCCAATGTGGCACTTCCATGGGTGATTTTCCGAAAGGGAAATCCTGTCACTGTTTGATGAACTTAAAGTTACATTTTTGAGCAATTTTTTTCCCTAGCGTACAGTAAGGTCCACTGCTTAGAGTTTAAATCGAGAAAACTTGAACAAACTATCTTAAAATTTAGTTAAATTGTACTGTTGAGGGACTGACTCAGAGAGGGACTTACTGTTGTGGTAAGCGCACCATCTCTCTGATCACTGTTATTTTTTTTGTGAACATTTCTCTATTCTCTAGTCTTTCTTTATTATAAAATACTTGTAATATTGAATAGTACGTACTTTAATACCTCTTTATACCTCTTCCATTTGTTGTACCTATTTGGTATTACAAATAGAAGAGCTATAAAAATGGAAGATGAAACCATCGTAAAGAGGGGCTATATAACTGGATCAAGACATATTGAACTGGATGGAAGAAATTGAACCAATGTAGTAAAATCCATTATCCTTAAATTTATTACTATCTATTGCTACGGTCAAGTGCATTGAGGATTTAAAAATAAATGCTGTGAATTCATTTTAAAAAACTAACTAAAACTGGTTTGAGGAGCGGTAAAACTAGTGTAAAAAGCGGCTGAACTCTTCGAAGAGCTACCTACTTATCCAGTTTGAAGATAAAACCGGAGAAGTATAAAGCATCAATGAGGTAAAAAAAAAACGCTGCATATTTTACACTAGGGTTTATTATTCTTTGATAAGGATTACTTGTGCATAAATTTAATTCTGTCAATGAAAAAAAAAAAAAAAAAAATTGTATACCTATTTATTTCTTTTTCAAACACTTTTTGGGATTTTTTTTCCAAATATTTTGTTTATTTACTCGAAAAATATTTGACCTCCCGGGATCCTTCAAAACTCCCCTTTGCAGTCCCATGAAAGCCATATAGATCGCCACAGTGAAATCGGATCGTTCCGGGGCCCCAAAAAATGTATTCTACGTCCAAAAATTCTTCGAAAACGACACCTTACTCGATCCCATAGCCAAAAGCCTGAAAAAAACCCTCCCGTAGCCCGATTTTTCCCCATAGCGCCCCACGGGTTTGGTCGATCGGGCTGAAAACCTTGCGGGCACAACTAGAAGCTAAACCGAATATTTTTTCAAAATTTCAGATTAAAAAAAAAAATTCCTACTACCCAAAACGGCCTGGACGGCGGACGGACATTTCGGTTTTGGAATGTAGACCTCTTGAAACGGATAATGTCAAATTTTAAGGCCAATCGGAGCCGTCGACCTCTGTCGCGAAAACATCGGTGTATTATTATTCCAAGAATAATAAACCAAAAGGCGTGTAGAAAATCAATATGTATTACTAGGTAATTGTAGATGAAATTGAAGATAAAACTAGCCGGCTAAAAAATGTTAGGGGTTTCATGACTGCAATTATATGGTTGGAAGAGCTATTGAAACAGTTCGAGGTGCAATAAAATTGGTTTGAGGATAAAAACCTTCGTGTGGTAGAGATATAAAACCAGTTGAAAAAGCTACAGGGTACAGAAATCTTCTGAGGGGGAGACAGAGATAAAAATCATTCATTAAATGAATAAATTTTATTCGACGGTAATCCCTTGTCGTCGATCCCCAAAGGACAAAGGAATTTGTACATAGGTAGATTAGAATCACTTCACCTTAAGGTAAACATTTTGGAACCATTTCAAGTTCACCTTCCCTGGCTGGTCAGGAGGCTCAGTCGTACAAGTACGACTGGGCCTACTAGTAAACTTGTTTGGTATCGTAGATCGTAGGATCGTAAAGTTTGTAAACTAGGAACCCCCATTCGAGTGGTGAGCGGTGAAGAAGCTGTTGATGTGCCAAGGAAGAGGATTTATTGATGGTTGTGGGGTGGATGGCAAAAGCCTAGTGAGCCTCCTGAAGGGAACAGCGAAAGTAAATTAGATTGAGTAGTTACCGGTTACTTCTTGAAACTGTAGTTAATGTGGTTTGGGAGTGAGGCGCTGATTGCTTAGATTTGAGGTCGGTTGGAAGGAGATAAAGCACGGTTGAAGGGCCCCCTAATGAAGGAGGATAGCGATCGCTTTGTCCCCCATTTACCCTCAACCTAACTACTCTATTGAAATTTCACATTGAATAACAAGGCTTCTCCTGTACACCTTCCACCTCCCCCTAAAACACAGCCACTTCCCCCACTTGGCTAATTGATACGCTACCAAGCATGTCAATTTATATTCAACTTCCTCTTGAGTAAATATTAAATTTGTGAAGGAAATTCAATCACTGATAGTTATTGATCTGCTACGGAAATTACTTTCTGGTAACGTCATAACAGTGGGAAACATTAAATGTCTTACCAGTTCACCATTCTGGTATGAATTTGAACAGTTAAACCTTGAAACCTTGAATAAACCTTGAAATAATGAGAGCAACGAGTTTCAATAAATTTCCTAAAAAGCAACGACACCTCGCGACGGTATAAAAAGCTCCTGAAAGACCGGAGGGAAAATGAGGCAATAATTAAGCTCGTCAATCTTGTCTTCCGTTTTTAGTAGATTCTTAAAGCCCACTAATTTTTCTCTCCAAGGTTTTGATCTCGTTAAATATAATTTTTGTTTCTTGATGTACCTAACATCATATAATTTTCTTATGATTCTGGCTCAGCTTAATTTCGCATCAAGTTGATTATTCAAATTCCAGCTTCAAATTACTTGATGCCACATTTCTTTGCGTTATTTTCCCTGCATTTTGAATACCCAAGGACTCCAGTAAATAAAGTCATGTAGATTGATACATTTGATCAAACTATTGCTTCGTGACCTGGTAAGCCTGAATGGGCCAAAAAAACAACACGCATTTGATAGATTGCACGAAGGCTCTTATAAATGACATTTTTAAAATAGTTCAAATTGCAGTATTTAATAATTACATTGAATTATCAAATTAACACTAATGCAGCAATCGTATGAGTGAATGTGTCGGTCGTTGAAATTGTTTTCCTCATCAATCTACACATTCATTGAAATAGAATCAGTGCCAACATGTAATACATAAAACAAAATTAAGAAAGATGATTGTAGGAGCACCCTGTAAAACGGGTGTAGAGCGTGTACCTACATGAATTTGTATTCTTAAATTTGAATTTAAAGTCATC
This sequence comes from Pilophorus perplexus, assembly GCA_955831195.1. Taxonomy (NCBI): domain Eukaryota; kingdom Metazoa; phylum Arthropoda; class Insecta; order Hemiptera; family Miridae; genus Pilophorus; species Pilophorus perplexus. The sequence goes on along the minus strand of OY037007.1, from coordinate 11,125,717 downwards.
AAATTTTGTGTTGTGTGTTTAGCAGAAGGCCGGTGGCGTGAATCCACAATTTCGCCGCTTCTTGTTGTGGAGGAAAGTGAAGGGGGTGTGGGAACATTTCTATCCTGGGCATAACGCAAATAGCCGTGATCTGCTGACCAGGAAGAAGATGCAGCCACAAACGAAGGCCCGCACTCATCAAGCTGATATGTCAGGACTATGTCTATGACGGTGCTGGATCAACGGAAGGAAACCGAGGAGATGCTGATACCCAAAGCGATATGTCGTGGCCGGTATCAGTTCGACTTGGGTTCACAGCGGAACTGAGATTTATTGTTGCAGCTGCCTCATGCAATTTGTCACCAAAGACGGCCTGACCAATTAATTCAGTCTTACCCAAATCCGCTGTTGCAGCTTCCACAACCGAATTGTCAGCAATGAGAAGGCCTGTCCAGCGGACCTGATCTCTGTTCTCTCACTGCTTATTGATGTCGCAATAAATGAACAGCAAGGTATCATATTAAATATAATATTAAATTTTAATGTTAATATCGTCCCTGTCTCCGAAAGGGGCGGCTGGACCGCCAGCGGGAGAAGAAGCAGCTAATGTTAGAGGGGAAGGAGTTTCGTGTGTGTAGAGTCGTGTGTGTATTGCAATATTATTGTGCAATATTCTGGTTTGGGTACTTTTCCGTTATACCCCCCCCCCCCCCCCCCACGCGATTTTGGTTGGCTTTGGGTGCCACCGGAAAAGTACTCGAATTTGGGTGCCTTAAAGCCCTCGGGAGGGGTGTGTATGAAACACAATAAGCAATTATGGGGGGGGGGGGGGGGGGTTATAACGAAAAAGTACCGCTTGTACAATATAATTGGTCGTGTGAGGGTGAGATTGAAAGATTGTGCAATATATTGCGTGATTGATGAGAACTTGTCAATATATTGCACAAACTGGAAAATATTGAGCCGTCTGAGGGCAACATTGCGCAATATTCCTCCGCCCTTGCCTAGTATTAACAGTCTTCGTAGTAACAAGCATGAGTAGGGACCGATTTGTAACGGATATCTGCATTGAACTGAACGGAAATCTGTGAGCATAAGGTCTGTTCCTGCTGGTGGACCGCGGTCCGAGTGGTCGACCGGCGCATGCGCCGTAGGGGATTTGTTAAGAGACCGCTGTTCCAGCAAGCCGACCACCTGAAAAGTTAACCGCTACCTGCGTTCCCGCATTCATCGCTGGTTGAACTGCGTTCCGACCTTTACTACCTTACTCTGTGGTTCCGACCGAAACCGACTGCTCTCCGAGGAGCGGGTCGTGAGTGGTCAGGAAGGAAACCCTTCGATATTGAATCCTCTCGCGCAACCTTCTCATTCAAATCAAATTTTCCACCGTTGCACATCTCTCCTCCCGGACGGGTCCTCCGTCTCCGTTTTCGTTTTCCTCTTCGTCCTTGTTTACAGCTAATGAATTTGTGGCTTTTGGATGACTTGGAAGACTTACCATTTATTAATGAGGCTGGGTAGAGGCTCTGTTATTATCTAACGTCTTGGAGCTGGAGGAAATTGTAATTCAGGACGAAGTTCTTTTCCAACGATCCAGGCCAAAAAAATGAACATTTTTGTGGAAAGCACAGTCCCCTCCTTCAGTTTAGTTGGATGGTATAGTACCTACTTTTTTTTAGTATAGTATTCGTAAGGTACCTAATCTATCTATCTATCTATCTATCTATATCTTCTATACTTCTATAAAATCGGGTTTCTGTCTGTGTGTCTGTCTGTCGTGGGTTATAGGCGCCTAAACGGCTGAACGGATTTCCACGGGGATTTTTTCTAACGATCCGGTGTCCTTGCCGCCACAACATAGGCTATATGAAAATCCCGCGCGACGCGCGCAACCCCGCGAATTTGCGCGAAACGTGTTTTTCGCTCCCCTATAACCCCCATTTTTTTATCGCGGATTCCGATTCTACGTTTAATTCTACGTCCGAAATACCGGTTGCGCGAATTTTTTGGCGCGCGCGAATTCGCTCAATTAATTTTTTCGATTTATTCCGCCGTTAATAGACGGATTTTGTCCGCGTTTCGTCCGTAGCCTACCTAGAGATCCGAATTTTAATAGGAGATATCGACCAAATTCATTCCGACGATGAGCGACTTTTGAGAGCGAGTTGAGTTTTGAAAAAACTGGGCGGACGTCACCGACCCGTCGCGACGGGTGAAACCCTCTATCCCCCCGCCATCACTCTTCACTCTGAGCGGGTGGGACATCAGCCTTTAAGGGGCGCTCCCAAGGTTTATGCGCAAGGTCTCCCAGATGGAAATTGATGTAAATTAAATGAATCGATTTAAATTGAATCGATTATCGAGAAAAGTATCGAAAAATTGTATTAAATTGAATTAAAAAAAAATTAAAAAATTTATATATATTCTTGAAAATCTCGAGAAATTCAAAAATGATCTACATTCTGAGATAGGTTGAGCGCCCTCAAGGATTTTTTCCGTTTTCCCCTCCTTCAACTGAAGAAAAGAAGGAGTGGGGATTTCAGCCACTATTGATTCGATTTTGATGAAATTTTTAGGGATCACCCGGGTTGTGCCTTAGATGATTACCCAGGCTTATTTAACAAAAAATCTCATTATTTTTCCTACCTACGTACACATTCAAATTTACTACCTACCTACATTTTTTTTTTTTTTTTTTTTTTTTTTTTTATCGCGGATTCCGATTCTACGTTTAATTTTACGTCCGAAATACCTTTATACAATCATTACCTATATACAATGAAAAGCCGTTTCGAGCTGTCCCAACTGTATGGATTACCTATATACAATCATTACCTATACACAATGAAACTGTGTATCCCATGACATGGGATACATTGTATCCTCAACCATTAGAGATAGAGAGATGGGATGTTCGGGGGGGGGGGGGGGGGGAGCGCAGTACTTCTATAAAACCGTTGAAGATAGGGAGATACGGTTTTTTCCATCGTGATCTCAGGTATCACATAAAAAGTTTTGGATAGTGTCCCTTAAATTGTCCAAAAGTGTCCTGCGAGTATGAATCCCTCGGGAACGAATGGTTTACCTATATACATACAATGAAAAGCCGTTTCCAGCAGTCCCAATTTTGTACCATATGATGACTCTGGGGTGAGTTACCATATGATGACTCTGGGGTGAGTTCAAATAGTGTCGTGAAAGTGTCCTAAAGTGTCCCGAGAGTGTGAATTCCCCTGAAAAAGGCGAGGGGGGGGGGGGGGGGGGATTTATCTGTTTGGAGCTTGCCTAACTGCTTATCCTCAACCATTAGAGATGTAATAGGTATATTCATTCATGAGTCGACACTGGCCTAACCTTCTCCCAGCAGGTTCAGCCAATATTGATTCGATTTTGATGAAATTTTCAGGGATTGATGGTGGACTTTAAATTTGATTTCACTAGCACTTTGACGATAATATAGAAGTACTAGCTGCTCCGGCTCGCTTTGCTCGCCTACGCACCCATCCGGGGGGCTGCGCCCCCCTGGACCCCCCAGTGGGTGAGTAGCATCGATGGACACGTTGGAACCCCCACATGAAGGAATTCCCAAATTCGCAGAATTGCAGTGCTCGGTTGGGACAGCTTGAAACATAATAATAATAATATTGAAACATGTTTCAACTTTATTATTCTACATGAGACATGTTTAAATATTATTATTATTGTTTCAAGCTGTCCCAACCGAGCACTGCAATTCTGCGAATTTGGGAATTCCTTCATGTGGGGGTTCCAACGTGTCCATCGATGCTACTCACCCACTGGGGGGTCCAGGGGGGCGCAGCCCCCCGGATGGGTGCGTAGGCGAGCAAAGCGAGCCGGAGCAGCTAGTCTAATATATTAACATTATTATTACAAGGTAGGGGCGGGTCCAAGATAGACCCCAGCGATTCAACCAATCGTTAACCACGATTTAGAAGGCAGCAGATCACGGTAGACCACAGGCGGACCGCGGTCCGCCTGAATGAGTGAATATAATTCATATAATATTATTCTACACGAGCGTCCACGAGTGCGCACCCAAGCTGATCCCACGATAATATGATGGCTTGTTGTTTTACGAGTGGACACCTTCTAATGGACCAGAATCACTAATTGGAAGTTTAAAGCGTAGCCTGGTAATGAGGCCGCACCACTTGGCCACAAGAGGAGTACAATGCCTCTTCAAACTGTCACTTCTCTTGTTCGGGTTGACATGAAGCGGTCTATTGTGTTTTTTCTCCTTTCTTAACTTTGCAGGGAGCGTCTCCTCCTTTGCTAAACGCCTAACAACCCCCTTTTATATCCGGGTGTGTGAGATAAGGGGGACGAGGAACCTTATAATCAATGAGCCTCTCATAGTAGTCAAGTTCCCTCATCCTTGAAACAGCTCCAGTCCGCCCTCATGCACCTTCTGGTTGTGATTGATGTTTATCACCCAAGTCCACATTTAGAAAGACGAAAAATGCCATTTCACAGATCCTTTAACGTGACATGTTAACATGATTTAGTACATTGTAATAATTTTTAATTACATTAACTTTTTACATGACAAAAGTTTTAATTACATGGTACCTAATAATTATTGAAAGTTTTGTCAAATGGTAAAAGCGCTGCAAATTTTACGCAAGGGTTTATCACATGGAAGAAGGCTATTTCTTCCATGGGTTTATCATTTATGTTGTTATCAATACTTTTTTTTTATTGACAGATTTCATTTTTGCACAAATCATAGCAATGATAAACCCTTGCGTAAAATTTGCAGCGCTTTTAACATTAAATGTAACGTAAAATTTGCAGCGCTTTTTACATTAAATTTTGACAAAACTAATATACCTAGGTATTTAATATTTCTGGGGAAGCCAACATCAGTTGATAGTTTGTCGTCATGTCTGGGCCATCTATACCACTAATCTATATCACTAATTCTCATCGTATGATGAAATATTCGGTAATTAAAAAATATTCAGTCCCGGTTTGGATTCGATGTAGCGTTGTTGTACATATATTTAAAACGGGCGATGGAAAACTCGGGACAAACCATTCTGAGGAAAGGAAGACTCAGCCCAGACCCGTTTACGACCTTGCTCAGCATCAATCGCCAAAGGAAAACTCGGACCAACTCAGTTGATGACCAAAATGGCCAACGTGGGAAAAGGAAAACTCGGCTCACCAGTGAACTAATGAAATGAACGAAACGAACTAATAATTCCATTTCCAAGGGTTTATTCTTTATTAATAAAGAATAAACCAATTGGCATCAAAAAACTGTTGGTAGGTATCGTCAAAAAATAGACTGTTAGGTACTGACTAGAATCTTATGTTATGTTACAACATCAACAAGCGTTATTATTAGTTAACTAAAGTTCAACATTATTTTTTTTAAACGCAGCAAATTTTACACAAGGGTTTATTATTCTATGCTATGCTATTATTAATGTGCAAAAATTAATTCTGCGTCATTAAGAAAATACTTTTGAAAAAGTGAAAAACGGACGGACGTTTCGTTTTTGGAATCTAGACATCTTGAAATGTATAATATCAAATTTTGAGCCCGATCAGAAGTTTCTACCTCCGTCGCGATTGCATAGGTGTATTGTTCAAAGAATAATTAACTAAACGCTGCAAATTTTACACAAGGGTATATTATTCTCCATTTTCGGGCGATTTTTAAAATTTTTTTTTTTTTCAAAAATATTTTCTTCTTGACACAGAATTATTTAAAAAAACAAAATTAACCTATGTATAACAAAGAATAATAAAATGTAAAATTTGCAGCGTTTTTATAGTTGAAGCGGCCGATTTCGAGATGAACGAATCCTCGATGAGGTCGCATTACGTTCTCTGTGTATCTCTGACACCCCTCGTTATCTTAATTACTTTAGAGGGGGGCCAAGTTTACCTTTTCGAAAACGGTCTGAACAGCGAACCCTTGGATTTGGGGCGACATTTCCTCCGCCCCTTAAAACATTATTTAGATCGCTTCTCCCGAAATAGAGTAGGAATGGCGATCGTTACATTGGTGGCAGCGGTGGGATGCCTATTCTTGCGAGGACGTTTCTGAAGCTCGACGCACCAGCAATAAAAACCTCTGGACTCCAACTCGGAAACTCTCTCGTTGGAGTGTGTCTGAGGGGTGTGAAAGTGGAAAATAATGATTGGAAACGAAGGCTGAAGAGAAAATGCGAGAAAAAGATAGGAAGACGAAGTGCGGAAAGAATGATATCCTTCTTATCTTCCGCTCTTCTTTCCGCACTTCGTCTTTCTTATGGCAATAGAAGAAAGGAGACGTCGCTGGAAGACATGAACATTTACTGCGCGAGCCTCCCCCAGTTTCAGATTGGGAGGAGGATAGTGTTGAGGAAGCCAACTTCAGTTGTTGATAGTTTGTCGTTCATGTCTCTGCCTTATGATGAAAATTTCATCATTTAATTAAATATAAATATTAATATTCGGTCTTGGTTTGGATTCGAGGTAGCCTTGTTGTACGTTTTAAACATCATTTAGATCGCTACCTTCGAAATGGAGTAGGTATCGCGATCGTTACAATATTTAAAAACTATATCCCAGGGCTTAAACGGTTGTGTGACCCCGAAAAATGGACTCTACTTCCAAAATTACTCAGAAAAGAGACCTCATTCGAACCTCCTGGTCCTACTCAGACAAACGCCCCATTGGGTACCCCATGAATTCCCCATAGATTCCCACGGTGAAATCGGATGGTTCTGTGACCCCCAATAATGGTCCAATGATTCTACGTCAAAAAATACTTCGTAAACGACACCTAACTCGGCCCAACAGCCGAAACCCTTCAAAAACCCCTCCCGTAGCCTCTATTTAGCCCCACGACCGAGGCGATTGGGATGATAACGTTGCGGACAGAACTAAATGGAGAACCGTGTATTTTGTCAACATTTCAGAAAAAAAATCCTGTTGCCCAAAACGGCCTGGACGGCGGACAGTTCATTTTTGAAACCTACTCATCATGAAACAAATAAGGACAAATTTTGAGGACGATAAACTCTGCCTTCCATAACGAAAAGATATGTTGATGATCATTCTATGAGTAATAAATGAAAAATTGAGGATGGGTACCGGAAATGCAATTTAAATTTGTAGTAACTATAGACGTTATGAAAATGAGGTAGGTACCTTCATTTTGTCAATAACGCCATCGTGGACTTTTTAAAAGAATAAACGTACCAACTTTCAACTTTTGAAACTGTGGAAACTATCATCATTCAAAACGCTGCAAATATTACACTAGGGTTTATTGTTACTACCTATAGGTTACTTGTGTAGAAATTTATTTCTGTGGCAATAAAAAAAAACTTAAAAAAAAATTCATTGGATTTTTTTTTTCTTGAAAAATATTAGACCTCCTGGCATCCATCAAAAATCCCATTTGAAGCCCCATGAAAGCCCTATAGATCGCAACAGTGAAATCGGATCGTTCCGGGACAAAAAAAAAAAAAAAAATGGATTCTACGTCCAAAAATACTGCGAAAACGACACCTAACTCGATTCCATAGCCAAAAGCCTTTAAAAAAAACCATTTTAGCCCCATAGAGCCCCACGGGTTTGGACGATCGGGCTGAAAACCTTGCAGGCACAACTAGATGGTAAACCGAGTATTTTGCCAAAATTTCAGATTCCTAATGCCCGGGCGGCGGACGGCAGACTGGACATTTCGGTTTTGGAATCTAGACCTCTTGAAACGGATAATGTCAAATTTTGAGGCCGAGCGGAGTCGTCGACCTCCGTCGCGAAAACATAGGTGTATTATTCCAAGAATAATAAACCAAAAATCAAATGAGCCTGAAGTTTCGACAACAGTTGCCGAAACGTCTGAGCTACCAGAGACCCCACTTACTATGAGCTAGCAGGGGGCTCAGGTTTCACCATTCCCGCATAGTCTTACGCACCGGATCAACGCATTGATTGAATTATTTGATTGATTGTGAGTTGATTTTCAAAGCTGCTATGGTGATCCCACTCTTCAAGAATAATTCTTGTCGATGTAATGGGACTTGTTGTCAAATCACAGACCAATTTTAGAACTCATTGTTCTATCTAAGACCTTTGAAAAGTCCCACAAATTTGACCTGAGGTTAAATACATTTATGTATTTGTGAAAGTAATTAAGTAGAGCTCAATTCCGAGTGATTTCGTCAATAAGGCGTATTATTTGTTATTGTTAGTATTTAATATTAACGATCAAGTTATAAGCTACATTCTGTCTCGTCCCTGCTGTTCCTTTGAGAAACCCTCCGACTTGCAAGATAGCAAAGAGCTGGATGGAGACCCTCCGTCATTACCCTCTGACAACAAGGAACCCCCCAACCGAGCCCCAAAACTCCTCTGATCTTCTAATAATATTGGTACTTAATTTATTTTATACGGAACGTATCCATCCTCCGATTCTGAACGCCCGGAACGGCCGAAGATCCAGCGAAAATATCCCCTGCATGGTGAAGATCTAGCGAAAATATTCCGAGAGCCCATCACTACGGAAAGCATCAAAACAAAATAAAGCGCCGTAATTCGATTGATGAGCGGTCAGCCTTCGCCCACACAAAGGCTTCATAATCTCTTTACGTTATTTAGCGGTCGTCCTGCACCAACGCCCCAACTATAACATCGTTTCCTCTACCTATTTTGTTAGTAATCAAAGCAAAGCAAAAACATTTTGTAGCGTAGCAGACTGATTCAATTAATGAACATCCTTCCCTAAGAAGCTTTGCCAAAGTCAAAGTGGGTTTGCAAGCACGCTATAAAGTTGATTAATTATTTGTAGTGGGACGGGTCCTGACTGCAGTCTTATCTTGGCAATACTCCATCACTGTAGAATGCGTTACCATACATATCTTTTGGTTTATTATTCTTGGAATAATACACCTAATAGGTGTATTATTCCAAGAATAATAAATCCGCGCTCCTCCGGAGTAATAGTGGTATAAGTCCAAAAACAGCTGTTTTGAGTTATATATACAATTGGGTAGCTCGCGACGAGCTTAACATGGGGGTATTATTGGTTTAAGCATAGTTCAAAAATTACTCGGGAGAGAGCAGATGAACCGGTATGTTTTCCATGCAGATTACCGACATTTCGTTTGAAGAAGGTTGGTTCATCTCTAATGAGCCGCTATCCGTCAGAAAAATCAGGTATTAACCTTATTTTTTTCACTTCAGTACTGGTATATTTCAAGAAGTACCGCTGTTCAACCAAGAAAATATCCTTTTTTGTGTGCTTGCAGTGGCAAAACCGGATCATTTCAAAAATGTACCACTACTATTCCAATATTAACGTGTGTCATCCCTTGTGTTCATCAGTACAGTAGTGGATCATGTCAAGATGTACCATCCATTTGGGCCCAATTTCTTGGGATAAGAGTGGTACATAATTGAAATTTAATTGATTTTAATACATGCGCGTCGTGAATGAGAAGGGGGAGAAGAAGCTTTGGGAAAACCTGAAAGGTAGATAATAATATGAAAGCCTGAGAAGCATCGGATATCGGAAACAAAGCAACACGCTAACAAATATGTGAAAAATCTTAAATTGCGATTTCCCAAAAGTAAGGTTTTTGGACTCATACCACTATTCCTCCGGAGGAGCGCTATGTTTTCGTGACGGATCGGTTTCTGCATAAGTAACCTATATCAAAAAAATAATAAACCCTAGTGTAAAATTTGCAGCGTTTTTAGTTTAATAATAAAAACATTGTAAAAACCATAAAACCCATAAAATCACTGAATAGGAAAACAACAACCAACATTAAACATTCGCTGCTATTTTGGACTTGTGTCTAACAAGGAAAAAAAAAAACGCTGCAAATTTTACACAAGGGTTTATTATTCTTTGATATAGGTTGCTTGTACAGACATTTAATTCTGTCAATAAAAAAAAATTAAAAAAAATTTTTTTTTTGGATTTTTATATTTCAAAAAAAAATTGTTGGGGGGATTTTTTTTTTTTTCAAAAATGTGTTTTTTCAAAAATTCTTTAACTTTTACTCGAAAAATATTTAACTTCTTCGGATCCTTCAAAAATCCCATTTTTAGCCCCATGAAAGCCCTATAGATCGCCACAGTGAAATCGGATCGTTCCGGGACCCCCAAAAATGGATTCTACGTCCAAAAATACTTCGAAAACGACACCTAACTCGATCCCATAGCTAAAAGCCTTCAAAACACCCCTCCTGTAGCCCAATTTTAGCCCCATAGCGCCCCACGGGTTTGGGCGATCGGACTGAAAACCTTGCGGGCACAACTAGATGGTAAACCAAGTATTTTGCCAAAATTTCAGATTTTAAAAAAAATTCCTACTGCCCAAAACGGCGGACGGCGTACGGCGGACGGCGGACGGACATTTCGGATTTTGAATGTAGACCTCTTGAAACGGATAATGTCAAGTTTTGAGGCCGATCCGAGTCGTCGACCTCCGTCGCGAAAACATAGGTGTATTATTCCAAGAATAACAAACCAAAACCGGAACAAATAAAATTTAATTGGGCTTTAAAAAAAAAAAAAATTTGTTGGCTGTGGTTTCTGGTAGGTAATTCTTTACTTCATATCAGTAACAGTCATTTTGGTTCAGAGCTTCACATTAAAACCAACAATTATACTTCATATCAGTAACAGTCCTTTTGGTTCAGCGCTTCACAATAAAACCAACAATTATTGTTAGTTTTAATGTGAAGCGCTTTAACAAAATGACTGTTACTGATATGAAGTGAAGTGTTTTTCTGTGTAAGTTTGGTAGGTAGTGCGGGGGAAAAATGGAGGAAGATACTCCTGAGTTCAAAAAGAGAAGGCGTGGGGACGCAGAATTTAAAGAAAAACACCGAAAATAAAAGGTTTATTACAACACGTTTTGGAACTCTTTGAAGAAGATTCCAAATGCCCCAATTAATCAATTTTTTATTATTTTATTGTACGGATGGAATGTTTTTTCCTTAAAATCTTTGAAAACGCCAGGAAGAAAGGCTCAACCCTAAATTACCGTACAAAAGGGCGATACCTTACACGTGATACCGTACATCCTACAGAGCCCTGAATTACCGTACAAAACGGTAATTACCGTACACCTGACAACTCTGCTTCTTCCCAATTAGACAGGATTTATCCTCTTATTTTAGAAATAACAAATCACTAAAAACATTCCTTGAAATAATATTTCATATATATTATATATCTACCCTTATGAGAAGTACACACACCTACCTGATTACACATGTTACCCTTCAAATGCCAACAAAAAGTTCACAAAGGTATCCCAAAGAAGGTATACCTCAAAAATTTGACCTTTTTCATGTATAATACATGAATTGAATTTCATGTATTGAATTTCATGTGTAATACATGAATAATTAGGTAGCCAACTATCAAAACGTACTTGAAATCGTTGGGGATCCCCTTTAAAATGCCTTTCGCGTACCCTCAAAAAAGTCTCGAAAAAATAGACTATTTAATAGTATATTTTTCATACCACTAAAAGGAACCTTCACTCAGTACAGAAAATTGTCGTCCTCCCCCTCCCCCACACCAACAACCTCCCCCCATCACAATTTTCGCTAAATTAATGTAATTCTGTACTTTCCGCCTTCAATTTTCCCCCTCTCCCACATCTAAACCAGTGCAGTGAACCCCAACAAACGGACAATAGCCATCATAATAAAGAACCACTTATCCGATGCCTTCAGACACAGTGCGATGACTGCGACCTAACAAAATTTGATTTAATCATAATGATTTTTTTCATAATTGATTTAGTCATAATGAAATCGGCCCACCTCAGGATAGAGCACATATTTAACCTGGCGTTCTGGCGTATGGTTGGAGAGTGGGACGGACGAACCTGACATGTAACGAAGTACCTACTGTGTCCACTATTTTAGAAGAGCCCCGATGATGGTTAAATATAACCCAAAAGCTTGGCCATAGAGAAAAAGACTAGTCATTCACACCACCTCCTATAACCCCACAGCACCCATCCGGCCAGACAAGCCAAGGAGGATACATAAGAGGTATTTTCCAACCACTTGTCAAGTGGACAAGAAAGAACGGATGCGCACTAGTGTTATGACAACCGAGCGTATTCCAACCATGGCGAGGACAGTTCCAGGGTATTCCAACCCGCTTTGGAACCTGTTCAAGACCAGTACCAAGTTGTTCCGGATTTTTCTGAGGACTGCTTGAGGACAGGTTCCCCCACCATCGTTCGGTATGTGTAACTAGGAAGTGGGGGGAGGAGGACGCGCCTCTCAGCCAATCAGGTTGCACCTGTAATCGTCGTCTACGGGGACAGTTCCAAATTTATTCCAACCACGCTGTGTCCAGAACTGTATGATACAAGTCCTGTCCGCGCATGCGCGTTACGGTTGTCCATATCATGTTCTGGACAGGGAGGTTGGAAAATACTTAAGATGTTAATCAATTAGCTATAGCTAATCGTTAGGTGTTCGGACAAGGTCATACGTCCTAAAGTAATGAAAGATCTGACTTGTTAGTTAGTTAGTTCTTGGGCTTGCTAGTTACTGTTAGTTCAGACCCTTGTACCTTCTCGTACCTTCCCCATTACTCCTTTGATTTCAAGTGGAAAAATAATTTTTGCCCAGTTATAGCTTTGATCTGGATTACTGCGCGAGTGGTGTGAATTGAGGAGACGAACCGACAAATAAATAAAACGAACTATTTTTTCAAAGAATGCATGATATTCTCTAAAAGTGAGCAGAGATCGCACACTGAACCAGTAGGTACCAAAGATTAAACTCGTGAGTGGAATTTCAGCATTTGTCCTCCTTCGAAAAGGGGGAAGCGCCAGGTGCGTGCAAATGATCAAAACCTGTAAATAATCCCTACCAGCTGAGCGTGGACCTGTCCCTAAAATGGCAAGCCAGTTGCGAGCACATGATCAAAACCTGGAAATAATCCCGACCAGTTGAGCGTGGACTTGTCCCTAAAATGGCAAGCTAGTTGCGCGCGAAGGATCCGGAGGTCAGCAGATCTTGCGGGTGTGTGTGTTTCGTAGCTGTTGTTACTCTGCCGGGGTTCAGCATAGTTATGCCGTCATATGTGAATACAAGTAGGAATCACTCGGTCAGTGTGGTTCGAATCAGCCTCCTGCGACATTTGGAATGAGTGTTGCGACCGATCAACAAGGTAGAAATTTAATTAATCAGCGAGAGTAGGTACTCCGCTGGTTTTCCAGTCAACAGTCTTGTTTCTGAGAACCCTCCAATCTTCAGCTTGCCATGTATGTATTTGCTTGCTTGTATGTATTTGGTTTGTACTTTACCCATAGTGTTCCGGTTCTCATTCTTATAGTTTTTTGGCGTTCAAGTTGCCATCTCCTGAACTTCTTGCCTATTCATTATTCAGTCTGCTAGTCAACCACTCAGTTTGGTCTTAAATCTGCGAGTAAAATTAATTCTACTAGTCTTTATCTTTAGCGTTTCAACACCTGGTTTTGAATCTGGAAGATCTGAAGACTTTGGGAAGCTGAATTCAACTTCCCAACGTCTTCAGATCTTCCAATCTTCTGCCTTTCACACACAAGTCAGGGTTGGCTGGTCTTCTAGTTAGTTTGGCCTATTATTTAAGTCTTCAGCCTTGTTGTATCTGGGAATCTTTCAGTCTTCAGCCTGTTCTCCTTTGACTTCAGTCTGCCTTCCAGTCAAGATATTCCACTATTTAGCTCTATAGATTTCCAGTGTGCTAGTTTTCCAATCTGTCGGTCTTGTTTCTTAGAATCCTGCAGTCTTCAGCTTGCCAGTTTTGTGAGTATTTGGTTGGTATTTGCCAATAGTTCTCAGGTTCTCTGCCTATTAGTTATTGACGTTCAGGTTGCCATATTTCTCGCCACACACCTCATTTTACACGCCTTGTAATCAAAGTCAGTCCCGTAGAGAGAGGGGGGGGGGGCACTGGACCCGTTGCCCCCGGGCCCGGCCTTCGTAGGGGGGCCCGGATTTTCTTGAGAATTTTTTTTTTTTTTTTTTGTAAAAAAAGGGGGTAGGAGAGGCAAAATGGGAAAAGGGACAGATCAATTATTGATCCTATATTATATAGGAAAAATTTTCATACACTTCTTTTTTTTAGGGGGCCCGATGAATTTTCATACAACTTTTTTTTTTTTTTTTTTATTTTTTTTTTAGGGGCCCGATGAATTTTGCCCCGGGCCCGGATTTTCTCTCCACGGCCCTGATCAAAGTAATTAAAGTTCTTCGCTCTTTTTACTTGTGGGTTCGAGACCACATGTAAAATTGGTTCGAGACAATTAGCTTCGCTCTTTTGACAAGTCCGTAGACCTACACTTGTGATTGTGTTCAACTGGTTTTCCAAACTGGGTCCAACTGGGTTTCCAATTGCTGGGTAGTCGCCCTCGAAAAGAATCCGGGTTCCTAAAAATAGTTGTTGTTATAAATGATGGCAGTGCCCAAACAACAGTTCTACGTGCGTGAATAAAACTCAATTTCTACTGTGATTGTCGACATGTATGTATTTGAAACTCGAAGGAAACTCCCAATATCCGAGCACCTCACCCCCTAATTTTGAGCACGAAGCTGGGTTACGTCGTTGCGCTTGTTCGTTATTCGCCTAATCATCAGAATACCCCACATTGTTCCAATAATCCTACATTTTTCCCGACATTGTCCCCCTCCCGGACCTCAAATAAAAGTTAATTAATTTTCTGATAGCCGGCAGAAGGCGAGAGATAAAAGCGGGGAAGGGAAGGAATTAACCGCTAACAGGGTCCTAATGGCTGTAGGGGAGAAGGATAAAGCCCTTTTAGTCGTGCCAAGGGGTGGGAGGCAGCGACAAGCCAATGGCGTGCACGACAACGGTATGAATCGATGAACCAATCAGAATTCTACACACCCCCCACTACCCTTGCCAACCCCCTTACCGTTTTTGGGGTTGGCAAACTTACAGGAAGTCTTTAGTTTCAGACATGGCCGCGCACCATCACGATAAATTACAACTGCATGAAACGTGGCCTCGAAGAACATCGTTCCTCATTGATGACATACTTTTCCGTCCGCCTCAACCAGTTGTGAGTACCAATGAACACCAAATTTTGGTTTGAGGCTTTAGTTGCTTTTGACATTTTCCTTTGCCGGTCGGCGGATTTGCTAACCGACAAAACATGTGTGCAGGCAACTAAGAACGAAAGGTTGTTCGTAAATAAATGTCGTTCAGACGAGCACAATTGGATGTTTTCCCAAACAAAAATCTGGCGTTGGACGTCCTTTTTCTATCATACAATTTATGTTGGTTTGTTGATAAACTCAGCTGATACTGAGTGTTGTATTCATCCCGACACTCCCTTTGATTGAACATATACAGAAATTTAACATTTTATTTCACTCAAATTATTTGAAGAGGCAGACATTAATTCTCAAAGATTATCATATTCTAAAATGTATCAATCACGTATAATTTATTTTGTTAAATACCGAAAAATGTCATTTGACGTGTTAGATTTGCGTGTGCTTTTTTATTATATTTTTGTCCTTGTCTCATTTTCAGCCTTCAGAACTTTTTAAATTGATAATTTGTACTTGATACAATGTATCAATATATGTCATACCATCCCTAACCATCCCTACAAAGATGTTGCTGTGGCATTTGTACAATGTATACAAATTTGACGCCGTAAACATTTTTTTTCCATGAAGAAAATAATTTCAAAAAAGCCATTTCGGTACACGCGTTTTTTAGGTTTAATTGGTACCTACTAATATCTTCAACGGGTAAAAGTGTGACTAATTGAGTTTTTTGGTAGCTACACTAAACTTTGCTAGAGATGTCTATAGTTGTCGGTAGATTAGGGATATGTAGTAGCAACCTACTTATTTCATAGCCAACTTTTAGGGAGGAATGTTGATTATTTCCTGGCAAACTCTTACATGAACAGACTTCATTGGGGTTTTTAAAAACACACCCCCACACACCCGCACAAAAAAAAAAAAACTGAAATAAGAACCAAACCACTGTAGTGTACACATTCGAGGAGCAAGAAACGTTCTTAAGATCGAGATCTCATATTAGGAAAACATCAATATCTCATTGAGTTTTCGAGATGTCGATCTGAAATTTTGTGAGCATACTCTCGACGAATTGAGGAGTTCAAAACTGCAAAAATATTTTACTGCATAATCCATGATTATGGATTATGGAAGCCAAAGATTTGGTCATACTAATAGGATGAGAAAGAAGAAAGAAAGCAAATCGCAGCGGTTTAGGAGTGATATAACAAGTAAATCCATAGGTCTAAAGTATAGGAAGGTATAGGAAGTATAGGAAGAAGTATAGGAAGGTGCTGCAATCTAGGTACCTATTGAAGAAATCTCACTAAGTTCGGGGGACTTTTAGCCATAATGAGTCGATTTTACTAGAAAGTCTCAATCGACTGCCTGAAGCACACATAAAAATTTTTTGAAATATGAACATATTTAAGAAAAATTATTACAACACATGTAATATTGAAAATAACAAGTCTGGGACGAACGATTCAGTAGCACCTACGTTATTTTACCACTAACGCTGACGCAGTAGTTTGTTAGTTTCTTTAGAATCGAATTGGGCACTTGCACTAATCTAAAGGCATGTCCACGCTGTGCCGAACGAAAACGCGTCATTATCATTTGAGGCTAAATGAATACAAATTAGTAGTTTTCGGAGCTTCCGAATGATTTTCATTTTTCAGTCGACCATCTTCAGAAGTCCAGGAATTCGGGCGTTCTGCACTGTGCGGCATGCGGAACTCCCCAAAACAAACGGTGATAAAGTGCTCCAGGTTCTCCGGCAGCCCCTTGTTGCAGCGCGAGCAGAGTTCAGTGCGCTGATCCTCCTCGTGTAGCATAATATGCTCATAATATTATGAGGTCGGCTGTTGAGCCTCAGCACCCAACGCAAGACGAACATCGAGGCCCTCTGAGTTTTAGCAGTCAGATCGACACACTAAACCCCCAAATCCAGGGATCTATAAATCCGGCTCGTCGGTGCCACCCTGCCATGGCCTTCGTTGCATCCAACAAACTATGGCAGGTGCTGTCTTGGATTTAGTCAAATCGGTGGCCAAGTTGATACTTCATGCCAGATACCATTCAATCGTAGGCATTTCTTTTTTGTGAAAATTGGCCGGTCCGATCAGCTCGAACAAGAAGTCTACATGGATCGCTGATCGTGCAAATATCGGGAGTATCACGTTTATGAGTACCCAAGATTTGGATGCCACATCCAAAGAGAATCCGTAGGAAAGGACTTTTCCTTATCTTTGTATGTGACATCCAAGTCATAAATATATGACTATAGTTCAGCTACACTTAGATGTGGCACACATTGGTTTTGGTGTGACATCCAAAGAGTTTAGGTGATTCCTTTGGGTGCGAGATCCAAAGTTAATGGTGCCTCATCCGACAAACTTTAGATGCGAGATTCAATCAATGGTGCCTGATCTTTCAAACTTTGGATGCCGTATTAAAACTGCATATAGCTCGCAGATCCATAAAATTTATAATTATAGGAATAGGGAAGAAGAAAGAGGCTTTTCATATACTACAGATTATATTGAGACTTGATGTTAAAATTACAGGTGAAGATAAATTTGAAATGTTGGTTGTGCCAAGGTACGCTAGGAGCAAACTAACCAACATCAACCAAAACCATGTTACTTGAGATTCACTCGCCTAAGAGAACTCTTAACTGGATTAAAATCAGGTGGTTAACACTGTGGGACTTGAACAAAAACGTGTGGGTAACGAGGAGAAAGGTAAAGTGCAGTTAACTACTCACTTACCTTTGAAAACTTCGACGTAGGCCTGGTTCAAAACTTTGCACGTTTCCTCGCCCATTGCAAACAGTTTTTCATAACAAATTTATACAAACGATGAGATAGACGACGTAGTTAGTTTTAACAAACTATGAAATTAAAATCTTAGTGGCGAGTTGATGAAGAAAGAATCCGAAGAGCGCTGAAGCAGGAAAGAATGAAAATCTCTCGAAAACGCATGGTCGCCATGATGAGGTTCGCGCGTTCGCCTTTAGAGCGCGCAACGATATATCTCGTATACGAGAGGGTGTATCAGCTTTACGGTAGAGTGTAGCACCTATAGCTTTGGATATCGTGCCCAAAGCTAGCCCTGGATGTGCGTTCTAAATGTCCTTGGATCTCACACCCAAATTACAAGTCTGTTATCAAAACTCGAGTGCTCCCACATCAAAGAGCCCCGCTCCAACTGGATTAAGGGTTCCACATCCAAGCCTGTTCTCTCAGTGCAACCAATACAGCGAGCGTGAGGGCACGTTTGACCACAAGTAACCGGCGCTTTTGGCCATGAAATTACTGCTATCATCAGAGAATCACTTATTGCGATCCACTCCCGATGCGATCTGTACAAAGTTAAAACGGCTGACGACTCCCCTTTTTGGAAA
This sequence comes from Pilophorus perplexus, assembly GCA_955831195.1. Classification (NCBI taxonomy): domain Eukaryota; kingdom Metazoa; phylum Arthropoda; class Insecta; order Hemiptera; family Miridae; genus Pilophorus; species Pilophorus perplexus. Next base: position 11,107,282 of record OY037007.1, on the reverse strand, counting down.
TAGCCTGGACAGGCCTGGAAAGCGTGGAGGCCATCCTAGCAAGCCTTGGAAACCCTAAAGCAGGGTTCACATCCATGCGACAATGCGGTATTGCGTTCGGTCCGCTGATTGGATGTGAACCGTGCTTTAGCGTATCCAAGGCTTGCCAGGATCGCCTCCACGCTTTCCAGGCCATTTCCAAAAGGGAGGGGGGGGGGGGGGGTTGACAGCCGTTCGGCCAGATCGCAATGCCCCAGGGGCCAGACGGGCCAAACGAGTTGCCTCTCCAGGCTCCCATCAGAGGTCTTCGTGGCCAAACGTGTATCCCCGGAAATATCCTAAAAATCAGTTTGCATGAAATTTGGATCTGATTCCAATATAGACGACGTCCATATTATGATCTTGCGCTGCTGGGAGTCGCTTTACCGGAATCAATAAAATTTCTCGAATGCACCTCTTTTTCCGGTACTCGGGAGAAAATTGAATTTATGATGATATCATTATTTAGCAGACCTCATAAAGGGCGTAACCGTGACGCCGTATCGTTACTTTCAAAAGTCGAGAAAGGCAACATAGGAAAGGAAACTCAATAGAGTCCTACGTGCTGCCGTCTACTACATCTCTTCCTCGTGGATAATCCAAATTACAAGAGGTTTGGAGGATGGTTCAAAGGGAACAAGAGGCCCCTAGCTTGTTATTACAAGAAAGGAGGGGTGAATATGTTCCATTACCAGTTTATTGGTCGAATGATCGAGTTAAGTTCCGATTGAAAAGATTGACAAGGAGGCTGGTTTTTGATTAAAGATACCGTGAAACCTCGTTGCCGTTGGATCCGCCCCTTTCTTCATCACCATGACAGTTTTCATTAGATTAGCACTACCCCAGTACATCAAATTTTCCCCGCTTACTCTGATTCAACAACTCATAGGTACAGATCGCTACCATGCCGCAGAGGCTTCTCGCTTAATGTGTATTCTAGGCTCAATGAGGTGGTTAGGGAGAACAAACGACTCCTCTGCTGATGTAAAAAATTGCTTTTTTCTAGAGGATAATAAACAATTGTAGTGTGGCAGCGTATCGAGCAACTCATCTACAGACCACAGGAACTTGAAACAGTTGGACCTTTACTCAGGTTTGAAAGTATTGGTTGGAACCAATTCGTACGCACACACAAACCCGCACACAAAACACATGGGACAAGACACATAACACACGAAAAAAAGACACAGAGTAACAACATATAAGAGTGAAATTACTTCGTTAGTGTGCGTTTAAAGTTGAAGGCGAATAGTCAAAGCAGCCCGATTAGCCTAGTGTTTTCGTCGTGACTAGGGGTCACAATCCCGCGGGATCCCGCGGTGTTTTTCCAATCACGCAAATGCGGGATCCTCCGGGATTCTTCTTGTTTAAAAAAAAGCCGCGTTTTCTGTGGTGTAAATCACATTCTCATTGCCTGTGATTCATATTCAAGTCCTCCCCATGCCTGTTGTGCTGTAGTTCACAATATTTTTGCTATTCTTGGGGAATCTTCGATGCTATCTATGATCCAGATACTATCTAACCAATCTGAGGGGAAATAGGGGGGGCTATCTCCAGTTTGCATAATATGCAGTGGAGTATAATATACTATTATAATATTATTATACATTTTGCTTGACGATTCCACCCACGAGTGTGTAGTCAGAGAGAGCATTCTCTAAAGCTGCCTACCTACCTATTTCTGCAATCAGCTTCGATCAAATTTTGGCGAGAGAAACTATTAACTTACTGACCTTCATGTGGGCCTTCTTTCAGCAATTTCTCCCTTCTGATTTCACACCAACCAGCTGCAGAGAGTGACTCCATCTCACTCCCTTCAATGCATTTATTTCCTGATATTCGTTCTTGGAATAATACACCAAAAGTCAAAATTGCTGATCGGCCTCAAAATTTGACATTATACGTTTCAGAATGTCTTGATTCCAAAAACAGAATGTCCGCCGTTCGAGCCGTTTTGGGCAGTAGGAGGTTTTTTTAAATCTGAAATTTTGACAAAATTCTCGCTTTACCATCTACCAAGTTGTGCCCGCAGAGTTTTCAGCCTGATCGCCCCAACCTGTGGGACTCTTTTAGGCTAAAAAGGGGGTACCTATGGCTGGGCTTTTTTTTCAAAGGTTTCGGCTATGGGATCGAGTTATGTATCGTTTTCGAAGTATTTTTGGACGTAGAATCTTTTTTGGGGGTCCCAGGACGATCCGATCCAGGGCTTTCATGAGGTTAAAAATGGGATTTTGAAGGACCCCAGGAGGTCAAATAAGGTGTGGTTTTCCGAGTAATTTTGAACGCGAAATCCGTTTTTGTAGGTCTCACATCTGTCCAAATATCTCACAGAAAAATTTAAGAAGGATCAGGGTTTTTGCCGACGAATTTAAGCAGGGCGTGATGTGTGAGACCTGGGTTCGATACCCACTCGAGGTGAGGAAAACGTTTTCTCCCCTTGAGCCAAGCAATTCATTTCTAAAGCATTTCAGAAACGTGCGAGAGACAAATACGGGCCTCCTTGCTCGAGTAATGTGGCCGAGCCACGCGAGCCCCCCCCCCTCCTCCCAGTGTAATGTGGCTGAGTGTCCGCGGGCTACTAAAGAAAAAAATTTCAAGACCTTAGGGTTAATTATTAGTTGTCCATCTTGAGATTTTCATATTAATTAATGAATTAACAGCGCACTTAATAAAATTTAACGTTATAACATTTTCAAATATTACTTCGGTATCACTCACTGAGATTCCCCCAAACTCCGTCTTTGCAGACGGGTTAAATAAATTATTAAATAAATCTGAAATTTTGAAATTTCAGATAAAAAGAAATTTTACCATCTCGTGATCCGCTACAAAGGAATTTTGAATAACCATCCTCTGAACAAAAATTTGTGTTTCTACGTCATTTGCGTGTGCAGATTCAAACATTTTTTCATCATCATCAACATTTTAATAAGAATTCGAATCAAAACTAAATGCACCGAAAATGGTAAAAAAGACTCCGCTCGCTATTACCATGAATGAAAACGAGATCCATAGAGTAAAAGTCAAAGAAGTAAAAGAAAACATTTGACAAAATTGCGTAATACATGTACAAAAAGGGGAAAATCCTTTCTCCCCCCCAAATCAACGAAAAGAAAAAAAATCGGACACTTATGAGCCATTAGGAATGTCTGTAAGACGATTGGTTCATTGGCTGTCAAATAAAATCCTAATTGGAATAGTTTGGCTAATGGCTGGCAAAGCCGATTATCCTGCGTTTCCCTCCCGTGATCTGTAAACCAAGCAGTTAATCCACGGAGGTCCACGTGCCCACCCCATTCTGACTCTGGTTACTAATCTTTCCTCTCGCTCTCTTAATAAATCTCATGACAGTAATAATCGTCTACTAATTGTCGACTCACTTAAATTATTCAAACGCTGCAAATTTTACACAAGGGTTTATCATTCTTCGATATAGATTAATTGTGTAAAAATTAATTCTGTATTATAAAAAAAAAATTTTGAAACAAAAAAAATTTTTTCTATACAATGTTTGGACAGATGTAGGACCTCGAAAAAACGGATTTTGGGCTCAAACTTACTCGGAAATCGTCGGGTGTTTTCCTTTTTGCTCCCGGTCCTGAAAAAGTAGGACGTTATTCTCCTCTAGAACGAAACTGCTCGTCACCCTTCGTTCCTTTATGCTCCCAGATAGCATTCCCCCTATTCCCTGATGCTCCCCATTTCTCGGCAGCAGTCAGGTTGACATTTTTTCACAATTGTCTCTAGGCATTTCTGGTAAACACTGCTCTCTTTGGATGGGAATAAGCAAAAGACCAGTGCAATGTAAAGGTCGTTATGTAGCCGCGTAAGGTGAAAAAATGGGTGATCAACTTTGTGCAACATTCAAAATTTAATGTTCCGTCCATGAACACTCTAATAGCAGTGCTAAACTGCAAGGAAGTGGTTTTATATTAGTAAAGAATTCTTCAATTATTTTAGTTTTACGAAGCGGTGTATTGGAAATATATTTTTAGGAAGAAAGTTACAACAGGAATCAGAATTGCGCATGCGTAGCGTTTTGATATCATGTTCATATCAGTTCGGCACATTATCAAATGACGTCATTAGTGTGGAAATTACTGTCTCCATGACACTCAACCAGGCATTGCAGATTTGAAGGAGTAGCGAATAATATTATTACGATACCAGTCTCTTGGTCCTTACGCAGATATAATTCTTCTCCACGTTAAACAAAATTTATTTTATTTTTTAAGAATTTTATTCAACCCGCATCCCCATGGATTTTTCCAACATACTCAAAATATGTAAGTGATAATCTAAATTACCAGTCTTGAGGGTGCGCCAGCATCTTCATCGGTAGTCCAGTTAAGTAGAACACAACACAAAAAACGCTGCAAATTTTACTCAAGGGTTTATTATTCTTTGATATAGGTTACTTGTGCAGAAATTTATTTCTGTCAATGAAAAAAATTTAAAAATTTTTTTTGGATTTTTTTTGTTTCAAAAATGTTTTTTTTTTTCAAAAATTCTTTATTTTCTACTCGATAAATATTTAACCTCCTGGGATCCTTCAAAAATCGCATTTTTAGCCCCATGAAAGCCCTGTAGATCGCCACAGTGAAATCGGATCGTTCCGGGACCCCCAAAAATGGATTCTACGTCCAAAAATACTTCGAAAACGACACCTAACTCGATCCCATAGCTAAAAGCCTTCTGAAACCCCCTCCCGTAGCCCCATTTTAGCCCCATAGCGCCCCACGGGTTTGGGCGATCGGACTGAAAACTTTGCGGGCACAACTAGATGGTAAACCAAGTATTTTGTCAAAATTTCAGATTTTTAAAAAAATTCCTACTGCCCAAAACGGCCTGGACGGCGGACGGACAGTTCGGATTTAGAATGTAGACCTCTTGAAACGGATAATGTCAAATTTTGAGCCCGATCGGAGTCGTCGACCCCCGTCGCGAAAACATAGGTGTATTATTCCAAGAATAATAAACCAAAACCCAGCAAATTTTACACAAGGGTTTATTATTCATTGATATATATTACATGTCCGAATATTAATTCTGTGTCAACAAAAACATTTTTTTCTTTTTTGAAAATTTTTTTTTCAAAACAATTTTTTTTACTCGGAAAATATTCGACCTCCTGGGCTTTTTGAAAAATCCCATTTGTAGTCCCATTAAAGCCCTATAGATCCCCTCAGTGAAATCCTGGCCTTGAGAAAACAAGATTGATTATGAAACGAAATGAAAAGATTTAAATGACGCTAAGCAGTGGTTGGAACTTTCTCGGATTAGAGGTAAACCTAGTTCTAAAATGAGTGTTTACTCATCTAGATTTAGACGTGGGGAATTCTATTAAAGCGATGTGTGTTCCAAAGTTCGTCAACGTAGGTACCATTTTTGAGCAATGATCCCCTTGAAATCATCAGTTCAACTCTCAGCTCCTGTTTCCGAGGGTTGAACAAGTAACAAGCCCTCTGATGACTTCACTTGTATTGGTCGTTATTGGATTGGGAAGCGTCCACACATGCGCAGCCCACACTTCGCACAACTCCGACTCCCCTTGATCTTTTTACGTATCTTCGCACAACCCCGATAAATCTGTTAACGGTTTCCCCGCAGAGAAAACTGGTCGGTTCACCTCAGGCTCGTCGATCATCCGGATGGCCTTTAGCCGGCTATTTGAAAGCCTTAAATCAATATCGCTAGGTCATCCAACGATCCATCCGAATGAGGTAGTTTCTTAAGGGCGTCCGGGACATGGTAGGAACGAAACACAAGTCTCTTTTCTCATATTTTTACTAGAATATATTGGAACGAATCGTCTTAACGAAACTTTGTCAAAATCATTTTAGAGATGTTAAGAGAAAATAAAATAGGGGTTTTTTTTTTTTTGCGATTTCGTGAAAGAGATTTTATTCCATAAAGTGAACGACAATGGACAAAATGGATTAAAGATTCAGCTGTCTGAAATAACCTAGTGTAACAGTAGGTGTGGCCAATCTCAACGCTCCAAATCAGGTCTTGAATGGATGTATGGTCATGGACCTCACAATGGACAAAGGACGTCACATGATGGTAGGTTCATGCACATCCAGCTGCCGCCTCCTTTCAAAATATTATTTTTTCCCAACTCCTTCTCACTCTTATCAAAACGAAAGGGAATGTTGAGACAAAATTTGGCCTACAGGGGTTTTCCAACCATCATTGCTACGTACCTCAGCTATGGAAACTTGCTGAGGTCATACTGATCCTAAAACTGGAAAGCCTGCTGAGGAATTGAATTCATATCGACCAATATCTCTGCTGCCAATTCTCTCAAAGTTGTTTGACACGAATTATTCAAACACGACTGTTGAAAATAGTAGAGGAACGGAACCTGTTTCCAGCCCACCAGTTTAGTTTGGCTTTCGTTGACCGAATAACGCCCATTATTGAACAATCTCTTGAACAAAAAAAGTTTGCTCTGCCGTCTTTCTTGATGTCACACAGGCCTTTGTTCAAGTGTGGCACGAAGGACTCAACTATAAACTCAGCAAAATACTCCACGCCTCGTATGCCAAGTTGCTACAGTCCTACCTCTCAAACCGATTTTTCCGGAACAAGCAAGAAGATACGTATATTCTAAAGCTCAAAAGATTCAAGGTGGAGTAGGTACCGCAAGGTAGCGTACTGGGCCCACTCCTGTACGTCCTTTTCACCAGAGGTCTACTCGAAAGAGAGGAGAAAACCCACAGAGTAACAGAGAACAGTAAACAGAGAATACCATAGCGACGTTTGCAGATGTCACTGAAGTCCTCACTGTCGGCGATACCAACTTGGAATCAATTTCGAAACAGCGTAGGTTAGTCAAGAGACTGCACCGCTGGACTTCGAAGTGAAGGATCCAAATGAATGAGGCAAAATCGCTACATGTAGACTTCACAAACCTTAGGTGTGAGTACATACCCGTTCACCTCAACAACTAAGTCATACCGCACGCAAACGAAGCCAAGTACCTGGGCATGGCCCTCGATGCTGAGCTTCGGAGGAAAGCACAATGTGCATGTCATGCCAAAAACAAAAAGATAGAACTAACCACCAAATTTCGGAAGATCATCATCCTTGTCAACCCACAACAAGCTAACTCTATACAATTAGGTCTGGGCCTATGGTGCACAATTGTGGGGCTGCACCACTCAAAATAACGTGCTCCGAGCATGTCTAGATGCGTACCGTTACACCAGGAACGAACTACTACACCAGGAACTTCAAATTCCTACTTTCGAAGACGGCATTGAAAAACAAGCAGGCTTCGGGGACACATCAACAACGAGGTTGTCCAGCTCCTCGACGTTGAAGGCCTGCTCAGAAGACATAGAAGAACAAAACCTCACGGCCTGTGGGAGTGGGGTGCCCTGTGAAAGTTAGCTCAGAGAGTGATTAGTAGTGCGTCAGTTGCACAAAACAACAAGTCACATAGAAGCCGTGTTATGTGTCATAGCTTCTTTCAAGTCATTAGTATACATTTAGTATACATCAATTGTAAATTGCTGATAAGTTTGTAAACTTGGTGCAAAAAAAGTTCAAGAAAAAAAATTCAAAACACCCACTTTTTGGGGAGTGGGTTCGTTATGTTCGAGCAAAAACTACAACAATGCGACTTTCAAATATTCAGAAGTTCCCAGAAGCTGACCTCAATTGATTTCAAGCGGGGTTTCACGGTGTTTCTTGACTACAAGAACTTGAAGACCGCGTTAAGTTAAATAAGCCCGAGGTTTTCAGCTAAATCACCGTTAAATCTCAGTTTTAATTTCGGGGAGATCGAGCCTTAGTGTCTTCGAGAAGGTGATGAAGAAAGAATTGAAGTAGAACAGAAAGAAAGAAGAAAGAATTGAAATTAAACAAAAAGAGAAATTTTCGTTGAATTTGTGGCATACCGTACAGTATCATGAAGGTTTTATTCATGCTGGATCGGCCGACACTCCCAGGACGAAATTACTTGTCAACATTTTGTCAACCCCATCTCTTTAGAGTAGCTTGTTACCCCCTGAAATATATTCTGTCGATATTTTGTTCCAGGGTAACATCACCTCAGATTCCAGAAGCGAATGTTACTCGATAATCCCTCAAGCAGCAATGGCAGCGGCATTTTTAACCTACCCGACCTCCTACATTCACAAATCGCCTTCAGAATCCTTCTTCCTTTCTGGGCACAGTAAGTAGGTATTCAAAATTTCCGTAATATACACTGCACATTGCACTTTTATAGTCAACACGACAATAATACCTAATAAAAAATAAAAACAGTTTCATAACTATGAAAAGTGGGAGGGAAAATACTGGGACCCAAACTCTTTGAGCTAGTCCTCCTTTCATGATGACAATATTGTTGAAAACTTTAACTACCTAGTGAGTTCACTGACAGAGTTACTCCCTAAAATTTAGGCTGTATTCCAGAATGTAGATTGTTTCTAAACTCTAGATATAGTTACTACAATACTGTAGAGTAATAATTATAGTACTAAATTTTCAAGTCAAAAGATGAGAAATACGAATGTTTAGAAGAATATACATATACATTCGCCTTCTGACTATCGTAAGCCATGTAGAGACTCACGTCTTTGGTCAAACGAATGTTTTCATTCTGGTATAATCACATAACATGTGATAACATAATATGCTATTATGCAATATATTATATTGCATGTGTGATTATACGATTACATAAGCTACCAATAAACCTGTACGTATATCAGTTCGTGAGTGATTGTTTGTTACAGGTATGAGTGGCATTTTTGGAAGTGGAGAGGTTAGCGGGAAACATTATAGGAGGAGGAAAGCAAGGACTGTATTTTCGGATCAACAATTGACTGGCTTAGAAAAGAGGTTCGAAGCCCAAAGGTACCTTTCGACCCCAGAAAGAGTCGAACTAGCGCACGCGCTCCACCTTTCGGAAACACAGGTCAGCCCCACATTAAATTATTACCGAACCTAATTCATTCTAGTGATATGAAAATTTAATTCGTTAGGTGTGGAGATGAGTTGAACTTATTATCCCCTGGCAGAATGAATAATGTAATTACATTAATTAATGCAACCATAACTGAATAAAAATGGCGTCTGCGGGTACATTTTCTCCGCAAGAACAGTGTTTCTCCAAAAAAACGCTGGAAATTTTACACTAGGGTTTATTATTCTTTGATATAGGTTACTTGTGCAGAAATTTAATTCTGTCAATGAAAAACTTAGAATTTTTTTTTTCACAAATGTTTCGTTTTTACTTGAAAAATATTTGACCTCCTGGTATCCTTCAAAAATCCCATTTGTAGCCCCCATGAAAGCCCTATAGATCGCAACAGTGAAATCGGATAGTTCCGGGACCCCAAAAAATGGATTCTACGTCCAAAAATACGTCGAAAACGACACCTAACTCGATCCCATAGCCAAAAACCCCTCCCGTAGCCCCATTTTTGCCCCATAGCGCCCCACGGGTTTGGGCGATCGGGCTGAAAACCTTGCGGGCACAACTAGATGGTAAAACGAGTATTTGTCAGAATTTCAGATTTAAAAAAAATTCCTACTGCCCAAAACGGCCCGGACGGCGGACGTACGTTTCGGGTTTGGAATCTAGACCTCTTGAATGTCAAATTTTGAGGCCGATCTGAGTCGTCGACTTCCGTCGCGAAAACGTAGGTGTATTATTTCAAGAATAATAAGCCAAAAGCGCATTTAATATGGAACCCACGGCATGCCATTAACATTAAATGTTAATATTAATTTAATATTAAATTTTAATAACTCATCTAAAATTATTATTATTATTTATTTTTTTAATTTCTGGGCTTCCACAAAAATGTTAAGCCAATGATAGACAGGTCAGGAGAACTGATGAAATGTTTGATTTCCTCGTCAATCCCCCACATTTCATCAAGCCACAGTATACTGTTTTTAGTCTTCGAAATCCTTAAATTTTTGGGTTTAAGGCTAATGGGGACAAGACCGACAAGGGAATAGGAAAACGAGAAAGAGGGGGATAGTTTTAGTATTCCCCTAAAATCTTAATTATTAGTTAACTGGAGAAACACGCGCCATCATAGTTTGAATTTTGACCGTGGAAATATCCAGATCCTTTCCTCCCACGGTGATCAAATTCAGTAAGGTTTGGTACCTACTTGGTCGATGTAGTACTCCATCGGTACTCGGCTCATGTATTATTTCTCATGCCCCTAGTAATAATTAAAGCTAGCTTGATATTTTTTCAAATTAGATTTAAAAACTGATTAGTAAGAGACTGCCAATTACGTTTGTGTGATTTTTATGTTTTTTGCTCAAAAAATGTTTGATTTCCTCGTCATTCATGCTTCGTCAACAGACATGCTACTAATTCATAGAACTATAGTATACAATATTGTATTGTGATTACCGCGGAACGAAAGAATTTAATTTTAAATGTCAGCATGCAACAATGCGCGTGATCTCGACCATCCATTTGAAACTCTTCCTTTGCGAACAGAACGACCCTAATTTTTCAGATGTGAAATAAAAGATTTATTTGTAGAAGCCTATTTCCCCATTTTTTCAGATATACATAATATGGATATTATATAATACTTTGAAGTTTAAAAGAAAATATAAATTTACATGAAATAGGTTCCAAATTATACCTTACGAGACGCGTTTCGGCGAAGCCGTTATCAATCTAATCAATCTAATTATATAATATACATATAAACATATTATATACTAATTCACACTTTTTCTGAGAATCGCCCAACTGTATAAAGTAAACGCTGTTCACTCGACCATTATGTTTACTGAAAAATGTTTATTATTTCCAGGTTAAAACGTGGTTTCAAAACAGAAGGATGAAACACAAGAAACAGATGAGAAAACTCCATGACCGGTCATCATCTGCGAAAACGATGGCATCTTGCGATGACGATAGAACCAAAACGAGAGGTTAGAAATACCATTTTAGAGTAGGTATAAATAGCCGCAAGAATTTAATTTCAGCGATTATCCAATTTAGGAGGTACTTGATTGGGAATTATAATTTTTTTAAACGCTGCGAATTTAATTACACGTGAGTTTGTTTGTCTTTAAAATGGGGCATAGATTTAGATGAATCGGACAGGACCTCGTAGATTTGACGTGCCGAAATAATTAAAAACGACACCTTACTTGACTCCCATGACCAAACGTCATCAAAACCCTCATCTCATAACATTTTGGCGATCGAATTGAAAACCTAATCGGGATACCAAGTAGTGCGTCAAAATTATTACTGTGGCAAGCGTTTTATTATGGATTTGATTTGAAAAACGTGATTTTCGAATAGTTAGTTGAGTCTACGTAGTCACAGGATTTGTGACAATTTAGACATATTTAGATGAACTTTTATATTTAGAGAATGTGCATTTATATTCAATATAAATGTGCATTGTCTAAATATATTTAACATAAATGGACACACTCACTGGTCTAATCAACGGACCCCCTTCTTGAGGATTTCGTTTCCTACTTTCGTAACTTAGGTCCGTTAATATTCGATTATTTAGAACTTTCGTTATTACCGTGTAAACAGAAACTCCTTGAAAGGGTAGGACTGTGGCACAGGAGCGAACGAGGGTGGTTCAACTGTTTGAAAGTTCATATAAATGTTTTTACTCGTATTAGTAATTGCAGTGACACCAATCATGCAAATGCCAAACAGGGAGGAGTTTACGACGAAAGAAAATTAATTGGACTCATCTTAGTTCTTTGCCCCTGGAGGGGTGAAATTCGATCCATCTCGGTGAGGGTTTGGGAAGGTCACGCGCACGTTCTTCCTCTCGAATCATTAAATACGAAACAGATGGTGCAATTATGAGGGGGGGATTTAAAAACGACAACAAAACTACTTAATGGCAAGTTCCTGTTTGTTTGGTGTTTCTAACAATTTTCGTTTTTTACCCACCGATTGTTTTTTTCTAACCTCCGAATTTGAGCCATACCTACTCAAGTCGCGTCCACTCTATGCTGAATGAAGCCCGTTCGGGACGTTGAATTCAGGAAACTTGGTTCAAAATGACGTCCACAACTGTTTTCGGGACGATTTCATTCGGTTTTCAGCAAGATGGCAAGTAAAGCAAAGGCCAGACGCAGAATTGGCATAGTGTGGACGCGTCTTTCCCTCGTAAGTCCATTCTTCTCACGAAAAACTCAAAAATTTAATAACGTCCGCAGTCTAATTTTGTTTTTTACAATAACATTAAATGTTATTGATGTTAAATGATATGACAATTTTTCATATCACACTTTGGCATAATGTTGTAACATAGTTCCTTTACTGGTTACGGAAGTACATGCCTATCAATATGAGCGAAGTTTTACTGGGGTTAATTATGCAGGCTGATTGCCAGTTGGGGGTCCGCTCGAAGTTAGCAAGTTTGTGTATTTTGCCGCCCTTCCTTTCAAGTAGCTTTCTTGTTCAGTTCCTTCCTTCTCTCATCATCTTCAAAGACGAACTTGGTCGTTTATACAAAAGGAGCCCCTCCGACTAATCGAATCATTGTCATAATAATATTAGCCGTTCTCAGAGCATTGCGTGTAAGTAACTCTTTAATGCTGTGACAGGTCATTAATTTGGGAAATTTTTCACTAATTGAACCACTCAAATGATAATTTGGGTCTCCAACATGACCTAACTTTGCCTCATTCACCCTTAATCAACCTACCATCTTTGTGTTTGCTAATTGTGTTGTAGTGTTCTTGTCCATTCATTTTGCCATATTGTCTCAAAGATGTAGGGATCTTCCCTTTCCAGACTAAACGCATAAATGTATTGTCTCTTTACTTGCAAACCCAGAGTGTGTCTTCTAACTTTTAATGACTTCAAACCATCTTGTTCAACATTTTGTCTTCTATCCCTATAATCATGTGATTTTGTCGTCTCTATTAGAATACGTTCTGCGCCATCGGATCATTCTAGCAAATACTCCTCCCTAAACTACTCTTAATATAGAATTCGAAACGAGAGGAATAGGTACCAAATCGGTCTCATGACGTATGTGTGGGTTGAGGCAGCCTCCAACCACCATGACTTCTAACTGACCCATAAAACAGAAACATTTTCTGTTTTAGAGGTCAGTCAGAAGATGGTATGGACGTATACGTCAGATTACCTCCTTAGCACCCACTTCTTCCCAAAAAGCTCGCCAGTTGATAGTCACTGCACTCCCAGCGCTGTCGAGGCTAGTAATGAGAACTTCGCCACTGCACTCCCTAACTTTATCTCCGATTGATAGGAGCGATGTGTTAAGTGGGAACCAGCGATACATCCCCACCATCGAAAAATCATGGCAATCCGTCCCCATTAACTTTTTCGTTCAATTTGTCCCAGTTACGGCAATCCATCCCTGCACGAAGTCTCTCTTGTTCTCAATTCCTCCCCAGCTTAGCAGCAACTTTATAAACCTTGGACAGGTCTGGATAGCTTGGGGACTATCTTGGCAAGCCTTGGAAACCCTTATCCAGCTTGGCACCAACACTGCAAGCCTTGGACAGGTCTGGAAAGCTTGGGACCATCTTTGAAAGCCATGGAATCCCTTATCCAGCTTGGCACCAACACTGCAAGCCTTGGACAGGTCTGGAAAGCTTGGGGCCATCTTGCCAAGCCTTGGAATCATTATCCAGCTTGGCACCAACACTGCAAGCCTTGGACAGGTCTGGAAAGCTTGGGGCCATCTTGGAAAGCCTTAGAAACCCTTATCCAGCTTGGCACGATATCAGCATGCCTTGGAAATTCTTAGGTAGCTTGGTACGAGCAGAGACGAGAAGTATTCACTGCAGGCGCACATCGGGGAGTGTTGTGGTCAGTTGGTTTCCAATTGGGGAGCGTTGTGATATCGGGAGAGCAGTGGCCTCAATCCGTCAGGGAGTGCAGTGGTCCCTTTCTCTGGGCCCGGAAGTGCAATGGCTAAACCCGTAAACGAGCATGTCCCTGAGCTGGACTTCCCTCGTTCTGTTTAAAGTGTAGTTGTATATTCTATATAAAGAGTAGTTTTCATAGGAAGTTTTCTAAGGGCCGGTTTCACCACCTCGAGTTAGGCTAACCCAAGAGTTAGCGAAAAAATTCACGTTTCACCAGCTGTTGTCTCCTAGTTACCAGGACGGTTAACTTCCACTTTTTTAACTTGCGGATTTTCGTAAGTTATCTCGTTAACTTGAAGTTATGTTTTTGTGTGCTAAAACTGATTTTATGTCAATCTCTAACCTCAAATAGCTAACTTGAACTTTAACATGAGGTTGGTGAAACCGGCCCTAAGTCTCATAAACTTCTCTATTCATATTACAAACAACAATTACTTATTTCAAACAATTATTTCCTTCGCAGAGCGTGAACGGCCAATGGACTACTCAAGAGCGGCCAGCTACCCTTCATCAGAAGATTCCGACCAAGACATTGACATCGTTGGAGATGTAGATAAAAGTAGATCAAAACAATGGGCATAACCGGAGAACGGCACTAAAATCCCTCATGTGATTTTGCACAATAAAAATACTGCCCTTTCAACATCATGACATTCATGTTGTTGTAATGTACCGCTTCAAGAGGTACGATAATAACTGGGGCGTTAGTACACAAGACTGTTACCTTATTTATTCAATTCGTGTTGAGAGTTTAAAAAAATGTATGTATAGTGTTCATAGGTCGTAGGAGTAAGTATGGTTGATATTTTGCAATAATACCAATCCATCTAGTCACGGGTCAAGTTCATCTTATTTCAAGATGCCATGGAAACTATTTTAAGGCTATGTCATTATTTGTGTAACAAGTCTGCCCTCTTTTGTTAATCCAGCGATGATAATAATACTTTTCAAGTATCTACATGCTTTCAATCACGAGGGAATATCCCGTTACAAACAGTAACTAATACAACTTAAGTTGGTAAAAAATTAAATTGTAAAAAGTTTCCTTTATTTTTGGAAAACTTCTTCCAAAAACATTGTGGTTAAGACTCAAGAGGCTGTTGAGATTCTCAGCCAAGGAAGAAGGAATTATTCCTTCTTCCATGTTCTCAGTTAAGGGATGGTACTGGATGGTTAAGGTCCGAGCACACAGAAAGCGAACTGTCCGCCGCGAACCGATCGCGCGTCAGAGCGAACTGTGTCCCCTGTGTTGTTGCACCGAAGCGGTTCGTCGCGGTGGTTCGCTTTCTGTTTGGCGGGGATGGTGCAACAACACAGGGGACACGGTTCGCGGCGGACAGTTCGCTTTCTGTGTGCTCGGACCTTTAGCTCAAGGCCCATTTGCAGTAGACAGGATTTTCAGATTCGGCAACGCTTTACGCCGCCAATAATTGGCGGCGTAAAGCGTTGCCGAATTATTATAATCAACCCATCGCAAATCGGTTTGGCTCTATGTATGTATGTGTTGTGTGTGTTCACCATATCTAGAACTTTAAGTCTGGTCTCTCAGATGGTTACAGAATTCTTCAGTCGTAAAATCTGAAGGAGTACAATTCCTTTGGTTTTATGTTCTGATTTGAAAATTATTCAAAAGTATCAACCTAAAATTCTTCCAGATGAGGCTTTCAAAATTCAAAACCAGCCAAACGGTTGTCGATATTTTTGTGAAATACTAAAATTAGGAATCCCTCTCTCTCGTTCACTCGCTCCCTCTTTTCGCCATTTTTTTCCCCCTGTTTATCTGTAATACTATATTCCAGATAACATTCTGGCTAAGTCCTGTATGCAAGTGAGTGTGCACACTCATTAATTTTTCTTCCTTAGCCATATGACATAAATATCTGTATTGTTTGTGATCATTAAATATAACGTGTTGTATTAGACGGAATACACATCTCGGTAAAACGATGTTCAAAAGTACTTGTCTGGTTGGTTTTAAGTTTGAAATCAAGTTAGCTAACCCTTCATGTAAATATCCACGGAGAGCAAACTCGTAAGCAAAAGATTGTATTGAACTTAACCCATCACGATGTCGTATTCAGTAGGTACATAATATGTACCTTACATTGGCTTCCAAGGAAAATTAAGTGATAGGATCATATTATGATCCTATCACTTAATTTTCCTTGGAAGCCAATGTAATGAAATTCGAGTTTCAGTTTTGGTTCATACTGATTTCATACATTTCTATAAACACTTGTAAAAAGGTTCGCATAAAATTTATTTGTTCCAAACATTGTTTTCACGTTAGACACGTCAAATGCACAGGTTCTTACGAAACATTACTGTTGTTCACAAGTATAACAAAAATTGTAATAGGTTTGTTCCAGCTTTGACGGACTGTTAACAGAAATCGACGGAGACATGCGCAGTTGAGAAAACTGCTGTTCCAGGTCGCTGGGTCGGCGAAAAGTCGCCGTCGCCGGCTGTTCCATGTCGATTTGTAGGTTGACAGCAGTTCAACTGCTGTCGGACGGAAACCGACAGCTCGAATGAGTTCGGTTGGGTGCTGTCGACAAGGATAACCCTACCCAGTTGAAACCTCTCTCATAACCTTCTCACTTTATTTTGGTGCTCGGCGCGTCAAATTGTACTCACGTCCTCCCTAAGTCCTCGTAGATACCCTCAAACACTTTAAATGACTCATTCCCGCCCTTATGATACTCCTCTCTCGAAAAAGGTTGATTATTCTGAATACAATAAACCAAAAAGTATCCGAGTTTATCTCTTGGATTTTTCCATATGAAATTCACTGTCACGTTAATCACCGTGAAATTGTTGTAGCATTA
Source organism: Pilophorus perplexus (assembly GCA_955831195.1). Classification (NCBI taxonomy): domain Eukaryota; kingdom Metazoa; phylum Arthropoda; class Insecta; order Hemiptera; family Miridae; genus Pilophorus; species Pilophorus perplexus. The sequence goes on along the minus strand of OY037007.1, from coordinate 11,090,555 downwards.
CTTCACAGTGATTCACGTGACTTGGTTCAACAAACTTTGTTGACAGTTCCCGTTCCAGGTCAGCAGGTGGGCTGTTCGACAGAACACAACAGCGATTCAGAAGGCATTTGGACTGCTGTCAATAGGTGTCAACTTTTGTCAACAGACGCTGTCAGACCTGGAACAAACCTAATATCATTTACTTGGTGAAAGAATTTTTTTTACAGGATGCCTGAAACCCACGCACGGGGATCCTTATATGTTATTTGACTAAGTTTAAAATAAAAGGAGATGTTTGGTAAGGATGCAGGGAACCCAAAGTTGGGGATCCTTATGTGTTGAGAATTTAAATTGAATTGGTTGCCATTTGATAAGGATGCTTGAAACCAAATATTGGGGATCCTTATATGTTGATACTGAAGGTAGTAAAATGAGCAATTTGATGCGTGAACCCAAGATTGGGGATTTTTATGTGTTGAATCTGAAGGAAACTGAAGAGCAAGTTGGTTAGGATGCGCTAACCCAAGTTAGTCGAGTAACAACTGTTGTTCCTGATGGCTAAGTCTTGTAAGGAGAAAATGAGCGTAACAGGACACTCGTTAGGAAGAACGTAAGTGAGCAGGAAGGAGCGACTAGCTAATTTGAAAATTGGATGAAGACTGAAGGTCTTGTCCTGGATCCTGCCTTGATATATTCAACTCACCCCCACTGCGGGGCTCTCCCTTTTCTCGGCATTCCCGTAGAGAGGGTTGAGTCTCGTCGGTGGGGGTTCTTGCGGAAACACCCTTCTCTTGCCACTCATTTGAAAGCAGCGAGCGACATATCTATGTCTGGGCCCCTAACCTCCAAAAAAAAACCTCCATAATGCATCACTAGGTACGCCATATTTTCTTGCAAAGGAATCCTGTTTATATTTCTCAGATGGAAGGGCCCTACGTTGACTAAGTTTATAACTGTGTAAAAAAGTAATTTGAAAAGTGAAATTGGTGGCCCAACAATTTTGCCTGATTGTAGAGTAACTTTCAGGTACAGATGAAACACTTGTGACTAGTCGAAAACGCATTTCCCCTTTTTGGGCAGGTCCTTTTCGTTTGGTACAATATTTATTCATTGAGCAGAACTAAATTATTTATAACATCAATTATTAAAATACAAAATTTTGTACACTCTAATCTATTGAAGTTGTGTCAAAAGTAAATAGTAAAAATAAAATGAAAATAATGATACACAATGAAGGTGGACCTTCCCTGAAATCCCCAATCATTACAAAAAATGGCTGATAAATGAGGACTGGTTTGAAAATGCTATTTTACGTTGTTTTAATTGAAAGGATTGTAATATGAGTGACTCAAAACGTATTTCATCAACGAGGGGAAACAATTGATGGAATGATTGAATATAGAGATAATAACGCACTCCTCAAGCAAGTGTGATTTACATGACCTTTCTACGCCACATAATTTTCTCTGAAAATTGGAAGTGATGAGAGAATGTCCAGAGCTTAAAATTGTTCCTCCTAAGTAAGCGTATCCAAGCTAATCAATCCAGAGCAATCAATAATGCGCGTACTTCTACCATATTAAAACCGCACGACAAAAATAGTTTATTAAAAAACCATGGTTTTAACTGTCCCTTGCAAGGGGCATGCAAATTATTAGTTTTGATATTATTTAGTCAGCCAGGCATAAGTAGGCTGCATTCAGGGTGTGAGGCTTCACACTGTGAGCTATGAGTAGGGTGGGAGACAAAGCGAGCTCAGCACCCGTAGGTTACAAAAAAAAAGAAGTAATTTTCAGCCACCTTTAAATTTCTCCCTGCTCTTGAGCCATGGTTTACCTACCTAGACACATCTGCACCAACGCGACATTAAACATCAAATTCTTCACATTCTTGAACTGGACGTTATCTAACTAGACGTGGAACTCCAGAAAATCCCATTGACTTATTTGTAAATCCATCCCATTAGAGCATACAAAAATGATGAAATCCCCAGTCTCACCAGTACCTACACACCTTGTCCGTTCCGTCAATCTTAACAAGACAAAATCCCAACGTCTTGTATGGTAACCATACTAGACGAACCGTAAAACCTAAACCGAAAATTTGCTTTTGTAAATAGTATGACGAATTAATAGTGTGATAAACGTTACGGAAATACGAGGGGAAGCAAACTGTAAATAATGTACATAGTAGATCCTTAGCCAGTAAGGTTGTAGTTAGTAAGTAAAATACACCAGGCGTATTAATACAATATGTAATTCAGTGTACAGTGGAAAACGGAGTTATTTTTTACTAGTTGAATGTTGATTAACGTGTATTGAAATAATTATACAAATGATGCTATAAATATCAATATTTATTGGTTCAACCAAGATGCACCTTTTCTAAATGAAACCCTCGGTTTTCGCCACCAATGAACCATTTTATTGATCTTTACATACCTACTAAAGCTGGTGGAACGATCTCACAAAGACGATAATAATTACTAATAATTATTATTATTCACCAGATATTAATGAATGGTTCGTACGATAAGTCACCAACAGATTCGATAGTTTGAATGAAACAGTTCTTGTAAGATTTGATGAAATTCAGCAAATTTTTCACAAGAGTTGATTATTATTATTTTGTATAAACTGAAAAATTAATTTCATGTCAATAAAAAATCGTTTGAAAGAGATTAATTTTTTTAACTGCATACACATACAGTGGATTCCACTTCCAAAATTACTTCGAAAACGAAACCCCACTCGACTCCCTCCCCTAAATCCTGAAAATGAAAACCTCCCTATGGCCTATTTTTAGCCTAAGTACTGCCCAAAACGGCGTTATCAGTTCATGAAACGTTAAGGTAAATTTCGAGGCCGATTAAAAGTGTTTTACTCCGTCGAGTTCTTAGAAGAATAAGCTGGTTTTAAATGGAGAAACGTCTCTGAGAATTAACACAACCTCAACTTGGATGAAAATCCTGGAAAGAATACCTATTTTATAAAATAGGTATACTTTTCATATATGAAAAGTGAACGGAAGTAAGTAAAAGGAAAATCGGCTTCATATTCCTTTTTTTCAGGTTCTTTTCGGACCACCAGAGTGCAAATACGAGAATAACGACTAACGGGATTATTTTGCAATTTTCAAAAAACATTTTGTGTAAATCATAAGTGTGTGAAAGTTACTTCAAACCAGAGTTTTCCGTTTCCACGAAAAAGTCGCTCCATCAAGCTACAAAACTTATTTAAAAATTCAACTATTTAAAATCACTAGTGTGACATCACGGAAGGTGAATCAGAACGCTACAAATCAGTTGCAAGGGTCGTATCAGATGGACGGTCGTCCATTTACCGACCTTTTTTACCGACTCTTTCTGACGAAAACAATAAGTAGTTAAAAAACGCTAAATCGTGACCTCTAGAAAAAAAATCCCGATCGCCAAAGGAAAAAAGAATAATCACAGTGGAGATTTGGTAGATATATGAGCCGTGACAACCTAGTGACGGAAGCTGACATAGAAGTCAGCTATAGCTCCCTGGTACAGGTTGTGTTTTACAGGGTTTTACAGGTTGTGTGGTCTAAAGTTTAATGTTACATGAGGAATATCTCCTCGAATCGAAATGTATCTACTAAGTACATATGCAATCGGAAGTCTTCTGATTGCTTTTTGGCAACGGAAAAAAACGAGGGTGCCACTATTTGAAAATTGAAATTGAACGCCTTCAAATATCCTCAAAGTAGCATTCACGGGTGAAGTAACTTATTCTAAAATAAGGCTATTACCTAGTAAGAAAAACGTTTAACGACGCTGCGCACCCTGTACTGCACAGTAAAGGGTAATGTGAGTTTTACGTAAAGATTTTTGACCTCTTGGGCCTGACATGACGGGGCGGTAATTTATTAATGAATCACTTCAACCCAACTGCACTTTTATTCGCAAAATTTCCATGTTCTTCAACGGGATTCGAACCCGTGGCCTCAACAGAATGCAGCGCGAAGTGGCTAACGCCCACGCAGCCGCTTCTGTGTAGCACAGTAGTACAAGCTACAATTCTTTCTAAAGATTACAAATTATGCACTACAGTATACCTACTGTAGAGTTTAATCATTATGGCTATTACGTGATTTTGCATAAGCAGGCATAAACAGGTTCGTCTACTTATAGCGTTGGAGAGTCAAAGCAATAATAATTATTGCTAATTCCTAATTATTAGAAATGGAAATGCACCCGAATTCCGGGTTAAATCCTGTACGACGTTGTTAGAAGTCAAAAAGGGAAAAAATACATCATTTTTGTGAGAAAAAGTCTTTCACGTAGTTTATAATCGTCTTAAGTTGTTCTGGCAGATTCAAAAACTGGTGTAGGTGACGTCACCTACACTGGTTCCAGTTTCCAATCAAAGACACCAGAGTGCAGGTCGATTTTTACATTTTTTCTCGATTTTCTTGGTGTTTGGCACTAGTGACAATGGAGTAACGCGAAAATGGCCGTGTTCGCTTTGATGTGAATGTGATCGTGAGTATTGACTCAACTTATTCGTGATATAAATTAATTATTCGACGTGACCCATCCTTCAGTTTTTAGATTTTTAATGGTTGTCAACTCGTCGACCAATAGGAGCTGACTTCGGGTTTCCGTCAAAATTCAAATTGCAATTTTTCCATAAATTTTATAAATTCGTACGAACTTGCAGTTTGTGTTTTAACCCCATTTTCAGTATTATTTGGACGTCTTTTATCGATAAAAAAATAATCCAGGCACGTTTCCATTCCAAATTCTTTATATCACGTTGACTATTATATTAGTTCAAGTTGAGACGTTTAGGAAACAGATGCCTTTGAATTCCAGTGGCGTACGACGACAAATCGGTGTGATTACCGCTATTCTATTGGCTTCCAAGGGGAGTGGGTGGTTCTACTGACGAAGCACACGCCCACCCTCCTACACATAATTAAATTTCCTACAACAATAATCTGCTTCCTGCCTCCGTTTTGCAGGCCCTTTTATTAATCCTGATAAAGTCTAATATGATTTGGAAAAAGGGGCAGAACCAAAGAGTTTGGCGCGACGCACAAATCAATGATCATCTTTGATAGCATCACCACCGCTGATTAATGCAATATTGTGCATTCTTGAAGCACAACCCATGGAAATAGACGGTTCGTTAAGGCACTTTTTGGTGTTCATGAAAAAGGGACATTATCAAACAGTCAATTTACTCAAGAACGCAGAATAAATAATTGGGTATTATTGATTGATAGGTATGCAGTTATATTTCAAGATCAATTTTAGTAGGGTTTCGTATTTCCACACTTACGCCAAAGGATTTATGTCGTTTTACATGTACTTAACTTTACATGTACTTAATTTTACATGTAATGTAAGTGTCCTAACTTGGGTCAGTCAAGTGATAACTTGGGTTGTACTTAATTGAAATTTCCCTTAAAATCTAATGAGAAGATTACTACGAAAATACCTGCAGTAAAAAATGGCTTGAAACATTCCGTTTATTAAAGGAGCGTTCCTGCATACTGCCCAACATGCCCTTTTAATGAAGTTAGATTGCCAACAAGCAGGTAGGATGGTACAAGATGTGCTTTCACTCCCTTGAACGCACCCCTCAGAATGGAAAGAAAAGAAATTATCGACCCCCTGCTTTGTTGACACTGAGAGTCCTTCCATTCAACCCCATATCGCCACCTCTAATTAATTCAGCCAGATAATCTAATGAAGGGATCACAGGAGCTCAATGAAGTGTTCACTAATATTGAAAATTTCCCTGGGTATTGAAGCTCTTTTATTGAGAGGGGCTGTATGATCTAGACTAGTAGCGGTCCTTTCATTAGAGACAATGAAGTAGGCATGTTATGTTATGTTTGATGTAGTTGATATTGCACCTTATGTCACAAACCGGTTGAAAGGACATGAGACGGCACATTCATGATGGGTGGGGCTCGATAGTTGTGAAAAACTATTACCTATCTGCTATGTATTACAATTCTCCATGAAAGAAGGGAGCATCTAGCGAATAAAAAAATTTAAAAAAACTGCATATTTTACACTAGGGTTTATTATTCTTTGATATAGGTTACTTGTGCAGAAATTTAATGCTATGTCAATGGAAAAATTAAAAAAAAAAATTTTTTTTTGATTTTTTATTTCAAAAATTTTTCGTTTTTACTTGAAAAATATTTGACCTCCTGGGATCCTTCAAAAATCCCATTTGTAGACCCATGAAAGCCCTATAGATCGCAACAGTGAAATCGGATCGTTCCGGGACCCCAAAAAATAATCAATTATTGATTCTACCTCCAAAAATACTTCGAAAACGACACCTAACTCGATTAGATCGGCTATGCTAAAGCCTTAAAAAAACACTCCCATAGCCCCATAGCGCCCCACGGGTTTGGGCGATCGGGCTGAAAACCTTGCGGGCACAATTAGATGGCAAACCGAGTATTTTGTCAAAATTTCAGATTAAAAAAAAATCCTACTGCCCAAAACGACCTGGACGGCGGACGGACATTTCGGTTTTGGAATCTAGTCCTCTTGAAACGGATAATATGAAATTTTGAGGCCGATCGGAGTCGTCGACCTCCGTCGCGAAAACATAGGTGTATCATTCCAAAAATAATAAACCAAAAATACCGCTGAGTGATGATCATTGAAAATACCCTTCTTACCTTGTATGCAGTCAAATTACGGACAGCAGGAACGTGATTGCATGATTGGCAGAGTCCTTCAAATCGTGGAATCTATTTCAGCCGATATGGCATTTATTTTGGTTTATTATTCTAGGAATAATACACCTATGTTTTCGCGACGGAGGACGACGACACCGACCGGCCACAAAATTTGACATTATCCGTTTCAAGAGGTCTAGATTCCAAAACCGAAATGTCCGTTCGCCGTCCGCGCCGCAGGAATTTTTTTGTTTAATCTGAAATTTTGACAAAATACTCGGTTTGCCATCTAGTTGTGCCAGCAAGGTTTTTAGCCCGATCACCCAAATCCGTGGGGGCTAAAATGGGGCTGCGGGAGGGTTTTTTGAAGGGTTTTGGCTATGGGATCGAGTTAGTTGTCGTTTTCGAAGTATTTTTGGACGTAGAATCCATTTTTTGGGGTTCCGGAACGATCCGATTTCACTTTTACGATCAAGGGGCTTTCATGGGGCTACAAATGGGATTTTTGATGGATCCCAGGAGGTCAAATATTTTTCAAGTAAAAAAAAAAAAATTTCACTTTAAAAAAACTTTTTGAAGAAAAATAAAATCCCAAAAAAAAAATTTCTAAAATTTTTTTCAAAATTATTTTGCCTCGTGTGTATGTAAGTAAAATATAAAATAAAATTAATCAGTCATTCAGCCATACTTATATTAACACACACACACCCGCACAACTAAGGCTTCTGGTTTTTCTAGGATTTACTTCCGTCCCTCTCCAGCACAAGGAGCGTTGTGCCTGCAAGGATTTTAGTCCGATCGCACAAACCCGCGGGGCTCTGTGGGGATAAAAAGGGGCTATGGAAGCGTTTTACCAATGGGGTCGAGTTAAATTGCAGTACCTGGGCCAGCAGACCCAAAAACGCCTAATTTGAAAAGGCGATAGGGGTCAGCAGATCTCTGGACACAACTAGATGGGGAACCGAGTATTTTGTCAAAAACATATCTTTGAAATCTATACTTCATGAAACGTTTAATGACAAAATTTAATGTTGAGGTGGAGAGGAGAGTCGCTCTCTGAGTTTCTTGCGTTGGCGCGTTCGTCAGCATTATACGCCTATGATCTGTGTGGTATGCAGTCCAGCATTCCCCCTGAGTGTTTCGCCATAAAATACCCAACCATTTGAGGTCTCGGGAATCGACAGCTCGTACAGATAGCTCACAATTCATCACTAGATAACTATCATAACGTATAACAGTTATGAGTTACTTACATAGTAACTATACAAAAAGTAATGTGGATTTTGTTGTGTTGTCCCATTAGATTCTCACAGGGGCAGAAGCCGACGAGTCCCGTACTTTACACACTTGAAAAGCTTCAGAACCTACATAATATCATCTACATGATATTATCATCTACATCATAACTAAATAGCTCACAACCAGAGACGACTTTTATTTTTTCATTTCTTGGCCTTTATTTCATGACTTTTATTTCCTTGCTTCATGACGCTTATTTGAAATTTGCTCATTTCATGAGGATTAAAATAAACGTCACATTCTTTTGGATAAATTTTATCCAAAAGAATGTGACGTTTATTTTACCAATAAATTAAAGCTCGAACTCAACAGATTCTAGCCCAGAATCATCTCAAATTGAAGTATAACCCCCTTTTGATACTTGCAGGTATTATATTTATGAACAACACCTCGAAAAAGCTTATTAAATTTTTTGGCCATTTATAAGCCGGGGGTGGTGCGATCGGGCTGAAAAGTATCGAGGACCGACCTGCTGCAAATTGGATTACACAAGGGTTTATTATTCTTTTTAATGAATCGACGTTCTATGATGATTGGACAGGTCTGGGACCCTTTTTAATGTATTCTACGTCCAAAATTACTTCAAAAATGTCACCACACTCGCCAGGGGCTGTCGAGTTCCTTCCCGTTAATGGGTTGTGCTTAAAAGACTACGAGTTCCTTCCCAGGTTTTTAAGTGCCGATGTAATGAGCGTCGAGTTCCTTCCAAAAAGTAACTGTTCCGTTCCTGCTAAGATGTTACGTTTTTACTAGGTAGTATTCATGGATATTTGAAGGGCCACTATTGGTTGTTGGAGAAACACGTTTGGCCAGGAAGACCTCTGAAGGGAGCCCAGAGAGGCAACACGTTTGGCCTGGGACCAGCCTTGGAAAGCCTTAGGCAGTTCGGCACCAAAGGTGCAAGATTTAGACAGGTCTGGAAAGCTTGGGACCATCTTGGAAAGCCTTGGAGACTCTTAAGGTCGATCCACACATTTCAGTGTTTCAGTGAATCCGTGGCCATCAGTGCTCCGTGCGGTTTGTAACGCTGGTGTGTGGACAATTTATCATTGATGCCATTGAAGGGCACGGAGCACTGATGGAGATGTAATTTCGTGGCCAAAAGCGCCATTCACCTTGTGGCCAAACGTGTCCCCACGCTCGCTGTATTGGTAGCCAAACGTGTTGCGTTTTCACGCCTCAGTGGCCAAACGTGATCCTCCCTTGGTTGGTAGGATCTACATCAAATTATTCCTGATCGTTGTTTCAAAATGCCCTGAGAGAGGACTCGCACCAAACAACAATTAACTCAGATTTCGAAACCGAAACAACGAATGCGCTGCCAAGATTGTTTGGATAAATGGAGCTATTAAAGGGTGCAAATTTCATGTAACTCAGACCTGGTGAAAGAAAATCCAGAACGTGGGCCTCACCAACGACTACAAAGAACGCACAGAAATAGGTAAACTCTTGCAATGCACCTTCAAATTGCCTATGTTATCACATGAAGAAGATGAAGATTGTTTCATCGAGGATTTCATGGCAATTAAACCTATATTAGATCAGCTCGATGCATTTTGCTATTATCTTCTTCTCAACAACATCACGCCAACTGCTTTTAATCCCCTCAGATTTAGGCAGAATTCTCTGTCAGCCTAGAAAGGACCACAGACGCCTGCGTTTCCATAGGTATTCAACGCCAAATTTTATGGTCCTCATCCCCACATTGGTTGAAATTTGTTGAACGGAAATGATTACTCTTGGCCTATGGTGATGGTGGCAAAAGCGCACAAACATTTATTGGGGTGCACCCTGGGCAACGCTATAAATAGTAAGCGGCTGAACGAACTGTTTGGAACGGCTCCTTTCCAAACCGAAGCACGCGAAGGAACGGGAGGGAACTCGATGGTCACCTTTTCCTTCTGGAACCCATTTGCTCTTAAACGGGAAGGAACTCGATCGTAACCCACTCGCCTACCCGGTCAAAACTCATTTCCGCCTAATAAAACCCCCATAAACCCCAGTGTCATTGTTCCATCGAGCCGAAACATTGGCGGAATCAACTAGGATGGGTCCCAAATCTTCTGTCAAAATTTCAGATTCTTTGAAACATTTCTACTGCCAAATTGTTGATAAAAAAAAATTGTTCTAGTGGTTGACTGTCCTGGGGTTTGATCGATTCTAAGTCCAAAATTACATAGAAATTCACACTCCAATCGTCGCCCTCGCTGAGATCCTCTAAATACCCCCATTTTCGCCCCAAACAGCCACATAAAACCCAGGGAAATTGTCGATTAAGCTGAAAGGTAAGTGGAACCAACTAAATTGAGACCCGATAGTTGTGTCGAATTTCAAACTTTTCGATCAATAATTGTAAGAATTATTCTTACTGGCAAAAGTGGCGTCGACGGCTGGACATTCTATTTTTGAAACCTCCATGACAGCCATCATTGTTCTACAAAGTAAACTGTCAAATTTTGAGGCCGATTAACATTTTCCATAGGACTTAAGTATTACTTCTGGTGTATTATTCCAAGAATAATAAACCAAAATCTAAAATATCGATCAAGAATGCATCCAAATTGGCCGAAAATTACCGTTTCATGGCGTTTATTCTGCAAAGCTGTATTTCATGACCTTCTTGACAAAACTAACCTATTTTATGATATAAACCTATGACTAAAACGCTTGACCTTTTTTTTATTTTTATATATCGTCTCTGCTTATACCCCTTCACTAATATAACGCATTAGGTATTCATTACTCGGAAACGGCGCAATCCTTTTTAGATTTTTCAACATGGTCTCACTGTATACATACAGGTATATACTTTAAAATTTGTTTACCAGCATTACCAATGAGGATTTACCGGTAGAAAATAAAATATCGTGCAGACGAGCCTGCCAATATGGAGAAGCATTTTTTCTGGCATAGGTTTTCTAAAAACCAGCTTGGACAGCAGATTTGGTCTAACAGATCTATGTTCAGGCCTCTAGATCTAAGCGTCCTCCTCTTCAATACGTTCATCACTGTTTTTTCAATAATTGTCCACTACCTGTACGACCACACCCCACAGACCACACAGTGGGGCTACAGATGGTTTTGAAGTGCAGGTAGTTTTTAAAGTGATGGTAGTTTTGAAGTGCTTTTTGTCGTTAAATAATCTGAGTTAGACTGAACTATTACTCCCATAAATCGATTATTTTCTGAAACTATAAACCTATTTCGAAAACGACATCTCACTCGACTGAGGCCCGAAGCCCTGCAAAAATCCCCTTTTCAGCTCATTTGGTCCCCTGCGGTCCAGAACCTTGTGGACACAACTAGAAGGGGAATGAAGTATATTTTCACAATTTTAAATTTAAAACAGAGTTCCTGCTGCCAAAAACGGCGTGAACGGCAAACAGTTGGACGGATTCATTTTATACTTACATCGCGAAACATAACAGGACCAGGCCCTATTATGAGGAAGATGAATTCGGGGAATAATTATTCCTGGTCCATTAATGGACCAGAATCATCTAAATTCCAGAATTAATGATTATTCATGTCCATTAATGGACCAGAATCGTCTAAAAAGGCGAAAGGGGGGGTTCTTCACGACTTGGAATCCCAAGATACCCTCGTTAGCAGAATGTTATGCATAAGACTTGAATTGAAGTATGAATTGAAATTAGGCACAAAATTAAACAGCATCCTAAGTTTTAAAATTCATTAGGTAGGTACCTAGTTGAAATGAACTTCTGCTTTGAATGAAACATTTGTTGCAAAGTTGATCTTTCTAAAACACTATTGGAAAATTTCCAACAGTGCATTCCATTTAATGCATTGCGCCATCACGACCAAAGTGGCAGAAAGTGGAAACTCCGCCAGGGCAGCTCGCATGGATTTGGAATGACACAGAACCCCTTTTAGAGCCTTTAACTTGTGATTTTCGGAAATTCCGTCGCCAAAACACATGATGTTCATTCCGACAAAGTTGACTAAAAAGATGATAAATCATAATATTGATATATTATATCCATTATATTAATTCACACCCTGGAGCTGAACAAAAGTCACTATAGTGACTTATGTTCAGCTCCAGGGTGTGAATTAAATATAATGGATTTCAAAGCGATTGTAGTGTATGAGTGTAATGTTAATCTTTCACGCTCTCAATCGAGAACGCGGCCGATCGGCCAGAAACTTGGTGGAATTTTTCCTAACCGCAAAAAAAAAAAAACCAGGTTCACCGTTTGAATTTATTGTGCGGCCTTAGCACCTTTCTATTTAACGAGCATCATCAGTAGCAGCAGTTTCATACACTTAAAATAATTGTTTTTTTAATGTTTGCTTACACGTAGTGTAATAGAACTACAAAACCTCGAAATATATCCAAGGGAAAAGACTTGCACAGTTTGGTTCAAGTATATTAAATCCCCCCCAAAAATACCCCTCTGGGGTTAAAAATATGCTCAGACTAAGCATCAAAAGCCTTGATATCAAAATTGTGCCAACTAATTGTTTGAAACCTTCACTCCAATTTTTGCCTACTCGCCTTGCCTCCAACTAAGTCGCTTGTCTACTTTTTTCTGCACATTTATTTTCACCAGTCTAGTTTCTTATCTCGGGGAGACTAGGAAACCTTAAAAGCGAGAAGTGAAATGGAAAAGACTTGTAAAAGGTCATTGCGCCCACTTCTGAATCAGACACATCAGATATTACTCGACTAGTTTTCCTTTAGCTAGCAAACTACCCGTTCATCTTGCTAGAAACAGCAATGAAGTCCGATAAGGCCACCTGACTCTTTAGAAAGGGCGTCTACAACGCTACACGATTAAAACTTATAACGAGTATAACTTTTATGATTGAAGACACTGAACAGCTGCCTTGAACTCTTATTAGGATTTATTGTGCGTAAGTCAAAAGGCGCGCGTCCACTGTAAATTGTAAGAACAGACGATGGCCATGTCACTAATTGTGCTGCTTGATGTTGAATTGAGTAGCTTGCCAGCAGCAATGAGAGTAGGGGGAAGCCGCCTAAATTAATAGATTGATCCATTCAGTGTTTGTGACGGAGCTATCGAGATGGTTAGCGACACCCCATCAAAACCTGAATGTAGGTGCAATGGTAAGCTTCACGAGAATAGTTTTACGAGAAGGACCACGGTGTTTTTCCAATGTAAAATATAGATCATGTAGACCCGTTAAAAAGTGCATCAATCTTACATACAATATCTGCACTGCCTAGGAAGGTAGGCATTGTGTTACATGAATTACGATGGGGACATGATTTCCGCGATCGTGTTGCCATCTCCCGGTGGCAAAGTTCAGCTACATGGTCTCAACGCTCGTCAAAGTTCATTGATCACAGATTATTATCTTCTTGATAAATGTTGTCTTAGTTGTTTTGAAAAAGTGGACTGAACGGCTGGACCCTCGAGTTAAAAGAAGCTATTAACTACCTAAAGCTATTAAGCTACCTTTCTCAAAGGTTAAGCTCCCACGAACCCTTAAAGCTCACTACATAATTTGTAGAGTATAAATACTTAGGTACCCCAATTGAAGGGTTCGTCTCTTTCAAAATGGCCTGTCTTTTGCGATTTTCTGTCCTTTTGTATTTATTAGATTCTTCATAAATTCTACGTCTTTTTCTATTTATTAGATTCTGCATCTTCAGTAGGTATGAGACCCATCAAGCTAAGCAATGATTTCCAGTCAAAAGGGGTGTCGCCCGATGTGAACAACAACCCAAAAAGCCAGTTTGGAACTTAGGCCATATCCACCCTATTCAAATAATTTGAGCAATTTCGAATAGGTTTTCGTTCAAATTTGTGTAAAGCGAAATGAAAAATTGATTTAGATGGCTTAATGTGTTGAATAAGTGAATACTCACGGCCCAATCCTTTTCAGTTGAGGCTTTGTTTACCCCATTTTAATGTCCACATCACAGCCAGCATCAGGTTGACACATGACAGGTTTACAGTATGACACAGGAAGGATTCCTTCCTCAATGGTACGACAGAAAGATATAGGTAATCATCAGGAACCGTTGACAATTTTGAGCACAAACCTTGAGCCCTATCGAGGAGCACTGTTGAGTCAGCAGAAAGGAAAATTCTTCTGTAAAACCCCAACTGCAATATCATGTCATCACGTATTATGTTACATAAAATCATGAGCTGAGGAAGGTAATCGGCTAACAGGTTGTTGAAGATGTAGGATTGAGAGGTGATGTATAAGTTAAAATTTAACTTCGATTTAATCGATCTTATGCAAGAGAGGTAGGGTTGAAATATCGAAAGAACCATCGATAACCAGTTCTATCGATATATCAATGGATATGTAGATAGAAGGTACTATTTGTTACAAATACTGAACAAATAATTTGTACTATAGTAGTAATTCCTACTATTTTCCAACCACTTATCCAGGACAGTTGACGGACAAGAACGCATGCGCACTAGGGTGTTATTACAACCTACCGACATATCGAGGGGATTTATCGATACTCGATGTAGGTACCTACCTACATAGCTTTACAAATTTTGTAAAACTAGTAAAAAAATAAAATTATCGTAAAACCACTGGAAAAATAACCGCTTCAAATTCACAAACAACGAAAAGTGCGGTTGGCCTGTGGCTGATGTAGATGTACAATATCATACTGTTATTCTGCGCTGCCAACTCCTCACATCTCACTCCTACACTCAAGAAAAAAAGTTAGGTACCTACTATTCCTATAAGGAGGGAATATGGCTCTCAATTAAAATCGTGGAGGGAAATGAATCAAGTATGGAGGGAAAAAAGAGGGAAATTGGCTCAGACATGAGGGAAATTGATTGAGGCCGTGTGGTAACACTGGGTATCAGTGCGTAATTTCACCGAAATTAATAATGTAAACCCAATAAATTTAGGTAATGTTTCATTCACCCTCACGTTGTATTCAAATGTGTTTCTCACCGACTCCGCGCCATGTATGGGATGTGTTGTACCTACACGATTTCCTGAACAAAGCAGAAGTCAATGTAAGTAGGTTCTTATGAAAAGGAAAGAACTCATTTGCAGGTTATAATACCTGTCATAATATGACAATTTAATATAAAATTTAATTTTATGACATGATAATATTATTATGTCATAAAATTAAATTTTGATATTTTATTATATTTTAATACAACATCATAATTTGAAGCGAAATATACCGGCAGCTTAGAGCCGAACCTGATACTCATCCTCGATGTTTTCTTTCTAGGATGGGAACACCTTAGCAACCGACTAGCTTACATGCAAATTTTGTTGGCTGTCGTGATATTCACTCAAACAGCCGCAATACTTTACATTTATTCGTACATATGGCATTTCGAAAAGATGATAACGGAGAGTTTTCCCACCGGAGAGACGTACAGGACGAAAAGGGACGCAGCCGATTTGGACAACGCACTTTCCAAGGCTGGGGTGGAATTTTTCAACCCAAGCCTCCGAAGTGAGCTGGAAGAAGAAGACATGCGCAGGAATTCGTCGGAGAATTGGGTCTGGCTGACGTCGTATTCCAGGATACCGGTAGGAACGCGGTGGTATAAAAACCGTAATATTAATTTATGGTGTGAGCTAGTTCTGAGACTATAGGGAAGTGGAGTAGATTAAATAAACATTGAAAACCTAAGAATTCTGGTGAAATATTATTATTATCATTTTTTAACATTATTTAGGGTAAGATAATATTCTAATATAAAAATGGAATTAGGGAGACGGAGGACTCCGCTGCTGGTTGTACCGCCTGTCGGAACTGGGCCCGATACAGATGTTGTTTGTACGGTACAAATTGTACCTACTTGTTTGTAGGTCGAATTGTACCTACTATAATATAGTATTCATTATTCATCATATTATGATGATTTTCTTTACCTATTTCTTTTGTGGTTGACGGAGTTCCAAAGGGACACACTCCATGTTCACGCCGCACAGTGGCCAATTTACCCGATTTAGGCGGACAAAAGTAAATCTTCCAAATCTGGATTTTAGTTATGGTATCCTGTTCAAAAAAAAGGTAAAAGAGTGACCATAGATCAGGCAAGACCCACAGTTTCATCTTAGTGAGTGGAGCTTCGTGTGAATGAGGGGCGAGTGTTTCGAGGGATTTTGACGAAAAAATTCTGCAAAGTTTACACGGGTGTATTATTCTTTGATATATCGGTTAATTTTGCGAAAATTAGTTCTGCGTCAATAAAAAAATTATTTTTGAAAAATTGAAAAAGAAAAACAAAATTTTTTCTGTACCAACAATGTTTGGACAGATGGGAGATCTCGAAAAGTGGATTATGCGTCCAGAATTACCTACGACACCTTATTTGACCTCCAGTGATCCTCCAAAAATTCCATTTGTAGCCCCATGAAAGCCCCATAGTGAAATCGAATCGTTTTGGGACCACAGAAAATAGATTCTACGCCCAAAAATATTTTGAAAACCGATAGGCTTCAAAAACCCCTCCCGTCACCCCTTTTTGACCCCACAAAGCCACACGGGTTTTGAGCGATCGGGATGAAAACCTTGCGGGCACAACTAGATGGTAAACCAAGTATTTTGTCTAAATTTCAGATTGAAAAAAAAAAAAATCCTGCCCAAAACGGCTCAGATGGCGAACGGACATTTTGTTTTTGGAATCTACGTGTCTTGGAACGGATAACGTCATATTTTGAGACCGATCAGAATTTTCTAACACCGTCACGATTACGTAGGTGTATTATTCCAAGAATAATAAACCAAAATCAACCCTCAAAGAAATTGCCTACATCTCAACCATGGCTTTTCAAATGTTTGGTTGGAATTTTCCCAAGTCAGGTACCTTTCAATGAATAGGCCTACAATGGTCATTCTACGAAATTTTAGGATCATCGCTGTGAAGCGCTATCGAATTGTTTAAGCTCAAATTTTAGCCAAAATGCGCACTTCCGTAACTTTGGAATAGCCGCAATAAAAAGCGCCACAAAACTCCGGAATGATTTTGCCTCTACAGTGTCCAGAATTCTTCTTCTTTCGAATCCCGTCAAGCGTTTTTTGCGATAAGCCTTTTTTAATTTTTTCAATTTTAAATGTTGAATTTCCCACTATCTCGAATATGAAATATACCAAGTATCTTGAAGAAAGCGTTTGATTCTTTCGTTGAGTTTGAAAGGAAAAACGTCATTTCATAGATCAAATTTTAATTTTTAAAATCACGCTCTGCCCTGACCTTCTATGGAATGTTCCCCTAACATTTGGTGATTTTTACAAAATAAAGTCCACTCGGAAGCTAGTAGCTACCAGGTGTGAGACAAAACACACCTGGTAGACAACCAAAACACCGGCCGGAAGACGATGTTCACAAAATTCTATTCATTGAAACTTCGGACGCCGAGTTGGACCAGCTCTGGGTTTCTATCGAATTGACGTGTTTCTTTCATTGAAACTAACCAGTCACAGAAACTAACAAGTCAGACACGACACTGGTGACCCCGACGTGATCAAGAACACGGCACATGGCAGAACCACCAGCCCAACTTCCAGCAGCCACGATCGCGACCGTGGTCAACAGGGCAAAAGCCCCGGAGTTCACCGAGGAAGATCCAAACCTCTGGTTTCTACTACTACAAACTTTCTTCGCAACAGAGCGACTGACGTCCCAGCGATCAAAATTCAACGCCGCAGTTGCAGCACTACCAAGAAAGGCGTTCTACCAGATAGCACACCTCCTAAGGGAGCCTGGTGAACGACCCTAGGACGAGCTCCTTCGCCGGGTGTATGGAATCACGTCTGAACAGCGCATCTGGGCCCTCCTCGAAAACTCTCCTGACTCCGCCGAACGACCATCTCATGCGTTAAATGTTATCCGCTACCAGCTCTCTGATACAACGCCGGCAGAAATAGTGAAGACACTGTGGCTAAAACAACATCCGTGACTGTAACGCCTCGCTAGCCGGAAAACGGATCTTCACCACCATCGACTTAAAATCGGCCTACCACTGCATACCTATGCATCCGCCGGACATACCAAAAATAGCGGTGACCACACCCTTTGGAATGTTTGAGTACATTACCATGCCTTTCGGCCTACAGAACAGTGCCCAGACCTTCCAGAGGACAATCGATTCTGTCCTCCGACACCTACCCTACGCCTATGCGTTCATCGACGAAATCCTGATCGCCTCCGAGAATCCCCGTCAGCACCTATCACACGTGAAAAGTGTCCTCTCTGCACTCAACGACCACGGACTCCTGTTAAATCCCGACAAGTGCACCTGGGGGAGGAAAGAAGTCGAATTTTTGGGCCATAACATCTCACGAGATGGAATCAAACCATTTCTTCTCAAATCAAAAATTTCTTCAAAAGTAAAATTTCGTAGATTCCACCACCTAAGGATATACAGGGACTCCGCAGGTTCTTAGGAATGATAAACGTTTACAGGAGGTTTATTCCGGACGGAGCAAAACTCCGAGCGCCTCTAAATACCTACCTCGTAGGAGCCAGGAAAAACGACAAGCGACCGGTGAACTGGAACTAAAAGTCGACAGACGCCTTCAACGCATTGAAGCGGGCTCTGGTGGACGCTACATTACTACATCATCCAGACTACAAGCACAACTTGTACTATCCACGGACACATCAAACCATTCGATATCGGGGGTATTACAGCAGCAGATCAACGGACACTTACAACCCCTTGAATTTTACTCGAAAGGAAGGACGGAGGCCCAACAGAAGTACTCAACATACGACAGGGAATTGCTCGCTATATATAGCGAGCTATATCCGAGTCGGTGAGGTCATAACTTTGATGGATTTACATCTAGAGGAGTATCAAATGGTTCAAACGTTCTGTTGAACTGAGCTCTTCATTGTCATTGCAGAAACAGCTTCGGTAAGATTTGGTAAGCTATGAGATCTGGTGTGATTAGTTACATCCCATGCCTACAGGGTAGCGAAAATAATTTTGTGCATTTCTACTTATTGATGTAAAATTGAATACCTTTTGGAATCAGAGCATGCATTAATGTAACGAGGTTGATCGTTCAGTACTATAGGAAATAGTTCTATAGAATTCGTTGGAAATGGAATTAAAAACCACCAAATTATTGGGAAAACGGGTTGAATGGTAGTTTTTTACGGAAAACAATGTGAAGGAGTGATTTACGGACGATCATACAGGGTCAGCGAGAAATGTCATATTGAAAACGTGCCTCCTAGACTTTTGTCCACCTGAATCGCGAAAATTGGCCACTGTGCGTCGCCATTTGTTTTGGTGAAACAGAAAGGGAGTACTTACCTCTACGGGTTCATGCTCAAAGCGTCGAGGTAGCATCCTGGATTCAATTCACTTGAGGCATGAAACCTGGTCAGCGTGCTTTGCTAAAGTCGTCCAGGTCCTCCAGAGCAGAGGTGGTGACGCAGGGTATCATGATCCGGGTTGAAACGTCGAGATTTGCCATTGACCTCTCGGACTCGGCCGATTAGAAGGAGTCGGTATACCCAGTCGGTTGGTAAAATTAAGTCAATCGACTCCACCGCCACTCCAAGGTTTACCTCAGGCATTGCAAAAGACTTCTTCTTTGGGTGCCATAATTAGGCGTTGGCGACATCTCGCTACTAACTTCTGTTGAGAGTGTCGACCAGTTATCACAGAAGTTAAAGGGACCTACTAAGGGTTGCCATGTCGATTTTTGCAAATAAAGGAAGTCCAATTCAAATAAAAGGACACCAGATTACCATATGAGGGCAAAAAAGAACGCTTTTAATCAAGCGTCTGACTCCTGAGGCCATGCAAAACAAAAGTACTTAGCACCAAGAGTTCACCAAAAATAGTTTTGGACGATTTCTTTGCATCAGGAATTTAGTGCTGCACAAGAAATAATGCTGTCAATAATTTTTTTTTTTTTTTTGAAAGGACGCTTAGTCAAAAAAAGAAAAGGACATAAAAGGATCCTCCGAAAAAAAGGACTTATCCTCTTTAAAAAAAAGGATGTATGGCAACCCTAACCTACTGTTACCGCTGGCTCCGAACGGCAAATGTGAAAGGTTTTCCAGGGCAAGATACTCTCGGTGGTTTGTCGTTGCCTTCTGAGAGGTATAAGGTATAATATCAGTATATTATCGGACAGCCAAAGGTTGCTGGTTCGATACTAACAGCCGCTCGACATCTTCCTTATTAAGGAAGATGTCGAGCGGCTGTTAGTACGAACCAGCATCCTTTGGCTGTCCGACGCTCAAACCACTGAGCCACTTATAACCACCAAAGACTTACCTTACCTACTAACATAAATTAAGTAGACCCAGGGAGTGGGGAAACGGGAGAGGGTCACCCTGGAACGCAAACATGTAGAAGCGCCAGTGCTAGGGGAAAAACGTGTAAAAGCGCCACCCTCGTTTTCAGCCTCCCCTAACTAGTAGTTGTAGAAGCGCCACCTCCAGTCAGAATTCCCTACAACTGTCATTTGTAAAACCGCCACCTCCAGTACCTAAAAGCTTCTACATCATTTGGCGGCAAAAGGCTAGACAATAGAAAAGTTTCAGGAATCTGCCAACCTCGTTATGCTCGTTATAGTCAGGAGCAAGGCCCAAAGATTGCACTTTCCGAAATAATGCCTGGCCAAAATGGAAAAAACAACACGAAACGACGGCATACGGGAAAATGCGTTGGAACCCCTGGTGCGCTGCCAGTTCAAAATCAAACAGACACTGAGAGGGGAGCAGTAAAAGTCCATGATGAGCACATAATTCTACCAGAAATGTCCATAGTGCAGCGTAGCAGTCATTTGCAGATTTGAACGGTAGGAAGCTGAATGCTAGTGGGGACATAACACTTGTTCGCGACAGCATGTATGGTGTACAGCTGGCTTAAGTGCAATGAAAGACCCCTGAGGAGGGACCTGGCGCTTCTACAACTCCCGAGAGAGGACGTGGCGCTTTTGCATGATCATTAAAAACAGGAAAAAAGGCATTGGCGCTTATCCACGGTAGCCCCCTGGAACTGCCGTACCAGGAAGAGGCGACCTTAGCGTGTTCCCGCCAATTCCTAAGAGCAATGTGGCGCCCGATCTTATGAACAAAGACGTTTTACCGACACCGAAGCGGTCTGCTGCACTTGATCTCTGCGTTATTGCACACCACCAGCATAGGGGTCTGTCTCCCTGATTCACTTATCTCTTTTATCGTTTAGCGATCCTTATAGTTCAAGACTCATTTTCATTGGGTTGATTTACAGCTTATGGCCATTCAAGGGTTCTGCCAGGCGTCGAAGGAGTACTGTCCCGAAGGCAAGGAAGGTCCTCAAGGGCCAAGAGGAATCCAAGGGGACAAAGGTGACAAAGGGAATCCCGGTGACAAGGGCGAACGAGGATCGAAAGGAGACCCAGGGCCCAGAGGCCCAGTTGGCCCACCTGGAGATACAGGACCTCGAGGTCCCAGAGGCGACCCTGGACCTATCGGTAAGAGCAGTGTTAAAATCCCCAGCGTCATTCAATGTATCTAGTTCTCTTTTACAAGTTCTGGCTTCTTGTCAAACCAAAGTTCAAATTCTTTCTGTGGTACAAATCTGCAGGCGGCCCTGGATTAGACGGAAGAGACGGCATTCCCGGGGAACCTGGATTGGACGGAATCGACGGTAGAAACGGAGCTGACGGTATCCCAGGAGACCCGGGAATGCCCGGTAAAGACGGAATACCTGGAACTCCTGGCACAAACGGAACAGATGGTCATTCACTAGTAATTGGATTCATTTACTTTATTTTATTACCCGCTAAAATTTGCTGCAACAGTTTCGTCACCCCTTGAACTAGGATGCTGCACATTAACTTTTACGCACTTCTATCACTGTTGTCTGAGTGTGTGAGGGTGTGTGTGTGTGTGTATGGGAATTAGGGAGACAGAAAAGAACGACCATTGTTCAACATTGCTTATTAATTTGCTACATCATTGTTGAATACGTGTTGAGCAAAGCGTTAAACAACATATATCAACGACGTTGATTCAATGTGGAAAAGAGTCAGTTTTCTTTCATGGTAACCTTATTTCGAAAAAGTCATTCCATGAGTAAAGTTCTTTCCTGATGAAATTAGCTTTCATGTTTGGAGGTTTTTCGTCGTTGAGTTCATGTCACGTAATATGTGACTGATATTACTCAGGCGGTATTCAGTGGTTGTATGTATATGGCGACTGCCCTTGATACAAGACTCCGCTCGTAAAACTGCAGCCTACGATGAGGAGCAGGACTCCACCAAAACTGAGTTTTGTCTTGGTCCAAAGCTAGCGAAATCCATACTCTAAATTTGGTTATTACTGAGTACACCATTTGGACCACCAGCAGAGGAGTCGTCTGTCTCCCTAATTCGCATTATTGGATTGGACCTCTGCACCTTGCAATCACCAACCTGGTCACAACAGTCATCTCAAATCAGCATTTCTGAACTACAGAATAAGATATAGCCTATTTCCTATGTTATGGATTTTGAAGCCTTTTTAATTTGCTTGCAATAGGAATTCCTGGCCATATGGGACCTCCAGGACCTGTTGGACCAATGGGACTAAAAGGTGAGTTGACTGTTCAAGTGCAAAACAACAGGATCATTTCGTATTGTTCAAGCAATGAAAAATTATCTATTTATTACTACGTTACGATAATTTCATTGTTTACGGTATAATATTGGCTGAACAATTTATTCGTGTATATGATGTATAAATTACTGGTTCTAAATGTTCTTTTATCTCGTTGAATTGATAGGTTTGGCAGGGCCAAGGGGAAGAACTGGTAAACCTGGAACGAATGGAATACCTGGAACTCCTGGAATCCAAGCGTACGCCGTTACTGTCAATGGCTCCACGTCCAGCGAACTTCTGATTGCACCGGCGATCGTGGGTGTGTACGCCGATATTCAAATTGTTGGGTATTAAATGTTAGGTACCTAGTAGCTCCAACCAACCAGTCGATCATTTAACAATTCATGATTGTGTTTTTAATCGATTTTGTTCTATAATTTAAAGGAGCTGAAAGTTTGTTTCATTCCGGACCCATCGTTTTAAGGGAAGGGGAAAATGTAAGGATGAGATGTGGGGCTGTGGGGAATCCTAAGCCTGTCGTACAGTGGCGAATGATTGAGAAACCTGTAATTGGGTTGGGCAAATGGCGAGGTGAGTTTCAGCTACCAATTTTAACAACTTTGATTTCATTATGAGAATAAGGCATTTCGTGGCCTGCTGATTGTGCACTTGACGATGTTTTGTGCAGAGACAGCGGTGCAAGGCTACAGCTTCAATATCACAAGGGTAACCAGAGATCACATGGGCACATATATGTGTATAGCGTCAAATGGAATACCACCTTCAGCTAATCAGTCGTTCGTGCTAGATGTTCATTGTAAGTTTATATTTTTTACAGACTGATTGAAATTAACTTGGAGGACCTATGGGCGGAATTCAGGGATCCCGTTTCAAGATAGGATCAGATGAGGTTTGGGATGTGATGTCAAGCTGTGGTTTTAGATTTTGATTTTGATTAATACCGGAGAGGGTATGAAAGTTCCTGAAGGGCGTCCCACTTCCTGCACCTGGCGGGTCTGTACACCCATCGTACTGCCTCTCGGAGTTACTACGGTAGAAGTTCTATGCCCTTGAAGAGGTTCAATAGTCCTCCTACCATGTCCTGTTGCGCCAGTATCTCTTCCCGGTCCACTGATCCCAGAGCAAGGTACCTTCTGCACTCCAGGGTCTCTCACTCAAAGATGAGGTGATCCAAAACTGTGGTTGGTTGTTATGGTAGGGAAATTATCGTTATAAAATGGGGAAAACTCCTTTACTTATATTCAATTTTTGGGTGAGTTTATTTCCAAGATTGAGCCACGAGGTTGTAATAACCTACTATTTGCATCCATGGCAAAGATTCCTTGCATGATTAGGTTTGGTCTTCATAAAATGAATGCCATTCATCATTCATTCATCATCAGATAATACCATCAGCCAGATTTCATAAAATGAATGCCATTCATCATTCATAAAATCATAAAATGAATGCCATAAATTTCATAATGCCCCAGATTTCATAAAACTAATGCCATTCATCATTCATAAAATCATAAATGAATGCCATAAAATGAATGCCATTCATCAGATAATACCATCAGCCAGATTTACACATCACAAAACACAAACGGATAAATTTTGTGGCCGATCAAAATTTTCTATACCCGTCACGAAAACATAAGTTGATTATTCAGAGAATTATGAAAAGCCTTCTATTACATATTTTTCGATACCCTATCTGAAGATTTCGTTGTGGAACATTTCGGGAGACTCCAGGAGGTTAGGCCCAGGACTCTTCTAACCTCTTTTGAACACCACAGAAATGAGCACAATCCTTCCTGAGTTGGTTTAAGTCAGGTTTGTGGTGTCTTGAGTGAGGAATAAATTATTTATAAAGTATAATATACTTTATGAATAACACAATATATTATATTATAATATATTGTGTTATGCGCAAGACTAACGAGATAGGGAAGTAATGCATTTTTATATAAGGATGCATAAACCCACGAATGGAAATCCTTATATATTTGAATTCATGTAAGGACTGACTGGGGATCCTTACGTATTGGTTCTAATGGAAGTTGAATAATATTCATATTATGCATTTTGATAAGGATGCGTAAACTCAGGATTGGGGATCCTTATATGTTGGTGCTGAGGGCAATTGACTGAAAAAAAAGACAGATTCCTGCGGGATGACCTATCATGATTCATGTTTCATAATAATTGGTTGGTTCTTGATTTCAATTCACCCTGTCTCTAGTCCCACCGACGATCAGAGTCAAAAGCGAGTAC
Source organism: Pilophorus perplexus (assembly GCA_955831195.1). NCBI lineage: Eukaryota > Metazoa > Arthropoda > Insecta > Hemiptera > Miridae > Pilophorus > Pilophorus perplexus. The sequence goes on along the minus strand of OY037007.1, from coordinate 11,065,794 downwards.
GTGGTTTATAGAAACAATTCTGACGTGTCGTTGACCTGCGAGGTGGAAGCCTACCCTGAAGCTGTGAAATACTGGGAAAAAGAAGACGGGAGATTGGTCGAACCCTCGGAAAAATTCTCTATCAACACTGTGGAAATAGACAAGTATCGGGTGAGTGTAGAATGAATGGCGTTGTAAACATTTAGATAAGGATCGGTTTCAAAAGAGGTTTGTGAAGACCAAGGATGTAAAGGTGGTAAATACCCGGTCGGTAGGGTACTTAAAAAATCGGTATATATCCATACCTCGATTAAATCATCTTCCCATAAATACTCAACATCCCAAACTTTTTATTAAAAATGTTAATTTTTATTGTTCTTTTTTTTTAGATTTCAATTTTTGTGATTTTTAATTTTTGTAATTTTAATGTTTTTTAAATTTATTTTTAATTTATTATTTATTATAATTTTCACCTAATACTCACAATATGAATGCATTTTATAATGAAAAATATTATTGAATGGTTTAGGTAATAACTTGAACATTCCCCGAAAATTGCTATTTGGACAATAAAGCGATTTGTTTTTCAAGAATTTTATCGAATTAGAGAAGATAATAAATATAATCAGAAAAGAAGTTTCTGTTTAGCGTTGTTCAAACTCAGTAACGCCCAGCGGAAGTTTTCACGGTTATGTGCTGTAGTTGCTGGGAAACTCCCCTTTTCATGTATTTTTCTTTAGTAGGTACCTACATGTACATATTTCATGTGATACTATTTCGGTGTGGTTAAAATTCAATAAAATACCCAAATCAGGTAGGTACTTGGGTATCCGAAAACTCAGAAAACTAATTTCCCTGGTATTTTACTTCTCTGGTTAGGACTAGTAAAGTCTAATCGGAATAAGAACCATTCCCCGCAGTTTTTATGGCCTATCTGTTTATTGAATCCATTTTGAATCGTATTCATTGAATTGTGTTTTTCGCTGAGATGAAAAGAAATTCGCCTAAACGGTTGGAGTTTTTTAGTCATAATCATCTAAAACATGTTTTGTAATTCCGATTCACAGACGAAAATGCTGCTCAACATATCCAACGTGAACATAAATGAAGCCGGTACATATCATTGTATAGCGAAGAATGAGCACGACACTACGAAAGGCATTATCACAGTCATTGGTAAACTTTGAAGAAATTAATTTTGGTGGAACAAGAGGATTCAATGATGTTTTAGTTCAGTGATGTTAATGTTTTTTTTCCCCAGAGTACCGGCAAGGGTTGTATCAAACGATCAAAGAAAAGGTCTTCGGGAAGGACATGCCAGAGAGAGTCGACATCGATGACCTTTGTCCAGCTCAAATCCCATGCCAGGAGTGCCCGGATCCCAAAGAGTTCAAATGTAAAACAGGATTCTATTCGTACGAACTTCTGGGAGGTGAAAAACTCAAAGCAGTACCATTGGAGAGTAACCATACGTATCCAGGTCTTCCAAATAGAACGCTCGGTGAGTCGACGATTACGGTCAATATGTTAGAACCAATAAGTAATTCCTCAGATATCGTGACAGAGAAATCGAGTGACGCCCTCGTGGGAGCCTCTTGGCGAAGGAAGCCGTCGCGACGGGTCTGTCATGGTAGTGCTGGTTAGGGACATTTTCGACCCAAAAAAATAGGATATCAGGGCGTCAAGGGAAACGAAGCTGTTATCCCATTGCCAAAGACGGCCATTACGAGGGGAACATGGGATCATTAACACCAAAAAAGTGTTATAGATGGAAAAGTCACCCAAATATAGATATTTCGGTGGCCACCCAGTATGTACAGGGTGGCCAAAATAGATATTTTGAGTTGTTTTGAAATAGGTAGTCTATTTTGAAGATATTGGGATAGAATCTATACCACTAATTCAGAATGTGTCTATGTGGCAATCTATTTATGTCACAAGTTTTCTCCTCTGGAACAGAAGGTGATGGAAATATGACCAATGGAAATGACCATAGACACATAGGTGCTGGCCGCGCTTGAGGTGGGTGAGATCTGTGAAGGTCTCCCAAATCGGGCGAGACATTTTCCAACAATCAGCATTTAGGTATTTTCACCCCCCCTCCCCCCCACCCCTCTTCTCTCTCTCTCTTAGCCTCTGTCCAAGAAAGTGGTCTGCTGAGCGAAGCGAAGCCCCCCTGTCAGAGTGCCAAATGCCAAGTCATGTAGAGAGTTTATTGTTACAGATTAGTCATGGTAAGTAATAATCTCCACCCTTCCTGATTGATGTATTCTTGAAGTTTTTCAAGGCTCCCTCAAACATATTGGCTAGGATCGGCATAAAACCTGACTTTCCGATAGCCCCCTCCCCCACCACCACATAGACACAAAAGAAGAAATCACGGATAACGCAGACACCTGTGTCTTCTTTTTGTGGGGAAAGCCAGGTTTTATGCCGATCCCAGCCGATGCGCTTGAGTGAATCTAGTGGAACTTCAGTAGCCAACGAATGCATCGCTCAGGAAGCGCATTTGATGGAGATCATTTTTCACACTTGACTAGACCAAGTTGTAGGGTAACTAAACCATACAGACTGGTTTAAATTTGAAATGTCTTCTAAAACAGTTTTAGAAGACATTTCGAATTTAAACCAGTTACTATTCTAGTCGGATAAATTATTAGTTTACCTGACTAATTGTTAATGTAGAATGTCAAGTTTACGCCGTGGGGAAGCCTGTGTACCTGAATGCGTCGGATGCTTCTCTGCTGTACGGCAGCTGGATGCGCGATCCTCTGCAGAGGACTGAACCAGAAAAATATTGGAGAACTGGAGAAGACAACAAGTCATTGCTCATCGAGTACAGCAATAAGACCGCTTACCGGAACAACACCCCAAGTAGATACTACACGCTGGAATACCCATTTTCCGTAAGTCATAGACTGTAAAGGGGGTAGAAAAGGCCAGGACAGCGTCCTCTTATGCAAATACAAGCAAGCAAGCATCAATGAGTTGGTATCACAGGCGACGAGCTCTAACGGAGAGGAATGGTTTTATTGTCCATCCTGAGGTCGCCCTAGTCGGTCACTTTCATTTTTTTTAAACTAGCTAACCGCCAAGAATCAGAATTGCAATCCCTGGAGTCGTTGCTGCTCCGCCGCAGCTGGCAAAGCAGACCAACTAACTTAGGGTGCAGGTCTGTTCCAAAAGGTAACAGGTTCCAGTCGATGAAACGTCCAAAATATGTTAAGAGTAATAGAGAGATAAGAATGCTTTGCTTCTTCATTTAGGGTAGGTGTCGCTATGTGCATTGATTGCATCTTCTTCGAGTGCCATACCCGCTAGCAGGCGTAGGCAACCTCTCTCTGCTAACTTGTTTTGAGCGTGTTGAACAGTTATCACAGAAGTAGTAGGGACCTACTGTTTAACGCCGGTTCCGAACGACAAATGTGAGAGGCTTTCCTGGGCAAGATACTCTCTGTGGTTTGCCATTTCCTTCCGAGAGGTGATTATCAGTATAAGGAAGATGTTTAGCGGCTGCTGGTATCGAACCAGCAACCTTTGACTCAGCAGTCCAACGCTCAAACCACAGAGCCACTGAAAACCACAATTTCCAATCCAATGTCCAATCAATTTCTTGATGATAAGCTCCACAAAATTTGTGGGGTCATATTTAATATGACCCCCTATCCTTGGTTGAAAGCTATCTATCACTTCAGTAGAACACGGACTAACGGAATTATGCTTCAAATTTTGCCTGTTGGTACCGGTTTCTCACATAGCTCCGACCTTGGCCCAACGTTGTCTGGAGTTTTCATCAATGGTCTCCCGACGTGCCTTCAAATTCTCTACAGAACTCATATTTTGTTGTTGATGACACTTCATTGCTTATGAAAAGTGTGGGGAATTTACCCCACTTTTTTTTCCATCGCCAGCCCGCCAGAGTTAGTACCAGCAGGAGGAGCAGGTCGCGCTACAGTCGTGGCAGGGCTGTAAAAAACCCTCTTCTCCAGCCAGTAAGTCAGCCCTGCCGTTGGAAGATGGTCTTAATTAGCGGTATGAAATTGCCATTCACTGTGTATCATTAGAAATATATTATGTTTAATCGCAGAAATTATTCAGGGATCTATCCCACTGGGATCTAGCCTCCCTTGGCGACACCTCGCATAGTGAAGCTGAATCAGCAGGATAGATCCCGACGCATGGGTCCGCTCCCCAGGCCTCTATAAGGGATGTTGGATACTTTTAAAGTATCGATTCAGTATCGTATCGATACATCTAGACAGTATCAAAAAGTATCGATACAATACTTTCAAAAAAGTATCGGTATCGAAGTATCGATTCTTTTCAAAAACGCCTGCAAATTTTTACTCAAGGGTTTATTATTCTTGGATATGGGTTACATGTGCAAAAATTAATTCTGTCTCAATGAAAAAATTTTTGAAAAAAAATTTTTTTTTTCTTACCTACTCAGAAAATAATTGACCTCCTTCAAGTGAGATCCTTCAAAAATACCTTTTGTAGCCCCATGAAAGCTCTTTCCATACCCACAGTGAAATTGGATCCTTCTGGGACCCCCAAAAATATAATCTACATCCAAAAATACTTCGAAAACGACACCCAACTCGATCCCATAGCCAAACGCCTTTAAAAAACCTTCCATTGCCCCATTTTAGCCCCATAGCGCCCCACGGGTTTGGACGATCGAACTGAAAACCTTGCTCCAAGCTTCGGGGGGAACAGGTAGCGAAAAGGGGGAACATTCGGCCGTTTGGTGTAGTTGTGAACAAACGTCTAGTGTGATGAGTGAGTTGGGTTGGTTGGTTGGGCCAACATTTTGGTGGTCCGCCCAAGATCGAGGACGGCTGATTCTCCTGATATGAGAGCTGGTGGCCGAGGGATGACCCCGCCGGACCAGAGGCCGTGGACTCCCCCCCCCCCCCCCCCCGATGTACTGGAGGAGAGGAGCCGCTCCAAGCGTTAAGGTAGCATTAAGGGGAGAAAACCCCTCTCCATTAAGGCCCCTCCAGTGGGAGGCCCGAAGGGACTAGCCCCTCTACCGCTTTACATGCCCCTAACACCCCGGCGTTACCCAAGGTATCAGCCTGAACATTACAGGGGTGGACATGAGGGAGCCGAGTCAGCCAGTGCCGTAGCAACACTAACGTCAACCTACGGCACCCGGGAACGGTACCCAGTGTGAGACTGGGTCAGCTGGCCAGGCCACCTTTGTCGACAATTCGTCTAAGGAAGCAGCAGTTCCTGGTATAACTGCGAGCCCAGGGAGAATCAATACCGGCCACAACATATAGTGTAGGGTATTGTCTTCCCCTCGGTTCTCTTCCAAAGACTCTGCATACCCACAGTATCCTGACATTTCAGGTTCCTAATCCTGTAGTATGTGAGTCTTCCATTTCCAGGACTGCAGATCATGGCAATTCGTTTTATGCCCTGGAAAGAAATGTTCTCATACTCCCATTCTCTTCCTCTAAAGATACCGTCCAAGATACGTTCAATCGTGGATTCATGCCACAGGCCTTCCGTCAAACACACAACACATCAAATAGTGAATCTAAATACAAATTTAGAAACACAAACACTTGTGGGTACATACCTATTTATAGGTGGTTATAACCCGCTGCATGGCGTATCCCACAAAAAGCACAACGCGTTCTTCTCTGAGAGACTGCAGCCGCTTCCCTGATGGCCGTGACCGAATCACGGCGAACAGACTGCAAATGGCAGACCATCATGAGGTTGAGATTGAGAGGCGTGTGTGGTTTTGACAACAACGATCTCGCTGACGTAAAATTTCGTTGCGTCTCTCTTGACCCATTGTGTCCATCTCTATTCTGCAACTTGTCCTACACCTCATTGAGGAGTCCCTCTAATAGGCTGACAAAGAAAATAGATCGCGTTCAGCTCCTCGACAAACACGTAGAAACCAAATGTGACCAAAGACACCTCAATACAACTTACATTGTTGAAAACTTGGATCGTGATTTACCACAATTTGACTCTTGTCGATTACCTGGTATTTGCATAACGCTGTCCACTTGATGAACAGTCCAAACACAATCAGCGTATTTTCAAGCATGGTATTGAATGAATTGAATTTCCAGGGGAACGCGCACACGGTTTACAACGGATCGTTTTTCTACAATCAAGCGCAAAAACCTCAAATCGTCAAGTATGAACTGAGCACCATGAGAAGCCAACTGCTTTTGGTGCCCAACGCAGTGATCAACGAGTCTAATTATCTCTACCAAACTGAGCATAATTACATGGACTTTTCTGCCGACGACAACGGATTATGGGTGATTTACGGCCTCCCGGGATCAAACAACACGGCCGTCATGAAAATCGACTCCTACAGCTTGGAAATCCAGTACGCGCTCAACATAAGCGTGAAACACAACAAAGCCGGAGAAATGTTCATTGTGTGCGGAGTTCTGTACGTCGTCGAGAGCGCAAGTGATCGGCGGACTAACATCAGGTTAGTTTGACTTGCCAAATGAGGAACAGGAATCTTGTAATAATAGTTATAGTTAGGTACTATATACGCAAGATTTTTATATGGACCCCTCAATCTGTGCATGATTGTCAGCGGCAGACAAATTTTGTAAGTCTCACGTGACGTACTTATGATTTCAGGTTTGCTTTTGACTTGTACAAGTTGGAACCGCTCTTAGATGTTAGCATGGAATTTACAAATCCATTCAGAAAAACAACTATGCTTGCCTACAACCACAGAAACAAGGTGAGAAATCACTTGGGGACAAAATTGTTAATACCTCTTGTACAGTTAGGAATGGACGTGTTCTGGCCTTCATAGTAGGTGGGGGGGGGGGGGGGGGGGATTTACCCCATAGTCCAGTCAGTATAGTATGTAATTTAGCGATACAAAGCGTGGTGTACAATTTTTCTCATTTCTCTCTTCCATATGTTTTTTGGGGTGCTGAACACGAATCCGAAGCTTCCCAATAAAATGTCTGGGACGCTCACCGTCAAAATCGCAAATAACCTCGAAATTTCGGCACGTTTTTGGTTTTTCACGGATAACTTTGAAAGAGTAAGTATAGGTGAAAATATTCTTCATATTAAAATAAAGAGGACACAATTCTGCGTCGAATGAGTTACCTCAGTCAAAATTGACCCATCCGTAAGAGCGCGACGGGCCATGAAAAAATGTAGATTTTTAGTTTTGAGTGTTTAGGAGCATTAAATGCTTATAAATTTTATAAATTTCTAAATTTTAAGTTTGTTCAGAAGTAACTTTATTTATGCTCTCTGAACACAGCATTAGATGCTCTACAACTTCCATTAAATGAGTTTTTAATCTGGTTCTCTTGGAGGGTCCATGGCTGGCTGATTCAACTCCTGGAGAGCCTCCACAAAAGGCACTTTATATGGATGCATGGAAAAATTTGCCAATAGCCACATGGGAAAATAAAAAAATCCCCTGCATACAGTGCAGGAGACACCTTTCCTAAGCCGGGAGAATGGCGTAGACCGTAGAAAATAGTTCGAGTTCTACCACTGCCTAGTGAGAATGAAGTTACACAATAATTGTGTAACTAATTATTATTGGGGTGTTTCCGAACATTTATTCATTTTTAAATTTACGTTTGACCAAAAGTAACATTATTTGTGCTCTCTAAACTCAGAATTAGATGCTCTACAACAGGGGCGGATAGGCAGGTCGGGCGATCGGGCGACGCCCGAAGGGCCGAAGGTCCTGAGGGGCCAGTCGAAGCTGGAAACCAAATTTGATCTTACCCGAAATATGAAATCAAGACCGAAGGCGATCTGGTTGGCTTTGTTCCTAACAGGGTGGATGTCAAGTGCAATCAATGCGTAATTTGCAAACAAGGTTTTAAATCCTCATGGTCTCGTTGTATGCAATTCTCTTTTTGATTCACACATTATTGGTAACCCTTTCTACCACCCAAGCTGAGTGTTAGAGTAGTTTTTCAAAATTGAAAATCATCAAAACAAATCTGAGGCTAACTCTTGAGTGACAACAATCTGGAGGATCTCATGTTGATGGCTTGCGAGCAGGAGCGTCTGGCCAGAGCACTGAGCCGAGTGGCTTCAGTCGTTTCTGGCCCTCCTCGCCATCGCCTACCGCTTGGTCACTTCTCCCTCATCAGCAAGCGTTTTGTCTGTGGACGTTATGTGATCACGTTTTGGTTAAATATTCTTGGAATAATACATTTTGGTAATTCCAACAGGGGTAAAAAATTATTAATACCTATTAAAAAGTTGTTAGCGAAGTCCAAAATGTTGATCGTCCTCAAAATTTGTCATTAGGTATATCTACGTTTTAGGATGAGCAGATTCCAAAACTGAAATGTCCACGACGGGCTACAGAAGGTGGTTTTTGAAGGGTTTCATCTATGGGAAGGAGTTAGGTGTCGTTTTCAAAGTATTTTTGGGGGTCCCAGAAACGTCAGATTTCGCCTTGGCGATCCATCAGACTTTTGAAGAATGCCAGAAAGTCGAATGAGAACTCATTATCCGAGTAATCAGTTTTCGGTCCTTCATCCGTCCAAACACTTAACATGACAATTTAAAAAACAAACTTTTTTAGTAATTAAATTTAAACAGCTGTAAAAGGTAAATTTACCATGGGACTGAGGTTGAGCCTAGAATTCGAAAGAAATGAACAAGCAGGGAACAAACATGAGTAGGGGAGGAGGGGAGATGGCGAGGAGGGCCAGAAACACCCAAAGCCACTCGGTTCAGTGCTCCAGCCAGATGCCAAGCTGGTAAGTTGGTAACAGAAGGAATGTGCAAAAATTCAATGCATCCTAGCTTCAGTCGCTTTATGTTTGTATAGACGGTACCAAACTAACTCACCAAGCGCCACTTTTATTTTTTCTAAATATAGGCGCTGTTATTTTTCACTTAAGTAAGTAAGTACAATGTACAATGTAATTATAAATAAGTATAAGTTCACCTATAGGTGAATACCTATAGGTATTAAAATTAATGAAGTGTATTCTCGTTCCTATTCATTTGCTTGTTTTTCCAAAATATGAAGAACCCCTCCTTTGATGGTCTTTGGATAGGTAACTGTTAAGGGGGGGCCTGTTGAGGGCCGGTCAAATTGAATCGCCCGGGCCGGTCGAAACCGCCTATCCGCCCCTGCTCTACAACTTACATTCAATGAGTTTTTACGTGGGAGTTAGGGGAGAGTGGGTACGCCCCGAACACTTAACTTTGGAGGTCTGCCTACAAGCCCGTAATGGTCATAAATTTATGCTTAATACGTGGTTCGCTTCTGATACTATCCAATTTCAATGATCCATCTCAATGAAGGAAGCTAAACGTTCTCAAATGTGATAATAATTGAAAAGTTGAAAAAAAGGCATTTGACCGGCGTGACCCCACCCCTGGGGTCACTCCGGTCAGGGGTATGGGTCACCCCGGACAGGAATAATTCAAGTATTTCTCCAATTCTGAAAATGGGGAAAATGTTTCAATCATTTTTTTCAAAAAGGCGGCCAATTTACCGCCCACGCGGGCCCTGGAAGGTTAATTAAATTTATTTTTTCATTTTTATAAATGTCTTGCAATGTGGGGTCACCCCGGACACTAAGTGAAGTCTTCACTGTGTTACAATAGACCGGGGCGACCCCATGTCGGATGTCCGGGCTGTCCCCAACAGCTTCATTTTTGATAAACATCTGGCATTTCCATAATTCCGATTCAACAAGGTTGCTGCTTCACATCATAATAGCGAATGCGTGCCTCCACTACTGGAAACGCTAAAAACGTGAAAAGAATTGATCAAAATGTCCTCACGCTTAGTTTCGAGGGAGCCAAAATAAGAAGGGAACACGACCGGAACTTTGAACACTTGTGAGTAAAGAAATAGCAGTGAGAAAGGTTCCAAATTCGGGAAATTAGTTCGCGAGCACGTCAAAAGAGGCCTCTGATAGTTTGAGCCTTTTCCGAATCTTTCTTCCTAGCAAAACCTCACTGTCCGGGGCGACCCTCTGTCCGGGGCGTACCCACTCTCCCCTACCATTTTGAGCAGCAGACATTCAAACTTGGTTATCTTGATTTTTCAAAAAGTTGGAAAAAATCATTTTTTACGGCCCATCGCGCCCTTACGGCTGGGTCAATTATGTCTTAGAGGCAGCTCATTCGACGCAGAATTGTGTGCTCATTAATTTACTATGAAGAATATTTTCACCTATACGCACTCTTTCAAAGTTATCCGAAAAAAAACATGCCGAAATGTAGAGGTTTTTTTGCGATTTTGACGGTGATCGTCCCAGACATTTTGTTGGGATGCTTTGGATTCGTGTTCAGCACTCAAAAATACATAAACCCGTTGATAAAAATTCTACACCACGCTGTGCATGTAGCTGTAGCTTGTCAAAAAAAAAGAAAAGAAAAATGATTTCACGTAGGTAGCACTTTTTGAATTTACTGATTCTGTGATTTATGAATCACAGGACAACCTTTTGCCCCATTGAAATCTTGGAAAAAAACAACAAACGTGACTTTTCAATTGATCTTTCATTTCAGGAAAACAATGTTGGCCAATTTCATCCTTGGGCTCCGAATGAAATAACCCGATTTTTAATAAATTGTATCTCAAACCTTCCAGGAACTTTTCACTTGGGACAGAGGAAACCAGTTGACCTATCCTATCCGATACCACGAGATGGGCTACAACTTGACAAAAGAAGACAGGGAGCCCGAAGCAAACTTTTTGGTGTCGGGCTACGAAGTCGACGACAAAGTTGATAATTGAAATAGATCACCTAAAATAGAACGATTTTTTTTATATTTTTTTATACCCTTTTTTGTTATGGTAACTGTAAATAAAGTTTAACCAATTCGCGCCAATTCACATTAACCCATTCGGTTGCTCTGGAAAACATTTTCTTCTTTTTTCGAGTCGAAGCCTTGGAAGAATTGACTCGGGTAACCCGCCGCCTTTAACATTAAATGTATCCAAATTCCTTCCTTCCGTTACATAGGAATAAGTTTGTGAATATAACCCACTTAGGATGAATTTGTCAGGTATCGGGAACGGGGCCAAAACAGAATTACGCCTTTTTCGCCAAGCTTTCGATTAATATATAATCTTCATCAGGGCCTGGTTTGGCAGAATGTTTTGTTTACGAAAGTAGTTCATTAGGTGAATGTTAGATGGCCTACCGATGCACTTGGGAGCTGAATCCTCCTCGTGGCGTCCCCCCTCTACAGGTGCACCTGTTCGCAAGTTTTGCCTGAAAGATTTGATGTGTCTTCGCTATCAACCTGCACTCGTTCAAAGGTGTCCAATTGCCTCGGAGTTGTTAGGTCTTCCATCTATCCCAGTCCTATCCCGAATTCCTGTTATTTAAGCTCCAGGTATGCGGCTCTAAGCTTTCCCGAACCTCGTCGATTTTGTAAGTTAAATTTACAGACCACTTCTCTTTGTCTATACCTCGTTTGCCCCTGTCGCCAAACCAGGGCCTATAACAGCAAAACAAGCTCGTCATAGAAGGAAACGTAAGGCTTGGACTTGTACGCTACAATCATTTTTAACAAAACTTACTCAAAGAGGTGGTTAGATTGGAAGAGATGGAAAGAGGAGGAAGGTAGTCCAGCGTTGGTGTGTCTAAAAAACAAATTGCTACCTTCACAAAGCAAAACTCAACAACTAAATAAACTTCCAACAAATCAACAAACTAACAAGAATACCAGACTAGGACTTACTCGATATGATATAAGAGTAGCATCAATTTAAATGGCTACTACTAATATATTTAGTGTGGCTAAAAAACATATAAAATTCACTCTGAAGCTAATGAAAAACAACAACGTAACAAACCATAATCTTCCACTTCCTTTTTCTCTCCTCTAAACCAACAATCATGACACTGAGTTTGGTTAGGGAGAGAGAACGACTCCTCTGCTGAATATATGAGAAATGAGAAATGAGAAATCTTGAGCAATGATAGCCCGCACGTAAAGGGTATCTCTCCCAAACTCAAGACCCCCATAAGTAGAGCTCCTAATGCAAAGGTGTTTGCATATACATATTCATCGGACAAACTAAGCAGTATAATTAGGGTGGCCAGATGTACTGCTTTTTGCAGTACAGTACAGCTATAAGGTACCTATGTGATACTGCTGTACACAGAAACCCTTGTGTACACCTGAAATGTACTGCTTTTTGAAACTAGTAGAGTTTTAGGCTCGCTACTACCTGCCAACTTACTTACGCACTTGGCAATATCTTCCAGAGAATGATGGTGCCCAGACGCCCGGATCCTAAATTAGATAGAACACCAACACCTCTTATCAATTAGGAGAAGAAGTTGGTTGGTGGAGCTACTACCTATACGGTTTTTATGATTTTCAAACGGGTTCTCTAGTTTTTAAATGCAGCCGAATGGTATTGATCTCTCGGTATGGATCTCCTTTATGAGATGTAGATTATATCATAATATGATACAAAAAGAGATACAGACTATCAACGTTGGAGGAATTTTCTCAAAATGGACATCCTGAATTGGGCCAGTATCCGCTTAAAATCAATGCTGATCCCAAAATTTAAGTAGGGCTCCGAGGCGAAACCATTAGACTTGAGTTGCGGGTAAAGATCACAATAACGACGATCATAAGACGAATTGAACATTCTACTTAAATCCTCGTAAACTAGCTTCGTTCTTAGAGTGTTCAGTATCTACTCGTGTTTTTCTTGGAGTTCCAGAGGTCTTGCCTGTCCCAAACGTCTCCAAATCCAACACCCCTCAAGACATGAGCAAGCTGAGCTGCCCAATTATATTTATGTAAACTGGATCTTCTCTCCATTGTCGCCACTGGCGACTCGCCAGCTCCCGCCAGCGACTCGCCAGCAACTGTTTATGACATATTAATGGGTATCTGTGGGGTTTCATTTTCAAAATTGTTTAGCCACTTTAGTGCTCGATCCACCACCATCGCGGTCAACTTCGTTCTTCCAGTTTCCACCCTCAGGAGGTAGGTACCCTGGCGTTCCTTTCGGAAGCAGCATGACACTTCGAACGAACCTCGTCCGCACCTTTTCCATTTCTTCCAGGTATCTTAGACCCCAGACCTCTGCCCAATTCAGGATGTCTGGAAGAAGAACCGTGATAGGCTGGTGGAGGGGGAAAAGGTTTGATATAAAGCAGTATGAAACTTGTAGGATGTGCAACTTGAGAGAAAACGAAACTGTGGTCCACGTGCTCTGCGTATGGCCAGAGCTTTCTTTTTACCGGCTCAAATTTTTGGGTTTTATGAGCGCGGAACATACCGTACGAATCCTATTGTCGGGCCAGAGCAAAGAGGAGACCAAAATGGTGGTACTCTTCTTACAGTCATACCTCAGACTGAGAGAGCTCAAAACAAGAATAATAATTGAGGCAGGTTTGCATGAGGCGGCCTGAAAACAAAAAAGACTTTCTGATTCTGAATTTTCTCAAAATGGGAAAAATTGGCAAAAAGCGAAGAGACACTGTCGTACTCCTCAGCAACTGAGACAGCACACTGTACAATCTGTGTATTCTACTGCTTGCATGACTTGGACCCCCCTTGGGTTCCAGTTCACCGGGTGAATTTCATAACGATGTAAAAGGGTCCCTTTAACATCGTTATGAAATTCATCTTGTTTGTGTATCATTGGAGAGAAATGTTGCCTGTGTGATGGTGCGCATAAGTAGGCACTTGGAAAGCGGACCTCTTCGGGTTCCAATATGTCCATTCAGATGAGTGATTACCATACAACTGGCAGTAAATGTTACTTAGAGGGCCAACCCTTCGCTTTTTTGCCATTTTTGGAAAATTCCTCTAACTTTGATCAGCGGTATCTCGAGTGACATTAAATCAAATTTTGATTTATGGAAAACGTTTGCGTATATAAAATTGTTGAAAATTGAATGCTCTACAACTCTGAACAATTCGGTCGAAAACCGCTTAGTTTGGAAGTGAATAGGTAGCAAAAAACCGAGATCAGTCCAAAATGTTTTGGAGATATAATATTAGAGAACTGTACCCTCAACCAAACCCACTATTGTGTTGTGTGCAGCTTGGTACTACTCCCACTAAAATTTAGTAGTATCTATTTAATTTAGTAGTATCTGGGTCATTCTCCCAAAACCTCCGAATTTCGCGTTTCAAATTCCACCATTTTAAAAGTAACTTTTTGAACCAATGGGGAGTTCGCATTGATTTTAGATTTGGAAATCTTCCCTACCATTCAATAATATCGCTAAAAAGTAACGTGCACAGACTCCAATACCAACGAAAAAAAATCATTGTAGGAGATATAACGAAAAAACGAAACGCACAGTTTGAATCGGCCGGCGTTTCCCACCAGTTTGAGGACATGACGTCACAGTTCCAGTGAATCTCTCACCATGAGCGCTAGTGTCGTCAGCTTATATGATGAATTTATAGCAATTATAACTTGATACGACGGAAAACATAATTAACTTTTAATTATAATACATGATACTTGAAGTTTAAAGCCTTATCAGAAGGATTTACGGCTAACTTGAATTTTATTAAGTGATGAGCAGTGGAATAGCAACACTGGGCGGAACAATCCCCTCACCTGTCAAGAACAAAACACTATCGACGACGCTCTTCAGCTGTATTGAGGACGTGACGTCACGCTCCCTCCATGGCCCCGGTTTTTCAAACGCCGTAATTTTCGTTAAATTATTTGAATTTTCTGGAAACGATTTCAGGCGGCTGACTACTGTTTTCCCTACATTCTCAGGGAGTACTTTCAGAAAAAAAAATAGAAAAAAAAACAATGCCAACTCACCATTTCTTGTGAATTCCTTCTTAGCACTTGCTACTGATGACACCAACCAAAAATCCTATCATAGAAGTTCACTATTCAAGAGATATAGCATGATCTCAAAATCACTATAGTTAGGGACTGATTACCTCAATATCATAACTGGTTGATAGGATCATCCTCCTTGGCTTTTCGACCTTGGTACGGTGGGGTAATTGAGGAGGTTTTGAGGGTGAATTAAAACAGGTTTCGAATTAAACCTGTTTTAATTCACCCGCAAAACCTCCTCAATTACCCCACCGTACCAAGGCTCAATATCATGGAAGTTAGGGACTGACTTACTCATGAAAAATGCAAGAAACATACAAAAAATCGACCTCTTTGTTATCACATCCCGACTAAAATCACATTAACATCACATAGTTCAAAGTCGGATGCGTTCAAGAATTTTTTGTTGCTTTTAGTAAATAACGTCAGTCCCTAATTTATTTGGCATCAGTCGCTAACTATAAAGAAATGAGAAAAACTTAGGGACTCGCGCATTAGGGACTGACGATTTGCACGTTTTTCAGACGTGCACCCTACCACGTGTTTTTATCAGGAAAAATAAATATGAGGATCTGTACTCCCTCTAAAAACACACAAACTGACACAGGTTAATAATTTTTTTTCCTCTTATCTGACGAAGATACGTGACGGTTAGGGACTTACCCGTTTGATGCGAAATTCTCGATCTGGCTTCCTTGACACCCACAAATTAACTGAAAAGTTGATAGATTGCCTTGGAAAAGGTTACCCGCACTTAGGCGGGAATCGGACCAATGTAGCCAACACTTGGAAACTTGGTTGCTGTGCTCTGGAGAGTGGTGGCGCCGTGTTTAAAAAAAAAAGTTAGGGACTCGTCGAAAAACCTGGGGACAAGGGTTCAAGGCTACGTATTGTAGGGTTGGCCGCTAGAGAGCGTGCCTACCATCTCTTGGGATATTTCTGTGAGTTATATGAAATCGTGTGTGAAAGAAAAAAACGGTTACCATTACTAATAAGAGAGTATTTGATTTTTGAAGTTAGATATTTTAGTCAGGGGACAGGTTAGGGACTGATTTTTTGGCACTTTGAATTTAAATTTTGATATGGAAACGAGTGAATATTGAGATTGAATTTGATTGGAAATCAAGGTCAGGGTGTCTATTTTCCGTTGGTAAAAAAAAATCCACTCTAAGTTATCCACGCAGAGCCCACAAACTCCAAGGGACATGAATTCCGACATGTTGGGAGAATGACCCATCTATTTAATAGATAGTGATTTGCGTGAAAGTATAATTTGATGTAATGGAGTCGTTCTTCAAAACGGCAAATCCGCTAATAGAAAATAAGTGTCTGCTGTGTATTTGTACATTCATAATGTAACACATTCATCATAATTATGAAAATTATTTTTACTTCATAATATAACCTTCATATTATGAAGGGCATTGAGATTGATAAGAGGAAATCAGGATACTATCCTGATCTCTCTGTTACACAGAAATATCATAATTATGATTTCGAGTTGTGAACGTTTCACATTGAAATAGCAACGAGGAATGTCCTTATTTCCATAGGTTTTAACAAGACCAGAGGACTATGAAGTTTCCCAGGTTTGTCTAGTCTGGTTCTGTTGTCTTGGCCGTAAGTCCACTCCATCCTCTCCCGGTTGCACTCCCTGCCTGCGTTTCCATCCAGAGTTACTTCTCTGACGCTTTTTACAGACTTCCCTTTTGGAAATATATCCTGTAAGCAGGTTCATTAATTGTAATGGTGTAATGCGTTATAATATCGAGCAGGTTTCACTGAGAAGATCAAAACGCTCCAACTATATTCACCATTAGATTGACTTCAACTGGATTAGAGAGCACAGGATCTTCGCCTGGTTCAAAAAGATGTTCCAGCCGTAGGAGCACAACTCCACGAGAAAGGCGTTGCAGAGTCAAAATATGGACGTTGACGGGGAGAGGTGAGCGAATCAAAGAGGCCTGAAATAGAAAATTAGGTTTTTTCCACAATGGAAAAAACCCAAATGTTCACATAGCGATCAATATAAAAACTGATGTTAAAATAATTAAAGTATTTAATTCAGCTATGCATCCCAGTTGTGGTGAAAAATGAAAATGTGTCAGAGAATAATAAACATAACCAAGAAATTTGGTCAACGGATTCGAGAGCTCTGGCGAGCTAAAACTGATTTTCATCAAAAGTACAAACACACAAAATAATATAAACAATAAAAGATATATTGCCCGTAGAAATTAAAGTGTTTTGTTTCAATAACGGATTTTAAAAAATGCGAGTGCTCATATCGGCGTGGAGAACTACGTACGGAGTTGGACGTTGAGTTTTTGAAATCTAGAATAGTGAAGAACGAATTTTCGTCGAACAAAAAAATAATCACTCATAGAGGAATCCTTCTCGAGATCGAGCCGCTACTTTTCACGGCAAACAGGCGGGCGGCGGAAGACTAGACGCTAATCCGAGGGGAGCCCTGGAAAATTAGGCGCAAAACTTCACCCCGCCCCTTGTAGCAAGTAGAAAACTCGCCGCAACTCAAAAATTACCTGGTCTGAAGGAAAAAGGGAGTAGAAAATTGGGCGAATCTATCCAGTCGGTATACTCCCCGCAATTATAGTAAGGCGAAATCCATGAGAAAGGGAAGAAGGGTCGATATAATAATGTTATGAGTCGCAATGAGGTGGTTAGGGAGAGAGAACGACTCCTCTGCTGGTTCCAAACCAGTAGAGGAGTCGTTCTCTCTCCCTAACCACCTCAATGGATTAGAGCTCTGCACCATCGGCAAACAGGACTGATTTAACCTTTTTGTACGAGATCTCATTGAAAGTATTTATACATACTATAATGTGTATATATTAGACTAACGACCCAACTGAGTTCACGTCCAAATTTTGACGAGTTTTTGGTTATTCGGTTTCATGTTTTCGGTTATTATCACATATATGTGAATATATTCATGTATGAATCTTGCTAATTTCCTGAGTTAAGTTCCTTGCACTTTCATTCTGTATTTCTTGAAGAAAAATAACGGTTCAATATTGAATAGCGAGTAGAAGGGGTCTGAGGCCAGTTGAGGGAGGTCGGGGGTTGGCAGGCTTTGGCCAGCAAGGGGCGGCCCCCAAGTTCAAACTAACGACCTTGATTGACTGGCCGGCGCTGAATATTACCTTCAGCTTATCTCTGCACCCAAGCGAAGGGATAATTAACACCAAAACAAGACCTCCTCAGACTTCGCGCCCAATCAGGCAATTTGCACTTTTTCCTATGAAAATCCCTCACTTCCTGGACTATAAACTACCATCGCTCACTAAGATCTTACTGATCTTCTGAATATAGTAGGTAAGTTACCTCCTTTGGTTCCCACTGTGCAAGAGATTTTGATGTGGGACTAAATGAAACCCACGGTCCTTGGGTTATTTCCAAGCTCTTAATTCGGTGTTGGTAGGCCGCATTGCTCTTCTCCGTGAATTGAACGACATGCTTTCCCCGCGCAACGAGGCCAGCGCCAAAAGCTCTTTCGTCCAGAGGCTCAACAACTCCTTTTGCGTCGTCTGTGAGAAGTCGTCGATGGAGCTGGAAAATAAACACTCCCCAGACTAGAGTAAATAAATTGACGATGGT
Organism: Pilophorus perplexus; assembly: GCA_955831195.1. Lineage (NCBI taxonomy): Eukaryota > Metazoa > Arthropoda > Insecta > Hemiptera > Miridae > Pilophorus > Pilophorus perplexus. The sequence goes on along the minus strand of OY037007.1, from coordinate 11,047,394 downwards.
GAAACATTTGGATGAATTCTCTGCTTTTCAACCAAACAATTAAATACTGAGAGCAATGAGCACGATATGACATCGCTCTCCCCCTTAGCTGCCAAAAAGAGTGGGCACAACGAGGTTGCTATGGTGTGGCCAGCTAGAGTGTCCACTGCCTCAAATAGCAGTTTCAGCAGGGAGAGCAGCTGACACAGACATTCGTCATCAGTTAACATGCTTGGCCACTTCTTCCCAAAAATGAACGAGCTGGTTCCTGAGCCAGTCTTTCCTCGTCTTGTATTCTATATTAAGAGTAGTTTACGGAGGATTTGGGGGTGGGGGGAGTCTGTAGGCCCAAAAAGTTCTCTATTCTACGCTAAATCTGATTCGGAGTAGAATATAAAAAACATTAAATGTTATTTCATATTCTACTCCTAATTTTTTTATCCTTTCAACGACGACGATTCACAGCTACTGTTGCTTCCTTGATGCTCTCCACAATGTACACATGATAGGATCGGCAACCTGACGTCTCGAAACTATCTGTTTTCGGAGATCCCCCCCCCATTTGCGCTTTGCTGTCTTGTCACGGTTCAACGCGCTCAACACTACCATTCAATTCGAAAAATTTATGGGCTAGCAATCGCTCACACATAACTACACGACTCTCCCCTTGAGCTGGGATGCATGCATTCGTGAATTTGAACAAATGCTGACATAGGTACCTTAAGAATCATCAAGGAGTCTCTACAACTCTTACAGCTTGAGCATCAATAATCCACACTATACCGTTTGACGTGATTCGGCTTAAGCCGTGCAGAAAAGCTGATGGAAATAGTGAGGACACGTAGTGTGGCCTTGCTGACTTGCCGGGAGGTATAACACTCTGCCCCATCGTCTCATTAAAAGTTCATTTAAGGCAGTAATCTGTGACTAATCTAAGCGGCTCGAATGATTGTCAACACTCCGTCCCGAGGGGAAAGGACCCGCCTCGAGGAAAATGCAAGACTCCGTCCAAGCCAGGCTGGAGAGACCTACTCCCATGGTTTTTTTTTTTTCTTGCCTCCTGATCTTGAGGCCGTTTCAGAGGATAGGCATCTACATCCTGGGACCATTCCAAAATCAAAACGATTTGGTCCTTGGACAGGCTTCTACAGCTCTTCCTGCTGGCCTACAGGAGTGCACCCCATGTCACGACCAGTTTCTCGCCAGCCTTGATGGTACCTATAAGGTCGCGAGCTCCAGCTGCCAGAAGACTTTGTCAGGCCTGTTATGAGCGAAGACCCGCTCTCGGTCCCTGGTTAAGCACATGCAGGAGTGCGAGAGAGTGCGCTATAAGAATCATGGGGGTCCAGATGCGGCAGCAGAAGGAGCGTTTCGACCATCAGGCCTGGCAGAGGGAGTTCAAGACTGGGGACTAGATTTGGCTACATACATGACCCGTAACGAATGATGAGGCACTGCCCGAAACACCAACCACAATGGACAGGCCCGTGCATCATCATGGTGAAGAAGTACGATGTTCTGTTCCAGGTTTCGCTGGGGAAAGTTAAGAAGATGGTCCACGTCAACAGGCTGGCTCACGCCGGGGTGTGATGGCAACCATCATAGCGCGTTTTCCTCCAGGACGGAGTGATGGAATTCACTTGAACCACTTTGCTAATGATTGGCCGGAGTTTTGCTTTTTCTTTAAGCCAGTTCGCTAATTGTGGGAAGGAGTCTCGCTCTTTTCTTACGCCGGTGTGGGCTCTTGAAGACACAGGACGGAGTCTTCGTCCTCCGACTTACCATAAGCATAAACAAACCATGCCGAATCCAGTCAGAAACTGCTCAAAGATAGCCAAACCAAACTGAAGCAAAGGTCATAGTGTGGACGATCGGTTTCACTCCACCTCTTATGGTGCGTCCAAACTACAAAACATTGTGGACGGCGCTTAGTCAATCCAAGTATCCCCAATTCAACGTGCCGCCTGGGTAGAACCGCTTGTATTCAGCACGGTATGGACGCACTTGGTCCTCCGCCATCGATAGATCTGGCATTCGAGCGTTGAGCGAATAAAATTTAATTTAATTGCTGAAGCTCTCACCATGAATTCCAACTGGCCATCCTTCCAGCTACTTGCGCCTTCAGCTCGATCAATTAGCACAGTCATAGTGGCCCGGTTGTCTTTGATCATAGCTGCAGTCGTCACAGGGTAGTAGTTAGCATCGATGGTATTCGAGGCACTTTTCAATTTGCCTAGATGATTTCTCTTCCTTTTGATGAACCGTCTACCGTTGCTATCAGTGTAAAACACGCTGTTGGTTGCCAAATTCGTCTTGTATACTGTGATTATTTCCTTGGAAATTCCATCCCTACAAAAAAAAAAAAAAAGTTATGAAAACACAAACAGACATCATGAGAAGGAAAAATAAATGTTTAGCACTGATCGAGGAGTAAGCGGAAGGAGGTTTCCAGGGAGGATCAACAGCTAGGAGACCACATTGTTTCAGTATTTCAGAGAAATTGTGAATCATGTCACAAAATACTCACAAATATCAGGATATACCTTACAAATCAACACATCTGAAAACACCTCTTCTCGAGCACGGAGTCTCTGAAATGGACCCCGCAAATGAGGTATGCGGACGAAATGGGGCCCGACTAGTTTTTCCGTCACTGTAGGTGAGAACCGAAATGGGCCCAACGAATTTCGCAAGGCGGTTGGTTGGTACCGAAATGGGCCCTGGATTACAGCTATTACGGGAGCCACTCCCTGCTGGCTGAAGCCAGCCAACCCCCAATCTCTCCCAACGGGTCTCAGACCCCTTCTACTCGCTTTTTGATCATGTACAGGTATTTTTCTTATCGAAATAAATTACGAACCCAGATGCGCCTCATAGAGCAACGTTTTGGTGGTTGCAGACTGTTCGTAGGAAGATTTTATGCCTATGATGCCGGACAACCCCAGGCTTTTGCAATTACGTGCATGATGTGTCAAAGAAGATGCTACGCAATTACTTTTTTTCTCTTTCATTATTTTTATTTGAGGGGCCCATTTCGGTACAGTAGGAATTCTAATATGTTCACGTTTTTCCAAGTGTGGATCGGGGTCCATTTCAGCCCACTAGGTGAGTCGCGGGGCCCATCTCGGACGCACTGCTTGAGCATTACCACTAGCAAAGTATCTTGATAAAAATAGACTCACTGAATAGGTATTGGCCCAATTAGCCACTCGAACTCAATGGACCTCTGTCCCCTGTATAACCGAATAACTTGGGTTATCCAAGGCTCAAATACTTGGTGAATTTCTATTACATTGTCGGCTACAAAAATGATCAAATCGTCAGCACTCTCGCAATACAATTCAAATTGGTACTGTTGAGAACTAAAACAGAAAAGTGGACAAGTATGCGTGAAAGAAATAGTCTCACCTCTGTGGACTTGGTATGAAGCATTCTTCATTTCAATCAATCCTCTAGACGACGGGGAAAATGTGTATGCACCGGACGAGTGCCATGATTGAGAACTCTCGTAATACCCAAAGGTCTGTTCCAACTGCCAACTTGCTTTATCGAGGATAATATGTTGAATGAGACCAGACTGCACGTTAAGTACAACCAAAGCTCCCTGTAAAGGAATGTTCGGGGGTTAATTGATTGACAATAACTATTAGTTTTGCAGATGATGATGTTTCACTGAAGTAATCTTCAAATAGCCAGAGAGGAGCTACTCACATCATTGAAGCCCAGAGTGACTTCTGTCAATGACGAGGGCACTGGATCATTTACAACGGTATCATTTTTTTCCGCCACTACCTCCCCGCTTATTTGGTGAACATGATAGGTCCTGTAGCCCATTGGAGGTAAGCCAGTGGCATGAAATATGAATTCATGAGTGGCTGAGCTGTGCCTCCCAGGTATTTTTAGGACGGGAGCCGGGATCGGCAAAGCATCTCCGGGGACTGGTATACCTGAATGTACGGGCGAAATCACAAATGGGGAATTCGCATCATTTTAAGAAATATTTTCACGTGAAAGATCTTGTTCTGACAAGAACAACGGTGAAGTTCCTACATTTTTCCGCTCAGTACAAACATTTTTACTTTCTTCGTGACGACCGTAAATGTCCGATTCCGATGCAAACCCACCAACAACGCACAAGCGTAGGAGGGAAAATAAGTAGGAAGATATTGTTGATGAACATTGAATACATACCTGGAGCTTCATGCACCACAATCGCACTTTGCCCAAATGGTAGTCGAACGGTGAAATTAGTCGACGAAGCCAGAGGATTGAACACGTACAGTACGAACCTTCGCTGGCGTTCTGACATGGTACATACGCTAATATTTCTCTCCATACAGTGCGTGTGTTTAGAATCCATCAAGCCCCAAGACCTGCAATCCACTAACATTACTATAGGTAATCGTAAAAGTGAAGACAGAGACAAAAGGAAAGCGTTGCCGCTTGTGAATGTTTCAGCGTGATACAAAAATTGTGCAATACAACGAGTATCATCAAATAATATGTTATATTATAACATCATCAATATTTGATAATATAATATATATAATATCAACTCGTATCAATAGATTCTATTGTCTGTTCTCTATTAGTGTAGGTTTATACTGCGGCGTTTTGTCGCGGCGGTAAATTACCGTCGCGACACTTTGTCGCGGCAACACAAAGAAACCATTGGAGCCGTTTATACTGCGGCGGTAGCGTTCGGCGACAGACGTCGTGTCGCGCGACACAAATTTTTTGTCGCGGCATGCTGGCGCGGCAGGCGACTGTCGCCCAACTCCGGCGGTAGCCGTTCCCCCCTCCAACACATTGAACCTTATGGCAGTGTTGTTATTGCGGCGGTAAGTGTCGCGTGTCGCGTGTAGTGTTGTGTGTACACATTGTCTCTACTACTCCACGATGGACCACGACAAACTTATACAAATAGTAGAAGTTCATCCTGTTCTGTGGGATCAAGCCCTGGACAAATTTAAATTTAAAATTTAAAATTTGGAAAACTGTTCGTGGTGAGCGCTGGCGTTGAAGGGGTGAACGGACCACCTTCGTCGCCCTCTGCCATCACGTAATAATCCCTCTGCTTCCAATATTCCAATTATTACACTTCTGTCCATGATGGGAGCAGACCTACAAGTGAGCTTAGACAGAAAACGCAGGGGAAGGGGGTCGAAAACGTCGCGACAAACGCCGCAGTATAAACGCGAGACACCGACGTTTTTTTACCGTCGGGCGACAGCGGTAATTTACCGCCGCGACAAAACGCCGCAGTATAAACCTACACTTAGGTACCTACTCTGTGATCTATCGTCGCGACGCGTCGGCGGAAACCAAATTCATTCCTTCATTGTGCGTTTGAAGAAGAAGGACAGGTTAATATTCGCCAGGTTATATTAGGGATGGGAAATCGGTAAGAAGTATCGATTTTTTTAATCGATTCAGAATCGGAGGCTTCAAATCGATTTCCCAAAAAAATCGCCATAAAAGTATCGATTTTTTGGAAAATCGATTCAAGAATCGGTCTTACAAAAAATAATATTTTTTTAATGAGGGATAACGGTAGATATATTTAATGCAGGTAGGATTCAAGAAAAAATCGTTAAAAAATTAATTGAAAATTAAAATTGCATTCGTTTTCAAAAATTTTGATAATAAACATCTAATCAGACGAGTAATCAGTTTCGCTGTCTGAAAAAGCCATGGTGGACGTCGCTGGTAACTAGTGAGTTTTGTTGTTATTAGCTATTATCATAATTTATAATCGACCTAAGACTCGAAATTTGCTTGAATCACTTGAAATAATAAACTAATTTTTATAAATGACGAAAATCGATTCAAGATTTTTTTAAAAATCAGTAGTAAAAAATCGATTCACGATTTTTACAAAAATCGGAAGTAAAAAATCGATTCACCTAAAAATCGGAACCTGAAGATCGATTCAAAAAAATCGGAACAAAAATCGATTTTTCCAAAAAATCGGAAATCGATTCCCATCCCTAGGTTATATTCCTGGTTTGTTTGTTGTGTTATATTCCTTGGTTAGATGTGTTGTGTGTTGTCTGCTTGCATTTTTAGACGGGTTTTTTGTGCTTTCCGGTTTGTATTGTGGGCGATTTGTTATATATTGTTTCCTTTCAAGTAAGCGTAGCAATTTTTTTTTGAAGAGAAGTTATTCTAAATGCCTACTCAGTCGTGAAATGTCACGCACGCACATTCCAGTTCCTTCTCTGATCTTGGTGGTCGTCACTTCGTAGGACTCGAAGGCTTCGTTTGCAGAGCAGCTGAAGCTCTGGAATACCGAACTCTTTTGAAAGTTGTGTGTATGTGTGTGTGTGTGTAAGGGAGAGAGAGAGAGAGTTTTGATTCCTGGAAGCGTTCGAGTTCTGATTCCATTCCGATCGGCCAGAACTCGCTATGCAAACATGAATTATATAATTCCAGAATTATCACCTGTACACATTGGCCATTATTTCTTCAGATCTAAGAACAGCGTCGTTCAAATAGAGCGCATAGTCAGAAGCAACATGTTGTCTCTGAGTACCGGAAATCGCATCATGGTGTTGAGCAAGCGCTACCGCCCGCTCCATTTCCATCTCATCGTATGCATTCCACGCGGAGGAGAAAGCTCCAATTTTCTTGATCACCTGAAACATCGCTTTGTTTCTAATTGCGGTCGTACCATAACATAACATTTCAGTAAGGAATGGATGTCCCTAGAGAATATATTTTCATTGATTGAGGGCTTCCAAGTGCCCGTAAAATGAAGTCAAAACTCTGGTTGCAACTACATAATATGTATATAATATTATTATCAAATTGTTATCATAGTTTTGACTTAGGATTTCTACAAAAGTTGATTGAATACGTGGAACACCAAGTCCGGGTTAAAGTTTGGGCCATAAAACTTTAGAGTTGCAGCTGGAACAAGGGCTCAATACTCTGGCTTGGTTCCCCGTATTCCGTGGTTGCCGCAGGTTCCCATTGATTAGGCCTTTTGCATGGATTGTAAGTGGGGGTGTTTTGGCTTCCAGGAATCAAGCTCACGAAGCTCAAACACAGAACTCCTTCATAATCATTCAGAATAATTCCTGCGTTCATGTTTAGAACTGCCTCCTCGATTGTCAAATGTAGTACATGGACATTTAATTTCTTTCTCTGATCTCAAGGTGATCACTTCGTCGGACTAAGAAATGTTTGCTGAGCGGCAAAGTTCTGTAATTCCGAACCCTTGTGAAAGTTCAAGGGAGGGCTTGATTCCATGAAGCACTGCGAACTCACCTAATCACTTTACGTTTAGTGTTTTGGGTAGATTCTGAGGTTTGAAAAAAGTTAACCCTAATCCTGAGGCACTTCCCTCTACGGAGGGAGAGTGCCATAATGCATAATACGCATCTTTTAGAAGCGATTGCTCACTCCCTTTGATACATCTTGAGTCAGTCTGGGGCGACGCCTCGTTGCGGATTGTGTTCCTCCAGGGAACCTGCCATTTAAAATTCGAATTGCACTGTATATCAGTGTCCAGGTGATTGGATTTTCTTGGAGGTTGAGTGTGTGTGGGCAAGAGGGGATGTAAGTGTAGGCGTGGGGATGCTAATGCGCTCACTCTGCTAGAACGGACTTTTCGACGATGGAGGCATACTTACTCGTTAACGAGTGATGTTTCCTTGGAGTGGCGCGAAACTCTGTCGGCCACAGCACCAAGTTGAACAAAATAGCAACAACCAACACTCAAGTAAACAAATATCTGAAGCCAGGTTATCAAGCGAGTTGTAGAGGGGGTAACTCACTCACATGCTCACAGTCCGAAATGTGAGCACCTTACATCGCCTCACGCTTACGCTTCTGGAACAGCAAATTCGATCCTCACACTACCTCACATGTCACTCCTGGAACAGTGAGTTGGTGGGCGCGGCCAACGAAATGTAGCACTGCGCAAGCTCTTCACATCGCCTCACACTTACACGCCAAGAATAAACCTAATGAAGGTGTACTAGTAGTGAGGCTACTTCACCACCGAACTTACTGCTATCTTGGGAATCGCCAATGGTGTTTTTTTTTTTTTTTTTTCATGGGATATGCGTATGATTTTACTACTATCAGATGGAATTGACGAGTGTCGTATCATTATAGACGCTCAATTAATGCGGTTCCAATTCCATCTTATGATCACCAACTTTACATATAACGTCATTTTAACATATGCCAATTCTATATCGTGATACCTCACCTGCAACAAATTATTTACACGAGCGATGAAATATTTTAGTGTTGGTCGTGACGTATAGTATCCCGTCCAGTGCCTATTTTCGTATGAACTATAAGGAAAAAAATCTTCATCTTCTTTGGACGGCCACGTTGCATTGACATCGTGCAATGCCTTCAAATAGCAAGCTGGTGTAGAATAAATGAAATTCAAGTCATTATACTTTTCATTTCCATGCCTGAAATTACGAATAGAATATTTCAAGATCGACATATTGAAGAATTTCGTACAATAAAACGAATAAATGAGATTAAAACAAACCATTGAAACACAATTACCCATTTGAGGAAGTGAACCAATTTTTTTATTTTTTTATTTTAAAGCCGCCGTAAGATAATGTTTCAGGGGTGTCCGTCCACACAGTGGCGATCGGCAAAGCCAAACTAGTGTGAACGCATAGTTCGGCCTTTCTGCTGAAATCGTGTAGTGCCAGAAACAATGGATTTTTCCGGTAGAGGGGAAAAAAGGGTATGGTCAGGCGGGTTAAATGGAAACAAGAGCCATTAACGCTCCTTTAGTAGATTGTGGAATTGAATTTCAAGTAAACCTTATCAATGCAACCTCGATGAGAGATGCTAGGGGATTCCCGAGTTTTCTTAACGGCTGATCATCACATGTCAGGCGAGTCTTCATAGCCATATACATTTAAAATCAAAATGGACTCTGACGACCAAGTTGAAGACCCTGAGACTGCTTTTGAAAAGCAATCTTGTTCAAAAATTGTTTTCGTTCATTTATGATGTTAGCTAACTGATCTGAGGTAGATTTTGGTCAAAGCTTTCATTACTATAGTAATTATAATGAGCAATTGGACGTGAATCGACTACTACTTTCAACGCGTATAGCCTTTGAAACTCTCACTTTATAATTTTGTCCAGGTTGACAAACCAGCTCGACGCCACCATGTAATGAAAATCTCCTCCCATTGCCATCACAACATGGTTGGTTTGGTAGGAACTAGCCCAATCTCTTACGTAGTCAACGAATCTGGAAACCTAAGTTTGGTATAATGCAATACATGTATTACTTCTACATCGAAAATCAAGCGTGTGAATAACCTTTTAAGTGCTTATGATAAATTTTAGTTATTCATACGAACTTTGACCTACTCTTCTGTCAACATTGTATCCATGAAACCGAGGGTTGTCAATTATGGGTTCGTCTTTACAGGTAACGTCAAAACAGAAACCGTCTGGGGGTTGGTATAAGTTGCGGAGCACTCCAGTGAATATAAAATCTGAAATTCAACTTACTTGAGCATTGTCTCGCGTTGCGGTTTTTGCTTTCCCAGGCAACAATACGACCGACTCACCTTCTTCATTGGCGTGCGGCTTCCAAATCATTTCCATAGTCTTTTTTCCAAGCCGTTTGAAGAAATCTCCTTGATTGATCCGCCCCAAAAACACTGCATCGAACCCCATATCGATAAATTCTTTGGCGACTTCCGACGAGTGGCCAAACGGATCCACTTGCCACGCCACTCTTGGGATCCCACAATCTCCAAATATCTCTTTCAGAACTCTACAAAAATGATATTCAAACGACAAAATCTTGGAATAATTTCATTAACAAACGCTTGATTCTCTGGTTGAACTTGTGGACAAGGTCATCCTCGCCAACCAACTAGATAACTGCATTGACCGTAATATGTGGGGTGGATATGTTGATAAACTTAGGTCAAACTACGTACGTGCAAGGCTATGCAGTCGTTTATTCAATTGAGCAACTTGCACTGCAATTATTTTTCATTTGCTAGTTGAAAGTTAACTACGGGACGAGAATAGCACTACTATCATGCTGTACGTGTCCTTCTCGTCCATTTCTCCTTAATTGAAATTTTATCACCACGCTGACGTAATAGTGCAAAGATGTAATGGGGCAGCATTCGTTTGTTAAAATGCACTTTTGAAGAATGCAAACAGTCCAGTAGGTATACCTTATTCCCAAAGACATTTGATCAATGAGCATGGAGTAATGAGGGGTTGCTTCGTCACTCATGACCCATCCACCTCCAACGAGTTGGAGCCTTCCTTCATTCAAGAATGATTTCATCTTTTCTCGAACATGCTCTGATCTTTCATTCCACCACCTCCAGATAAACAAAGTCTCGACTAGAATGAATCTGCGAACAAAATGGTTTGACAGCATTTCGACAGTAAAGAAGCTAATTTTCGCATGCCCCCCCCCCCCCCCCCCCCCATTCACGTTATATATAAGTCTTATAAGACGATAAGATCCTTTCATTCGATGTTTCATCCTTTCAGGTTCGATGTTGGAATCCTACCTACTGTCCAAAACGGCTAGAACGGCGGACGGACATTTCGTTTTTGGAATCTACGTATTTTGAAACGGATAATGTCAAATTTTGAGGCCGATCAGAATTTTCTACCTCCGTCGCGATTACATAGGTGTATTATTCCAAGAATAATAAACCAACATTGGAAATTTGTAAAAATTTACACCTGCATAGTGTTCTGACTGATGAGAAACTGCCGGAAATGGATTCTTTGTCCACAATTACTTCGAAAACGACATCTCACAGGACCAGGGCCGGACTGGGACCCCTGAAAGGGCGCGGCCTTTGACTTAAGAAAAGGCGCAATCCGGGGGAAAATTTCAAAACGTTTCAACGTTTCTGACAATTTATTTGTCCATCTGCAGGGCCGATAAATACAAATCATCCGATGTAGGGTCTTCAACAGTACTTCATAAACATTTAGGTTCTACAATTAAACTACTATTACGTTAGTCAATTGTGTAGGGTTTATAGTTTTAAGATCATTGTGGAACCTAAATGTTATGTGAAAGGCTGTTGAAGACCCTACATCGGATGATTTGTATTTATCGGTCCTGAAGATGGACAAATAAATTGTCAGAAACGTTGGCAACTACAAGATTTCATTGACCGACACTCAACAATCCCCACAACTATTATAATATAATATTAGTGGTTTAGATTATATTTTATGTATCATACATTGTATCATCATCCTTGTTCATCTAATGGTAGGATCTATCTCGGCCAAAAATGCTCATAGGACCGGACTGACCCGAACAGCTTCATTTTTGATAAACATCTGGCATTTCCATAATTCCGATTCAACAAGGTTGCTGCTTCAAATCATAATAGCGAATGCATGCCTCCACTACTGGAAACGCTAAAAACTTGAAAAGAATTGATCAAAATGTCCTCACACTTAGTTTCGAGGGAGCCAAAATAAGAAGGGAACACGACCGAAACTTTGAACACTTGAGAGTGAAGAAATAGAAGTGAGGAAGGTTCCAAATTCGGGAAATTAGTTCGCGAGCACGTCAACAGAGGCCCCTGATAGTTTGAGCCTTTTCCGAATCTTTCTTCCTAGCAAAACCCCTCTGACCGGGGCAACCTCACTCTCCCCGTCAATCCTTAAAACGTACATTTCCTATTTCATTTTATCTTGCAGAGCAGAATTGGTGGGAAAATCGAAACACATAATTTCTTAATAGGTATAGGTACCTAATTCATATTAATGGGGCGAAAACGCAAAAACGCGCCTATAATTCAGAATCAACTGTCTAAATCGATATCCGAAAACTTGTTGTGCTATAATAGCACAATAATTAGAAGTATTTTCCATGCTGAATCCAAAGGAATCATTTTTTGGAGCGGTTCGACGTCTTCTTTGGGTTTAATATTCAAAGATTAGTGTAATATCGTGAAATAATTGCAAACAAAATAATTTATTTGTTCCCCATCTTGCCAGAAATTGTAAGTTGGCTTCTTTTATGTAGGTACTAATGATTGAAATTTCAAACATTGTTTACGAATCATTTAACGATTTAACTTACATTCTAATTCGTCATTGTTTTTACAGTGCCTTCCAACACCGTTTGTTTTTCGACAAAAAATGACATGGCTAACTTTTTCAAGATAAGTAGATAGGTACGGCTCTGGAGCTCTGGGTTGCAAGTGGTTGCAGCAAACTATTGTTGGAATGTTTCTAGATAGGTAGAGGCTTCTGTTAATCGTGGAAATTAAGGTGCGCCAGGATGCGTAAAAACTGTTCAGTGAAATGAAAAATTAACACTATACACTTACTTCTTTTTGCAAAGTTCCGAACCTGAGAAGCATAATAATTATTATTCTGACTCGGCAAAATCACAAATTTTGAACTTCTACTATAGTCTATAGTAGATATGTAAGCTAAAAGCAAATTTTCTTGGACCATTGAAAATGAATTGATTTCTATTTTAAATTTCATCAGCATTATTACAACAGTTGTAAAAATACACCCGTCGAGTAAGTGCTCATGATTGATCAAAATCTCAACGGTTTACTCATCACTTGGCCGTTTGGCATTGGCATTGACAGCAAACAAATCACTTTCTACCAACACTTGGTCCAAATCTCGACTTTCGAAAATTCGAATTATGAGCGGTTTTTTGCGTTTTCGCCCCACTGTGCGTCGCGTTGTCGCCTAGCTAGAACTATCTACCTTTGGCGCCCCACCATTGCTTAAGCATTTAGGTATTAAATACCCCAAATTTTGAGATATTCACGAGTGTGGCTCTAACTTATAAAAGTTGTTTTTATTATAACCGTTGGGTTGATAGTTTTTGGATTAAGGGCGCAGGTTAGTTTTTTCCAAAGGGCGCAAGCAAGTATTTTCCAAAGGGCGCAGATGAGTATTTTCCAAAGGGCGCACCGGCCCGCGGGCCGGTGGGCCAGCGGGCCAGTCCGGGCCTGCACAGGACCCCATAGACCTTCAAAACCCTCTCTTGAAACCCCTTTTCAGCCCTATGTGTTAGAGCGATCATGCTTGCGGGCACACCAAGATGGAGCATCGAGAATTTTGTCAGAATTTTGGATTTGAGAAAATCCTACGGCCTGGATGGCGTACGGGGGACGAAAAATTTATTTTGAAATTTACACATCATTTAACATAGGTATATGATTTATATATAAGGACACATTTTGAGCCTGATCTAAATGTTTGAACCTCGTCGGGAAAACATAGGTTGATTATTCAGGGAATAATTCAACCAAAATTAGTTCCGTTAATGATTCGTGCAGTAAGCAGCCTAGGTAATAGATAATATTTCATTATAAGTATTTTAATATTTTTGAGAAATAAACTGTCTTACTTCACCTTCTATCCTTGTCCGCTTCCAGTTCACCCAGCACTGAATCTATTATGTATTGTACACCACCCTGAGCGTCGGATAGTCTATCTGTGGGGAAAGTTCTAGTTGTTATGTCACTGAAATTGGATCACAACGTAAGAAAAACAAAATTTACGATTTATTTTATTATCTACTCCATCTCTTTCGGGATGTATTTTCCTATCGTGTGTACAGAGCTACGCAAAGACAATCTTACCTCCATAATAATATTGATCGGCCGTCTTTAACCACCCTGCATCGTCGTGGCTGTGCGCTATCAGATGAACATTCAATTTAGATTCATCCACCGGATGACAACCCTAATAGAAGAAAACGAAATGACATTTAAATATTATTAAAAATGTTAATTAATAGCACCTGGGAAAAACGGGATGGTAGGGAAATAAATTACACCCACTTCTAGTTCATCGTTCGAATATCACTTATATTATTTTTCGAAATATCGGTGATAAAATTTCAACAACCTATATTAGGTTTGCTCCAACAGAAGGACCTACGTTCGTTAACGTTCACTACATTCTCGATCACTCATTTATGATTCTGGAAAGATCCTGTCGGCCTGGCTCTTGTCTACCTATGTCACGCTTACTTCCCAAGAAGCGAAATGCTGCTATATGCAGGGATCACCGACCCATTTCGTTAATGAGCCACCTACTGAAGATATTTTTGCGTATACTGCACTGTCGTCTGTATCGGAGATGTGAAGGCCACTGCGATGAACCCAATTTGGGTTCAGATCTTGTTTTGGTACTCGTGAGGCGGTGTTCAGTCTCCAGGTCCTCACGCAAAACTGTCTGAACTAGTACTGTTAAGATGTGTGGCTGTGTTTTCTGGACTATGAAAAGGCCTTCGATAGTGTCCAGCATGGCAGAATGGTCGAGTCTCTCAATTAATTATGGAATTATTGAGGCCTTGTATTGGAACCAGAGGACAGCAGTGAAGCTCCAGGATGGTTCAATGACGGATTAATTCGACATTTAGAGAGGGGTCCGACAGGGCTGCATCCTATATCCGTTGTTGTACAATATTTACATGGAACAAGCATTTGCTTCCCTCCCTGAAGTGGAGCACACATCAAGGTAAATGGTGTGTTCGTCAACAATATCCGGTATGCAGACGACACCATCCTTATAGCCGACTCTCAAGATGGCCTGCAGCAGCTCATCAACATAGTGGTTGAGGAGAGCCTGTTGATTGGCCTAAGGGTCAACATCTCAAAGACCAAATGGATGGTAGTTGTGCGTGCCAACGAGTTCCGAGCAGGGCAGATCAAAGTTGGGTACGTCTCATTTTGTGCATGTACCTAGGTACACCTTCAATATCAGTTATGCAGGGTGCCCTACAATAACCTACTCAATCTCAAGTTAACTAATAATGTTAGTTTGCTTGGTAATATACATTTATATCAAAAACAATTATTGTGTAAATCAATTGTATACCTAATTAAATTTGCTATTGACCTATGATTCTCCCTTGTATTCGTATTTATGCTCTTGGTTGAATTTTTCTCAATTACTTTACGCTCCATTATTCGCTTCGAGTCGGGTTTAAACAAGAAAGCATGATATTTTAACCAAACTAATTTTTGCCGTCGAAGATTTGGTGGTTGTCACTCGATGTTTTCCCCCGTTTTCGAAAAAAAGCTTCACTTCACGACGTAAAATTATTTAATGTAGATGTGATAGAAAAAATTATAAGTAAGTTTGGTATCAAATTTCATGAGTTGTTTGGAAGAAATTTTGAACAAGCAAGTTTATTATTTCTCTTTGATTGCCTTTTGAGCATTGAATTCTGCCCATTCGGCCTTCATCATTGATCTAGGTGTCGGGTTCGCTTATTTTCAATCCTTGAACGATGACTATAAAGTAGTCGTAAATTTCAAGATCTTCAGCCAAATTATCAGATAAACATTCCTATTACCAATAACATCACCATTCGTTCTTCTGTTTTATAGCTGAAGACCACTAGAAAATCAAAACAAAGAAAAACAACCCACCGGTAGGTAGGTACCTACAAATGAAAGAAGTTGGGAGAAATTTTTAACATGATTTGTTGTAGTTTTTACTGGATATGCTCAATATATTGATATGTCGAAAAATCAAAATATTCTTTGCAGACATCGACATTTTTGAGCAATAATTTTCCCCTGTTATATACTTCGATAATATCGGAAGCTAATTTTTTTTCCTCACCTGGAAAGTTTAGAATTAAATCTGAACCAGCGTATAAATCTGAGCCAGTGTATCTAGGATCTATGAAGGTGAAGCCAATTGAATTTGAAATCACCTACAGCCAGAGGTAAGAAAACATGACATGAGATTTTTCGACATCGTGATTCATCTATTTCGTAAGGTTGTCATTCCCTATTATTATGGCAGCGATACTCTCTCCAGTTCCTTGAGCCAACTCTTAAAACTGTCGTTTATTTTTTCAATATTTTCTTGATGAATGTCAACTTACAAGTAAACCAAATGAATCTCCCCATTTAGACCAAATAGTTCCTTGAATTTGACGAGACTGGCATAAAATTTATTAAAAAACGCTGAAAATTTTACACAAGGGTTTATTATTCTTTGATATAGGTTAGTTGCGCAAAAATTATTTCTGTGTCAAAAGAAAAAATGTTAGAAAAAAAATTTTTGGAGTTTTTTTCAAAAAAAATTTTTTTTTTTGGATATCCAAAAACCCCCATCTGTAGCCCCATTTTAGCCCCATAGTGCCCCACGGGTTTGGGCGATCGGGCTGAAACCCTTGCGGGCACAGCTAGATGGTAAACCGAGTATTTTGTCAAAATTTCAGATTTTTAAAAAAATTCCTACTACCCAAAACAGTCTGGACGGCGAACGGACATTTCGGTTTTGGAATCTAGACCTATTGAAACGGATAATGTCAAATTTTGAGGCCGATCGGAGTCGTCGACCCCCGTCGCGAAAACAGGTGTATTATTCCAAGAATAATAAACCAAAATGCCAGTCTCGTCAAATTCAAGGAACTATTTGGTCTAAATGGGGAGATCCATTTGGTTTACTTGTAATCATCATTTAATGATACTATGTTCCTACCTACTAGTGGAATCTCGATCATTTATATCCCAAGTGACCAAGTAAAAACGCTGCAAATTTTACACAGGGGTTTATTATTCTTTGATATAGGTTACTGAAATTTCATTGACAGAAATTTAATTCTGTCAATGAAAAAAATGAAAAAAATTTTTTTGGATTTTTATATTTAAAAAAAAATTTTTTTGGGGGGGATTTTTTTTCAAAAATTATGTATTTTTTACTCGAAAAACATTTAACCTCCTGGGATTCTTCAAAAATCCCATTTTTAGCCCCATGAAAGCCCTATAGATCGCGACAGTGAAATCGGATCGTTCCGGGACCCCCAAAAATGGATTCTACGTCCAAAAATACTTCGAAAACGACACCTAACTCGATCCCATACCCCACAGCCTTAAAAAACCCCCACCCGTACCCCCATTATAGCCCCATAGCGCCCCACGGGTTTGGGCGATCGGACTGAAAACCTTGCGGGCACAACTAGATGGTAAACCAAGTATTTTGCCAAAATTTCTGATTTTTAAAAAAATTCCTACTGCCCAAAACGGCCTAAACGGCGGACGGCGGACGGACATTTCGGATTTAGAATGTAGACCTCTTGAAAAGGATAATGTCAAATTTTGAGGCCGATCGGAGTCGTCGACCCCCGTCGCGAAAACATAGGTGTATTATTCCAAGAATAATAAACCAAAATGAGAATTATCGAGAGTAAGAATTATGTAAGGTAGAATAGAAGAAATCTAATACATACGTATGGACATGCCTACATACATTCATGACATGAATGTATGTGAGTAAGCATCGTTTAAAAAAGCTGATTTTTTTTTTTTTTTTGTTGAACGGGGTTGTCTCCTCTTGCCTTGTCGACGGCCACTTCCAACATGTAGGGGAAGGTGCCGTACCTCTGGCGGTTTGTACCTCCGGCCGATTGCTATTACTACCTCATGGAGGAAAGAAACTTTCTTTCCTTCATGTTACTACCCCTAGCCGTGTCACAAAAGAATTGTGCCCGCCATGAATTCACAGTCCCAGGCGACAAATCGTAACATAGCACACAGTTTTTCCCGTCCCGAGAACCCGGGGACGGACATAGGCTAGGTTTCGTTCTCCCGAGACCCCGTCTTCGTATCGCTTCGGGCGTTCCTTCCCGACCGAGTATGTTTAAGTTTCCTCCGTAAATGAGGAAATTCGCCAATGCGCGGAAAAAGTGTCCCAACTTTTGGTTTATTATTCTTGGAATAATACACCTATGTTTTCGCGACGGGGGTCGACGACTCCGATCGGCCTCAAACTTTGACATTATCCGTTTCAAGAGGTCTACATTCAAAATCCGAAATGTCCGTCCGCCGTCCGGGCCGTTTTGGGCAGTAGGAATTTTTTTAAAAATCTGAAATTTTGACAAAATACTTGGTTTACCATCTAGTTGTGCCCGCAAGGTTTTCAGTCCGATCGCGCAAACCCGTGGGGCGCTATGGGGCTAAAATGGGGCTACGGGAGGGTTTTTTTAAGGCTTTTGGCTATGGGATCGGGTTAGGTGTCGTTTTCGAGGTATTTTTGGACGTAGAATCCATTTTTGGGGGTCCCGGAACGATCCGATTTCACTGTTGCGATCTATAGGGTTTTCATGGGGCTAAAAATGGGATTTTTGAAGGATCCCAGGAGATTAAATATTTTCCAAATAAAGAATGTTTGAAAAAACAATTTTTTTGAAAAAAAAAAATCCAAAAAAATTTTTTTTCCAAATTATTTTCTTTCGATACAGAAATAATTTTTGCACAATAATAAACCCTAGTGTTTTGTAGCGTTTTCCCACGAATCCGAGTTTGTCGTGTTTCGCCGAAAAAGAGATTTCGCCGCGATTCCAACGCTACCATTACGATTTTCAAGGGACGAGCCGTTCCCCACGAACGGGAAACTGCGCCCCGAACTTTTTTTTAGAGTGGGTAAAATCCTGCTTTATTGAGTGTAAAAGTAGCCCGGTCATCCTAAGCAACACGGGAGAAGTTGGTCGTTAGGTCGGTTTGTTTACGCAACCATCGATTTCTAAAAAATGCGATTACAAATTCCAAGAGGTTAGATCTCTAAACAACAATTAGCGTTCATTGAACGATCGTTAAACTTTTCAGAAGTTGGAATACAGAATTCGAACATTCCGAATTACTGAATGCGGAAAATCGAAAAGCATAATATAGCAGACCAAAAAAGAGCAAACGGAAAAAGTGCGCGGCTACTTAAAGCATGTTCCATGTCTCTTGAATTTTAGCAGTAGGTAGGCTCTTAGCGAAAAGCATCTGGGGGTCCAGGGGGCTTACCCCCTGGCGAGGCCAGTAAGGCCCGAGTTTTCAAAGAATAATCACAGAATCACTTCTATTTTTTTTAAATTTGTGCGTACCTCTGGTCACCTGAACAATTCACTTCATTGATCCACGAAGCAATTTCACATTTTTGGTTTTTGAGTTTCCTCATTTACATGGTGCCGGTTCGGTATGTGACCTACGCCCTCCGCTCGATCTATCAGTTCCCTGTGATCTACCGACATGAATCTCCCGATTCAGATAGATGAAGCCCCGCTTTGCGGGCAAAAGAAAAATTTTCCGGACTGGTGTCCGGAGACGCACCCCCCTTCATCGGAAGATTCAGATGCCGAAGTGGTAAATGATAGAAACCACGAAACACGCATGGATGGCCCAAGGGTTTTCGGTCTGATTTAAGGGAACGATTGTCGATATTTCCACGTTCCTGGATTACTGTTGCTGGCGAAAATACATAACAGAAAAACCGGACCTATTTCTTGCCCCGCTGACGGACATCAAGGATTTTTCTGACTTAGGTAAGAAAACGCTCCTATTTTGGTGGTAGATTGCATACCAAACCAGAAATTCGATGGGGATCGGGCGTAGATCGCATACCTACCGAACCAGTTACATCGCAGGTAGGGATTGCAATCCCGGGATCCCGGGATCCCGAAATCCCGGGATCCCGGTCGATTTTAGCCAATTTGAAATCCCGGGATTCGTGGAGTCAATCCCGGGATCCCGGGGTTCGAGAATTAATTGCACCTCGCACGTAAATTGCTCAAGTCTTGTCGGGAAAAATCTTTTAACAACGGACAATAATTCGAAGGCTAAGTGAAAGTGCTCTGATGAAAACTGTGAAGTCCCCTGAAGAAAGGATTCGGAAATCTATGAACCAGCCGGTGCCGGTGCCGAAAATACGAAAAGATTTATCGACCACAATTAAAAAAGAAACGAGCCTGTTCAAAAATGGAGGCAGCCGAGGCCACCATTTGGATTTAGTATACAAAAAAAGGGGGGCTTAGAACGGAAAAATAGACACGTTCTAATTTTTTTTAAATGTTGTCAGGGACGGCACCAGCTTCGAAACCCTTGTGCTAAATGCTGGATGCTCGAAAAACCGGGAAATTTTCGGATTTTTGTTCAGTTCTTGGCTTTTAGTTTCAAAAATGTGCGCCCTAACGAAAAAGTCACTGTATACTATTTTCAAGTAGACAAGATTTGCTACCATTTGAGCTCAACGGCAGCTTTCTAGGACCAATGGGCCCCGAGATTAACCCTCTTCAAACATTGACCATTTTCCCCCAAATATTAGAAATCGTGGTTTTATCCTTCTTCAGTACGGAATATCGGCTATAATATTCATCCCACGAGGAAAGTTATGAGGAATGAAATTGTGGAGCAGTGATTCAGCTTCAATTTAAGCACAACCAGAACACGTAGGACTATCCCACTGACCTCCGTAGAAGCTGAGAGGGCCTTTTGAGTAGCAGGACTATTTTCGACAAAGCTAAGAAGCAAATTGGCTGATCCAACTTTGAGTGCTTTCTAAGATCCAACATTATGATTTCTAAAAGCACATTTTTTGAGTACATAAGTGAAATTTTTCCTTCATGAGAGAAGTATTATTTTATATAATTTACAATTAATGTAAATAAACAAGTTTTTCGTCGTTTTAAATCAATTTTTTCACGTTCAAACAAAAATCATTAATCCCGGGATTAATCCCGGGATCCCGGGATTGCCTCAGAAAAATCCCGGGATCCCGGGATTCAGAAAAACGTTCGGGATTGCAATCCCTAATCGCAGGTCGGTAGATCACATACCGAACCGGCACCCGGGGGTGTAAACACTCCCTCAATTACAAAGTGGTCTGGCCAGAGGTACATGCTATATTCGTACCACTGGCTGAATTTCACTGTTTTTCTAAATTTCTCCAGTGAGAAGAATAGGTAGCTATTTGGTATTTTGACAAACTTTTTTTCGCAGTTTGTTTCCCCAAATTTACTTTCCCCAAAGTTACTTTTTGAGAAAATTATGAGATATTTGAAAATTATGATTATTCTGTAATCGAAAAGTAAATTTTAAAAAACTGGCCGGAGGTACGGGATCTTTCCCAAAGCGCCTAGGATCAACAAACAAAACATCTAGGATTCGCTGACTTTCCTATCATCAATGGCTCAAGTTTTTGTGAACCGTCCATGTTTGCTGCGAATAGCAGTGTGAGACGCTCTTCGCTACACTTACCGCCATGAATTTTTTCTGTTTTAAGAGCAAGTGTGTGCCACACACTGTGGGGTCATGAAGGCCTGTTTCGTCAGCATTGGCAACAGCTTCAATAATTTATTTTTTCTGGGCGACCAACAAGCACTTGTATTTCTTGGAATTCATGTTGTAAACAGAGAAGAAAACCGCTGACTGAATATTCAGCCGACAAAGAATATCAAAGTGAAGATATCGATCATAATATTTATTGTAATAATTACAATAAATATTCACTAATTATTAGTGAATGACAAATCGAGAAAACATACGAATTATAGAGATGCGCGGCACGAGAAATACGATTTACAGACCGTTGATGACTGGCTCGACGAGAAAAAATCTACGAATTATCAATGGGACCAAAATGCGTG